>JARBWK010000006.1:159702992-160302992 GCA_030556195.1 Anolis apletophallus
CCCCCCTGGCAGTTTAGAGAGTCGGAATTTTGTGGGTGTTAGGGAAAGGTAAGGAAAGGAATGGAGGGACTGAGACAAGGGGTGCAAGGACTGATACAGAAAGGGAAGGAATGGCAGGAAGGAGGGAAAGGAAAGAAGGAAGGGAGGGAAGGGAGAAAGGAAGGAGGGGAGAAGAAAGGAAAGGAAGGATAGAAGGAAGAATGGATGGAAGAAGGAAGGGAGGAAGAAGAAAGGAAGGGAAGGATAGAAGGAAGAATGGATGGAAGGAAGGAGGGGAGAAGAAAGGAAGGGAAAAGGAAGGATAGCAGGAAGGACGGGAGGGGAAAGGAAGGAAGGAAGGAAAGAATAGAAGGATGGAGTGAAGGAAGGAAGGAAGGAAGGAAGGAAAGAGGGGAGAAGAAAGGAACACAGAAACACATACACACACATATACATGCACAGAAATATACAAATATACACATATACACACATACATAAACACATCTGTACTTACGGACATCAACATATACACGCACATACATATACAAACACACATATACATAAGTACACACATATACACGCATACACATATACATAACTACACACACAGTCCCCAAGTTTAAAAAAAATCCCACAGCAATGCGTGACCGGGTCAGCTAGTATGATTATAACAGTTGTGCAATAAAACTCTATAACGTTTTGCAAAGTGACTAACATTTTGTATAATGTAACTCGTAATATTTTTTGCCATATAACGGTGCTGTCGCACGCTGGGCCCGTAGAATGGCTGTTTCTAGGATGTGACCTCTGTTTGCCCAACGGGACGCTGGGGTGCCTCAGCTGGATGGGCCCCTTGGTTTCCCCCAATGACAAAGCCCTTCGAGGCTTGAGATAAGTTTAACAAAGTTCTTTATTTGGGCTTAAATCTTAACAAACTGGAAGGCTTCAAACAAGTGGTTTTCTCAGTCTGCAGTAACAGGGCCGGCAAACCGGGCAATATTGGTCTTCTCCTTTTGGGGAAAATACTATGACCCTTCCCTGGGCAATCTTTCTTTGCTGGTGTGAGGCCCCTTCTTCCGACTCCAAGCTGCGTTATGGATAGCTGGATGTCCTGTACCAGGCAAGGTTCCTGTCGATTAGCCAGGCTGTTGGGACGGTGGATGATCCCTTCACAAAAGACTATGAAACTGTTCTGTATTTCTCCAACAAAAGCTGGTCTGTTACCCCAGCATATCTGTAAGATTTAATGCCTTTTTCCAAGTAGGAAGGAATACTCTTCTGCCTTCCAGGCCAAAAAAAGGCTTTAAAAGGGGATGGACATGCAAGCTCGGGCCCTGGAGACAGAGAATAAGGCCTTCCCACGTGCAGGGGACCTGGAAATATCTTTAGGCAATGAGTTCGGGACTCAGAAGAGGGTGAACTCAAACAATGGTTTATTGGCTTACAATCAGAAAAAAACGATGGTCCAAAAGCTTGAAGTAGGTTGCAAAAGTGTCCTTTGAACAAAGGGATTCATCCACTTGCCTGTGCAAAGCGAAGGTTCCTCTCTTAAAGGGTTCGAGGTGTCCTGTTGCTCCCAGGCTTGTAGGCTCACGAGGTCCTGTCAAAATTCACAGTCTATATTGAGAACGGATTCCCCTCTGTACTGCAGATCTGGTTGGAAGCAAAGGCAGGCTTAGTAGGTGAACTTAGTTACTTTTTCACAGCAAGCAATGCATTCCAGCTTTGCTATGCCCATGGAATCTCTAGAATGGAGGCAGAGGGGACGTCCAGCCCTTGAAGTAAACTCCGGAAAAGGGTGGAGTTGAGGGCGGGGACACCAGGTTTGGAGCCAAGACACAACTCCACCCCTGAGTGACCGCATGGCAGAACAATGGGACCATAGAACAAAGACCCATGCAGGTGAAATACAAATACAGGTGTAAACAGCCCCTAGGGTGCGTCACAAATAGGCTACCTTAAATCACGTCCTCTCCAATAGAGTAGCTGTTAAGACTGAGAGGAAAAACATCCTCTTTCCCTCCCAAATCCTGGGGATAGGGGCGGGACTGCAACTTTTGATTGATTGGCAGCCCTGTGAGCCCGTAAATGCAAACCAAGAAAGTCACCTACAAAATAAAATGCAAGGGAATGAGCTCCTGCAAACTTGTAGTGCAACAAAGGGAAAACAGATCCCTGTTGGCACTGCTGTGCCAAAACAATGACCATCTATTGCCTTTTTGGTGAAATATGTCTAATGACATTTTTGTGACTATCTTTAATTATTTTTGCAATATGACTACATTGAACATTTTTGTGTTATAGATTATAACGTTTTTGTCTGACGTTATAATCTATAATCTGACAGAGTGTCTACACTACAATACAGCAAATGTTTCATCCTTGGCTACTGCAATTGGCTGTGCACGAGCCGAGGATGACAAGTCCTTCTTGGCATGCAGCTCCATAATTCCTTGTATGTGGCCACATGTGGCCTTGTGTCATCAAAAATGGGTACGCGTGTCAGTGCTGACACACGTGCCATAGGTTCGCCATCATGGGTCTATAACCTGTTTTTGAAAAATTTCACTGGCTATAACATTTTATGAAATACTGTATGTCTATACATTTGTGTACAATATCACCACCTATAACATTGTGTTGTACGCCATTCTTTTTTGTGTGAAATATAACCTTTTTTGTGTGAAATATGCCTAATAACATTTTTTTGGGTGAAATATAACTGTTTACAACATTTTTGTGCAGTATGTCTATAACATTTTGTGCAATGTGAATATCAATAATGTTTTTGTGAAATATGACTGTATAACATTTTCGTGAAATATGCTTATAGCATTATAGTGAAATATGGCCTGGTGGCACAGTGGGTTAAGCCGCTGAGCTGCTGAACTTGCTTACCAAAAGGTCGCACGTTCGAATCCAGGGAATGGTGTGAGCTCCCGCTGTTAGCACCCCAGCTTCTGCCAGCCTAGCAGTTCGAAAACATGCAAATATGAGTAGATCAATAGTAGGGCTGGTTGATCCAACAAAAAAATGGTTCAAAACTCGCTTTGGATGTAGAGAGTGCTGGCGCTTCGAATTTTAAATGATTTCCGAAATTTTCTGGGGAAATGCTTCAAATTTTCCGAAATTTTGGAAATGCTTCGTTAATAGACACATCCAAACTGGGTATTTGCGAAGAAAAGCCAAGAGAGATATCTAAATAGATAGATAGACTCATAGAGCCCTAGAACGGGAAGAAATCCCAAGGGCCAACCAGTCCATCCCCATAATATAGATGAATTGACAGAATCCTAGAGTTGGAAGTGAGTCCAAGGGTCATCCAGTCCAAGCCTCTTCTGCCAGGCCGGAAGGCACCTTCCAAGCCAAAGGGGGAATGGGAAATCTTTAGAGATCCAGAGGCTGCATTGAGATATAAATCACATGTAGGCTTATTTGACTTGGATGCTTTGCTGGGAGTGACGTCCCTTCGCTTGATCTCTATACAGTCTTCATTGTCCTGGCCGTTTGCTTCTTGACGACTGAAGCCATCTTGAAGGAGACAAGTATCGCGATGAAGCCACTAAAGCCAGAGGAAGGAGAAAGTGTCGTCCTCACCCCAATCACCCTCCCTTACAACATAGCGAGCTGTCGCTGGTTCCGAAACAAAATATCCGTGAATGGCACCATCCTGTCTTATTTCCTCCATCCAAACCCTGTGATTAAGAAGGATTCAAGCTACACTGGGCATGAGACCATGAGTTCGCACTGCTCCCTTGTGATCCAAAACGTACAAGTCAGCCACTCTGCAGAGTATTTTATCCTGATACATGGCAGTGGGCAAGTTTGGATTGGGAGCATAAAGCTTGTGATCCCGGGTAGGCTTCTTTAACATTTTGTACAATATGTCTATAACGTTATGAACAATACAACGCTTTACAACAGTTTTTTGCAACATGACCATGTTTTGTGAAAAATGATTCTGTAACATTTTGAGCGATATGTGTAGAACATTTTGGTGAAATATGACTCTATAGTGTTTTTGTGAAATATGACTGTAACGCCCTCCCTCCGATCGTTTCTCTGTCCACCACTTTGTAACGATCTGCCCAGTCACTTTATTGTAACGATGGCCAATTCTCAATTACTTGTTTTGGGTTTGAAGACCAATTGTACAGATCCCTGGTAACAATGTTATCTATTTCCCACTTGACCGGGCACGTTACTATTTAAATGGTCACCAGTACAAAATCTCGGCTGCCTGATGGAAAGGTGTTTGTTTGAGGCTTATATATGGAAATTATGTGACTGAGAGAGATTTCGTAAAGGAACATCAAACAGTTTGTTTAACAGTTTGTATAGAATAGGATTGCCCAGGAAGTTGATCACGATTGACTGGTCGATTGCGGGACCGAAGGAAGTCAATCACAGCCGGATGGGGCACGTCTAGAGGGGGCCGGAGCCATGCCGCGCCAAGCCCCTCCCCCAGCTACAGCTCTACCACAGCTTCTTCAGCCTTGAGGAGAGTAGTGCCAAGCCAGGAGTGGCTAGCTGTGCCACCACTGGCTTGGTACTACCCTCCTCAAGCCTGGAGAAGCTGTGGTAGAGCTAAAGCCAGAGGGGGCGGAGCCAGGCTGCACCAAGCCCCGCCCCCTCACCCTGCTCCACCTTGCTTCTCTCTCGGTAGATCTTTCTGACTTGGTTTTATTATAAGTAGCTTGCATGCTGAAAAAGTGTGGGCACCCCTGGTATAGAAGCTTGAGTGTTTCAAAGTTGCAAAATCTTAGGTGGTTTCAGAGGCTATTGGTTCTTTGTTACTAGTTTATTTATTTATTTATTTATTGTTTCAATTTCCAACATATGGAACACATAAAAATTTTAAACATCATAAAAACACCACAATACATCATGAAAACACAGTAAAAATATCCTACCCAATTACATTCACCTAAAATCACACGAATCAGAACAAGCTGGTTCATGACAAGAACAGTGGTAGTTGCTTAGTTTTCCTCACAGTTACAATTCTTGAGGATACACAGTTCTCGCAACTGAGGTACAGTGTTTCTTTGCTTACTATTCTTCCTTAATCACTAACTCAGCAGTCCTACTCTGTCAACTGCTATACCATAGGTGATTTACCAAACTCCCGGCTTGTAGCAACCCAGTTCTCATTCGTGCCAGGGGGGGGCAGGGGGCCACCCCGAGGGTCCCACTTGCATTAGGGCCAATTGAGGCTCACGTAGATGCAGGTGAAGGGGATGATGAGGCAGCTGGGCCTTCATCTCCCACGGAGAGTTTGGAATGGGATCATGGCTGGCCCGATGGGTATGAAAGTTGGGAAAGTCAGGCTGACACTGATGGTACTGATTCAGATAATCAGTATGAGAGACCAGGTGGTTTCGGTTCGCAACAAAGGGTCAGGGAGATAGCGGGGGATGAGCCCATGGAAGCTGAAAGGGAGTCAGGCTCTCACGAAGATAGCAACCCAGGTGCTGGGAGACAAGGAAGGAACTTTGATAGGAGACGGAGCATTGAGTCCAGTAGAAGGGAATGGCACTGAAGCCTAGAGCGCCGAAGGAGCGTTGAGTCCCGTAGCACAGATTGGCGCAGAAGCCTAGAGCGCCGTAGGTCTCACCAAGGGAATTAAGTATAGGATCCGTGGGAACGGATCCTCAGTTGCTCGGCCACTTCTGATCTGAAGGGAGTGAAGCGAGTGAAGATCCACGGAGCCAGGACTGGGCTCGTGTGACCAAGAAGCTTTCTTGGGCCTTGATTCCATGAACTTTGCTTTGTTCAAATTGCCACGGACCAAGTTTGTTTTTGATCCGCTTTGTTTTGCGGAGACCTTTGCCAAGTGTTTTGCCTTTGGTTTTGCTTCGGAACTCTTTGCTATTCTGATTGAACTATTTGATGCTCTTATGGATAATTTACCTTTTCACCTGTTTTCTATTATTCAATAAATAGTTAACTGATTATCGTCTCGGTGTGTGTGATTAAGGGGCCGGGCCTAGACCCTGCATTGTGACAGTTGGCCGAGCAACTCCACGAACCCCTTTTCACACCACGGGACGTTCCAGGCACCGGAGGCGAGTCGGCGAAATGGCTCAGTTAACTGCTGCCCAGATTATGGAATTACAGCAGGAGGTGGTAGACCTTCGGGCCAGGGCGGGAAGGCATCCCTCCGTGACTGTCCCGGCCCGGTTCAGCGGGAACCCGGCCCAGGTCAATGTGTTTATTGGACAATGTGAGATGTACCTGGAACTTCGGGCCACGAAATTCCTCAGTGAGAGAGCCAAGGTGGGTTTTGTTTACAACCTACTGGAAGGGACAGCGGCTGCCTGGGCTACGACGCAGCTGAAGGCAGCCTCGCCACAAGTGGCCACCGTGGCACTATTTCTAGAGGCTATCAAGACTACCTGGGGAGACCCTGTGAATGCTGAGTTGGCTGAGAGGGAACTGGATCGGTTGTCTATGAAGGACATGACCTTGTCGCAGTACATCTCCCGGTTCCAAGTGTTGGCTGCCCAAGTGGAATGGAATGCCGTGGTGCTGCGCTACCAGTACATGAAGGGCCTGTCACTGGAGATGCAACAGGAGATCCTGAGGGGGGCCACTTGGGCTACCGACCTGGAGGAGGCGATTACCTTAAGCTTACGCGTGGAGGCCGGGCTTCACACCCGAAGGCGGTGGGACAGAGGGTCCGGAGAGTGGCCGGTCGGCCGCAAGGAGACAGTGTCTAGTCGTCCACCGTTCCGCTCGTTCGCGCCCGCCCCGCCACCCCTGGATGAACCGGAACCCATGCAGTTGGGTCACGTGAGGCCAAAGGTGGATGTGGCTGAAAAGGCTCGGCGCCAGCGACTGAATTTGTGCTGGTACTGTGGAGGATCCGGGCACTTTTCTAAAGAGTGCCCCCAGAAGCCGCACGGTAAGACACCCCGGGCCTCTGCGGCGTGGGAGGAACCCCAAGAGGCCGAAGAGGCCATCCAAACGGCGGGGGAAGAGGTCGGCTGAGTTTAAATGGGTTCGCTAACTCGGTCGCAGTCGCCAAGCTTCCCCCAGAACCCCAGACTGGACAATTGTTTTTGATCATGGTAGCCTTGTGGTCCCAGGAGAGAGGGCCGATTATGGTGCATGCGATGGTTGACTCAGGGGCCACAAACAACTTTATTGACACAGACTATGCCAAGACCGTGGGATTACAGTTACATGATCTACGGGAGCCCAAGGGTGTACAAACCATTGATGGGCGGCCATTAAAAGCTGGGGCAGTGATACACTATACTGCTCCCACCAAGATGTGGACGAGCTCACATAAGGAGGACATTTCTTTTCTAGTAACCAAGTTGTCGGATTTTCCGGTGATCCTGGGAATCGTGTGGTTAACTCTACACGACCCGCAGATTTCTTGGGCTCGGAGACAGTTACAGTTCACTTCTGAACATTGCCAGGGACATTGCATGACAGCCAGGGCGTGCCAAGCCCAAGAGGTGGAACAGGCAGCTACCTTGCCCAAAAGGTATGCCGCTTTTTGGGACGTTTTCAGCAAGAAGGAGGCGGAACGCTTGCCTCCCCACCGGCCTTACGATTGCACCATCAAACTGGAGGCTGGAGCATCTATTCCCCGCGGAAGACTCTACCCCCTCTCGGAACCGGAGCAGAAGGCCCTCCGAGAGTTTTTGGACGAGAATCTGAGGAAGGGATTCATTTGGCCTTCCCAGTCCCCGGCCGGCGCGCCGATCCTGTTCGTCAAGAAAAAGTCAGGGGAGTTGCGGCTGTGTAATGACTATCGAGAGCTCAATAAGATCACGATCCGGAACCGCTACCCCCTGCCATTGATCCCTGAGTTGTTGGAATGGATGAGGGGAGCCAAAGTCTTCACCAAATTGGACTTGAGGGGTGCTTACAATTTGGTGCTTATTCGCCAGAGAGACGAATGGAAGACAGCTTTCCAGACCAAATGGGGGAGTTTTGAATACCTCGTAATGGGATTCGGTTTATGTAATGCCCCAGCCTGTTTCCAACACTTCATGAATGACATCTTTCGAGACCTGCTAGATCGTTATCTGGCAGTGTATTTGGACGACCTGTTGATCTTTTCGCCAGACCAGGCGACCCATGAGCACCATGTGAAAGAAGTGTTACAGCGGCTGAGAGACCACGGTCTCTACGCCAAGTTGGAGAAATGTGCGTTTGATTTACAAGAAGTGGATTTCCTGGGCTACCGCATTTCCCCAACGGGCATTGCCATGGATGATACCAAATTCCAAGCAGTAGCGGACTGGAAAGCGCCTGCCAGCAAAAAGGACATTCAGAGATTCCTGGGCTTTGCCAATTACTACAGGAAGTTCATCCCCGACTTTGCCAAGTGGGCGGACCCCATCACGCAGTGTTTGCGAGGAAAGGTGCCATTCCGGTGGACACCGGAGGCAGACGCGGGATTCCGGAAGTTGAAGCAGCTGTTCACCACGCAGCCGCTTCTGCAGCACCCGAATCCCCGCACCCCTTTCATTGTGTTTTTGTGTGTAAGTCGCCCGGAGCACTGACGTGGAGGGCGACTCATAAATAATAAAATCAATCAATCAATCAATCAATTGTACAAGCAGATGCATCGGATGTAGCAGTGGGAGTGATCCTGCTACAGCCTCAGGGGACGGACTTATTGCCCTGTGCTTACTATTCCCGGCAACTGACGGCGCCGGAAAGGAACTATACGATCTGGGAGAAGGAGCTGCTAGCCATCAAGGTAGCTTTTGAAGTTTGGCGACATCTGTTAGAGGGGGCCCAATTTCCGGTAGAAGTCCACACAGATCACCGGAACTTGGAGCACTTGAAGACTCCGCGGAAGTTGAACCAGAGGCAGCAGAGATGGTCTCTGTTCTTTGAGAGATTCAATTTCCGCATTCACTATGTTACCCCTACCCAGACCAAACAAGCTGATGCTTTGGCCCGAAAACCTGAGTACGTCAGGGGAGGGGAGGGACTCTCTGAGACTCGGCTGCTCAAGGCTGAGAACTTTGCCGCCGCCGGCAAAACCCCTGCACCACCCCCGATGGTCAACCCGGACCCGGGGGGAAAGAGGACTCTGAGTGAACAGATTCAAGTTCGACAGAAGGGAGATCCTTGGGTGCAAGAGCAGATAACCAAGGGGGTGCAATTCCCTTTTCAAGTAAAAAACGGCCTGTTGTGCCGCGGTGACTGTACTTATGTCTCCCCCGGGCCTGAGAGAGAGGACATTCTCCAGCTATGTCATGACAGCCGAGCAGCGGGACATTTTGGGTTGTTCAAAACACTGCAGTTGGTGCTATGAGACTTCTGGTGGCCAAAGGTGCAAAGGCACATTGAGGCTTATGTAAGCACTTGCCCCGTCTGCCAGAGGGCCAAGAAGCAAGGGGGCAAGCCGGCGGGTTTGCTCCAACCGCTTCCCACTCCATCCGCGCCGTGGAAGATGATTTCGACTGATTTCATCACTGACTTGCCAAAGTCCAAGGGTTTCACCACGATCCTAGTCGTGGTGGACTGTCTTACCAAGATGAGCCACTTCATACCATGTATAGGGGTGCCTACTGCCAAGGAGACTGCTGATATGTTTGTACAACATGTGTTTCGTTTGCATGGACTGCCACAGAGTTTGGTGGCGGATCGGGGCAGCCAATTCACTTCCCAGTTCTGGCGGGCTGTTCAGAAGCAGTTGGGAATTGAGGCGCGGATGTCCAAGGCGCATCACCCCCAGACAGACGGGCAGACCGAAAGGGTTAATGCCACGTTGGAACAGTATCTGCGGTGTTATGTGAACTATCAGCAAAACAACTGGGCGTCATTGTTGTCTTTGGCAGAGTTTGCATACAACAATGCGACGCAAGAATCCATCAAAGAGACTCCTTTCTTTGCAAACTATGGCTACCACCTGAGGTTTTACCCTCCAGTGGACAAGTCCGGAGACGTACCTGTGGCGGAGGATTGGCTACAAGAGCTCACCGCAATGCAAGACATGCTTCGCGCCCAGTTGGACCAGGCGAAAGCGGATTACAAGCGAATGGCTGATCGGCGGCGCCAGGAGGGTCCAGAGATTCAGGTCGGAGACAAAGTTTGGTTGTCTGCAAAGAATTTGCCCACACAAAGACCTTGCAGCAAGCTTGATGCGAGATTTTTGGGACCCTACAAGGTGCTGGAAAGTGTGGGACCCGTAGCATTCAAACGACAACTCCTGGCGGACATGAAGATCCCCCCAGTCTTTCACCGTTCCCATCTGCGGCCGGCGAAGGGGGTGCGGCCTGATGTGAGGCAGCCGCCACCCCCTCCAGTGATGCGGGATGGCGAGGAGGAATTTGAAGTACAGGACATTTTGGACGCACGCATCAGGCGCCGGAAGTTGGAGTATCTGATTGACTGGAAGGGGTTTGGACCGGAAGAGCATTCTTGGACGCCGGCACGGGACGTGCACGCCCCGGCCATTGTTGGCCGCTTCCACTACAAGTACCCAGACAAGCCCAAGCCTCGCGGGAGACCTCAGAGGGGCCCTGGGGGATAGTGTAGCAACCCAGTTCTCATTCGTGCCGGGGGGGGCAGGGGTCCGCCCCGGGGGGTCCCACTTGCATTAGGGCCAATTGAGGCTCACGTAGATGCAGATGAAGGGAATGATGAGGCAGCTGGGCCTTCATCTCCCACGGAGAGTTTGGAATTGAGAACGGATTCTCAAAATCCACAGTCTATATTGAGAACGGATTCCCCTCTGTACTGCAGATCTGGTTGGAAGCAAAGGTAGGCTTAGTAGGGGAACTTAGTTACTTTTTCACAGCAAGCAATGCATTCCAGCTTTGCTATGCCCATGGAATCATTAGAATGGAGGCGGAGGGGACGTCCAGCCCTTGAAGTAAACTCCGGAAAAGGGTGGAGTTGAGGGCGGGGACACCAGGTTTGGAGCCAAGACACAACTCCACCCCTGAGTGACCGCATGGCAGAACAATGGGACCATAGAACAAAGACCCATGTAGGTGAAATACAAATACAGGTGTAAACAGCCCCTAGGGGGCGTCACAAATAGGCTACCTTAAATCACGTATTCTCCAATAGAGTAGCTGTTAAGACTGAGAGGAAAAACATCCTCTTTCCCTCCCAAATCCTGGGGATAGGGGCGGGACTGCAACTTTTGATTTATTGGCAGCCCTGTGAGCCCGTAAATGCAAACCAAGAAAGTCACCTACAAAATAAAATGCAAGGGAATGAGCTCCTGCAAACTTATAGTGCAACAAAGGGGAAACAGATCCCTGTTGGCACGGCTGTGCAAAAACAATGACCATCTATTGCCTTTTTGGTGAAATATGTCTAATGACATTTTTGTGACTATCTTTAATTATTTTTGCAATACATTTTTGACTACATTGAACATTTTTGTGTTATCTATTATATAAATGGGTTCACGTCATGTGATGTATACCTCAAACAAAGAAACCATACAACACAGAAAAACAATACTTGCCAACAGAAATAGGTCTCAAGCAAGGTACGTTTGTAGCAAAGAAACATTCCCCCCCAAAACAACGAGTAAAAATAAAACTACATTTCCCAGTATCCTCCGGGGCAGCCAATGATTCACCCAGCCTCTACATTCTGAACAACATGATTGGCTGCCAATAAGGGCGGATTTGCATAACTGCTGTAACCATAGCACTGCTGGCAAGAGCCATCCAAGGCTAGGATAGAATGCTGAGAGATTTCAGTTGGTGTTTGAGGGTTAAACTGCCAAAACCAAACTCTGAGGGAGCAATTCTCCAGCAAATTCCTACCCACACAACACAACACAACTTCCAATCACAACCCATCCCACCAACATTATGGGACCCCGTACACACAACACCTACAAACACCACAAACTAAAACCAATCCTTCCACACAGACATAAACTGACCCAAAAGACAAGCCATGCCTTATAAAAATAACAGCATCAGACGACACACTCACAACGCTACATACATCAAACAAAAAAGGGCAGAACAAACACCAGAACAGAAACACACTGCGCAGCAGAGACACAGACAACAGGTCACTGCACGACGCACAGCTGAGAACCAAATGCAAAGAACTGCACGACAAGAAGAAGCGCGCAGCCAGGAACAACAAAGACGCAGATATGCAACACAACAGCAGCGCGCAAGGAGCGCAGAAACACGACGTCGCAACACAGAAAACAAACTTCAAAAACACCACAACCAATTCCACCGCCTAGCCTTCAGATACAACGCTGCAGAAGACTACAGCATGGCGCCAGAGGCCGACATTGGCACCCTAACGCACATCTGCACACACTGCAAAGCCCTGAAATACCCAGCAGAAACACCGGGAATGTGCTGCCTAGTCGGTAAAGTCTCTCTACCACCACTTGCCACTCCTCCACGACCACTACGGACTTTGCTGAGTGGACACACTCCAGAATCAAAACACTTCCTCCGCTATATAAGACAATACAACTCATGCTTCCAGATGACATCATTTGGAGCACACATAGAAAGTGCGCAATTCATGCCTACATGACCCCACCAAGACCGTAAGTCACATCATTTCCAACCCTTACATCTCGCATCTCCTAAATAGTGCACAGCAACTCGTGCCGGGTACAGCTAGTAGATTATAACGTTTTTGTCTGACGTTATAATCTATAATCTGACAGAGTGTCTACACTACAATACAGCAAATGTTTCATCCTTGGCTACTGCAATTGGCTGTGCACGAGCCGAGGATGGCACGTCCTTCTTGGCATGCAGCTCCATAATTCCTTGTATGTGGCCACATGTGGCCTTGTGCCATCAAAAATGGGTACGCGTGTCAGTGCTGACACACGTGCCATAGGTTCGCCATCATGGGTCTATAAGCTGTTTTTGAAAAATTGCACTGGCTCTAACATTTTATGAAATATGTCTATACATTTTTGTACAATATCACCACCTATAACATTGTTGTGTTGTATGCCATTCTTTTTTGTGTGAAATATAACCTTTTTTGTATGAAATATGCCTAATAACATTTTTTGGGTGAAATATAAGTGTTTACAACATTTTTTGTGCAGTATGTCTATAACATTTTGTGCAATGTGAATATCAATAATGTTTTTGTGAAATATGACTGTATAACATTTTCGTGAAATATGCTTATAGCATTATAGTGAAATATGGCCTGGTGGCACAGTGGGTTAAGCCGCTGAGCTGCTGAACTTGCTTACCAAAAGGTCGCAAGTTCGAATCCAGGGAATGGTGTGAGCTCCCGCTGTTAGCACCCCAGCTTCTGCCAGCCTAGCAGTTCGAAAACATGCAGATATGAGTAGATCAATAGTAGGGCTGGTTGATCCAACAAAAAAATGGTTCAAAACTCGCTTTGGATGTAGAGAGTGTTGGCGCTTCGAATTTTAAATGATTTCCGAAATTTTCTGGGGAAATGCTTCAAATTTTCCAAAATTTTGGAAATGCTTCGTTAATGGACACATCCAAACTGGGTATTCGCGAAGAAAAGCCAAGAGAGATATCTAAATAGATAGATAGACTCATAGAGCCCTAGAACGGGAAGAAATCCCAAGGGCCCACCAGTCCATCCCCATAATATAGATGAATTGACAGAATCCTAGAGTTGGAAGTGAGTCCAAGGGTCATCCAGTCCAAGCCTCTTTTGCCAGGCCGGAAGGCACCTTCCAAGCCAAAGGGGGAATGGGAAATCTTTAGAGATCCAGAGGCTGCATTGAGATATAAATCACATGTAGGCTTATTTGACTTGGATGCTTTGCTGGGAGTGATGTTCCTTCGCTTGATCTCTATACAGTCTTCATTGTCCTGGGCGTTTGCTTCTTGACGACTGAAGCCATCTTGAAGGCGACAAGCATCACGATGAAGCCACTAAAGCCAGAGGAAGGAGAAAGTGTCGTCCTCACCCCAATCACCCTCCCTTACAACATAGCGAGCTGTCGCTGGTACAGAAAGGAAATATCCGTGAATGGCACCATCCTGTCTTATTTCCTCCATCCAAACCCTGTGATTAAGAAGGATCCAAGCTACACTGGGCATGAGACCATGAGTTCGGACTGCTCCCTTGTGATCCAAAACGTACAAGTCAGCCACTCTGCAGAGTATATTATCCTGATACATGGCAGTGGGCAAATTTGGATGGGGAGCATAGAACTTGTGATCCCGGGTAGGCTTCTTTGACATTTTGTACAATATGTCTATAACATTATGAACAATACAACGCTTTACAACAGTTTTTTGCAACATGACCATGTTTTGTGAAAAATGATTCAGTTTATTTAAGTTTGTATAGAACAGGACTGCCCAGGAAGTTGAGTACGATCGACTGGTCGATCGCGGGACCGAAGGAGGTCGATCGCAGACGGATGGGGCACTTCTAGAGGGGGCTGGAGCCATGCCACACCAAGCCCCGCCCCCTCTCCTGGCTTCAGCACTATCACAGCTTCTCCAGGCTTGAGGAGGGTACTGCCAAGCCAGTAGTGGCTAGTTATGCCTCCACTGGCTTGGCACTACCCTCCTCTAGCCTGGAGAAGCTGTGGTAGCGATAAAGCCAAGGGAGAGGGGGCGGAGCCATGCCGCACCAAGCCCCTCCCCCTCCCCCGGCTTCAGCACTCCCACAGCTTCTTCAGCTTTGAGGAAGGTAGTGCCAAGCCAGTAGTGGCTAGCTATGCCACCACTGGCTTGGCACTACCCTCCTCTAGCCTGGAGAAGCTGTGCTAGCGCTAAAGCCAGAGGGGGCGGAGCCAGGCCACACCAAGCCCCGCCCCCTCCCCCTGCTCCGCCCTGCTTCTCTCTCGGTAGATCTTTCTGACTTGGTTTTATTATAAGTAGCTCGCATGCTGAAAAAGTGTGGGCACCCCTGGTATAGAAGCTTGGGTGTTTCAAAGTTGCAAAATCTTAGGTGGTTTCAGAGGCTATTGGTTCTTTGTTACTAGTTGCTTAGTTTTCCTCAGAGTTACAATTCTTGAGGATACACAGTTCTCGCTACTGAGGTACAGTGTTTCTTTGCTTACTATTCTTCCTTAATCACTAACTCAGCAGTCTTACTCTGTCAACTGCTATACCTTAGGTGATGTACCAAACTCCCGGCTTCTACCTATATCTTCAGGTTAACTCTACGGCTTAACCTACTCTATTATTCATTTATTTATTTATTAGATTTGATTTAGTATACCGCTCTCTCTGGCGCCCAGAGCGGTTCACAAAGTGACACAATAAAACATAGAAACTGTTCGCTCCGCTCCCTAAAATAAGCTGCCTCTTCTGCAGTTTAAAAAGCACAGCAGTCTTTCTGTTACCTCAGAACATAAGAACATAAGAAGAGCCATGCTGGATCGGACCTCAGCCCATCTAGTCCAGCATTCTGTGTCACACAGTGGCCCACCAGTTGTACACGGGGATCTCGAGCAGAAGGGAGGGCAAAACCCTGACCTGCTCCCGACCCCCCACAACCAGTACCCAGGGAAATCCTGCCTACCTCAACCAACTCCGAGGTGGCACTTTTCAGTAACTACCGATACACTTGGTATCCATGAATCTGTCTAATCCTGCCTTGAAGCTGTCCAGGCTGACCGCTGTCACAACCTCCTCTGGAAGTGAGTTCCATAACCCAATGACCCTCTGGGTGAAGAAATATTTCCCTTTATTAGTCCTAACTTTCCTACCTTGGAGCTTCAGGGAGTGCCCCCTGGGGCTTGTGTTGTGTGACAGAGAAAATATTCTTTCTCTATTCACCTTTTCTATCCCATGCATGATTTTATACACTTCGATCAAGTCACCTCTTAGACGCCGTCTTTCAAGGCTGAAAAGACCAAGGCGTTGCAACCTGGTTTCATAAGGGAGCCGCTCCATCCCTTGGATCATTCTTGTTGCCCTTTTCTGTACCTTTTCCAGTTCCGTTATATCCTTCTTAAGGTGCGGAGACCAGAATTGTACACAGTACTCCAAATGTGGCCTTACCATCGATTTGTAGAGAGGCAATACAAAATCGACCACTCTCTAAACCCTGCCTTCCACTGGCTTGACAACAACTACTTTGACCAACTTTCTCTCCTCTTCCAAATTTAAATCTGCCTTCCCCCACATATTCCTCTCTGGCTCCTCCTAATGTTTCCATAGTAACATACTCTCTTTGGGGGGAAATGCCTCTATTATCAGAGTTAACCCTTTAGGGTTTGTTCAACATTTAACCTTATATTCCAATACAAATGTAATCATATAACCACATATTCAACAAGAAAACAATACATATATTGACTTCATTACACACCTTCCTTTCCCCAAGATTATTTTTAATTTTCTCCAACTAGAGTGAATTAAAAATAATAGGGTATATGTCACATTACATCAACATCATAAACATTACTTTATAATTACATACAAACCATTCATCATATTTACCAACACCCTGTGTCTTCAAGGGGCCCTTGATAACGAATCTGCCACAATGTTCGACTTACCCTTTATATGCATAACACTGTAGTTGTAATCTTGTATTAACAAACTCCATCTTAAAAGTTTGTTGTTTGTACCTTTGGTATTATCAAGCCATCTTAATGGCGTGTGATCCATCTGAAGTTAAACTGTGTTGTGAAGTTTGCCAAAGACCCTAGTGTCAACAGTTTCTTAAATTCAGAAAAGGTAACATGGTTATTTAATGTACCGCATGCGTCTCACATGGGAGGAGTGTGGGAATGTATGATTGGTTTATGTAGAAAGACACTGAACGCTATGTTTTGAATTGTAAAAGTTTGAACCATGACATTTTGGTGACTTTGATGGCGGAAGTAACAGCCATTGTAAATAGCCCATCACCTCAGACTCTGACAACCTGCAGCCACTTACTCCTGCACCCATCTTGACCCAAAAGACATCCGAATGGCAGGAGGTCATGTATCCTGTTCCCGAAGGATCAAACAGAGCACTTTGGAAGCAGACTCAAACTCTTGCCAACCAGTTTTGGAGACGGTGGAAGGCAGAGTACTTGGCTCAATTCCAGAGTCGCAGGAAGTGGAAAGACACTAAAACCAATACCAAGGTTGGAGACATTGTGCTTCTAAAGGACAAAACCCTACCTCGGTTTAAGTGGCCTTTGGCCAAAGTTGTTGAGACCTTACCCAGTCTGGATGGATTGGTAAGGAAGGTCAAATTGATGGTTTGCCAAAGTGGCAATGTGTCCATTTTGGACAGACCAATTTGCGAAATTGGTTTATTGTTAGAGAGTAATTAACCATATTACCAAATTTGATTTGTTAATTGAAGGTATAGATTTCTGGTTACCTGAGAAATCTAGGCCAGGAGTGTTCTGGCACAGCAGTGCCAACAGGGCTCTGTTTTCCCTTTGTTGCACTACAAGATTGCAGGAGCTCATTCCCTTGCATTTTATTTTGTAGGTGACTTTCTTGGTTTGCATTTACGGGTTCACAGGGCTGCCAATCAATCAAAGGTTGCAGACCCGTCCTTATCACCAGGATTTGGGAGGGAAAGGGGATGTTTTTCCTCTCAATCTTAAAAGCTACTCTATTGGAGAGGATGTGATTTAAGGTAGACTATTCCTTCCTACTTGGAAAAAGGCATTAACTCTTACAGCTTTGCTGGGGTAACAGACCAGCTTTTGCTGGGGAAATACAGAACAGTTTCACAGTCTTTTGTGAAGGGATCATCTACAGTCCCCACAGCCTGGCCAATCGACAGGAACCTTGCCTGGTACAGGACATCCGGCTATCAATAACACAGCTTGGAGTCGGAAGAAGGGGCCTCTTGCCAGCAAAGACTGCCTAGAGCAGGGCTGTCCAACTGGCAGCCCGGGGGCCGTATGCGGCCCCCCAGCCCCTTCCCTCCGCCCCCCTAAGCTTTTTAATAAAAAATAAAAATTGAAAAATAATATATATATATTTTTTAAAAAACCTACTTCCGGATTCGGAGCAAGTATTGCGAGAATATGCAATCCACACGGGATTTCGCTGTCAACGTGAGATCGCGCCGGCTTTGACAGCGAAATCCCATGTGGATTGCGTATTCTCGGGATACTCTTCGGCTACTCTACTACTGGATCGCTGAGGCCCACAGACGCGATTAGGACCTTCTTCGACTCAGTCGGTTGTCGCCTCTCTCGTCGTCCGGGTACTCCTGGATCCTGTGCGTTTGGAAAAGGTAGGCCGAAGCAGGGGGCTCCTCAGGGGGCTCCTCATTCCCTCCCCCATCTCCCCTCATGTATTAAATATAAAATTAAATATATTTAAAGATGAAATAAGGGGAGATGGGATACATTAAGGGGGGAGGGGAGGATGGAATTAAATATATTTAATATTAAATTAAAATAAGGGGGAGGGGAGGATGGAATTAAATATATCTAATATTAAATTAAAATAATTTAATATCTTATCCCTGCATTTTATCTCAGTAAAATATTATATTTGACTGTATGCATGCAAGGGCGGGGCGGAGCCGGGTGAGAGGGCCGAGGCGGGGGCGGAGCCGAGGCGGGGGCAGACCCTACCGCCCCCCAGGTCATCAGTGGCCGGAATTCAGGCCCCTGGGCCAGTAGAAGTTGGACAGCCCTGGCCTAGAGAAAGGTCATAGGATTTTCCCCAAAAGGAGAAGGCCAGTACTGCCCAGTTTGCCAGCCCTGTTGTTGCAGACTGAGAAAGTCACCTGTTTGAAGCCTTCCAGTTTGTTAAGTTTTAAGCCCAAATAAAGAACTTTGTTAAACTTATCTCAAGCCTCGAAGGACTTTGTCATTGGGGGAAACCAAGGGGCCCTTCCAGCTGAGGCACCCGGCGTCCCGTTGGGCAAACAGTGGTCACGTCCTAGAAACAGCCATTCTACAGGCCCAGTATGCGACAGCACATATAGATTATAATGTTATTGTCTGATGTGATTGTCTATAACAGTGATGGGCAACCTTTTGAGCTATTTTGACCTATAGATCTCTGGCACAGAGTGTCTACACTACAATACAGCAAATGTTTCATCCTTCGCTACTGCCATTGGCTGTGCACGAGCCGAGGATGACACGTCCTTCTCTGCATGCAGCTCCATACTTCTTTGTATGTGGCCACGTGTGGGTGCGTGTCATCGAAAATGGGTACGCGTGTCAGTGCTGACACACATGCCATAAGTTCGCCATCATGGGTTTATAACCTGTTTTTGAAAAATTTCACTGGCTATAACATTTTATGAAATATGTCTATACATTTTTGTACAATATTACCATCTATAACATTGCTGTGTTGTCTTTTTGTGATATATAACCTTTTTTTGTGAAATATGCCTAATATTTTTTTGGTGAAATATGACTGTTTACAACATTTTTGTGCAGTATGTCTATAACATTTTGTGCAATGTGACTGTCAATAATGTTTTTTGTGAAATATGATTGTATAACGTTTTTGTGCAATATGCCTATAACGTTATAGTGAAATATGGCCTGGTGGCACAGTGGGTTAAACCGCTGAGCTGCTGAACTTGCTTACCAAAAAGTCGCAGGTTCGAATCCGGGGAATGGTGTGAGCTCCCGCTGTTAGCACCCCAGGTTCTGACAGCCTAGAAGTTCGAAAACATGCAAATATGAGTAGATCAATAGGTACCGCTCCAGTGGGAAGGTAGGGGTGAATTTAACAGTAAGCAAACTGAGCGGCCGCTTAGGGCGCCACATGGTCAGAGGTGCATCCAGCTGCAAGGTTCCGCGCATGTGCCTTTGTTGCTGTGCAACTCCAGCAGGCCAGAGACAAGAATCACGCCCTACACAAGGCCGAAAAGGAAAACCTTTTGCAGCCAGGGCAGAGCCTCCCGCCTCTTTTCCGTCCAGCTGGAGTCGCGCACACCAATGGCGCATGCGCAGGTGCCCCGGCACCCACGCGCACCCTCTACGAGGATGGAAAGTGAGGAGGAGGGTTTGGCAGCTGGAGGCAGAGCCTCCGCCCCCGGCCACCAAACCCTCCTCAGTTCCCGGCCTCGTGGAGGATGTGCATGCACATCGGGGGTGCATGCGCGGAACTAGCATGGCACCTCCACAAGGCCGGAGAGTAAGGGGGCGCTTACCATTTTGAATTACCTTAGTCCGGCCCTGTGGGAAAGTAACAGCGTTCCATGCAGTCATGCTGGCCACATGACCTAGGAGGTGTCTATGGACAACGCCGGCTCTTCGGCTTAAAAATAGAGATGAGCAGCACCCCCCTATAGTCAGACACGACTGGACGTAATGTCAGGGGGAAACCTTTACCTATTCCTGTAACATTTTTGTTCAAGATGACTGCCAAGAACAGTTTCATGAAATATGTTTGTAACACTTTGTGCAATATGGCTGTCTCAAACATTTATAGACAATATGCCTATAATAGTATAGTGAAATATGACTATCTGTAACATGTGTATACATTATATGTCTATTACATATAAGTTTAATCTTTCCATGACATTTTTGTGTAGCATGACTATCTGTCACATTTTTGTACGATATGACTGTCTATCACATTTGTATGCCATGTTTCAGCAGAATTTTTTTTATTTTTGACAGATCGACACACGTCATTTGGTAAGTCACACCATTTCTTTTCCCCCTTTCCTCTGGCCTGACCTTGCAGGTTTGTTTGTTTGTGTGTTTGTGTGTTTGTTTGTTTTTCTTTTTTAAAAACCAACAACAACAGTGATTGTGCCGAGAGAGAACATGGTTTCTGGTGAGTTGGGCAGCCCTTTGGAGTGTGTTTTGTATCTTCTCATTCAAAGTGTAGGAGGCAGATAGCGACACATAGAGACACGCGCACAATGCAGAAAAGAGTTCGGAAGCTTCTCCTCTCTTGGCCCAAATGACAAAGCCAAGAATTCTAGTCCGAGAGCAGGAGTTTTCAAACTTTTTCAGTTGTGCAGCCCTTTTTGAAGCAAATGTTTCTCATAGAGCCTCAAGAAATCTATTACATATAATAAAAACCAGTGTTTGTGGGCGGTGGGCGGGTGGGCCGAGCGACGGGAGGAATATGTGCCAGCGTTTCGATTGGCTGCCACTCCGGGATTATTTGCATAAATGGCTCTGACTGGCCAGCCTCAGAACTCCAACCCTCTAAGGCACCAGACAGAGAAGATTGGTTGCCACTGAGGGAAAAATTGCATAACGGACTCTGCATGGCCAACATTCCAACATCCAAAATCTCAAAGGTGCCAGAGAGTGCACTTTTTTTTTAAAAAAAAAAGGCTTCTTTCAGCTGATTTAACAAACTAGGCCTCAGCCTGATTTGGCAGTAAGGCTTCCTCTACTTGATTTCCCAGACTAGGCCACAACCTGATTTGACAGTAAGGCTTCCTCTACTTGATTTCCCAGACTAGGCCACAACCTGATTTGACAGGAAGGCTTCCTCAACTTCATTTTCCTGACTAGGTCCACAACAATGACAGAACAAGACCAAACCTGGCCCACAGAGATGCACCCCCAGTGCAGTTTGAGGTAGGATGCACCATGGATGACGGAAATTGCAGTACTTTAACTCACTTGCTTAGAGCACAGTGGCCCACACCAATGACGGATCAGGACCACACTTGCCACACAGAGGCCCAATGCAAGACCAAGCTTGACACACAGTGCCCCTATGACCCACTTTACATTCTACTGCCGTATGGAGAAGAGTGGGACTTGAGGTACCTCCATGGATTATGGGATTTGTAGTACTTTCAAAGCCTTCATTTCCCACAGACCACTGCAGCCCTGAACAAAGACCTAAAAAGACTACACTTGGCACCCTGTGCCACCATGACCCAGTCTCCATCCTTCTACAGTTTACAGGAGGGTGGACCATGGATGATGGGACTTGAAGTACCAAAGACCAACCTTGGCACACAATGCCTTTCTCAAATAACCCGGGCACCGCCGGGTCCCCAAGCTAGTGTTTATATATAAATGTCCATCCAGTCCAACCTCCTTTTGCCCCATAAAGCACCCCAACCAGGCATGTTTATATATAAATGTCCATCCAGTCCAACCTCCTTTTGCCATGCAGTAAAAGCATAATGAAAGCACCCCAACAGATGGCCATCTAGTTATTTATTTATTCAAATTTATTCGTCGCCACTCCCAGCTGGCTCAGGGCAACTCACATACAATAAAACAACAGCTACAGCATCATATTAAAACGATATCAAAGATTAAAAAACACTTGCAGTAAATTACACACAGCATCAGAAGAGGCCGAACAGTTTTTAAGACCCGAAGGCCTGCTGGAACAGTAGGGTCTTGCAGACCTTCCGAAAAGCTAACAGACTCTGAAGGACAAGGACTTCGGAGGGCAGCGCGTTCCAGAGGATTGGAGCTATGATTGAGAAAGCATTTCTCCGTGTTGCGGTCAGATGGTAAACCTTGGAACTTGGGACCACCAGGAGATTTTGCATCTCTGAGCATAAGGATCTCGTGGGACAGTATGGGATGAGGCGGTCCCTTAGGTACACTGGCCCCAGACCATTCAAGGCCTTGAAGGTCAATACCAACACTTTGAAGGTGATCCGGCATTCCATAGGAAGCCAGTGCAGTTCACGCAGGATGGGGGTGATATGGCAGCTCGTCGGGACACCCGCGAGCAGCCGAGCTGCAGCGTTCTGCACCAGCTTAAGTTTCTGGATCACCGACAGAGGAAGGCCAATGTAAAGAGCATTACAGTAGTCCAATCTTGAGATGACCGTGGCCAGGTCGCGTCGGGACAGATAGGGGGCCAGCTTCCTCGCCTGGTGTAGATGAAAAAACGCCACTTTGCCGACTTTGGAGATGTGAGTCTCCATCGACAGTTGAGGGTCAAAAGTAACACCGAGGCTCTTTACTGACGACGAAGGACATAGCGTCACACCGTCCAGGGTTGGGAGCTGAACCTCTCTACCGCCCGGACGACCAAGCCACATGATCTCCGACTGTGCCAGATTCACCTTCAACCTACTGGCTCGCAGCCATCCAGTGACGGCTTCAAGGCAGCGATGGAAATTAGCGGGTACAGATTCGGGCCGACCTTCCATCCCCAGAATGAGCTGAGTGTCATCAGCATAATGATGACACTCAAGCCCAAAGCTACGTACTAGTCGAGCAAGTGGCCGCACGTAGATGTTTAATAACAGAGGGGAGAGAATTTCCCCCTGGGGGACCCCACAATGTAAGGGGACACCCCCAGAGACAACCTCGCCCCTCCTCACTCACTGTGACCGGTTCAGGAGGAAGGAAGACAGCCATTTTAAGACTGTCCCCCTCACCCCAGCTCTGGCAAGGCAGAGAGTAAAAAGATCATAATCTAGTCTTTGTAATAATAATAGTAGTAGTAGTAATCACAGAAACCTGATTTAAATTCTAATGCAGTGCAGTCCAACTTCTGGTGGGTCCAGGGCCGGATAAGAGGTCACTGATGACCTGTGGGGGCCCCAGGCCCCGCCCCCAGCCCAAGCCCCGCCCCCAGCCCAGGCCCCGCCCCCTCCTACAGCCACTGAAAAAGGAGGAGTAGGCGGAGCCAAGAGCAGCGCGTCACAGGCCTGGCGTGACGCGCTGCTCTTGGCACCGCCTACTCCTCCTTTTCGGCGCCCCCTCCCTTCCTAGGCCGGGGGCCGCCGAAGGAGGAGTAGGCGGCGCCAAGAGCAGCGCGTCACGCCAGGCCTGTGACGCGCTGCTCTTGACGCCGCCTTCTGCTTTTTCGGCGGCCCCCTGCCCTAGGAAGGGAGGGGGGCGCCAGGGCTGAAGGCGGCGCCAACGCAGCAGCGTCACAGGCCTGGCGTGACGCGCTGCCCCTTGGCACCGCCTACTCCTCCTTTCGTCGCCCCCCTCCCTTCCTAGGCCGGGGGAGCCGCCAAAAAGGAGGAGTAGGCGGCGCCAAGAGCAGCGCGTCACGCCAGGCCTGTGACGCGCTGCTCTTGGCACCGCCTTCTGCCCTTGTTCGGCAGCTCCCCCGCCCTAGGTAGGGAGGGGGGGCGCCGAAAAGGAGGAGCTAGCTCTCTTCCTCCTCCCTGCCCCGCCTCCCCCTCCCCCCCGGCCGCCTTTTTAAAAAAAAATCGATTTTTTAAAATTTAAAAATGGCGGCTGAGGGCATAGGTGGGGCCGTGTCCAACAGGCTACGGGATCCGGCCCCGGGGCCGTCAGTTGGACAGCCCTGTTCTAATGTATACTTCTGTTGCATGTCATTCATTTCCATAGAAATTTCATTTCATTTCTGAGAACTGATCCCCTACAGCAGAGGTGTCAACCCTGCAGCCCTGTTTGAGCCTCCGACTCCCAGGGGCCTGATCACAGACTTGTCCAATGGTCATGAATTCTGGGAGTTGAAGTCCAAAACACCTGGAGGGACACATGTTCCACACCATTGCCCTACAGATACTGGGTTTGGCCTTTATGGGCATGATTCCCACAGAAATCCGTAACCGGGCTTTCTTTGGGAGAGCATGTCTCAGAGGTCCGCCTCGCATCTTGTGGGTCAAGGCTTTCAAGGACCACAGCTCTAGCATTTGAAATCGCTCTCTTCGGAAACTCCTCTCTGCCTTCATTCTTGAGGCACCAAGGCCTCCAACGCCCTTGCTAAGACCAGGCCAGCCTGGAAGGAGAGTGGTGTGCCAGGTTCTGCATTGTGAGAGCACTCTCGTTCGCTATGATTAAGATGCCACAGTTGATACAGCTCTGGTGGATGTAACCAGAGCGTGTCCAATATTGATGGATACTAGGCTGGTGCAAAAGTTTCTAAAGTCAGATTAAAATTCGTAAAATCTGTACTTCCGAAGTGAGCATGGCCTGCACCAAAAACTTAAGAATCAAAACTGAGAATAGGAAATCAGCCTGTGTTCGATGGGGTTCCCCCTGAAAATGCAAGTTCGCAATTTGGGAGTACTCTGAACCTGGAGGCCCAGGTATCAGCAGCGACCAGGAGTGTTTTTGAACAGTTAAAGCTATTGTGCCAACTGCACTTGTTCCTGGAGCAGTCAGATCTGGCCACAGTGGTACATGCCTTGGTTACATCCCGGTTGGACTACTGTAATGTGCTCTACATGGGGTTGCCTTTGAAAAGTGCTCGGAAAGCCCAGTTTGTCTGAAGAGCATTAGCCAGGCTGCTAACTGGAGATGGCTATATGGAGTGTACAATTTATTTACTTATTTATTTATTTATTTATTTCAGGATTTTACCACGCTCTTCTCAACCCCCGAGGGGGGACTCAGAGTGGCATACAGTACGGCACAATTCGATGCCCACACAGTAACAATATAAGACCCCAAACCCTTCAACAATTATAATACATTAAAATACATTAAAATACAATTACATGAGCAACATATGCATTCATTCCAAATTAAAACAATGTTCAGCCCATAGAAGCATTGGCCCTATTCATCCACTTTCCATTAAAATCCGATCTAAAATGCTTCCTTGTGCTGGTGTGTAAACGCCTGGTCCCACAGCCAGGATTTCACTTTTTTCCTGAATGCCAGGAGGGATGAGGTGGATCATACATCGATAGGGAGCGCATTCCACAGGTGGGGAGCCACCACCGAGAAGGCCCTCTCCCTCGTCCCCACCAGCGGCATTTGAGACGTAGGCGGAAGCGAGAGCAGGGCCTCCCCGGATGATCTTAGATTGCGAGGTGGAATGTAGCGGCTGATGCATTCGGACAAGTAAGCTGGGCCAGAACCGTATGGAGCTTTAAAGGTCAAAACCAGCACTTTGAATTGAGCTCGGAATTGGACAGGCAGCCAGTGGAGCTGACACAACAGGGGGGTGGTATGCTCCCTGTATGTAGCTCCCGTTAGCAATCTGGCTGCCGCCCGCTGGACTAATTGCAATTTCCAAACTGTCTTCAAAGGCAGCCCCACGTAGAGTGTGTTGCAGTAATCTATTCAGGATGTGACCAGAGCATGGACGACCGTAGCCAGATCAGACTTCCCAAGGTACGGGCGCAGCTGGCGCACGAGTCTTAACTGTGCAAAAGCTCCCCTGGCCACCACTGAGACCTGGGCTTCCAGGCTCAGCGATGACTCCAGGATCACTCCCAAGCTGCGAACCTGCGTCTTCAGGGGGAGTGTCACCCCATCCAACACAGGCTGTAACTCTATGCCCTGTTCAGCCTTGCGACTGACCAGGAGGACCTCTGTCTTGTCTGGATTTAGCTTCAATTTGCTAGCTCTCATCCAGTCCGACACAGCGGCCAAGCACCGGTTCAAAGTCTGGACAGCCTCCTTGGTGACAACTTCACTGGCTCCCAACATGTTTCCGAACACAATTAAAGTGCTGGGTTTGACCTACAAAGTCCTGTGTGTCTCTGGTCGAGGTTATCCGAAGGACCATATCGCTTTCTATATGTATGATCTACTGGGAAGGTCCTTCTCTTGGTGGGAACACAGGATATTTATTTATTTATTTAAATATAAATATAAATATGTTTAAAAAAGAGAGCTGTCATCCTAAGTAGCCTATAGACAACAAAACCACACAAGGCAGACACACCAAATCAGCCCACATACACACAAAACCCCACGAGGTATGTTTACCACCAAAAAAAAAAAACAAACAACACGACCAAAAATACAAAAAAAAACCCCACATTGGACTACAACTCCCATGATCCCCCACGCCACCCCCCCCCTGGCAGTTTAGAGTGTCGGAATGTTGGTGGTGCTGGCCAATTAGAGGCATTATGCAAATACTTCTCAGTTAGAATGTAGAGGCTGGGAGCCAGCCCTCTGGCAGTTTAGAGTGTCGGAATGTTGGTGGTGCTGGCATTATGCAAATACTTCCTCAGTTAGAATTTAGAGGCTGGGAGCCACCCCCTCTGGCAGTTTAGAGTGTCAGAATGTTGGGGGGGTTGGTCCCTCAGTTAGAATGTAAGGGAGAGGGAAGAAAGGAAGTATAAAAGGCAGGAAGCGATGTTACTGTTGGTCTTCGCCACATGCACACACGTATGTACATATAGACATGCACACATACACACATATATACATGCACTGAAATATACACATGCACACATACATACACACATCTGTACTTACACACATCACATCTATACATATACACATATACATATACACACACATAGACAAAAACATACATATACATACAGACACAGACACAGACACAGACACAATCCATATATATATATACATACATACTGTATATATATATATATAGACTGAGACACAGGAAAGAGAAAAAGCCATAGCAGCGCGTGGCCGGGTTCAGCTAGTTTACTATATTTATATACTGCCTTTCTCAACCCAGGGGTGGAAACAAAGTGGTTTGCAATATGTTAGTGGCAAAAATTCAATGTCAACTTACATATAGACAAAAAAAAAATTGAACACTGACATATAATTATAAATTATTAATTAATAATTAAAACCATTAAACATAAGACATAAACAACAATTAAGCATTAAGACAAGCATGAAAAACATCCAGGTATATAAGTTAAAATCACATAATCCAAAAATTGTACACTGTGGCCATTTCGAATTGTCATTGCACGTATTTCCTAATTATTCTTTGTGCTGCATTATATTACTCCCCAAAGGCCTGAATAGGAGAAAGCCTTTTCAATTGTTTTTTTCAACTTTTGTATTGCACTTGTATTGTGGGATTGTTAACTGCCTTGAGTTCTCATGGGGATAGGCCAGGGGTAGGGAACCTATGGCTCGGGAGCCAGATGTGGCTCTTTTCATGATTGCATCTGGCTCTCCAGAACAGCCTGGGCCTCGGTTTCCCAGCATGCAGCGGGGAGGAGTGACGCAAATGCGGCGCGACTGCCGCTTCTGTGCCGCCATCGCTGCCTCTTCCTCATCCCCCCGTTGCTCTCGGGACCCTGCGCCCAACGGCGGCGCCTCATCCTCGTCTTCCTTTTCGTCCTTTGCGACGGGCCTCGGGGAAGGCGGCGGAGGCGGGTCTGGCCCTGGTGCTGCAGACCTGGCCTCTCTCCTTCCTTTTCCCTCCCTCTCTCCCCTTCCTTCTTTCCTCCATTCTCCCTCTTCCTTCTTCCTTCCTTTCTCCCCCTTCACCCTTTCCTTCTCTCCTTCCTTTTCCCTCCCTCTCTCCCCTTCCTTCTTTCCTCCATTCTCCCTCTTCCTTTCTTTCTCTCCCTTCAGCCTTTCCTTCTCTCCCTTCTTTCCTCCATTCTCCCTCTTCCTTCTTCCTTCCTTCCTTCCTTTCTCCCCCTTCACCCTTTCCTTCTCTCCTTCCTTTTCCCTTTCCCTCTCTCCCCTTCCTTCTTTCCTCTATTCTCCCTCTTCCTTCCTCTTCCTTCCTTCCCTCTTCCTTCCTTCCTTTCTCCCCTTCACCCTTCCCCCTCCTTCCTTTTCCCTCCCTCTCTCCCCTTCCTTCTTTCCTCTATTCTCCCTCTTCCTTCTTCCTTCCTTCCTCTTCCTTCCTTTCTTTCTCCCCTTCACCCTTTCCCTCTCTCCTTCCTTTTCCCTCCCTCTCTCCCCTTCCTTCTTTCCTCCATTCTCCCTCTTCCTTTCTTTCTCCCCTTCACCCTTTCCTTCTCTCCTTCCTTTTCCCTCCCTCTCTCCCCTTCCTTCTTTCCTCCATTCTCCCTCTTCCTTCTTCCTTCCTTCCTCTTCCTTCCTTTCTTTCTCTCCCTTCACCCTTCCCTTCTCTCCTTCCTTTTCCCTCCTTCTCTCCCCTTCCTTCTTTCCTCCATTCTCCCCTTCCTCCCTCTTCCTTCCTTTCTCCCCTTCACCCTTCTCTCCTTCCTTTTCCCTCCCTCTCTCCCCTTCCTTCTTTCCTCCATGCTCCCTCCCTCTTCTATTCTTTCCCCCCAAGTCTTCCTTTCCTTCTCCTTCCTTTCTTTTCACTTCCCTCTCTCTCCCCTTCTTTCTTTTCTTCTTTTCCCTTCATTATTTTACTCTTTCCTCACTTCTTTTCTTTTCTTTTCTTTTCCCCACCCTTTCCTTTCCTCCCTTCCCATTTCCTTCTTTCTTTTCCCCTCCTTGTCTCTCTCCTGCTTTTCTTTTCTTCCTTTTCCATAGTTCGTTCTTCTTTTCTTTCTTCCTCTCCCCTCCCTCCTTTATTTCCTCTGTCTGTCTTTCTTTCTTTCCCCCTTCCTTCCTTCCTTCCTTCCTTCCTTCTTCTCTTCCTTCCCAGAGTCCTGAGCGTGCCTTTTGCAGAGCCAGGTCTGAAGTGTCCCCTCATTCTTCCGGGGGAATCCTTTTCTCATCGTATGTACGTATAGACTCACATTGAGTTGAATTCAGTCTTGAAATATATAATATCTATTATATGGCTCTCATGGAAATAAATTTCCAAATATTTTGCTTTCATGGCTCTCTGAGTCAAAAAGGTTCCTGACCCCTGGGATAGAGGCTGAGTACAAATAATGTTAATCACCACCACCACCACCATCATGCGCTTTCTTCCTTGCAGGCCGAGGATTCTCTAAGGCGGCCATTGCTGGCACTGTTCTTGGGAGCCTGGGTGCCATAGTGCTCTTGACCATGCTGCTTTTCACAATTTACCGTGAGTAAAACCCTGGGAGCTGAACAGCGTTAAGCTTCCAGTTGGATAAAAGAAAGATGCCCCTTGTGCAGGGGCGGTCCGTCCATGTAAGCAACCTACGCGGCCGTGTGGGGCACCATCTTGGAGGGGCGCCGCCACGCCCGCCGCGCCGCCGCCCCGCACCGCCGCGCCGCACCGCTGGCCGCACCGCCGTAACAAACCTCCCTGCTGCCTGCAGCTCCCTTCTGAGCATGCGGAGATTTTTGCGCATGCCCAGAACCTCCGGAGCACTCTCCCTTGCCCTGTGCAACGCCCTGGGGCAGGGTCCGGCAGCGGGCACCAGGAAGCGCTCGGAGAGGCAGTCAAAGGCCCCTCCTCGCGCTTCCTGGTTTTCCCTGCCAGCCCCACCCACGGGGCGTTGCACAGGGTGGAGAGAGCCCGCCCTCTGCTCTGCCCCGTGGGTGGGGCTGGCAGGGGAAACCAGGAAGCGCAAGGAGGGCCTTCGAAGGCCTTCAAATTGCACAGGGGCAGGAGCGGCGGCGCGTGGGAGGAATGGAAGGAGCACGCGCAAGGTACCAAGAAAAAATATTTGAGGAGGGGGCACTAAAATTATGTTTTGGGGGCCCGGGGGGGCAAAATAATGTGTTTTTTGGGGGGCGCCGAAATAATTTTTGCCTACCATGCGAAATTACCTTAGACCGCCCCTGCCCTTGTGTTATCGAAAAATGGACCCCACTCCTCTAATAATTAGCCCCTGCCCAGCCCCAAGCATCCCTGCTAGGATTAATCTAATCATTTACCAAACCTAAGAGACAGACTGAAAAACTAGTTTGGCAGGAAAATCCCCCTCAGGTCAGACAGAGCAAACAGGAAAAGGTTTTTCCTTAGGATGCAATTAAGAATTAGACCCCACAAGCCCCATTATCTGCTTCCTCCGACTAATCTCCCTCTTTCCCCCTCTTCCCTGTTAAGACATCTATGCACAACAATATTGAAATAACTATTTTTTTTCTCCAATCTGCCACTGGAGGAGAACCCTTGCACGTATCTTTCCTTTATTAATGAACAATCAGGTCAGGGATTCACATATATATGCGCAGGAACTGTGCGCCCAAAGAAATGTATACAATATATAATGTGCTTGGGAAATTTTGAGGGGTTGAACATACAGGAAGCCATCCCGACATCCAGCTGAGAGGGAATCCCCTCAGTGAAACAAGGCCTCTTTAGATATTTCATCAACATATTGACACAAACTTTGTCTTTTGTCTCTGGGACTGACGCCTCTTATAATAAGCTGCATGATTCCATTCTGGACTAATTCAGACCATTTATTTATAGGTATTATTTACTTATAGGTATTATTTATTTATAGGTATTATTTAACACCTATATGGGTCCACTTGCCTAACTGGTGCGTAGTTTTGGTCTGGAGTGCCATCAGTACGCTGATGACACCCAGCTGGTGCTGAGGATGGAAGGCTGGCCGGACTCTGTGCCTGATTATTTTCATCAATGCCTGGAAGCGGTGACTGGGTGACTACGGGCCAGCAGGTTGAGGGTGAACCCGTCGAAGATGGAGATCCTGTGGCTGGGTTGTCCCGGGGGGGGGGGGTGTCTCCAGCTGCCAATAATGGATGGTGAGCTGGTTAGCCCGTCACATCTGGTTAAAAGCCTGGAGGTCCAACTGGACCCTCTGCTGATGATAGAGACTCAGGTCCCCACCGTGAGCAGAGCAGCATTTTTCCATCTGCACCAGGCAAGGCGGCTGGCACCCTACCTTTCCGGTGACAACCTGGCCGCGGTAATCCAGGCCATGGTCCTCTCGAGACTGGACTACTGTAACGCCCTTTACATTGGCCTTCCTTTGTCGGTAATCCGGAAACTGAAGATGGTGCAAAACGTTGTGGCTCGACTGCTGGCTGGAGTGACACTATCGTATCACATCACACCAGTCCTACAGCGCTTGCACTGGCTCCCTATCGAGCACCGGATTGCCTTCAAAGTGCTGGTGCTAACCTTTAAGGCCTTGCATGGTCTGGGGCCAGTGTACCTGAAGGATTGCCTTTCCCCGCACGTTCCCCAGAGACCACTAAGGTCCATGGATCAAAACCTACTAGAGGTCCCATCACTTAAGATCTGCCGCTTGTTATCGATGCGGCAGCACACTTTTTCTGTAGCAGCGCCTACCCTGTGGGGCGCCCTCCCGGAGGAGGCACGAGCAATAACTGATCTACGGGCCTTTCGGAGGGCCTGTAAGACCAACCTGTTCCGCCAGGCGTTCAATCTCTAAGCTGCAACCCCTACTCTGGTCTTAATCTGTTTTTATTATGTTTTCAAGTATGTTGTGTTTTGTTGTTCACTGCTGTGAACCACCCTGAGCCTTTTCGGGAAGGTATATAAGTCTAAATAATAAATAAATAAATACATTTCCCAATTCTTGTCCTTTTTGGGCTGAAAGGATCTGCCAAATGGCTCCGGCTTCAAATGGACAAATCGCAGCTCTCTTTTTTTCCCCATGACAAAGGAAATTCCACCCACCGCTGACATGACAGGTGTTTCTCAACCAATGACAGCTCAGATCCTAGCACAAGCATTCCCGAGACCATTGGGGGAGGGAGTGGTTCTTCTGAATGGCTACCAAAGGGGATAAAATGTTTTGCACTGTATTGTACTTTATGTCCGTTCTTTGTGTGATTGCTAGGAGTGGTTGATCCATTAAAAAATTGATTCTAAACTCATTGGGGGGTTCTGTTGCTGGGTCGTTATAGAAATTTTTCTGAAACTTTTAAAGTAAATTTCGTAATTGAAACGTAATTAATAACGATTTTTTGTTATTATTCGTTATGCCAGCTGGGAGGGAAGAATGGAGGGCAAGCCCTCCACTCTTTCTTCCCTCCCCCCCCCCAGCTCAGAAGCATCACGGATTAAATTTAATCCGTGACGCCTCTCAGCTTGCAGGGCAGGAAGGTAGGAATGGAGAGCAAGCCCTCCCCTCTTCCCTCCCTCTCCCCCAGCTCAGAAGCATCGCAGGTTATATTTAACCCGGGATGCCTCTGAGGTGGCGGGGAAAGGACGGGAGGTGTGGATGCAAGCCATCCACACACCCCTTCCTTCCCCCATCATCTCAGAGACATCCCGTGTTATATTTAACCCGGAATGCCTCTGAGGTGGCGAGAAAAGGGTGTGGATGCATGCAAATCCACACACACCCCTTCCTTCCCCTGTCATCTCAGAGGCAACCTGCGTTATATAAACCCCGGAATGCCACTGAGGTGGCGGGGGAAGGAAGGGGTGGGTGGAGCGCTAGCATCCACACACCCCTTTCTTCCCCCGCCACCTCAGAGGCATCCGTGTTATATTTAACCTGGGATGCCTCTGAGGTGGCAGGGAAAGGAAGGGGTGTGTGGATGCAAGTCATGCACACACCCCATCCTACCCCCGCCATCCTAGAAGCATCCCTTGTTATATTTAACCCGGGATGCCTCTGAGGTGGCGGGGAAGGGACGGGAGGTGTGGATGCAAGCCATCCACACACCTCTTCCTTCCCCCATCATCTCAGAGGCATCCCGCGTTATATTTAACCTGGAATGCCTCTGAGGTGGCGGGGAAAGGAAGGGGTGTGTGGATGCAAGCCATCCACACACCCCTTCCTTCTCCTGCCATCTCAGAGGCATCCCGCGTTATATTTAACCCGGAATGCCTCTGAGGTGGCGGGGAAAGGACGGGAGGTGTGGATGCAAGCCATCCACACACCCCTTTCTTCCCCTGCCATCTCAGAGGCATCCCGCATTATATTTAACCCGGAATGCCTCTGAGGTGGCGGGGAAAGGAAAGGGTGTGTGGATGCAAGCCATCCACACACCCCTTTCTTCCCCTGCCATATCAGAGGCATCCCGCGTTATATTTAACCCGGAATGCCTCTGAGGTGGCGGGGAAAGGACGGGGTGTGTGGATGCAAGCCATCACACACCCCCTGCCATCTCAGAGGCTCCCCTGCCATCTCAGAGGCATCACGCATTATATTTAACCCGGGATGCCTCTGAGGTGGCAGGGAAAGGAAAGGGAGGTGTGTATGCAAGCCATCTTGCCACCTCAGAAGCAAGGGCGGAAATAACGACATAAAAACATGCCCTTTACAAAAATGACGATCACGGGCATCGATTTTGAAATGTCACTTCTGGGTTGGACGCCGAGGGTCGATATAGGTATCAAAGTATTACGGCCGGAGATATCCACCCCTAGTGATTGCACTGTTCTGACATCCATCTGGCCAGATGAATAAAACTTCTGCTTCTGCTTTCAAACTCAGTCCTGTTTTTCCTAGCTTTCAATGTAGCATGGTATGCCGTGCAACAGACGCACACTGCACCTTTGTGGCAGGTAGCTGATTTTGGTAACACTTGGGAAGAAGATGGGCAGGTTTGAACTCTTTGTCTTCTTCCTCCAGGTTCTTCTCACCAAGAAGGCCGGAGACTTTCTTCAGCCCTCCCCTGTTTATCTAAGGAGGGGTAAGGCCCAGGGTCCAAGAGGCAAGCCTTTCTCTAGATGGAAAAGACACAGAGTTTCCCTCTCCAGTGGATGGATAAAGCCCGAAGAACAGAACACAGAAACATTAAAAACCAACAACCGTCAAGCCATGAAAATGAACAGAAAGGTCGGATTATTGAAACCATATTGATCTTGTCCAAATTCCAATTTGTAACGTTTGAGAAATGCACCTCCAAAAGTTTCATTCTCTGCACTGATGGGCCGAGCAATGACAAGACCTGGCTCACAAATAAAATGGAAGAGACACCCCAAAAGTTGCAAACTTGGATTACATTTCTCCTTTCCCCAAGCGCAGAGAGGAAATCAAATGGAAAGGTATAATCTCTCTTTATGAGTAAGGATTTGTGGTGTTCCAGCCTAGTGGCCATAGACAGACACCGGGGGTTCCAACTGACCAGGCTCAGATCGGGGATGAGGGGTGGCCAGATGGGTACGGGTCTGCAGATGAAGAATTAGCCTGAGATGATGGGTGGTTACATGGGTATGGGTCTGAAGATGGGGATAATGATGACTCCATGGAAATTAGTTCTGAATTAGACAGTGAGAGGCCCAGCGACCTTGATTCTCACGAGAACTTCTCCACTCCCTTGCCAGGCGAGCATTCCGAGGATAGGGAGGACCCAGTTTCCCAGCAGGATAGCGCTGCACCTGGGGCCGCTAATGAGCAGGAATTTGACAGGAGGGCTAGCATCAGATCCTCCCGGAGAGATTGGAGTTTGAGGAAGGGGGTGCGTTGGTCACATAGAAGTTAGTTCTCTTTATTAGATGGTGCTCACGTCATTCTAGTCAGACCTGAAGCTACGTTCAGCTTGGAAGGACTTGGGTCCTGGGTTTCAAGTTCTTGTCGACCGTTCAGCAGGAGACGGTTTGTTTCAAGCTTTTGCAACTTTGTTTTCCATGGGATTTATGCCAGCTTTCACTACCACCATTTTGGAACTATTCTGAGTTGCCTTTTGCCTTGGATTTGAATTGCCTTGCATCTTTCTACCTTTGGACTATTTCTTATTCTAAATAAAAGTACATTTATAGCATCTGCCTGGTGTGTGTGATCTAGGGGGAGGGGGGACTGCCACGATCTGAGGTGCAACAGGATTTTAGTCTCCTATAAACTCACAATTATATGGACAGTCGGCTCTCCACATTTGTTAAGATCATAGGCAAAAATAAAAAAAACATGAAAAGGGGAAAATGTAGGTTTTTAATATCTCTGGGTCCTCCAGTATCACTTTCTGGTCAATTTCTTATAGAATGTGAGCATAAAACCACAGAGCCAGGGCAGTCCAAGGTGGTGCCAAACTGAATTCTTCCAACAGTGGAGAAACTGGGAGCAGCAGCAGCAGCAATTTTAAGGCAAAGAAGGCAAAAGACCATGTAAAACTAGAAATCCCAGGGTTCCTTCACATTCATGGAGCCTGGGCAAATAAAATGGTGTCAAAGCAGATTTGCTCCACAATATTTATTTATTTATTTATTTGGATTTATCCGTCGCCACTCCCATCCGGCTCGGGGCGACTCACAGCAATAAAACACAGTTAAAACAGCATATATAAAACACATTAAAAAGATCATAAAAGCAATACAATAACCCGAGTACACATGGTAGCAGATATCAGAGGGCCTGCAAATATTCAGTGACAGAGGGCCTGCAGTTTAAAGGCCGAACGCCTGTCGGAATAGCAAAGTCTTGCAGGCCTTCTGGAAAGCCAGCAAGCTAGGAAGAGCACGAACGTCTGAAGCGACTGCGTTCCAAAGTGTTGGAGCGATAATGCGGAATGCTCTCCTCCGTGTTGAAGTCAAATGAAAGTTCTTACAGCTTGGGATTACAAGGAGGTTATGTGGCTCTGAACGCAGTGGTCTGGTGGGACAATATAGGGTGAGGCGGTCCCTTAGGTACACTGGCCCCAGACCATTCAAGGCCTTAAAGGTCAATACCAGCACTTTGAAGGTAATCCGGAATTCCACTGGGAGCCAGTGCAGTTTGCGCAAGATGGGAGTGATATGGCAGCATGTTGACACACCTGCCAACAGCCGGGATGCAGCGTTCTGCACCAGCTTAAGTTTCCGGATCACTGACAAAGGAAGGCCAATGTAAAGAGCATTACAGTAGTCCAGTCTTGAGATGACCGTGGCTTGGACCACTGTGGCTAGGTCGTGGCAGGACAGGTAGGGGGGCAGCTTTCTCGCCTGGCGGAGATGAAAAAACGCTACTCTACTGACAATGGAGATGTGCATCTCCATCGACAGTTGAGAGTCTAGCGTGACACCAAGACTCTTAACAGATGACGACGGACTTAGTGTCGCACCGTCCAGGGTTGGAAGCTGAATCCCACCAGTACCCGAACGGCCCAGCCACAGGATCTCAGTCTTAGCCGGATTCACCTTCAACCTACTGGCTCGCAGCCATCCAGTAACGGCTTCAAGGCAGCAATATAGCTCAAGCATGGGTAAATTTGGACCCTCCAGGTGTTTTGGACTACAACTCCCACAATTCCTAACTGGCTATTAGGAATTGTGGGATTTGAAGTCCAAAACATTTGGAAAGCCGAAGTTTGCCCATGCCTCATATAGATGGTATGGGACAACCCTTCATAGAGTTATACAGATCTAGGAGGGGAGAATTTCCTCTTTACGTGGACATTAATAACACTATGTAATAAAATTTGAAAAAAATGTATTCCTGGTTTTAAAGTCTTTTTTTCCTGTTTATGTACAGTACTAACTTTGAAATAAGTTGTTATACTCCAGAAAGTTCGTTTTTGTGGCCGCCACAAGCTAGGTTGAATTGGTTGAGACTCTGAGATATTCACTGAAAAACTATAGCAAATTGTGCTGCAGGCTGTTCCACAAAAACCAAGTTTTTGCAGTAAGTAATCCTTTTCCATGTTTCAATTTCTTAAGAAGTGGCTGTGATGAAGTTAAAATCCACAGGGCACTCAAGCCCTGCTGAGAGGCAAAGCCAAGCCTGTTGGAATGCCTCTCAGCCAACCAAGGATAATAGAAAAGGGAGGCGGAGGTGGAGTGGCTGCCATGTTGACTTTCAATTTGGGAAGAAGAGGAGCCCTATCCTATGTCAAATAATTCCAGGAATGACCTAGCCACTGTGATCCGGGCGACAGTCATCTTGAGGTTAGACTACTGTAACGCCCTCTACATTGGACTTCCCTTGTCAACAACCCGGAAACACAAGCTGGTGCAAAATGCTGCCGCTTGACTGCTGATGGGAGCATTGGCGAGAGAGCACGTTACACCAATCCTACAGCAATTGCACTGGCTGCCAATTGAGTATCGGATTGTCTTCAAGGTGCTGGTGTTGACCTTTAAGGCCTTGTATGGTCTAGGGCCAGTGTACCTGAGGGATCGCCCCACCCCATACGTTCCCCTTTGCATTCAGAAGAACAAAACTTTCTGATGATTCCATCAGTTCGTTCCTGTCGCCTCTCAGTGACAAGACAACGAGCCTTCTCCGTGGTGGCACCGACGCTGTGGAATGAGTTACCAGACGATGCTCGGGCTATCACGAAGTTAGCCCCTTCCGGAGGGCCTGCAAGACGACTCTTTTTAAGCAGGCCTTCAATCTAAGTTTCCCCGGATACCTCCGACCATGCCTTGTGCCTTATATAACAAAGTGTTTTATCTGTTTTTAATTTGCCATTTTATGTAAACCGCCCTGAACCTGCAGGGAGGAGCCGTATATAAAAGTGAACAATAAATAAATAAATGTTCTGGCCTAAACTACATTTCCCAGTATGCTTCAGAAAAAGAAAGGACCAATCAGGGAAAGAGAGAGAGAGATTTGTTCTGCCCTAAACAGTTGGTTTTTATCAACACTTCTAAAAATTCCCTAAAATCAGTAGATGTATGAGTATATTGCACCGGGAATGTGGCACAGCTGGCTAAGTGTCAGCTGCATAAGGTATCTCTGACCAGTAGGTCATGAGTTCGAGGCCTGCCCGGGTTGAGGTGGGTGCTCGACCTTTAAGTGTAGCCTGCTGTCAACCTTTGCAGCCCGAAAGACAGTTGCATCTGCCAAGTAGGAGATAAAGGTACCACATTAAGTGGGGAGGCAAAGTTTGACTGAATTATGAGGCCATTAAAGAACTCCAGGAACTCTGAGGAACGCAGAAGGAACAACAAGGGACGCTGGGGACGCTGGGAGATGGGGAGTGCGTCAGCTCCCCCTGGTGGCCAGAGTTTGCCTCTGTTTGTCTACATGTCCGTCTATATATGTATATGTGTACCTGTAATCCGCTCTGAGTCCCCTTCCGGGTGAGAAGAGCAGAATATAAATAAAGTAAATAAATAAATATGGTTATGTTCCAGGAGCATTCTCTCCAGATGTTTCACCTGCATCTGTGGCTGGCATCCCAAAGCCCCCAGTGGCACAGTGGGTTACACCCTTGTGCCGACAGGACTGAAGATCAACAGGTTGCAGGTTCAAATCCGGGGAGAGTGTGGATGAGCTCCCTTTATCAGTTCCAGCTCCTCATGCGGAGACGTGAGAGAAGCCTCCCACAAGGATGGATAAAACATCAAAAAAACATCCAGGCATCCCCTGGGCAACGTCCTTGCAGACGGCCAATTCTCTCACACCAGAAGCGACTTGCAGTTTCTCAAGTCACGCCTGACACAACAAAAAAAGAAAATCTTTAGCAGTTCATTCCTTCTCCTCATACCCTCTAAAGATGCCAGCCTCGGGTGCAGGTGATACAGCAGGAGAGAATGCTTCTGGGACATGTCTATGTAGCCCAGAAAACCCAAAACAACCCAGTGATTCCGGCCATGAAAGCCCTTGACAACACGATATAGTCTTGGCTCATCACCAGAAGGTGAAGAGGAACGGAGCCAGCCTGTCTTTCTCTTGGAGGAAGTCCCATAACTGGGGTGCCAAAATGTAGCCTCCTTGGGGGGGTGGACCTTCTCACATTGTAGGCAGGCTCATTTTTCCACAAATAAGTTCTCATCACCAATCTAATAAGTAGTTGTAACTGTGCTCACATTGATTCCTAGTGTCATTTTGTGTCACTTTGGTTGCTGATGTGCCCCCGGATTTTTTTAATTTTAAAAAATGTGCCGCGGCTCAAAAAAGGTTGGGAAAGTAGGGGATAAAGGTACCACATTAAGTGGGGAGGCAAAGTTTGACTGAATTATGAGGCCATTAAAGAACTCCAGGAACGCTGAGGAATGCGGAAGGAACAACAAGGGACGCTGGGAATGCTGAGAGATGAGGAGTGCGTCAGCTCCCCCTGGTGGCCAGAGTTTGCCTCTGTTCGTCTATATGTGCGTATGTGAAAACGGCAGGGATTATCTGCTAAGTATACATTTAAAAAGAGGAAGGAAGATCACAGATCAGATTTTCATCCTTGCAGCCCACTGGTGGTCCGTGGCCCACAGTTTATGACCCACTGTCTTAAAGAAAAACAGATGTTTCTTTATCTGAGGAAAGCAAAAACATGGTGTCTTCCTTTCATCTTCTCCGAATATTTCCTTTGGCCTCAGAAGATACCGCGAACCCGGAAGTAGACTTCCCTTTACGGTCCTTGAGGCCAACAATTTGCGTTATGATCGTTATAAATTCTTAATTATTAATTAATTAATTATTGTACTACGTACTCACTTCTCCCTGTCTTCTCCCCCTCATTTCCTTCCCGCCTTCATTCAGCTTCTTCTTTTTCCCGCATTTCTATGGGGAACTGGAAGTGACGCTGCTGCTAGGTAGGCAATGCATTCTGGAAAGTGTAGTCCTTTACGCTTCCCCCCCCCCTCCTTCTCTTCCCCGTTGCTCTGCTGCCATGCCCCATCGCAGGGGCCAGCTTCACACACACACGCGCGCGCTTCTCCTCCTCTCTCTCCCTGCGCTCTCTCAGATGCTTCTCTTCCCATTGCTCTGCTGCCTTGCCCCATCGCAGGGGCCAACTTCAGCCCTCCAGGTACGTGTTTTGGACTTCAACTCCCACCATTCCTCACAGCCTCAGGCCTCTTCCTTTTCCTCTCAGCCTGGGCAAACTTGGGCCCTCGCTCCCTCAGGATCGGGGTGAGAGAGAGGCAGCGAGGAGCGAGGGGGGGTCCTCCTTTTTTTGCTGCTTCCAAGAATAGAAACCCCCCTCCCTCCCTTCCTCCTTCCCTCCCTCCTTCCTATTTGGAGAGTCCCATCTAGAATTCAGTGTGGTTTATTCAAGTTTTGGCCTACAACTCCCAGAAATCCCAGCCAATTTACCAGCTGTTAGGATTTCTGGGAGTTGTAGGCCAAAACCATCTGGAATGCGCATGCTCTGGCATACGGATTACTAACAAATTTTGTTAGTACTTAAGTTACATTTTAGAAATTTTTGGAAATTTTTTTGTAAGTCTTTGATATACTAATCAAAAAAATCCCCCCCCCCCCATTTGATTTTAGAATCGCCATTTTTGGATTCGGAACCATGCCTAAAATGTATTTAAACTAAGCACAGAGACGATTCTTACAGCATTATGTAATCTGTGTAGGATATTATTATTATTATTATTTGAGTTTATATACCGCCACTCCCCGAAGGCTCGGAGCAGTTTACAACAGAATAATACAGTTAACAGTAAACAACTCTGCACATCACAAACAATAACAAACTATAGGAGTCATCTACTAGATACCAGGGTTCACCCGGTCCCTAAAGAGAGGGGCAGAATATAACCCGATGGAGTGTGGCCATGGACAGGGCCAACTGGGTGGCGCGGGGCCGGCATAAAAGCTGGCTCACCCAGACAGCATTGGAGGCGTAGTGACGGCCTGACAGGCCCCAAAATAGAGTTTCCAGGAGAGTTCCTATCACTAGTAACTAGTAATAAAGCCAAGGGTTTCCACAGTGAAACACTTGTGGAAGTTGTTGGAAGTGCCCAAGCCCATTGAGTAGGAGCTCCAAATTGTGAGCGGAAGCCCACAAGGTGGTACCCTAGAGTCACAAAGAGCACACCAGAAGGGAGGAACCCAGGAAAGGTGACTAGTGCTACCTTTCAGGTGAGTTTATTTGCCTGTCAGATGGGAAGTTCTGGGCCAGTCCCTTTAAAGCAAGCCAGGCGAGGGAGTTGATTGGGAGAGAACTGGTTTCACCACTCCTCTGCCCCGAGTCTTTCATCATAACTCAGGGACAGGCAGGCCGATTTTGCAATGCCTGAGCCCCACTCCGCCAAGCGGCTCTAGACACAGCCTCGTGCGAAAGGGCAGCCCACGAGTGCCCAGATGCCTGGGACCTGTAGCCAAGGAACTGAGCAAGCTGTAGACTGGCAGAGCTGAAGAGTGCGCAGTCCAAGGGTCTGGGAGCAGGATTGCCTCCACGGGGAATATGGTGCTGAGGCTGCCTAGTGTGAAGGCATGTCTTCCCTTCAAGCTCCTTCTCCTGCTGTGGGTTTCCCTTCTGCCTGAAGTACCTGGAAAAGAAGGTAAGCGAGCCTTGCAAGTGGTCGTTGGGAAGATGTGGGAGAGCTCCTTCCTAGGTCTGGAGTTCTGGATCAACCAGAGCAAACCTCTCGGAAAGGTAGTGAAAAACTGGAATCGAAACACGCAAAACCGGCATGTTTCCTTAGAAGCCGGAAATGGGGAAGAGCACATGAGAAGCCGCAAAGTATGTGAACTTGAGTGGAAGGGAATGTTTGGGGAACGAACAAAGGACCACCCCGCGCATTCCTCACACTGTGGAAGCTCATGTTTCACACAAGTACAGATGTCAGAAGCCAGTGGCAGTCACTTCGATTTGCGGCTTTGCAACAGGCATCTATCTTGGAAAGTAAGCAGGATTGGCCTGGCTAATTCTTGGATGGGAAACCGCCGATGAATACTGTAGGCCAGGGGTCCTCAAACTTTTAATCAGAGGGCCAGTTCATGGTCCCTCAAACTGTTGCGGGATGAGACTATTATTGGAAAAAAAACCCTGAACAAATTCCTATGCATACTGCACATATCTTATTTGTAGTACCTGTGAAAGAATAATGCAATGTTTGAAACGAAGTATTTAATTATTACTAGCTTGGGGACCCGGCGCTGCCCGGGTTATTTGAGAAAGGCATTTTGTGCCAAGGTTAGTCCTTATCAGCTGTTTATGTGGCTTGCAGTGGTCTCGGGAAGTGTGGGAAGGTGCTGGGAGTCCCATCGTCCATGGTCCATCCTCCTCCAAAGTGCACCAGGATGTAGAGTGGGTCATGGGGATTATATGTGGCAAATTTTGTCTTGTTCAGTTATTGGATGAGGGTTGCAGCAGTCTTGGAAGAAGTGGAGGTGGAAGTACATTTCCAGTCCCATCATCCAGGATGTAGTCCATGGGGGTTCCCTGCCAAGTTTGGTCTTGAACTGCACCAGGATGTAAGTCCCATCAGTGGATCGAACTGCACCAGGATGTAAAGTGGGGGCTTTGTGTGCCAAGTGTGGTCATGATCATGCACTGGATGAGGGTCGCAGCAGGTTCTGTCTTGACACAGTATCACAGTAACAGAGGCCTAGTCAGGAAAAGCAAGTTTAGGAAGCCTTACTGTTATTTCAGTCGTTACACAGTATCCCAGTAACTTTGGCCTAGTCATGATAATCTAGTTGAGGAAGTGTTACTGTCAATTCAGGCCATACACAGGATCCCATGATTGGCGGCCTAATCTGGAGTATCAAGTTAAGGCAGCCTTACTGTTAACTCAGTCCTTGCATAGTAGCCCAGGAACTGAGGCCTAGGCCAGAAAATGAAGTTTAGGAAGCCTGACTATTAATTCGATCAGGCCCTTTCAGGCCCTTTATGGAGTAACTGAGGCCTAGTCCAGAAAAATCTTGTGTTAATTCAGTCAGGCCCTTTCTTTGACCCTCTCTGGCAGCGTTCTCAGGAGGTGGGTGGAGGTACTTCAAGTCCCATCATCCATGGTTCAGCCTATTTGATGTAGAATGGGTCAGGTGGGCTCTGTGTGTCTGCCTCAGGCCCTTTCCCTTCCTTTCTCTGCTGCCTAGGATTGTTGGATTTTGAGAGGATGGCTATTCAGAGCCATTATGCAAATAATCCCACACTGGCAACCAATCGAAATGCTGCCACATATTCTTCCGCACCTCCCGCCCACCGCACCTCCCGCCCTCCGCACCATCCGCCACAAACATTCTCTTTTATTATATACATAGATTTATTTCCAGCATTTCTACCCCGCTCTTCTCAACCCCCGAGGGAGGGGGGACTCAGAGCGGCCTAACAAAAGGCACAATTCAATGTCAACATAGTAAAATACAATATAAAACCAAAAACATACAGCATTAAAATACATTAAAATACAATTAACATTAACACATCATACACTTTCTCTTTAAGTTAAAAACAGGATTCCGTCCATTACAGGAGCATTGAGCCATGTCCATCAACTTGCCATTACAAATCCAGTCCAAAGTGCTGCCTTGTGCTAATGTGCAAACGCCTGGTCCCATAGCCACGATTTCACTTTTTTCCTGAATGCCAGGAGGGATGGGGTTGATTGTATGTCACTTGGAAGCACATTCCACAGACGGGGAGCCACCACCGAGAAGGCTCTCTCTCTCGTCCCCACCACGTTGGTGGGAGCGAGAGCAGGGCCTCCCCGGATGATCTTAAATTACGAGGTGGGACGTAGAGGCAGATGCGTTCGGACAAGTAAGCTGGGCCAGAACCGTATAGAGCTTTAAAGGTCAAAACCAGCACTTTGAATTGAGCCCGGAAATGGACAGGCAGCCAGTGGAACTGATACAGCAGGGGGGTGGTATGCTCCCTGTATGTAGCTCCCGTTAGTAGTCTGGCTGCCGCCTGTTGGACTAGTTGTAATTTCCGAACTGTCTTCAAAGGCAGCCCCACGTAGAGTGCGTTGCAGTAATCTATTCGGGATGTGACCAGAGCGTGGATGACAGTAGCCAGATCAGACTTCCCAAGGAACAGGCGCAGCTGGCGCACGAGTCTTAACTGTGCAAAAGCTCCCCTGGACACCGCCGAGACCTGGGGTTCCAGGCTCAGCGATGAGTCCAGGGTCACTCCCAGGCTGCAAACCTGCGTCTTCAGGGGGAGTGTCACCCTGTCAAGCACAGGCTGTAACCCTATGCCCTGTTCGGCCTTGCGACTGACCAGGAGGACCTCTGTCTTGTCTGGATTAAGTTTCAATTTGCTAGCCCTCATCCAGTCCGACACAGCGGCCAAGCACAGGGTACAAAGTCTAGACAGCCTCCTTAGTGACAGGTGGGAAGGAGTGACAGATCTGGACGTCATCTGTGTACAGATAAAACCTTACTCCGAAACTCCGAATGATCTTAAGTACAATCTTAACCAACATAAACTTACCAGTATTTCAATGGGAAGTGTGAGCCTGCTTTTGGCTGAAGAGATCATCAAGTGCATTAGAATTGTTGTTGTTGTGTTCCTTCAAGTTGTTTCTGATTTAGAGCGATTCTAAGTCTAAAGTTTAGGATGGGTGGCAGGGAAATGAACTTGTAGGGCCGCATCCGGCCTGCGGGCCTTAGTTTGGGGACTCCTGCTGTAGGCTATAGCAGCTTAAAGAAAGGAAATGGCAAAACCAACACTGAATAGTCCTTGCCTTTAAAAAAAACTTATAAAATTAATCAAGTCTATATAAGTTGACAGAAGACTTGAAGGTACATACCTACACAAAATAAGGGAAACAGCCCTCGGTGGCGGAAGTTACAGACTGTAGGCTATTGTTCAAAGGACGGAACTGGCAAAGTCAGTTTCTGCCTGTGTGGAAGGAAGGAATGGCATACAAATGGGTTGAGCAGTAGGCACAAGGTTGTGTTATGTCTGTCTTGTGTTGTGTGTAGGTATTACTTTTTTGGTGAGTTAGTGGGTGTGTGGTGGAATTGTGGGTGGTAGTATGTTGTGGAATGCTTGTGTGGGTGGGGTGTTTTGGGTGTTTGTGTGTGTTTGTAGAGTATCAGTGCAGTGTTGTGTTGTAGTTGGAGTATAGGTGGAGTTGGTTTTTGTTTGTGGTGGTGGTAGGTGTTGTGTGTGCGGGGTCTCGTAAAGTTGGGGGGATGGGTTGTGATAGGAAGTTGTGTTGTGTTGTGTGTGGGTAGGAATTGCTGGAGAATTGCTCCCTCACAGAGTTTGGTTTTGTCAGTTTAACCCTCAAACACCAACTGACTGAACTCAAATCACTCAGCATTCTGTCCTAGCCTTGGCTGGCTCTGCCCAGCGTTACTATGGTTACTCAGCCTCCCTGCATTTTGTGTGGGCCGGTGTTGGCCAATGGGTTTCGCTGGCTGCCGCAGAGGATGCTGGGGAATGTAGGTTCTTTTGTATCGTTGTTTTGGGGGCCTTCTAGGTTTTTTTGGGGGGGAAAGTTTCTTTGCTAAAAACCTTCCTTGCCTGAGGCCTATTTGTGTTGGCAAGTTTGGTGTCTCTGCCTTGGAAGGTTTCTCTGTCTCTGTCAGTCGTTCGATGACGGGACCTCCTTTATATAATAGATGGCCCTAGGTGAAGCAGGTCACAGGCGGAAAAGCCCAGTTAATTGTTTCCTATCTTTATCTATATAAATAAAAATGTAATGTTTGTTTGTGGAAGTAAGAAAACTAAAAAACCACTGGAAGAATTGACACCAAATTTGGACACAATACGCATATCAGGCCAAGGAGTGACCATCACTCATAAAAAAACACTGTAAAACACAGCAGAAGAGACTTTAAAAGTCAAAAAAACAAAAACCACACTTCAACGAATGCGCAAAACCACATATTTGTACACAAACACACATATACACAAGAGCAGAGCAGCTCCCGGGATGCAGGCACGCCATATGTGTAATCTTTTAAGGATCTTTGAAATCATCCCACAATTACACATATGGCGTGCCTGCATCCCGGGAGCTGCTCTGCTATTGGCTGGATATACCCGCGAGATTTGGAACGCTAACGCTATCGCTTCTGGGTAATGTAATTCCGCGGTGGTTCCTGGTTTTCAGGTTCCCGTCCGTGGCTGTCTTGGGATTTCCGTGAGTACGATGTGGATGCATTCATCCAATACTTCATATATGAACTATTGAACTACTTCTGGACTACCAGTGTGTGTCTTTTGGAGCACACTTTTGGACACATGGAAGGACTGCTTGTGCTGAACGATTGTTATTTGTATTGTACTGTGATTCACATTGTAACTTATATTGGTGGATTTATGTCTATTATATTGAGATGACCAACACAGGGGACTCCGCATGTGTCTAGATCAGTGTTTCTCAACCTGGGGGCCGGGACCCCTATGGGGGTTGCGAGGGGGTGTCAGAGGGGTCGCCAAAGACCATCAGAATATTTTCTATTGGTCATGGGGGTTCTTTATGGGAAGTTTGACCCAATTCTATCGTTGGTGGGGTTCAGAATGCTCCATGATTGTAGGTGAACTATAAATCCCAGCAACCACAACTCCCAAATGTCAAGGTCTATTTTCCCCAAACTCCACCTGTGTTCGCCTTTGGGCATCTTGACTATTTGTGCCAAGTTTGGTCCAGATCCACCATTGTTTGAGTCCACAATGCTCTCTGGATGTAGGTGAACTACAACTCAAAAAGTCAAGGTGAATGCCCACCAAACCCTACCAGTATTTCTGTTGGTTATGGGAGTTCTGTGTGCCAAGTTTGGTTCAATTCCATTGTTGGTGGAGTTCAGAAAGCTCTTTGATTGTAGGTGAACTATAAATCCCAGCAACTACAATTCCCAAATATCAAGGCCTATTTTCCCCAAACTCCACCAGTGTTCCCATTTCGACAAGTATTTGTGCCAAGTTTGATCCAGATCTATCATTGTTTGAGTCCACAGTGCTTTCTGAAATGTAGGTGAACTGCAACTCCCAAACTCAAGGTCAATGTCCACCAAACCCTTCTGGTATTTTCTGTTGGTCATGGGAGTTCTGTGTGCCAAGTTTGGTTCAACTCCATCGTTGGTGGAGTTCAGAATGCTCTTTGATTGTAGGTGAACTATACATCCAAGCAACTACACCTCCCAAATGACAAAATCACCCCCCCACAATCCCACCAGTATCGGGTGTATCGGGTATTTGTGCCAAATGTGGTCCGGTGAATGAAAATACATCCGATATTTTACATGATGATTCAGAACAGTCACAAAATTACAGTTATGAAGTAGCAACGAAAATGATTTTATGGTTGGGGGTCACCACGACATGAGGAACTGTATTAAGGGGTCACGGCATTGGGAAGGTTGAGAAACACTGGTCTAGATATTCTAATAGAATGTTTTGATATATGGTTCTGGGTGATTTTTTACGCAAGGCCTAAAGCGCATCAAGGCTTGACGCGCGTTAGTTCTCAGCACAGCAGGGAAGGAGGTGCGGAGGGCATCCCCACCTCCTTCCCTGCTGAGAACTAACAGGAAATAATAACGAATTTTCGTTAATAATTACGCTTCCATAACGAAATTTTACAGAAATTTTTTGGAACAATTTCTATATCGAATCACCGATGACAACCCCTCTCCCACGAGTTTAGAAACAATTTTTTGATGGATCAACCACCCCTAATGCAAACCTATGCTTTCTGCCATATAATCCATGTGTGCATCATAACAGAGAGGGTTGAGATGTGTTTTGCAATTTATGTTTCCAACAGTGACACAGAACCTCAAACAAAACTTATTTCTAAACTTTGGGAGAGAAATATATATTATTAGGTAAAGAGTTGACAGTATAGAACACTTTGGCTCCTGTGAAGAAGCACCTGTACAATATAGATAGAACCAAAATGTTTGAGGGGCCCTAAAGACAGTTTGGTTGGAAATCAAAGCTTCTTTTGTGTAAAATACAGTACTTCTGCTTTATTATTGTCTCTCGGCATTACTTCCCGAATGAAGATTCAGGAAGGACTCATCCCACGCACGTTGATGACTAAAAAGGCCAATCTGAGATAGGCAAGTTCGGTTGCAGAAAGCACAGCAGAAAGTCTCCTTGGGTGATGTTGTTTCCAAGTTGCGGATCTTTCTGCGTTGTCGTTTCTCTTCGAGACCCATTCGGCGTGTCTTCTCGAAAGAGGCTGCAGCACTGTGGATAGTGCGTCTCCATGCCTCCCGATGTGAGGCCAGGGTGGACCATTGCTGGTGATCAATCTGGCCGAGCCTGAGATGTTGTTTCAGGGAGTCCTTATATCTCTTTTTGGGGGCGCCTCTCTTGCGCTGACCCGTGGCGAGTTCACCATAGAGTAGTATCTTTGGGAGGCAGTGGTCCTCCATCCTAGAGACCTCGTGCCCTGAGTGTGTTCTCAATAGCATGGCCTCAATGCTGGTGACCCCTGCTTGCTCAAGGACAGCAACATTAGTCACATAGTCGGTCCAGCGTATATTTAGGATTGTGCGAAGATAGCGCTGATGGAAGCGTTCGAGGAGTCGTAGGTGTTGACGATATAATGTATAGGAAAAATCCAAACACTCCTGATTGTCGCTGATTCTCAACCACCACGCGTTGTCATTAGTATTTAATGACTGAATATGCTTCTTGGGCCCTTTCTACACAGCTCTATAAAATCCAGATTATCTACTTTGAACTGTATTATATGGCAGTGTAGATTCATATAATCCAATTCAAAGCAGATAATGTAGATTGTCTGCTTTCCTAATCTGGATTATATGGCAGTGTAGAAAGGGCTTCGGTGTCCCTGAAAAACTCATTTTCTATGTAATCTACTATCACTGCTAAGACTCCCAGCAAGCAGGTATCTAAGGTCCCTTCTACACTGCCATATAATCCAGATTACCAAAGCGGATTATATGAGTCTACGCTGCCATATAATACAGTTCAAAGCAGACAATCTGGATTTTATGACAGTGTAGAAGGAGTCTGGGGGCCCTTCCACACAGCCCTATATCCCAGAATATCAAGGCATATAGGGCTGTGTGGAAGGGCCCTGAGGCGGGATCTATAAAATCCAGTTCAAAGCAAATATTCTGGATTCAGATATGGAATTATATGACAGTGTAGACCAGTTTTTCCCAACCGGTGTGCCGCAGCACATTAGTGTGCCGTGAGCAATCATCAGGTGTGCCATGGGAAATGGGAACCTCCAATCCCCTTTCTTCCCCCTCCTGCTGAACACTTTTTCTTCTCCACTCGGGCTCCCTTCTTCCCAGCCTCGCTCTGCTCGCTTTGCCTCGCTTTGCTCACGCTGCCGCTTCTGCCGCCATTTTGATCCGGGGGGGGGGGGCAGTGTGAGCGTGTTCGGGAGGGGAGGAGGGAAGACGTGACCCGTGCAGGCGCTACTGCGCAGACTCGCCCCACATCTTCCACCCTCCCCCCTCCCCTCCTGAACATGCTCACACTGTCCCCTCGGATCAAAATGGCGGCAGAAGCGGCAGCGTGAGCAAGGCAAGGCAAAGCGAGCAGAGCAAGGCTGGGAAGAAGGGAGCCCGAGTGGAGAAGAAAAAGTAAGTGTTTGGCAGGAGGGGGAAGAAAGGGCGCGAAGGGGGAGGAAGAGGTCTCTGTCGAAAGCTGGCATGGGCAAACTTGGATCTTCCAGGTGTTTTGGACTCCAACTCCCACCATTCCTAGCAGCCTCAGGCCCTTTTCCTCCCCCCCCCCCCCTCAGCCACTTAAGCAGGAAAGGGCCTCAGGCTGTTAGGAATGGTGGGAGTTGGAGTCCAAAGCACCCAGAGGGCCGAAGTTTTCCCATGCCTGTTTTAGGGACCTTAAAGTGGCGAGCCTCCTTCCAACATTGTGATTCTGCATAGAAAACAAACAACAACATAACATAACATTGTTTGAGTCCACAGTGCGCTCTGGGTGTAGGTGAACTACAACTTCCAAACTCAAGGTTAATTCCCAAGCAAACCCTTTCAGTACTTTCTGTTGGTAATGAGAGTTGAATATGCCAAGTTTGGTTCAATTCCATTGTTGCAAGAGTTCAGGATGCTCTTTGATTGTGTGTTAACTATAAATCCCAGAAACTGTAACTCCCAAATGTCAAGGTCTATTTTCCCCAAACTCCATCTGTGTTCACATTTGGGCATATTGAGTATTCATGCCAAGTTTGGTCCTGATCCAACATTGTTTCAGTCCACAGTGCTCTCTGGATATAGGCGAACTACAACTCCAAAAGGTCAATGCCCACCAAACTCTTATAGTATTTTCTCTTGGTGATGGGAGTTCTGTGAGGGAAGTTTGTGTCTTTCTGCCATTCCTGCCAGGATCTCTATGTTGTGTTCATCGAAACAGGCCCAGGTGCCACACTGAGTGTATAAATACATTTAAAAACATATTGACTATATGTATTACTGTGTTAGAGTGTCATTTTGTGTCATTTTGGTTGGTGGTGTGCCCCAGAATTTTGTAAATGTAAAAAATGTCCCGCGGCTCAAAAAAGGGTTGAGAAACACTGGTGTAGATGATCACTTACCATCTTGAGTATGTATAGCAGTTGCTTGGAAATTATCATCATCTTTATTTATATCCCGCCTTTCCCCCCATAAGACTCAAGGCAGCTAACATCTATCCACACTAAACAGTTTTAAAAGAGCAATACAAAAGTTCAAAAAACAATTAGATAACAATGTGGTGAAAACAGCATTAAAATACAGCAAATACATTACAATTGCCTTTAAAATTCATGTCCCCAATGAATGCAAGATATAGTTCAGATACTTCACAGACGAGGATTGCATTGGACATTGTAATGTCGTGGTAATTACTGACAATAATTAGTCACAACACTGTGATCAACATCGTATCAGTCAAAGGACTTCAGCTTAACACTCTGTTAATTACTGGCAGCAAGTACTAGATTGAATGGCCTTCAGTCCCAGGTTACTAAAATATTGACATAACTCCTGATGAAATAACCAAAATACAAAGAGATTTAGCAATCATAAACAACAACTTGTGAATCGGTGGTTCGATTAATGCTTTCCGGTTGAAGATGTAGAATGTACAATTGTCCAGATAATGCCAAAGCTGAACCCATGATGTTTCCAGACGAAGCTTTTATCTACTTTGTTGACCACATTTTACCAAGGGTCTAAACAATGGCATCGTGCAATCCTCCTCTACCTGTCTCACCAACCACTTCCTTCCTTCCCTACCCCACACCATATGTTGAGGACTGAAAGATGGAATAATTGCATAATACCCTTTGATGCCTCCTGCCAGGGCTCCATTTAGAAGCTGCCTATTTAAACCTTTGTTTCAGCATACCTTCCAACATTTAACAGGGGAAAACTGGCTAAGCGACATAGGAGTGTGGTCAAGACGGCAAAAGTTACGAACAAGAAAGAAGGCATAATAAGATAGGAGAAACGCAGCCTTTTTCTTTTTGATCAAGGGTCTGGAGAACAAGCCCTACGAGGAGTGGCTTAAAGAGCTGGGCATGTTTAGCCTGAAGAAGCGAAAACTGAGAGGAGAAATGATAGCCATTAGGCCTGGGCAATCATGGTTCTAAATAGTTCTAAAGTACTTATAAAACTAAAGTTCTGGTGGAGAACACTAGATGGCCCGCGGGGCGGATGCGGCCCGCCGGCCAATTCTGGCCAGCCCAGGGAGAAGGGAGTCAAGGGCGGGGCCATGCAGCCATCCCATCGGTCTCCGGAGTGGCAGCTTTGGAGTGCCTGCCATCCCGGGAGGTGATCCGGGCCTGCAGCGGGAGCAGTCGGCGACCTGCGATGACTGATCGCCCTGGCGACCTGGAAGACTTGATCGTCTTCTGGGTCGCCAGGGTGATCAGCCACCGCAGGTCGCCGACTGCTACTGCTGCAGGCCCAGATCATCTCCCGGGATGGTAGGCACTCCAAAGCCGGGATGCCAGACACTCCATGGAAGGGCGATCAGCCAATTGGGAAACACCTATGACAGAACGGCTGGGGGGCGAGAGCGGACTTTTTGGGGACTGTCATCTGGCTGCTGGTCCGATCGTCTGCTGCTCTGCTGCAATGGTGGCTGGGTCCGCTTTGTCCACGACCAAAAGAAAATACTGCAGAGGTTTGGAGAACATATACATACCTTGGCATTAGGGAGTTGCTGTTGCTTGGTGCATTCTGGAGAGGTCTGGGCCCATATCCGACAGGGAGGCTCGTGCCTCCGGCAAGCCCAGAATACGGAGAGAGCCGGGCGTGGAAGGATCCACCACGTCACCTGGCCTTACATTGAGACTCTTGCCTGGCTCACACCCCTGCCGGTTGGTAAGTGGTGAGAGCCAGGCGAGGGCCAGGCCTCACGCTTAGGAGCCCTCGACTGACTCACAGCCTTGCCGGCCGGTGAGTCAGCAAAACAGCCAAGGGAGGCTTCGCGCGAGGCCCTCTGCTGGGTTGCGGCTTTGCCGGCTGGCAATACCACATCCCAGCCAAGGGAGGCTTCGAGCAAGGCCATCAGCTGGGTTGCGGCTTTGCCGGCTGGTAACACCACATCCCAGCCAAGGGAGGTTTTGCGCGAGGCCCTCCGCTGGGTTGCGGCTTTGCCGGCTGGCAACACCACATCCCAGCCAAGGGAGGCTTCCAGACGAGGCCCTCTGCTGGGTTGCGGCTTTGCCGGCTGGTAGCACCACATCCCAGCCAAGGGAGGTTTTGCGCGAGGCCCTCAGCTGGGTTGCGGCTTTGCCGGCTGGCAACACCACATCCCAGCCAAGGGAGGCTTCGCACGAGGCCCTCTGCTGGGTTGCGGCTTTGCCGGCTGGCAACACCACATCCCAGCCAAGGGAGGCTTCGCACGAGGCCCTCTGCTGGGTTGCGGCTTTGCCGGCTGGCAACACCACATCCCAGCCAAGGGAGGTTTTGCGCGAGGCCCTCAGCTGGGTTGCGGCTTTGCCGGCTGGCAACACCACATCCCAGCCAAGGGAGGCTTCGCACGAGGCCCTCTGCTGGGTTGCGGCTTTGCCGGCTGGTAGCACCACATCCCAGCCAAGGGAGGTTTTGCGCGAGGCCCTCAGCTGGGTTGCGGCCTTGGGGGCAGGGCCTAAGGAGGTGGCCTCGCGACCCCTCCGAAATGGCCCCGCGACCCCCCCCCCGGGGGTCGCGACCACCAGGTTGAGAACCGCTGATCTAAAGGGAAATGCCAAATCCACTCCTTTCTTAATTAGGTATACACCACCTTTGCACTCTGAACTCAATTTGCAGCCACTGAAGTAAGCTGAGGACAAAAAGAAGGAAGTGGAAGGAGAAGAAGGGAGTAACCAGGGCATTTTAAGAGCAGTAGAGAAACTGGGATGACAGAGTAATTAAGGCAGTCCCCTTCCCTTTGGCTTTTTGTGGCACGTTTTCCTCAATCATCGTCACAAACATCACCAACACCTCCTTTCATCACCATGCATTGTTTTTTCAGAAGAAACATGTTATTAGTTAACTCCACCAGTCATTACTAATATCACACCTTAACACAGTGTTTCTCAACCGGTGAGCTGTGGCACACTAGTGTGCCGTGAGCGATCATCAGGTGTGCCGTGGGAAATTGAGAGTTCAATATGCCAAGTTTGGTTCAATTCCATTGTTGCAAGAGTTCAGGATGCTCTTTGGTTGTGTGTTAACTATAAATCCCAGAAACTGTAACTCCCAAATGTCAAGGTCTATTTTTTCCAAACTCCATCTGTGTTCACATTTGGGCATATTGAGTATTCATGCCAAGTTTGGTCCTGATCCAACATTGTTTCAGTCCACAGTGCTCTCTGGATATAGGCGAACTACAACTCCAAAACTCAAGGTCAATGCCCACCAAACTCTTATAGTATTTTCTCTTGGTTATGGGAGTTCTGTGTGGGAAGTTTGATTCCATTCCATCATTGGTGGAGTTCAGAATGCTCTTTGATTGCGGGAGAACTATAACTCCCAGCTGTTGAGCAAGACCTTTGTGTGTGTTTTTCTGCCATTCCTGCCAGGATATCTATGTTGTGTTCATCGAAACAGGCTGAGGTTTCACACTGAGTGTATAAATACATTTAAAAGCATATTAACTATATGTATTACTGTGTTAGAGTGTCATTTTGTGTCATTTTGGTTGGTGGTGTGCCCCAGGATTTGTAAATGTAAAAAATGTGCCGCGGCTCAAGAAAGGTTGGGAAACACTGCCTTAACACATCATTTTTTAAATAGCTGCTGACTACAAAAGTGGCCCAGTTCCTAAATCCCTCAAAGTATGATTTCTGAAACAGAATGATTTTTTATACCAATTATGAAAAAAATAATATTACCTTTGTTGTCATTCAATTGTTCAAGTATTCCCTCTAATTCCCTCTCATTGTCGGGGCAGGTTGGTAGTGGTAATGAGTTTTTAATTTCCGAGCCCTGATCTAATGTAATGTTACTGTTTAAGGCTTCAGTTCCATTTTTAGACACAACTATAAATAATAATAATAATAATAATAATAATAATAATGCACTTTATTTATATTCCGCCCTTCTTTCCTCGGGCAGTTATTTTCAACCTTTTTTGAGCCGCGGCACATTTTTTACATTTACAAAATCCTGGGGCACACCACCAACCAAAATGACACAAAATGGCACTCTAACACAGTAATACATATGTTTTTAAATGTATTTATACACTCAGTGTGAAACCTGAGCCTGTTTCGATGAACACAACATAGAACCGGAAGCGACGATGGAGGAGGAGGGATAGACAAGTACAATCCTCCAACAGCCTAGAGAGGCACAGTGCAACCTTCCAGGACAGTAAATCGCAGGACAGAGTGGTAAGCTGGAGGCCTCGGGGTATAACCAAAACCCTAGAGGCCACAGCTAGACCACCCAACAGGAAGAGACCCAGAGCCAGAGCCTTCAGAACAAGGACTTTCTGGGGACTGTCGTCTGGCTGCTGGTCCAGATCGGATTATAGTAAATCTAAATCCGACCGTCCAATGAAGACCATGGACGTAAGAACTCTCCCTAACCTTGCGATTGAGAATCCCCCCTTCCCTGTCGAGGACGATTCCTTTAGGAAATCTTCTAGAACAAGGCTGTCCAACTTCTACCGGACCTGTGGCCGGAATTCCGGTCACTGATGACCTGAGGGGCCGAAGGGTCTGCCTCCGCCCCCGGCTCCATCCCCGCCCCGGCTTCACCCCCGCCCTGGCTCCACCCCCACCCCAGCTCCACCCCCACCTCAGCTCCTCCCCCTCCCCTTAACATAAGGGGAGAGGGAGAGAATGGAACACATGGGGGGCATACATAAACAATTCCATATATTTAATATTAACATAAGGGGAGCCCCCTGATTCAGCCTACCTTCCCAAATGCGCAGGAACCAGGAGAAGCCGCTCCACGAGACAGGCCACGACCCACCGAGCCAGGCGCAGAAGAAGGTCTGTGTGGGCCGCAGGGATTCAGTAGCCGGGATTTCGGCAAAAGGAGGAGTATCGCGAGAATACGCGAGCCACATGGGATTTCGCTCTCAACGCAGGCGTGATCTCGCATTGAGAGCGAAATCCCGTGTGGCTCGCGTAGTCTCGCGATACTTGCTCCGAAACCCAGAAGTGGGTAATTTTTAAATTATTATTTTTTTTTTATTTTTATTTTTTTTTTATTAAAATGCTGAGGGGGGCGGAGGAAAGGGGCTAGGGGGCCGTGTACGGCCCTGGGGCCGCCTGTTGGACAGCCCCGTTCTAGAAGACTCCAAGTTAGAGTTACGTGGGTGCTTCTATAACCCTGTCCTTTACATAATTTTACTGTTGTATTAATCTTTTATTGCTTTTATTGTGTGTTCTTTACTATGTATTGTGTTGTCCACTGGTCTCTCCCAGTGGTTTTGTGAGTCACCCTGAGCCGTATGGGAGTGGCGACCAACAAATCTAAATAAATAAATAAATAAATAAATATCCTGGCAGGAATGGCAGAAAGACACAAACTTCCCACACAGAACTCCCATAACCAAGAGAAAATACAATAAGGGTTTGGTGGGCATTGACCTTGAGTTTTGGAGTTGTAGTTCACCTATATCCAGAGAGCACTGTGGACTCAAACAATATTGGATCAGCACCAAACTTGGCATCAGGGGCGGTCTAAGGTAATTTTAAATGGTAGGCGAACATTATTTTGGCGCCCCCCCAAAAACATTATTTTGCTCCCCCCATGTAAAACAAATATACAATTATAATATCACAATACCATTAGTAGTATTATATTGTATCAATGTATATACAATATATTATACCATACTCATACTGTATTATATCATAATTATATTATACTACATTACAATATAATTATATTATAATATATTGACATTATAATATAATATAACATTCTATTATATTATTATTATATTATAAAATAATAAATAAAAATTATTTATTTAAATAAAATTATCCTCTACTAAATATTTTCATGACTCCTATAAGACTCAAATAACCCAAAATAAAGTAAAATAAAATATTATATATTACTATTTTGTACAATACCACTATACTGCAATATTGTTTGTAATATTACATGTAATATAAAATATATCATCATTCTATTGTTAATTGTATTTGTATTATATTGTATGACAATATTAAGCAGAACTGTATAATAATCAACAAGAAATGCAATGTAAATGCATCAAAATCAGAATATATTACCTACCACCCGTCTCATAATTCATAGGAGTCTCCCATAAGTCCAAAATTAGATCCCAAGGTAACTGTAAATAGAAAAACAGCCAAAATGTTCAAATGAGGTCGAATACAGGCAGCGCGGCCTGGGCAAACTTGGGCCCTCCCTCCCTCCTTCTAGGTGTTTTGGCCTCCAACTCCCACAACTCCTCATAGCCTCAGGCCCCTCAGGTCTAGACAGAAATAGAGCCAAAGAAAGGATGGAGGGAGAGAAGAGGCCACAGAGGAGGAGGAAAGCCCTTCATTCATTCCTTCACTTACACTTCCTTCACTGATTCTTTTCTCCTTCCCTGCAACGCAGAGACAAAGGGAGAGGGGAAGCACTCCCTGCCTGCCCGATAGGGAGTGCTTTGCTTACAGGCTTCTGTGCAAGGGAGCTACTGGGCATGCGGAGGAGGTTTTCGCATGTGCAGTTGCTCCTGCGCCAACTTCAGCTCCGAGCAACTGCGCCGCGCGTGAAAACCTCCGCGCGTGCCCAGAAGCGGCGCCGGAGCGCACAAGGCCGGGGTCAAAAAGCAGGCAGCTGCAGCACTGTCTGAGGAACATCGGCAGGGCCAGGATGGCGCCCCATGCGGCCAGGATGGCGCCCCCTTCCCAGATGGCGCCCTAGGCGGCCGCCTACTTCGCCTATCTTGTAGGACCGCCCCTGCTTGGCATGAATACTCAATATGCTAAAATGTGAACACAGATGGAGTTTGGGGAAAATAGACCTTGACATTTGGGAGTTACGGTTTCTGGAATTGATAGTTAACACACAATCAAAGAGCATCCTGAACTCTTGCAACAATGGAATTGAACCAAACTTGGCATATTGAACTCTCATTACTGAAAGGGTTTGCTTGGGAATTGACCTTGAGTTTGGAAGTTGTAGTTCACCTACACCCAGAGAGCACTGTGGACTCAAGCAATGTTGTTATGTTGTTGTTTGTTTTCTATCCAGAATCACAATGTTGGAAGGAGGCTCACCACTTTAAGGTCCCTCAAACAGGCATGGGAAAACTTCGGCCCTCTGGGTGCTTTGGACTTCAACTATTATTATAATATATTATAATATATTATAAATATTGAGTATTCATGCCAAGTTTGGTCCTGATCCAACATTGTTTGAGTCCACAGTGCTCTCTGGATATAGGTGAACAACAACTCCAAAACCCAAGGTCAATGCCCACCAAACTCTTATAGCATTTTCTCTTGGTTATGGGAGTTCTGTGTGGGAAGTGTGTGTCTTTCTGCCATTCCTGCCAGGAGATCTATGTTGTGTCCATCGAAACAGGCCCAGGTTTCACACTGAGTGTATAAATGCATTTAAAAACATATTAACTATATGTATTACTGTGTTAGAGTGTCATTTTGTGTCATTTTGGTTGGTGGTGTGCCCCAGGATTGTGTAGATGTAAAAAGTGTGCCGCGGCTCAAAAAAGGTTGAAAAACACTGCTCTATATGGATGTAGAAAAAGAAAACGTAAACAAAGCCTACACTCACAGCCTGTAACTAATTAAAGGTTAATTGTAGCCACCCACAACTGCTATAATTCATGATAATGCAATAATCTACAAATAAATAAATCTATAAAATATTTATAGGAGGAGCATAAATAATTGTCTATATTAAAGCCCAAGAAGGCGGAATAACATGTTTAAGGATAATACTTCAAACATCTGATTAAATAGACCCTACTCCATAAAGTTTATGCTATTAAACATTTATTAGTCTTTAAGATGCTGTTAAACTCCTCCTGCCCACCCCCGTAGGGTAATATGACTATTATTCTGTAAACAAGTATAGAACATTTTCCTAATTTCTGTATTTGATTTATCGTGGATGCAGACAGGTGGGCAGGGCTAATCCTGAACTGTCTCATGATAATTTTAACAGAGAATGATTTGTTTAATGATAATTAAGATGGAGATATTATTAATTCTCTATCCAAGTGTATAGAAGCAATAAATATCTGATTAATAAGTTTCGGGAGGCCACCCAGAATAAGTCCCTTAAGGGAGAGAGGTATGAATTAGAAATATATTGTTGTTATTATTATTATTATACATTGCAGACAGACATCCACATTATCTGGAATCAGGTTTGTAGAACCCCTGCAAGAATGGAAAAATCACAAATACCCTCCCCCCATTTATTACTATTTTTACCTGAGCAAACACCACCTTAGGAATCTTTAAGTCCTCCAGTTCAACTCCGTGGTCACTTTCTGCAGAGGTTGAGGGGTGTTCTTTCTAGGAATCCAAGGTGACACTATAGTCTACTTTCAGTGGAAGTAATATGGTTTGTGGGGTGGGGTGGGGGAGAAATCCACTCTCTTTCAAAAAGCACTTACTGTACAGCAGTGTTTCCCAACCGCTGTGCTGCAGCACACTAGTGTGCCGTGAGCAATCATCAGGTGTGCCATGGAAGAACCGTCCAACCTGGAGTCATCTGGGCAGCCTGCCTCTCGCTCTGTCTCTCCGTTTCTCCATCTCTCTCTCTCTCTCTGGGGCGCCAGCAGGGCCAATCAATGCTGGCCAAGAAGCAAGCCCCGCCTCTCTAAGGGTCTCCCACCCAGCACCACCATGTTTGTTCAGGGCGGAAATCTCGAGAGAGGGGAGGGGAGGGGGTGGGGCCTTGGCTTCCTAGAGAAGCCGTTGGTTGGAGGCTGAGGAGGGGCGGGGCTGGGCAGCGCTTTTCCCTGTGAAGTCACTTCCGGAGGAGAGCTTCCAGAGAGGAGTGTTGGGCTTTGTTTTCCTCTCAGCCACCTGTTTTAACCTTCTGGCTCAAGATTCCTTCGGGCTTTGGGGCCAAGGCGACTCCGGGGCTTCCTCCCTTCTTCCTCTCCTGGCCTGGGCTCTGCCTCAGCCTCTCCTGCTCTCAGGCCTTCTTCCTTCCTTCCTTCCTTCCTTCCTTCCTTCCTTCCTTCCTTCGCGGCCTGCCTCTCAGCTTCGGAAGGGAGCGGCCTGCCCCTGCCCCTCCCCCCCTCCCTCCCCTCCCTGAGGGAAATCCAGGTGAGCACCAGGTGGTGATGATAGGGCAGCGTCGACCCAGGCGAACCAGTCCGAAGCACACAAGGCAGGATATCTATGTCTGAAGCACACAAGGCAGGATGTCTATGTTGTGTTCATTGAAACAGGCCCAGGTTTCACCCTGAGTGTATAAATACATTTAAAAACATATTAACTATATGTATGACTGTGTTAGAGTGTCATTTTGTGTCATTTTGGTGGGTGGTGTGCCCCAGGATTTGGTAAATGTAAAAAACGTGCCACGGCTCAAAAAAGGTTGAAAAACACTGCTGTACAGTATATACTCGAGTATAAGCCTATACTCGAGTATGTACAGTAAGTGCCTTTTGAAAGAGAGTGGATTCCCCCCGCCCTCAGTATCAGTCCCTTTTTTAGCCTGAAAAATTCCCCCTCAGCTTATACTCGAGTCAAGGTGATTTATTATTTTACTGTGTTATTATTTTTATTACATTTGTTATTTTACTCTATTTATTATTATTATTATTACATTTATCATTTACTATACTATTATTATCATTACATTTATTATTTTACTTTATTATTGTTGTTAGTTTTACATTTATTATTTTACTCTATTTTAACATGCATTATTTTACTCTATTATTGTTGTTGTTATTATTATTATATTTTCATTATTTTACCCTATTATTATTACATTTATTATTATACTCTATTATTATTGGAAGGATACATAAGCACATTTACATTGAAGGTTAGAATAATGGATTAATCAGAGTTGGACAGTCTCATCTTAAATTACAGTTTTATGTAAATATTCAAAAACATTTAACCATCAGATGCCTCAATTAACGTAATTATTTTGAAATTTACCAGTAGCTGCTGCATTTCCCGTCAATCCGTTTTCCCATTTTTTGTGGTCAAACTAGGTGCCTCGGCTTATAGTCGGGGTGGCTTATACTCAATTAATAAGAACATAAGAACATAAGAAGAGCCATGCTGAATCGGGCCTCAGCCCATCTAGTCCAGCATTCTGTGTCACACAGTGGCCCACTAGTTGTACACGGGGATCTCTAGCAGAAAGGAGGGCAAAACCCTCACCTGCTTCCGACCCCCACAACCAGTACCCGGGGAAATCCTGCCTGCCTCCATCAACTCCGAGGTGGCACTTGGATGTCCATTTCAGTAACTACTGATTCCCTTGGTATCCATGAATCTGTCTAATCCTGCCTTGAAGCTGTCCAGGCTGACGGCTGTCACAACCTCCTCTGGAAGTGAGTTCCATGACCCAATGACCCTCTGGGTGAAGAAATATTTCCCTTTATTAGTCCTAACTTTCCTACCTTGGAGCTTTAGGGAGTGCCCTCTAGTCCTAGTGTTGTGTGACAGAGAAAATATTTTTTCTTTATTCGCCTTTTCTATCCCATGCATGATTTTATACACTTCGATCAAGTCACCTCTTAAACGCCGTCTTTCAAGGCTGAAAAGACCAAGGCGTTGCAACCTGGTTTCATAAGGGAGCCGCTCCATCCCTTGGATCATTCTTGTTGCCCTTCTTTGTACCTTTTCCAGTTCCGTTATATCCTTCTTGAGGTGCGGTGACCAGAATTGTACACAGTACTCCAGATGTGGCCTCACCATAGATTTGTAGAGAGGCAATACAACATTTGCCGACCTATTTTCGATTCCCTTCCTGATCATGCCAAGCATAGAATTTGCTTTTTTCACTGCTGCAGCGCACTGGGTTGACATCTTCATTGAGCTGTCCACCAAAACCCCGAGATCCCTTTCCTGGTTTGTCTCGGAAAGCTTTGATCCCATCAGTTGATAAGTGTATTTGGGGTTCTTTGCCCCGATGTGCATGACTTTACACTTGTTTAGGTTAAAATGCATTTGCCACTTTGTTGCCCATTCACTCAATTTCGAGAGATCTTTCTGGAGCTCTTTACAATCAGTTTCATTTTTAACTACCCTGAACAATTTAGTGTCGTCTGCAAACTTTGCTACCTCAGAATTTTCTTCTACATCCAGATCATTTATGAATAAATTAAAAAGTAACGGTCCTAAAACTGAACCTTGGGGTACGGTACATATCTGCCCCTCCAAACTCCCATTTTCCAGACCAGATTTTCTTAATTGTTTTATCCTGACTGAAGGTTTGAAAGCATTTCCAGAGTATGGTCATTGAGGATATGCTAAACAATGCATTCACGGAGTGCAAGAAAAGATAATAACAAGTTAAATAAACCAAAGGAAAAGTCACACTAAATAGTAACCAACATTTATTTATTTATTTATTATTCATGCTTATATACCACTCCTTCCCGGAGGCTCGGGGCGGTTCACAACATGGCAGCAAATACAATAAAATCAATAAGCAGAGAGCTATCCTGGACATGCCCCAGTTCCTGACCGCATTGAAGACCTGGCTCTTCCGAAAGGCCTACGGCTAAGGTCACCTCCCAGACTTAGCCTGAGTTACTGGAACTATTTTAATTAATTTCCTATTCTTTTAGCTTTTAACTATTGAACTGTTTTATGTGTTTTATGTGTAAGTCGCCCGGAGCACTGACGTGGAGGGCGACTCATAAATAATAAAATCAATCAATCAATAAGAACAACAATTAAAACAGTAGTAAAACAATAAAAAAGTAAAACAATCGCCCCCAGTTGTAATTGAACAAGCCATACCGCTGCGGCATGGATTACATGGGGCACTAAGTGTTGAAGGCCGGCCGAAATAGGGTTTCTTTACAGGCTCTTCGGAAGGCCGAGAGCTCCCTAAGAGCCCGGACATTGTCTGGCAGAGCATCCCAAAGTGTAGGGGCAGCGACAGAGAACGCTCTTTGTCGAGTCGATGACAGGTGATAGGTTCGGATGGAGGGGGAACCTCTAGTAGGTTTTGATCTTTAGATCGTAGTGATTTCTGGGGAATATGCGGAGAGAGACGGTCCCTCAAGTACATGGGCCCCAGACCATGTAAGGCCTTAAAGGTTAAAACCAGCACTTTGAACGTGATCCGGTACTCCACTGGGAGCCAGTGCAGCTGCTTCAAGTTGGGAGTTATGTGGCATCTAGCCAGAGCCCCGGCAAGCAAGCGAGCTGCAGCATTCTGAACCAGTTTAAGTTTCCGGATCATGGACAGAGGAAGGCCAATGTAGAGGGCGTTATAGTAGTCCAGTCTCGAGATGACCGTCGCCTGGATCACCGTGGCCAAGTCGCCCCTGGAGAGGTAGGGTGCCAGCCGTCTAGCCTGTCGCAGATGGAAAAATGAAGATCTGCTGACCATAGAGACCTGGGCCTCCATAGTCAGCAGTGGGTCCAACTGGACCCCTAGATTCTTTACCAAGGACGACGGGCATAATGCTTCGTCCAGGGTAGGCAGCTGGCACCCCCCTCCCACCGGACGGCCCAGCCAAAGTATTTCTGTCTTCAATGGGTTCACCTTCAGCCAGCTAGCCCATAGCCATCCAGTCACAGCCTCCAGGCACAGATGGAAATTATCAGGTACAGAGTCCGGTCTGCCCACCATCCTCAGCAGAAGCTGGGTGTCATCAGCAGGGGCGGAACAAGCTGTTCCCGGGGGGTACGCAAAAAAAGCACCCCCAGTGTGCATGCACCAATCTGCGCGCACACTGGCTCCAGAGCACGCCTCCCGCTTTGGCGGCCAGTGCGCATGCACCAATCTGCGCACGCGCACTGGCTCCAAAGCGGGAGCCAGTACGCATGCGTGTACCTTTTCGCGCATGTGCCTGACAAAGGCGCGGCCGGAGTGCCCCGGGCTGCCTGACAAAGGTGCGCGGGCAGCGGCAGCGGCACGGTGGCGGGGCAGTGCGGTGCGGGCAGGCGCAGGGAGCTGGCACCGCGGCGCCGCTCCCGCAGGCATCACCCTACGCGCCTGCGTTGTCTGCCTAATGGACGAACCGGCCCTGGTCATCAGCGTACTGATGACACTCCAGACCAAAGCTGCACACCAATCGGGCCAGTGGACACATGATTCAGGGAAAGAGTTGAGGGAGAAGAGAAGCCAAAAACGAAAGCAGCAATCAAGATCTACACACAAGGGGGACAATCGAGGCCAAAGGTACAGAATGGTAAAGTTTACATTAAGATGGGAAAACAAATGACAAGTACAGAACTCAAAGGGGAAAAAGATAAGGATGAGAAAGAACCAGAAAGCAGAACATAAAGGGAAATGAGATCTCATCCTGTGTCCAGGAAGGTAAGGAGGGTGGATGGTTAAAAGATGAGCCGTGGGAAGAGGCAGCAGAAGTTTAAGAGTAGGAGCAGCCCTCAGCCACAATTAGTTTCATCTACATAGCAATGGGTCTTTAAATGTCACAGCCTTACTATGGGATGAACCGAGGGAAAAGGAGTTCTGCTAGAATTGCTGGACTGCCCAAACCGCAGCTGGCAAACTCTTTTCTAATCATCATTGCAAACTGGTTTGGAGCTGGTTGTGATTCGGTGTAGCTGCCAAGTCAACCCTACTCATGCCACCGAAACTGAGAGAGAAAGCCCACACAAAGGACAAAGAAGGAGCTGTGCATCAGCCATAAGGCATTCTTGGTCCCCTAACCAGGTGTTTCCCAACCTTTTTTGAGCCGCAGCACATTTTTTACATTTACCAAATCCTGGGGCACACCACCAACCAAAATGACACAAAATGACACTCTAACACAGTAATACATAGAGTTAATATGTTTTTGAATGTATTTATACACTCAGTGTGAAACCTGGACCTATTTCGATGAACACAACATAGATATCCTGGCAGGACTGGCAGAAAGACACAAACACACAGAACTCCCATAACCAAGAGAAAATGCTATAAGAGTTTGGTGGGCATTGACCTTGAGTTTTGGAGTTGTAGTTCACCTATATCCAGAGAGCACTGTGGACTGAAACAATGCTGGATCAGGACCAAACTTGGCATGAATACTCAATATGCCCAAATGTGAACACAGATGGAGTTTGGGGAAAATAGACCTTGGCATTTGGGGGTTACAGTTTTTGGGATTTATAGTTAACACACAATCAAAGAGCATCCTGAACTCTTGCAACAATGAACCAAGTTGGCATATTGAACTCTCATTACCAACAGAAAGTACTGAAAGGGTTTGCTTGGGAATTGACCTTGAGTTTGGATGTTGTAGTTCACCTACACCCAGAGAGCACTGTGGACTCAAACAATGTTATGTTATGTTGTTGTTTGTTTTCTATCCAGAATTACAATGTTGGAAGGAGGCTCACCACTTTAAGGTCCCTCAAACAGGCATAGTGGGGTCAAACAGAATTAATTCTACAGTGTAGATTCACCCTTAGAATGTGGATTCATTGTAATGAACAAAGTGGGATACAAAATTGTGTTAAAACACATACTTTGTCTTTCAAAGGTATAATCTTTGTCAGCCTCTCATTCCTCCTTCTGCTTCCTTCCCTGCGGCAACACTAATTGATTTGTTGTCCTGGTAATTTGTCCCTGTCACTTCATCCTTTTGCGAGATGCGACTCCTCCGTGTTGGAGAGATGGGTCTTGGCTGGGGTGTCATTTTTCTTTCCCTATTAAATCCCAGATAGTTAAGGTTTATTTTGGGCTGGTTGGCATGTTGTGATCATAGACAATTAATGGCAGTTTTCGGTTTTTTGTAAGGAAAACAATATATAGCAGTAATTTACTGATCTCAACTGAGACAATATCTTTAATTTAAATGCATGTTTCAAAAATCACACTGATGTGGCAAACATCCATTAAATGTTCCTATGACATTCCATCACATTCAGCTGGCCTTCTGACATCTTGGTGGGATAAGATTGTGTTCTATGGTTGTGAAGGCAATATTTTTATTTATTTATTTATTATTTTGATGTATATACCACCCTTCCCAAAAAGGCTCAGGGTGGTTCACAACAATGAATACACAACACAACGTAGTTTAAAACAGAATAAAAACAGATTAGGACCAGAATGGAAAGCACAACCTTAAAGATTAAATGCCTGGCAGAAGAGGGTGGTCTTACAGGCCCTCCAGAAGGCCTCTAACTCCGTTATTGCTCGTGCCTCTGCCAGGAGGGCGTTCCACAGGGTAGGCACCACTACAGAAAAGGTGCGCTGCCGAGTCGATAACAATCGGCAAATCTTGAGTGATGGAACCTCCAATAGGTTTTGATCCATGGACTGTAGTGGTCTCTGGGGAACGTGCAGGGAGAGGCGGTCCTTCAGGTACACTGGTGTCGCCCCCTTGGGCCTTGGAACCTGACCTCCCTGGATAAACCACACAGCAGCTGAGGTACAACAAGCTTTATTGATTAATAAGTTGATTAAATGGTTTGGAGGCAATCCTTACGGTGCCTCCAAATAGCAGCCAAAGTCAAGGAGTAGCAGGGTAGTGTGATCCGCAGCAACAGGATCACAAGCGGAGGAAAACGGGAACACAAACCGGATGCAAGGAAAGTCTTTCAAAGGAATCCCAGCCGGAGCAATAAGGCTGGGTTGGTTTAAAGCAAGAGTTCTTTAGGCAGCAAAGTCTTTCAGGAACAATCACAGGGTCTCGACGATGAGCGGGAACAAGGCACAACGCTGGATACGGTCAGCCCGGTGCAGGCTGGCTGGCACAAGCTTGGCTGGGAGGCCCGATGAGGCCTCTTCCCCTTAGCGTCTCTTTATTGCAGCGTTGGTACGAGATACTGGCAATGGGGCATCTCTTGGCAATTATAGTATTCCCTGGCTTTGATGTAGTTGCGTCGAGTGTCACAGCATCATGATGGATGGGTGCCTATATGTTATATTACCTCAGCCTTTGTGGTATGCACAGCTCGTTAGTGGCTACCATCTGGACAAAAGGGAGACGATCTCTCGGTTCCTTCGGAGTGCCTCACTAACAGGGAGGCTGGATGGCCTAACCTTGAACTGCCTATGTTATGCATTCATCCATTGCTTCTCACAGGAAAGGACGGGAGGCCCAGGGCAAGGTTTAAGAGTAAAGCAAGCTGGCTTGGACAGCACCTTATTGCCGCCTTGGCTAAAGTCTTGCTCAAGCAAAAGTGATGCCTGAGGCCCTTGAGGTGTGACAACTGGCCCCAGGCCATGCAAGGCCTTAAAGCTTAACACCAGCACTTTGAAGGCAATCCGGTACTTGATGGGAAGCCAGTGCAAGCGCTGGAGGACTGGTGTGATGTGGCACGATAGTGTCACTCCAGCCAGCAGTCGAGCCGCAGCGTTTTGCACCATCTTCAGTTTCTGGATTACCGACAAAAGGAAGGCCAATGTAAAGGGCGTTACAGTAGTCCAGTCTCGAAAAAAAAGGTTGAAAAACACTGGTGTAAGCTGTGACACCCCTTATCATGATCTCACCACCGCTGTCCTCCCGACATATTGATGTTCTCTATTTGTCGGTCAATATACCTAGTTGCTTCTTGTTTTAGAATATAACTTTCTGTTGCCCATGTACAAGTGATGCCAAAGCAGAGGGGATAATAGCCTTCCTTTAACAACCAAGGCTAAGGATATGTCTTATCTTTATCCACCCTGGGTCCCCCTTCGGGGGTGAGAAGGGCGGGGTAAAAATACCATAAATAAATAAATAAATATGTTAATAACTTTGGAGCTTATAGCAAGTAAGAGGCTGCCCTTCGGCTTGTGTTCTGATTCTGAATTACATACAGATTGACAAAAACACAAAGCTTGGTTGATCTTGTATGTTCTTCTGTCATCTCAGCACTTAAGACTTGGACACCTGTCTGACACCTGTCCCTCTAATCTCTCTTTGTATTTTTGTTGCAGTGAATCTTCTTGACACGAGTACTGCCCAGAATGAGCTAGGTTGGCTGCCGGATCCTTCCGAATCTGGGGTAAGTAGGCGACAGTCTGTAATGGGACAGGGCGTCATCTATATTGAACTGCAAAATGGAATGTTGTGGTTGTGCTGTAATGGTGGAGTTTCTAAAAGCGATTGGCCTCAATGTCAGAGAGTATTTCAGTGGAAAGTATGGGCCTCCTTTTGGCTGATGAGATAGTCAAGGTAATTAGGGTTGTTGCTATTGTTATGTGCCTTTGTTTCTGACTTAGGGTGACCCTAAGTCTAAAATTTAGGGGGGGGCAGGGGCGGGTAAATGATCTTGGAGCACCGCATCCGGACCGCGGGCCTTACTTTGGGGACCCTTGACTTAGAACCTTTCTAAGATCTTACTCCAGCCTTTTCTCCATCTTTCTTACAAGGTTATTGTGGATCAATAGCTGCAATAAGGTTTAGCTTGATGATAGACCCCCCCCCCCCAGGTCATATGTGATGTTGATTTTAACTTGCTTATTAGTATTAACACATTTCCCCCTTGATTTTGCATGTTTTGGTCTCATTCCACGAACATCTAGCTTTGTATTTTTTTAAATTTATTCCAACATTTACTTCCCAACACTTTGTTTGAGAGGCAAAGTCATGTTGCTACGTGTCTTTGGGTTATTTCTGACTTACGGTGATCCTGAGTGTAACAACGCCGCTTACAGCTAGCGTCAATGTGTGAGGTGATTCGAACTCAAAACCGTGACAGGACCTCTACCACTAAACTATGTGAGGACTCTTGTCTATATTACCATTAGCTGCCACCTTTCACCACAGTTGGCTATCCACTAGGAAGGAGTTGTTTTCGAGGCTTGTATGTGAAGGAACAACGAGGAGAGATATTTATGTTAAATATCTGTAACGTTTATTCAGTGTACTGAGCTTGGAGGTTTTAAAGATTTTATTGCTGTAAACCGCTCTGAGCTTCAGAGTGAGCGGTCTAGTAAGCTGAAATAAATAATAATAATAATAATAATGTTCATAGAGCTTAGGTGGTTACAATATCTCTTTAGAGGCACTGGTCTTAAGGTTACTAAGTTTCTAAACACAATGTTTCACTGTATCTCTTCAAACACTGACTTAATAATATTATAGATATTCTGCCCCAATAGGCTTTCTATCTATCTTCTAGGTTAGCTTTCCAGCCAGGGGCGGTCCTAGCAATTACGCGGCCTACGCAATCGCGTAGGGCGCCATCTTGGACGCGGTGGGGTGGGGCGCCATCGTGGGGCCGCGCCATCTGTGCTGCTGCTCACCGTTGCCCTCCAAGACGCTGCTGTGCTGCTCTCTTGAGTTCCGTAAGCACAGCGCATGTCGCGAGGGCAGCGCCGCGTTCCTATGGAGCTTTCTTGAGCTCCGTAGGCACAGCGCATGCACGCGCAGGGCAACGCCGTCCGTGCTGCTGCTGCGTTGCCCTCCGCGCGTGTGCGTGTGCCTACGGAGCTCTCTTGAGTTCCGTAGGCACAGTGCATGCGCGCGGAGGGCGACGCCGTCCATGCTGCTGCTGCTGTGTCGCCCTCCGCACGCGTGCGCTGTCCCTGCGGAGCTCAAGCTGCTCTGTACGGAGCTCAGGAGAGCTCTGTAGGCACAGCGCATGCGCTGTGCCAACGGAGCTCTAGAACTCCGTAGGCACAGTGCATGTGCGCGGAGATAAGGCCTTTCCTAGCGCTTCCTGGTGCCCGCTGCTGGCCCCACCCACGGGGCATTGCAGAGGGTGGGAGAGCGCTCTCCCTTGCCCTGTGCAACGCCCTGTGGGTAGGGCTGGCAGGGGAAACCAGGAAGCGCAAGGAGGGGCCTTCGAAGGCCTTCGAATTGCACAGGGCAAGGAGCGGCAGCGCGTGGGAGGAACGGAAGGAGCGCGCGCAAGGTACCAAGAAAAAAAATTTGGGGAGGGGGCACAAAAATAATGTTGGGGGGGGGCGCCGAAATAATTTTCGCCTACCATGCGAAATTACCTTAGACCGCCCCTGTTTCCAGCCTAACCTACAAACAACAGTTCCTATAGGCTTTCTAAACCTAACTGCCTTTCTGCAGTATCCGAACACAGCCTTTTCTGTTTTCCTCAGAAAAGACAACAGCATAGTGACCTCATTACACTGAGTCTAACCTATAATGGGATTTTCTTGGCGAAATTTTCTCTGAGGGGACTTGCTATTGCCTTCCTCTGGGGCTGAGAGTGTGTGCCTTGCCCAAAGTCATCAGTGCGTTTCCATGGCAAAGTGGAGATGTGAACCCTGATCTCCTGGAGTCCTAGTGCAATACTCAAACCAGTACACCCTGTTGGTTCTAGTTGTCCATTGTGAGCTGTGTGTCGATTGCTTCTGTTTTGTTTTTTTTTAGTGCTGAAATATAGAAAACCCTCCATCTATGCAGATCGACCATTTCTGTTAAGGATTTTCCCAAATTGATTTCTTGATCATAAGCTCTCAAGATTTAGTTCGCTGTTTAAATGTATACTTGTGTAAGTCTACATGGTTCTACTTCAAACGTTTTTGGGAATGCACAGTAAATCTCCATCGCCTCCGGGGATTTTCACATGCACTTCAGCTGCCTTTTTATGTTCCTACGGTGCAGTAAGGTGACCTCAATTTCTCTGTGAGTTGCTCTCACTTGCCTTTAGAAAGGTGCTTTTGTTTCATGCAAAAGGAAGGACCCACCAAGGTCTCCAGGTGTTTTGGCCTACAACTCCCAAAGTTCTCACCAGTTTACCAGCTGTTAGGATTTCTGAGAGTTGAAGGCCAAAACATCTGGGGAACCACAGGTTGAGAACCACGGCTTTATTAGATCCACGCCCCTCCCAATCTGATGATCTTGGAAATTATTTGGGACTATTCTCATTCTAGCCCAACGTTGTTCCAGAGTTGCAGCTCCGTCACTGGGTGGTAAGAGGTTTCAGTCCAGGATAATGTGGCTCCTTTCTCGCCCTGCCCTTTCAACCACCACTCACCACCACTTTTGGCCCTTATGTCAAAACATCTTAACTAGGAGAACAGTTTTGTTGGGAAAAAGGTTTGGTTCTTAAATGACACAGCTGGACTTGATCCTTTCCAGTCCGGCTTCCGTATTGGGCATGGGACGGAGACCGTGCTTGTCTCCATTACAGAGCAACTTTGCTGCCAGTTGGACCATGGCGGTAGATCACGCACTATTGACCCACCGTTTAGCCGTGACGTGGGTTAAGGGGACTGCCCTTAAATGGGTGGCCTCCTTTCTCCAAGACCGGGGACAATGAGTGGAGAGGGGTGGGTGGCTTCTGGGAGACTCCCATTAAGTTGCGGAGTTCCCCAGGGAGCTATCCTTTCCCCTTTATTGTTTAGCATCTATATGCGTCCGCTCGCCCGACTGGTTTGCGATTTTGGTCTGGAGTGTCATCAGTACGCTGATGACACCCAGCTGGTGCTGAGAATGGATGGCAGGCCGGATATCATACCTGATTGTTTCCATCAATGCCTTAAAGCCGTGACTGGATGGTTGCGTGCCAGCCGGTTGAAGGTGAATCCATCGAAGACGGATATCCTTTGGCTGGGTCGTCCTGGTATGGGTGAGTGCTGGTTGCCTACCCTGGACAGCGAGCGGTTAAGCCCGTCGTCTTTGGTAAAAATCCTGGGGGTTCAATTAGACCCTCTGCTATCGATGGAGACGCAAATCTGCATGGTTAGCAGAACAGCATTTCTCCATCTTCGACAGGCTAAGCGACTGGCTCCTTACCTATCCAGGAATGACCTAGCCACGGTGATCCAGGCGACGGTCATCTCAAGGTTAGACTACTGTAATGCCCTCTACATTGGCCTTCCCTTGTCGACAACCCGGAAACTCAGGCTGGTGCAAAATGCTGCCACTCGACTGCTGGTGGGAGCATCGGCGAGAGAGCACATTACACCAATCCTACAGCAATTGCACCGGCTGCCAATTGAGTACCGGATTGTCTTCAAGGTGCTGGTTTTGACCTTTAAGGCCTTGTATGGTCTAGGGCAGGGCTGCCCAGGAAGTTGATCGTGATCAACCAGTCAATCGCGGGACCGAAGGAGGCCGAATGCAACTGGATGGGGTGCTTCTCAGAGGGGGGGCGGAGCCAGGCCGTGCCAAGCCCCACCCCCTCCCCAGCTTCGGTACTCCCAGCAGCTTCTCCAGGCTTGAGGAGGGCAGGGCCAAGCCAGCCTTGTACTAGCTATGCCACCACTGGCTTGGCACTGCCATCCTCAAGCCTGGAGAAGCTGCTGGGAGCTCCAAAGACAGAGGGGAGGGGGCGGGGCTTAGCACGCCTTGCCTCTGCCCCCCCCCATGGCTTCGGCTCTACCAGCAGCTTCTCCAGGCTTGAGGATGGCAGTGCCAAGCCAGTGGTGGCATGGCTAGCACAAGGCTGGCTTGGCACTGCCATCCTCAAGCCTGGAGAAGCTGCTGGTAGAGCTGAAGCCAGAGGGGGTGGAGCCAGGCCATGCCAAGCCCCGCCCCTCCCCTCTCCAGCCTTGAGGAGGTAGGTAGATCTTTCTGACTTGGTTTTATTATAAGTAGCTCACATGCTCAAAATCTAGGCAGATTCTCCTCTCTTTACTTTACAGAGCAGAATAATGCAGTAGTAGCAAGTGTGTTGTAAGTAAAGTTATGTTCAGACATGCCAGAAATGTTTGCTGCTTGTGTCACTTGAGACAAACAGTCCTAGTGTTGTACTCTGGCGTGTAGAGATGTAAATTTCCAGAGGGAAAAAGTACAAAAAAAATGTCGGAAAACCTGTTTCGGGCACTTGTTCAATACCTTTTTTGTGTGGTGAAAATTGGATTAAAGGATATGAGTAACGCAACTATGACAAGGTGTTAATTCACTTACTTTCTGACATTACTTCCAAAAATCTATATAGCAGGTAGACCTTTAGCTAAGATTACGTACAGTATCACTGCAATTTCTGGTCTCGGTTTCCTTTTCCCAGATCTTTTTTTAAATGTGTGTCTGCTTGGCATTACGGAGGACTAAATGAGACAAAATTATGGATTTGTTTCACTAATGTTGATGGTCCCTTCTGTTTTTAATAGCGCTCCCCCCCCCCCCCAAAAGAATTCTTTGTAAACTAGCAAAACCAGAAAGGTTTCCGTAGTTTAGGTATTTCTTACAGTTCAAAACATAAAACTTCAAATAGAAACCAGATTATACATCATGCAGTTGAAATACCTAAAAATAAAAAAGTGAATTTTCAATCTGTAAAGGAAGTTAATATTGTACTTCTTCCATTATTCTGAAAAGGTTTTTTTTCTGGGGCGTTGGGGGCAGCTCATTCTGAGGATGGGGGGCAGGCCCGAAACCGTACCCGATAATTTCCATCTCTGCCTCGAAGCCGTTACCGGATGGCTGCGAGCCAGTAGGTTGAAGGTGAATCCAGCAAAGACGGAGATCCTCTGGCTGGGTCGTCTGGGCGGGAGGGATGTCCAGCTTCCGACCCTGGACAGCGTGGCGCTATGCCCGCCGTCTTCAGTAAAGAGCCTTGGAGTTCTTTTGGACCCTCTGCTGTCAATGGAGGCCCAAATCTCCATTGTCAGCAGAGTGGCATTTTTCCATCTTCGCCAGGCTAGGCTGGCCCCTTACTTGTCGCGGCACGACTTGGCCACGGTGATCCAAGCCACGGTCATCTCAAGGTTAGACTACTGTAACGCTCTCTACATTGGCCTGCCTTTGTCCGTGACCCGGAAACTCAAGCTGGTACAGAACACCGCAGGTCGGCTGCTCGCAGGAGCTCCTGCGAGCGGCCACATTACACCAATTCTGCGGGAACTGCACTGGCTTCCTATTGAGTACCGGATCACCTTCAAAGTGCTAGTTTTGACTTTCAAGGCCTTGTATGGTCTGGGGCCAGTGTACCTGAGGGAGCGCCTAACCCCATACTGTCCCACGAGAACGCTTAGATCTGAAGAATTGAATTTTCTTGCCGTGCCCAATGTCAAGCAATACCACCTAACTTCAACACAGAGAAGGGCGTTTTCCGTCATCGCCCAGTTCTCTGGAACGCATTACCCCCGGAGGTTCAGGCCTTGCGTAATCTGTTGGCTTTTTGGAAGGCCTGCAAGTCGGCCCTATCCCGGCAGGCCTTTGAGTTGTAATGTGCTATCCCCTAGGACTTGTGTTATCTCTTAGGAATTGTTTTATCCTTGTGGTTTTATTGCTGTTGTAGATTTGTTGTTTTATTGTGGTGCTCGATGTAAGCCGCCCCGAGCCGGTTGGGAGTGGCGGCCAATAAATCTAACAAATAAATAAATAAATAAATAAATAAATAAATAAAAATTAAGGAGACATACATTTTCTGTGGTTTTAGCATTTCCAGAACTTTGCATCTCTGCTCATAGTGTATTTATTTATGAGATTTATGAGGGTGGGTCAAAAAGTTTTGCCTCCTGTGCCATAGAAACATTCGAAATCAGGGCTGCCCAACAGGCGGCCCGCGGGCCGTGCACGGCCCGCCAGCCCCTTGGACGCGGCCCCCTACCCTCCTGGGATAAATAGTATTTGGGAAAAAAAAATTGGGGAAAAATTGAAAAACATTGGGAAAAAATCGGGGGGGGGGGGCACTTGGGGGGCGCTCGCGGGGCACTCGCAGGCATGCGCGGGAGGGCGGGAGGACGCCTCACCTCTCCTGCGCGGTGGCCTGCCCCTTTTTGGGGCAGGGCTGGGTGACATCAGACGCCGGTGGCGAGGAAGAAGAGGTGGAGGCGCCGGCGTCTGACGTCTCCCAGCCCTGCCGAAAGGGGCAGGCCGCGCAGGATGCTGGGTGGGAGAGGCATCCTGCGCAGTCTGCCCTCGGAGGGGCTGGGTGACGTCGCCAAGCCCCGCCGAAAAGGGACGCAGCGCTTGGCGATGCTGGCGTGGCGCCGGGTTCCTTCCACCTCGTCCTCCTCAGCGGTGAGGAGGAAGAGGTGGAAGGAACCCGGCGCCACGCCGGCGCCAAGCGGCGTCCGTTTTCCGGGGGTTTTGGCAACGTCACCCAGCCTCACCGAAAGGGACGCCGCGCATGCGGGGCAGGGACGCAGCAGACGCCGGCGTGGCGCCGGGTTCCTTCAGCAGTGAGGAGGAAGAGGAAGGAACCCGGTGCCACGCCGGCGACACCAAGCGTGGCGTCCCTTTTCGGCGGGGCTTGGCGATGTCACCCAGCCTCACCGAAAAGGGGCGGGCCGCGCAGGATGCCGGCGTAGTGACGGGAGGCCTGCTGACGTCAGCATGCCGTCGGGAGCACCCCCGCCCCCGCGAGAGACCCCACCCCCCGCTGCGGCCCCCCCAGGTCATCAGTGACCAGAACTCTGGCCCCTGGGCCAAAAGAAGTTGGACAGCCATGTTCTAAATGAACCTATAACAGCAGAAGTTGCTACAGATCTCAGCCTGAACTATCCTCTTCCCAAAACTACTGTTCAACAAAGTCACCATCAAATTGTACACACACATCAAAAGCATTTTGGAAAAATTCAGCGTTTTGCTATGTGACCCATGATTTTAAAGCTGTTTTAAGGTCATTCAAGTCACGGAATCTGAAACCATGTAGGTTGCCTTTCAGAGGACCTCTGGCTTCTCTGTGGAGTCTGACATTGAATGATGTTAAAGCAATGTATTGTTGAAGGCTTTCATGGCTGGAATCACTGGGTTGTTCTAGGTCAGGGCCGCTCACAAAGTCGATCGCGATCGACCAGTCAATTGCGGTGCCAAAGCAGGTAGATTGCGCAGCACCTTACTTCCGCGCTGCATGACGCTCCTTTTGCACTGCGCACCTTTCTGCTGCCCTCCTACTCCCTCCCTCCTCAGGCACTGAGGATGGAGGTGGGGGAGTCGCCTCAGGGGGCAGCATGACGAAGGGGAAGATGGAGCGCTGGGCGGCACGGAAGGAAGGTGTGCGGAAGGAAGGAGCGCCACGCACCTTCTTTCTGCGCCTTGCGGCGCTCCTTTCACGCGGTGCACCTTCCTTCCACGTGGCGCATCTTCCCCTTCGTCATGCTGCCCCCTAAGGCGACTCCCCCGCCTCCATCCTCAGTGCCTGAGGAGGGAGGGAGAAAGAGGGCAGCAGAGCAAAGGAGGGGGCGGGCATCTGGCCCACGCATGCGCACTTGGAGCGTGTGGCGGCGCGAAGATGAGCCACAAGGGAGGACAACCAGAAAGAGGCTTTGGCAGCCATTTTCTGCCAAAGCCATCTGCGACTGCGAGGAGTTCATCTGCTTGGCCACATTGATCAGTATTGAATGGCCTTGCAGCTTCAAGGTCTGTGTGCTTCCATTCTGCCAGTTTATATCTCTGGAATTATGTCAGGGTAGGAGAAGGTACTCTTGTCTGGGTGCATTTTTGAATGTCCCATTGGCCACATTGATCAGCATTGAATGGCCTTGCAGTTGAAAAGTCTGGCTTCTTTCTGCATGTTTATATATCTGTGGAGTAATGTCCAGGGTGGGAGAAGGAACTATTGTATGTTGGGTGCAGGTTTGAATGTACCATTGGTTACATTGATCAGCATTGAATAGCCTTGCAGCTGAAAGGTCTGTGTGCTTCCATTCTGCCAGTTTATACCTCTGGAATTATGTCAGGGTGGGAAAGGAACTCTTGTCTGGGTGCATTTTTGGATGTCCCATTGCCCACATAGATCAGCATTGAATGGCCTTGCAGCTGAAAGGCCTGTGTGCTTTCATTCTGCCAGTTTATATCTGTGTAATTCTGTCAGAATGGGAGAAGGAACTCTTGCCTTTTTGAAGTTGGTGTGAATGTTTCAACTGGCCACCTTGATTAGCATTTAATGGCCTTGCAGTTTCAAGATTGGCTTCTTACTGCCTGGTTTATATATCTGTGGAATGTCCAGGGTGCAGGAACCACCTCACTGAGGTAGGGATACACGGGCACATCATTCAAAACTGAGAGAAAGCACTCCTGGCCATCTGGTCATCCAGGAGCAGCAGCCATAGATTGACACATAGAACAACATAGGCAGAGAGCAACAACATCTTTCAACCCCATAGTTCAGCCTATGATCTGTAGCAACTTCTGCTGTTACGTGTTCATTTAGAACGTTTTATGACAAAGGAGGCAAAACTTTTTGACCTACCCTTGTGTGTGTGTGTGTGAGAGAGAGAGAGAGAGAGAGAGAGAATGCACAATTCTGTAGTATACTGGGTGTCTACCAACCATAATATTTCATTCAACCGCCATTTAATGCCTGTCCTGTTTCAACATGCCTACAAACAACAGAAAATTGGGACGTGGTGAAAGAAAGTGTTCACCTCATTCCCGAAAGAAACTAGCAAGGGTTTTGTTTGACAATTTATGACAAAGAAACAAAAAGTTTGGATTCCATGCGCATGGAAATCTCTCAGCCACAAACCAATTAATGACTAATCCGAAGAGTACTTGGTGAGGTTTCATCCACCTGTTCAGGATTTGGCTGTCTAGAGGTTTGCAATTTTAGTTCTCTGTAACTCCAGTCAGTATGGCAGACTCCCATGGATTTTGGGAACATATCCAAAGCATCTATTGGATCAAAGAATATAATAATAATAACAACAACAACAACAACTTTATTTTTATACCCCACCTCCATGTCCCCAAATGGACTCGGGCGGCTTACAGAGGACAAGCCCAAGGATTACAAATAACTCTCTCTCTCTCTCTCCTTTGGCATTACTTCGCGAACGAACGAAGATTCTTAGGAAGGACTCATCCCATGCTTTTTACAAGCGCGTTGATGACTAAAAAGGCCAATCTGAGATAGGCAAGTTCGGTTGCAGAAAGCACAGCAGAAAGTCTCCTTGGGTGATGTCGTTTCCAAGTTGCGGTTCTTTCTGCGTTGTCGTTTCTCTTCAAGACCCATTCGGCGTGTCTTCTTGAAAGAGGCCGCAGCATTGTGGATAGTGCGTCTCCATGCCTCCCGACGTGAGGCCAGGGTGGACCATTGTTGGTGATCAATCTGGCTGAGCCTGAGATGTAGTTTCAGGGAGTCCTTATATCTCTTTTTGGGGGCAACTCTCTTGTGCTGACCTGTGGCGAGTTCACCATAGAGTAGTATCTTTGGGAGGCGGTGGTCCTCCATCCTAGAGACGTGCCCTGCCCAGCGCAGCTGTGTTCTCAATAGCATGGTCTCAACGCTGGTGATCCCTGCTTGCTCAAGGACAGCAACATTCGTCACATAGTCGGTCCAGTGTATATTTAGGATTGTGCGAAGACAGCGAGGAGTCGTAGGTGGCCGGCTCCTCCTCGATTCCCAGATGTTTATACCAGTTCCCTACTGATCTACCCACCCAATTTTGTTGGCCCCTACTATTAGTAGCACTATGCCCAAAGCAGGCAGTTGTGCCGCATTGTAATCAATTAGAGTTTCTCAGTATCTCAAAGATGTTTCTCTATAGTGCATAAGGGAGCGACTGACTAGGGATCCAAGGCAGTGGGAAGGCCTGATTTCTGTGACTGCAGAGGCATGTCTCATAACACCGCAGCACGAGGCATTTCTTTGCATTCAAGTGGGCCTGGCCGTCTCTGTGTTTCCTGCCAAGTGTCACTACTATCTAGAGATTCTTGCAATGACTGGATATTGTAGCCAGGCAACCACCTCAACAAATATTGTGCAATAGTCTTCTCTGCCGCATTACTCTCGTTGGCTTCCAGGCCTGAGGCATGCCTCCATCACCCATTTTGTCAATGATTTCCTTGCGGACAAAGGCAAACCGCCCAAGGCTTGACATCGGCCTTTGATACTTGTGGGCCAGGGAGACTGTGTTTGCACTTCTTCTGGCCTTGGCAAGAGTAAAGCGAAAAGGCTGTGACTCTTGGGTAACAAGGTGCTGCCCTTTCAGAAAGGAGGCAAGGGGCAGCTGCGTGGTGCCTTGTCCACCCTGGTGTGGGGAGCGTTAGACGTTGTTCTGTTTGCAGTTAGATGGAAGATCAGACATAAAGGCAGGAAGGACTCCGAGCCTTAGCAGGTACCCTCCAATCAGGGCCGTAGCCAGGATTTTGATTCGGGAGGGGCTGAGTTTGAGTCGGGGGGGGGCTGAATCTGAGTGAGAGATGATCTACCCTAGCAAACCTTTTGTACTGTTATCCCAATACCCCCATGCCTATGGGATATATTGAGCATGGTGATCAGATCATGATATGAATACACATAACAGTTTAAATAATGTACCAGTTAGGCCTTCTCGCAGAGCCCCGCCCCCCCTGGCTACATGCCTGCCTCCAATATTTCACAGACAAAACCAAGACATGTGTGGTCATGCAACATGGTTAAGATGGGCGCTGGGTTCTCCACCCAGCGACAACGGCCAAAATCTTGAGGTCACTGGGCAGGAAGGAATTTCTGAAATTGACCCCCAAGAACCGGGAGAGTTCGACTGAGTCTGCCCTGCGACTGATGGAGATCCCTACAGGGCACGGAGGTGGGCCAGCACCAGGACGCCCAAAGATGTGTCCTGGAAGGCTGGACCTGCCCATGGTGGACTATCTGATCGAAGAATATGAGAGGCTGATCCAACACTTTAGAACCTTTGGGGACCTATTGGCGAAAGTGGGCATCCTGCAACCTCCCGGCCCCAGCAAGATCGCTGAAACTGCCATCCCGGATCCCCCCGGCAAGAATCTCCTGCACCCCCCAGAACTAGACTGGGACCAATCATGGGACTTTCCAACTAGGAGACACAGAGACAAGGAAGAGAACCTGAGAGGTAGTCAAGACGCACGCGGCAATATCATGGGGCTGGTTGGGGAGACCAGCCCAGAGCAGAGACTCAACATGGAGGAGGGAGAGGTTGATTGTCTTGATCCAGCGCTGACAATATCTGAAGCCCTGGCCCGTGCCCGGGAGCTTCTTCCCCATCACGGCGTCCTCCCGATGGCGACGGGACAGGTGGCTGAAAAGCTGCCTAAGATGGCGGACGGCCTTGAAGTCGCTGGAGTTGACCGGATGTCTTCTCCACTTGAGGACCGGATGCTCATAGAGAACTCACAGGCGAAACCCCGCAGACGCAACCGGAAGCGGAAGCAACACCGGAGGAAGAAGAGCAGACACGACTTGACTTCCGACTGCCTAGAGAAGCACCTGGATGCCCCCCAGACCACCCAACAACAGGATAGGATGGTGAACTGTTGAGCTCGGGGAATATCTAAAGCCCTAGAGGCCACAGCAAAGCCACCAAGAAGAAGGAAACCTAGACTCTTTAGATCAAGGACTTTTTGGGGTTTGACCCCTGGTAGCTGGTCTAGGTCGGATTCTTACAAGCCAAAACCCGACCTCTCAGAGGAGACCATGGGTTTAAAAACTGCCTTTGGTCCCAGAAAGGTCAATCCTCCTCCAGCCAAGGTCAATTTCCACTGGAAACCCTCTGAAGGACTATTAGATAGAACAGGGCTGTCCAACTTCTACCGGCCCAAGGGCTGGAATTCCGGACACTGATCACCTGGGGGCCACTCCGCCCTGCCCGCGGCCATGCCCCCCGGCCATGCCCCCGCCCCCTCCTCCTCCGGTTTCTCCCGCTTCTGACGCTGGCATGACGCTTTGGGAGGGAGGGCGGAGCCACAGGGCACTCCCCGTGACTCCGCCCTCCCTTTCAAAGCGTCACGCCAGTGTCAGAAGCGGGCGAAACCGCGCGCATGCGCACTTTTTAAATTTTTTAAAAATATTTTTTCGGGATTTTTAAATTTTATTTTTTAAATATTTTTTCCTGGAGGAGAGGAGGGCCGCAGCCAAGGGACTGGCGGGCCGTGTGTGGCCCGTGGGCCGCCTGTTGGGCAGGCCCAAGATAGAATTACTTAGGCAAACACTTCCCATGACTCTGACCCTGTAGATAGGACCCTAGATTATTCTATTGTACCCATATATTTTGCTCTTAGTATACTGTGTTCTATGTATATTTTAGTGTGTATTTTGTTGCTGTAATCCCTCACTGGTCTTGTCTAGTGAATCCTGTAAGTCACCCCGAGCCATATGGGAGTGGCAACTAATAAGTTTGAATAATAAATAAGTAATAAAATATAATACAATTTTGACATGATCTGGAACCCTGCTTTTCTTACCTGAAGTGAACAATGTTTGGGGCTTTTGGCCATAGCCTAACATAGAATCACCCAGAAGGACTCACAGCCTCATCATACAGGCTAATTTGCCCGTCATATGCCGGTTCCTCTCCCCTTTTGCCATGAAGCCCATAACACAAGGCACATGTACTTATTTATTTATTTATTGTTCAAACTTCCTATACCGCCACTCCCCGTAGGCTCGGAGCGGTTCACAGTTTGAACATAAAATACATAACACATGGACAATACGATACAACACAAAAGGGAGGTACTACATCTAAGGTAGGGGAGGGGAGGCCAGGGCTCACGACTGCATGGGTCAGTGAGCTATCCAGGGGTCAAGCCAACAGTGGTGTCAGCTCGACCATCAAACGAGGAGAGCCTAGGAGGGTCCCACTAGTCCAACAGCGTCCTTAGTGTCACTAGATCCGTAGGGAGACGGTCACCACAAGCCTGTGGGTCCGATCTCCCCCTCACCGGGATGTCAGATCCCCTGGGGTGGGGGTTCGCCAACGGGGACACTCCAGTGGGACTCCATGGTGAAAGGGGAGAGGAGGTGGCACATGCCAGCATAACAGTAACACAGGAGGCTTTCCGTGTTGCGTGTGTAACAATGGGGAGAATCCGGGTGGCAGGCGCTTTCACCGTGGGGTCAGTGGTAAGTCGAGCAACGCAGGGCGTGGGGAGGCAAGTTGTCCACACCCCAAGTTGTCCACACCCCACGCCAAGACTCCACAGATTCACCATGATGTGTGGTGAATCAATATGCTAATGTGATAGGTTCCTGGAGAAATGCTCTCTTTAGGCCCCTGGCACATTTCTATGATCAACCTCTGGCAGAATTTACAAAGGGCTGGCTATATTTGCATAGAGCAATAATTCATGAATAGCAACACATTATTGTGTAAGAGTTCTGTGTTGATGGGTGCAGTCCAGTCTCCATTACCTGGGTCCTCCTCCTAACTAACAAATTCGACAGAATCTGTCCAGCATGTGGTAGAAACCTGTATCTCTTTTTCTTGACCTCATTGTAAGCCAAGAACTAAGGTTTGTTCCTAATTTATGAATCCTGGCTTGTTTAAGGAAGCAAACCAGGATTTTTGATTCTGACAACACACTAAAAAGTATGTTTGGGTAGAAGGTAAGGTAGGAATAGTATGGTATTACACTGTCTCTGCTCATGGTTTGGCTAGACTGGCACTTAGATCACTCTCTTCTCTCATTAAGCACCTGAAATGATGTTGGAAGCTATTCTCAGATGTGCATTTAATTTGAATGCGCACTTCAGCTTCTGTGCTGAATAACACTGAAAGAAAATTACATTAAGAGCAGGGGTGGGCGGGGTGGGCGGGTGGACAGGGTGGGACAATCCCCCCCCCAAATACCCTTTAGATTAGTGGATCTCAATCTGGGATCCCCAAATGTTTTTGGCCTTCAACTCCCAGAAATCCTAACAGCTGGTAAACTGGCTGGGATTTCTGGGAGTTGTAGGGCCAAAACATCTGGAGACCCCAGGTTGAGAACCACTGCTTTAGATGCATGAGGGCACCCCACCTCCATTTTAGGTTTTGTTCTTGTTTATTCGTTCCGACTCTTTGTGACCTCATGGACCAGCCCATGCCAGAGCTCCCTGTCGGCCGTGGCCACCCCCAGCTCCTTCAAGGCCAAGCCAGTCACTTCAAGAATAACACCCATCCATCTTGCCCTTGGTCGGCCCATCTTCCTCTTCCCTTCCATTTTCCCCAGCATCATTATCGTCGCCAAGATTATCCGTCTTCTCATTATTTGCTTCTAATATCCTTCCCCAGCTATTCGCCCTGCTATGGAGTGCCGCTGCCGCCATCCCATCGCGGGCTCTGTGGGGCCTGTGTCGGCAGACAGGCTGGAGGAGCGGCGGCTTTGGAGTGCCTGCCATCCCTGGAGGTGATCCGGGCCTGCAGGGGGAGCACTCGGCGATCTGAGGCGGCTGTTCGCCCTGGCGACCCGCTGCAGGCCTGGATCACCTCCAGGGATGGCAGGCACTCCAAAGCCGCCGCTCCTCCGGCCTGTCTGCCGACACAGGCCCCACAGAGTCCGCGATGGGGTGGCGGCAGCGGCACCCCTTCCTCTTGGCCCCTTCCCCCAACGCCCTTCTCCCCAGGTCGGACAGAATCAGCTGCCGGGCCGCATCCGGCCCGCGGGCCGCAGGTTGCCCACCCCTGCTCCAAGATCTCCTGCAGGGCACAATGCGGCCCGCTAACCTCTCATGCTTGCCCACCCCTGATTTGGAGAAAGGCTTGTGATGGCTGTCCATAACCGTAATATAAAAATGTAATAATTTTAGACCAAGCATAATCATTTTCACAAATACGTTCCTCAGGTCTTCCAGTGAAGGGGTTAAACCTCTGAATGAGGAGAGCAAAGATGCAAGCTGAAAACCACTCCTCTTGGCACTGTTGATATCTTTTGTCCCCTGTGGAAGAGTGCAAGTAAAAAGTATCAAGGAGGCATAAACATACTTGGGAATGCACAGGAAACAGTGGCAATTAATCTGCACTGGAGATAAGGCCGGAGAGGCTGGGAAATCTCTCTCTCTCTTTTAACTAGCACATGACGCCACCCGTACCCACCCGCCCTGCTCCAACCAGTACCACTCCTTCGTTCCAGGAGTGCCAGGACAGGACATGAGATGCAGGATACGGGTTGCACGCCTGGAGTCCTTATTACTTGTAATTGTGGCTGGGGCCAGTGCCACCCAAGCAATTCTAGCTTTTGTTTTGGTGTGCATTGTTGTGTTGCCCTATCCCCAGCAGCACGGGAATCGTGGTTAGTAGGTTATTTGTAGCTACCAGCAGGCCCTTCCAAATTGCACGGGGTTGTTGATCCTGCCGTTTCCTTGTAGCTCTGTGCAAAGCGGATTATTACTTTGATCTTGGAGATTATTGGGCTGGCATATGATGCAACCTGAGCCGAGATGGAGTCCATGATAAGGCAGCTCTGGAATAATACAAGTTGATCGCCCACCATTTTAAAATGTCGGCTGCTGAACGTTTCGTTGGATGTTTCTGCTTTGTAATGTATTTATTTATTTATTTATTGTTCATTTTTATATACCACTCCTTCCAGTAGTCTCGGGGCGGTTTACATAAAACACATAATAAAACAGCAACATCTCGACTTGATACAGCAATATTAAAACAGAGCATTAAAACAAACAATCTACTTAAAAATTGGACAGCTTTAATCAAGAGCCAGTTAGGTTGAAGGCCTGCCTGAAAAGGGTCATTTTACAGGCTCTCCGAAATGGGGCCAGTTCCTTAATGGCACAAACTTCATCTGGCATTGAGTGCCATAGCGATGGTGCCACTACAGAAAAGGCTCTCGTTCTAGTTGTAGACAGGCGGCAGGAATGGATAGATGGAACTACCAAGAGGTTTTGCTCTTCCGAGCGTAGTGATCTCGGGGGAACATACATGGTAAGGCGGTCCCTCAGGTACACTGGCCCTAGGCCATACAAGGCCTTAAAGGTCAACACCAACACCTTGAAAACAATCCGGTACTCTATTGGTAGCCAGTGCAGTTGCTGCAGAATAGGTGTCATGTGCTCTCGTGCGGGTGCTCCCACCAGCAGTTGAGCAGCAGCATTTTGCACTAGCTTGAGTTTCCAGATTGATGACAAAGGAAGGCCAATGTAGAGGGCGTTACAGTAGTCCACTCTCAAGATGACCGTCATCTGAATCACCATAGCCAAGTCGTCTCTGGACAAGTAGGGAGCCAGCCGCCTAGCCTGTCGTAGATGGAAAAACGCGGTCCAGCATACCATGGAGATTTGCATCTCCATCGATAGTAGCAGTTCCAATTGGACCCCCAGGCTCTTTACTGAAGACGACGGGCTTAAAGGCTCGTCGTCCAAGCTTGGCGGTCACCAAAGACCATCAGAAAACATAGTATTTTCTGTTAGTCATGGGGATTCTGTGTGGAAAGTTTGGTTCAATTATATCGCTGGTGGAGTTCAAAATGCTCTTTGATTGTAGGTGAACTCCCGGCAACTACAACACCCGAATGTCAAGGTCAATTTCCCCCAAACTCCACCAGTGTTCACTTTTGGGCATATTGTGTATTTGTGTCAAGTTTGGTCCCAATCTATCATTGTTTGAGTCCACAGTGCTCTCTGGATGTAGGTGAACTACAACTCCAAAACTCAAGGTCAATGCCCACCAAAGCCTTCCAGTATTTTCTGTTGGTCATGGGAGTTCTGTGTGAAAAGGTTGGTTTCAATTCCATTGTTGGTGGAGTTCAGAATGCTCTTTCATTGTAGGTGAACTATAAATCCCAGCAACTACAACTCCCAAATGACAAAATCACACACACACCCTAACCCCACCAGTTTTGAAATGTGGGTGTATCAGATATTTTGTGCCAAATTTGGCCCAGGAAATGAAAATATTTCCTGCATATCAGATATTTGCATTACGATTCACAACAGGAGCAAAATTACATACGAAGTAGCAACGAAAATAACTTTGTGGTTGGGGTTCACCACAACATGAGGAACTGTGTGAAGGGGTTTTGGCATTAGGAAGGTTGAGAAACTCGGAGTTCTGAGAGCTGTAGTCTTAAAACCTCTGAAGGGCTTCTCACCTTCGGGATGATTTTCACCCGAGGGATAGAAGAGCAAGGTACCGACATGCTGAAGATTTTATAGACTTGAGTTTAGCATGTCGTCTTCTGATTTGACACGGAGAGAGGTGAGTTTTACAAACTCCACGGGTGTTGCTACAGAAGCCGTGTTCTATCTTTCTGTCGATCTGACTGAATTTCTAGTAAAATGACAGCAGCCTCACTTTGATTTCACAGTGAATGGATTTGAGATGATAGAGGATATGTCCAGGCACGCCCAATCAGAGGACTGGATGAGCTACTTTAGTGGTTTCCATTCCCATCGCTCAGGCAGGCACAAAGAGTAGAGCAGTGTTTTTCAACCATTTTTGAGCCGCGGCACATTTTTTTACATTTGGGGCACACCACCAACCAAAATGGCACAAAATGACACTCTATCACAGTAATACATACAGTTAATAGTTAATATGTTTTTAAATGTATTTAAGAACATAAGAACATAAGAAGAGCCATGCTGAATCGGGCCTCAGCCCATCTAGTCCAGCATTCTGTGTCACACAGTGGCCCACTAGTTGTACACAGGGATCTCTAGCAGAAAGGAGGGCAAAACCCTCACCTGCTCCCAACCCCCCACAACCAGTACCCGGGGAAATCCTGCCTGCCTCCATCAACTCCGAGGTGGCACTTGGATGTCCATTTCAGTAACTACCAATACACTTGGTATCCATGAATCTGTCTAATCCTGCCTTGAAGCTGTCCAGGCTGACCGCTGTCACAACCTCCTCTGGAAGTGAGTTCCATAACCCAATGACCCTCTGGGTGAAGAAATACTTCCCTTTATTAGTCCTAACTTTCCTACCTTGGAGCTTCAGGAGTGCCCCTAGTCCTAGTGTTGTGTGACAGAGAAAATACTTTTTCTCTATTCACCTTTTCTATCCCATGCATGATTTTATACACTTCGATCAAGTCACCTCTTAGACGCCGTCTTTCAAGGCTGAAAATATTACCGAACCACGTTTAGGGAGCCTTCCCTTAAGGGGAGAGAGCCCAGGCCACCCCTAAAAGCGAGGATCGAGGCCCAAAATCTGGATGATCTTCCCAGAACTACAAATCCCAAAGAAACCCAGATCAATGCTCACCCAGACGGAAGAACGCCATTACCGAGAGAAGAATCTAATTCAGCTGAATAGGATGCAATGCCACGCCAGGAATCCAAAGGCAAAAACATAGTCTTTAATGGGAAAGCAGTCCAATATATAGAAAAACAGTCAAAAGCAGTCATTTGCATTTAAATCAGGCGCCTTCCCCTTGCACGTGTAGCTTCAGCTGATTGGCCTAGCTGTCAAAGACAGCTGAGCCAGGAGGAGACCGGCGCGCTTTAGCCAATAGGAGAAGGCGCGCCAAGATTTGAACTGGCCTATCCTAGCTAGCTAGCAAGGCGGGAAAGGACACAAAGGGAGAAACGGCTGGGTGGAGGAAGTAACTTATGGCTGAGATACCCTGCGGCTGGAGGGCCTTCGATGTGAAAGCGCACCTTCCTGTTTATTGTTTGTCCTGAGTGCCTTAATGGGAGTCTTTTGTCCTGGCCGAAACTCCTTTGCCTGGGAGTTTCAGTCTAGCGGGGAGCATGGTTTCTCAGTTCAAAAATGGCCAAATCCTATGTTATTGCAGCCAGTAAGCGGGGGTCCGAAGCCCACTCTGATCCAGCTAGGGGGTGGTAGAGTGACTTGGGTTTGCTAAAGCCCATGATCCCTTGGGGTCCAGCTCCGAGGCCAAGGGGGGACACGAGCGGGGGGGGACCCAGGCCCATAATGGCGGAATCTATGTTCCACAGAACACCTGACCTCCCCCCCATTATTGGAAAAAAAGCATCATATGGCCAGAAAATATATTATTTGTTCACCAGGGTAACTCTCCGCAAAGAGGGCCCTGGCTGAGTTTGGAAGCATGGTTGCTTAGCTTAGAGTGGTCCTGAGAGATAGTTATTAGGGCTGACTGCGGGGGTCCGAAGCCCGCATGAATCAACCATGTTTTGGGGTTTGACTAGATGACCTTACATATTCCCTTCCCATTGGCCAAGCTCCGAAGATGAGAGGGATATATGCAGGGAAGCCTTGGGCATAGAGGGTGATCCTCATCCCCTCGAAGAAACCCAATGTCTCTTCCCAGGGTTATTATTTGTGCAAGGTAAAAATGGGTAGAAAAGTGGATTATTGTGCTGTTCATCCTTGGAACTCTCTGCTTGAGGGCATTTAGCTTAGAAGTTACATTGATACAAAAGGGGAACACACAAGGGGTACAAAGTACAAGACAATACAGGGATCCCCAACAATCATCCCCAAATACATTCCCATTCAGCTGTTGCTCCCAGAGTAATGATCTTCAAAACAGGCACTTCCTGGGAGTTGTCACAGGTTGAGAACCACGGCTTTATTAGATCCACGCCCCTCCCAATCTGATGATCTTGAAATTATTTGGGACTATTCTCATTCTAGCCCAACGTTGTTCCAGAGTTGCAGCTCGTCACTGGGTGGTAAGAGGTTTCAGTCCAGGATAATGTGGCTCCTTTCTCGCCCTGCCCTTTCAACCACCACTCACCACCACTTTTGGCCCTTATGTCAAACATCTTTAACTAGGGAGAACAGTTTTGTTGGGAAAAAGGTTTGGTTCTTAAATGATTACACAGCTGGACTTGATCCCTTCCAGTCCGGCTTCCGTATTGGGCATGGGACGGAGACCGTGCTTGTCTCCATTACAGACCAACTTCGCTGCCAGTTGCACCATGGCGGTAGATCAGGCATTATTGACCCACCGTCTAGCCGTGACGTGGGTTAAGGGGACTGCCCTTTAAATGCGGCCTCCCTTTCTCCAAGACCGGGGACAATGGTGGAGAGGGTGGGTGGCTTCTGGAGACTATTGTTGTGGAGTTCCCCAGGGAGCTATCCTTTCCCCTTTATTGTTTAGCATCTATATACGTCCGCCGCCTGGACTGGTTCTCGATTTTGGTCTGGAGTGTCATCAGTATGCTGATGGCCCCAGCGGTGCTGAGAATGGATGGCAGGCCGGATATTGTACCTGATTGTTTCCATCAATGCCTTGCCGTGACTGGATGGGTGCGTTACAGCCGGTTGAAGGTGAATCCACCGAAGACGGATATCCTTTGGCTGGGTCGTCCTGGTATGGGTGAGTGCTGGTTGCCTACCCTGACAGTGAGCGATTAAGCCCGTCATTCTTTTGGTAAAAATCCTGGGGGTTCAGTTTGTTAGACCTTCTGCTATCGATGGGAAGTAAATCTCAGCGGTTAGTAGAACAGCATTTCCATCTTCGACAGGCTAAGCGACTGGCTCTATACCTATCCAGGGAATGACCTAGCCTTATGGGTGATCCAGGCGACGGTCATCTCAGGCAGGTTAGACTACTGTAATGCCCTCTACCTATTGGTCTTCCCTTGGAAACAACCTCGAAACTCAGGCTGGTGCAAATGCTGCCACCACTGCTGGTGGGAGCATCATGAGAGAGCACAAACACACCAATCCTACAGCAATTGCACCGGCTGCCAATTGAGTACCGGATTGTCTTCAAGGTGCTGGTTTTGACCTTTAAGGCCTTGCATGGTCTCAAGGCAGGCTGCCCAGAAGTTGATCGTTATCAACCAGTCAATCGCTGGACCGAAGGAGGCCGAATGCAGCGGATGGGGTGTTTCCTCAGAGAGGCGGGAGCCAGGCCGTGCCAAGCCCCCACCTCCCTCAGCCCGGTGTCAGCAGCTTCTCCAGGCTTGAGGGAGGGCAGGCCAAGCCAGCCTTGTGCTAGCTATGTCACCACTGGCTTACACTGCCATCCTCAAGCCTGAGAAGCTGCTGAGCTCTGTGTTATGGGGAGGGGTTTATACGCTTGCTCTGTCTTTCCCCCATGGCTTCTCGCGCTCTGCTCAGCAGCTTCTCCAGGCTTGAGATTGGCAGTGCTGCCAGTGGTGGCATGGCTAGCACAAGGCTGGCTTGGCACTGCCATCCTCAAGCCTGAGAAGCTGCTGGTAGAGCTGAAGCCGCAGGGGGTGGAGCCAGGCCCTGCCAAGCTCCCGCCTCCCTCTCCAGCCTTGAGGAGGTAGGTAGATCTTTCTGACTTGGTTTTATTATAAGTAGCTCACATGCTCAAAATTCAGGCAGATCTCCTCCTCTTTACTTTACAGAGCAGAATAATGCAGTAGTAGCAAGTGTGTGTTGTGGGGTAGTTATGTTCAGACATGCCAGAAATGTTTGCTGCTTGTGTCACAAGAGACAAACAGTCCTAGTGTTGTACTCTGGCGTAGAGAGATGTGGGAATTTCCAGAGGAAAAAGTACAAAAAAATGTCGGAAAACCTGTTTTGGGCACTTTTTCAATACCTTTTTTTTGTGTGGTGAAAATTGGATTAAAGGATATGAGTAACGCAACTATGACAAGGTGTTAATTCACTTACTTTCTGACATTACTTCCAAAAATCTATATAGCAGGTAGACCTTTAGCTAAGATTACGTACAGTATCACTGCAATTTCTGGTCTCGGTTTCCTTTTCCCAGATCTTTTTTTTTTTATGTGTGTCTGCTTGGCATTACGAAGGACTAAATGAGACAAAATTATGGATTTGTTTCACTAATGTTGATGGTCCCTTCTGTTTTTATTAGCGCCCCCAAGAATTTCTTTGTAAACTAGCAAAACCAGAAAGGTTTCCGTAGTTTAGTATTTCTTACAGTTCAAAACATAAAACTTCAAATAGAAACCAGATTATACATCATGCAGTTGAAATACCTAAAAAATAAAAAAGTGAATTTTCAATCTGAAAAGAAAGTTAATATTGTACTTCTTCCATTATTCTGAAAAGGGTTTTTTTCTGGGGCGTTGGGGGCAGCTCATTCTGAGGATGGGGCCTTCCCCAAAACCGTACCCGATAATTTCCATCTCTGCCTCGGCCGTTGCGGGATGGCTGCGAGCCAGTAGGTTGAAGGTGAATCCAGCAAAGACGGAGATCCTCTGGCTGGGCCGTCTGGGCGGAGGGATGTCCAGCTTCCGACCTGGACAGCGGCGCTATGCCCGCCGTCTTCAGTAAAGAGCCTTGGAGTTCTTTTGGACCCTCTGCTGTCAATGGAGGCCCAAATCTCCATTGTCAGCAGAGTGGCGTTTTTCCATCTTCGCCAGGCTAGGCTGGCCCCTTACTTGTCTCGGCACGACTTGGCCACGGTGATCCAAGCGACGGTCATCTCAAGGTTAGACTACTGTAACGCTCTCTACATTGGCCTGCCTTTGTCGGTGACCCGGAAACTCAAGCTGGTACAGAACACCGCAGGTCGGCTGCTCGCAGGAGCTCCTGCTGAGCGGCCACATTACACCACCCTGCGGGAACTGCACTGGCTTCCTATTGAGTACCGGATCACCTTCAAAGTGCTAGTTTTGACTTTCAAGGCCTTGTATGGTCTGGGGCCTGTGTACCTGAGGGAGCGCCTAACCCCATACTGTCCCACGAGAACGCTTAGATCTGAAGAATTGAATTTTCTTGCCGTGTCCAATATCAAGCAATACCACCTAACTTCAACATGGAGAAGGGCATTCTCCATCATCGCCCCAGTTCTCTGGAACGCACGACCCCCGGAGGTTCAGGCCTTGCGTAATCTGTTGGCTTTTCGGAAGGCCTGCAAAGTCGGCCCTATCTCCGGCAGGCCTTTGAGTTGTAATGTGCATCCCCTAGGACTTGTGTTATCTCTTAGGTATTGTTTTATCCTTGTGGTTTTATTGCTGTTGTAGATTTGTTGTTTTATTGTGGTGCTTGATGTAAAGCACGAGCCGGTTGGGGAGTGGCGGCCAATAAATCTAACAAATAAATAAATAAATAAATAAATAAATAAAAATTAAGGGAGACATACATTTTCTGTGGTTTTAGCATTTCCAGAACTTTGCATCTCTGCTCATAGCGTATTTATTTATGAGATTTATGAGGGTGGGTCAAAAAGTTTTGCCTCCTGTGCCATAGAAACATTCGAAATCAGGGCTGTCCAACAGGTGGCCCGCGGACCGTGCACGGCCTGCCAGCCCCTTGGACACGGCCCCCTACCCTCCTGGGATAAATAGTATTTGGGGGAAAAAATTGGGAAGAAATTGAAAAAAAATTGGGACAAAATCGGGGTGCTCGGGGGGCGCTCGCGGGGCACTCGCGGGCATGCGCGGGAGGGCGGGAGGACGCCTCGCCTCTCCTGCGCGGTGGCCTGCCCCTTTTTCACGCGGTGCACCTTCCTTCCATGTGGCGCATCTTCCCCTTCGTCATGCTGCCCCCTAAGGCGACTCCCCGCCTCCATCCTCAGTGCCTGGGAGGGAGGGAGAAAGAGGGCAGCAGAGCAAAGGAGGGGCGGGCATCTGGCCCACGCATTACAAGACTTGGAGCGTCTTGCGGCGCGCGAAGATGAGCCACAAGGGAGGACAACCAGAAGGAGGCTTTGGCAGCCATTTTCTGCCAAAGCCAACTGCGACTGCGAGGAGTTCATCTGCTTGGCCACATTGATCAGTATTGAATGGCCTTGCAGCTTCAAGGTCTGTGTGCTTCCATTCTGCCAGTTTATATCTCTGGAATTATGTCAGGGTGGGAAAGGAACTCTTGTCTGGGTGCATTTTTGGATGTCCCATTGCCCACATAGATCAGCATTGAATGGCCTTGCAGCTGAAAGGCCTGTGTGCTTCCATTCTGCCAGTTTATATCTGTGTAATTATGTCAGGGTGGGAGAAGGAACTCTTGTCTTTTTGAAGTTGGTGTGAATGTTTCAACTGGCCACCTTGATTAGCATTTAATGGCCTTGCAGTTTCAAGATTGGCTTCTTACTGCCTGGTTTATATATCTGTGGAATGTCCAGGGTGCAGGAACCACTTCACTGAGGTAGGGATACATGGGCACATCATTCAAAACTGAGAGAAAGCATTCCTGGCCATCTGGTCATCCAGGAGCAGCAGCCATAGATTGACACATAGGACAGGGCTGTCCAAATTCTAACCGGCCAAGGGCCGGAATTGAGGTTACTGATGACCTGGGGGGCCGTTCGGCCCTGCCCCCAGCCCCGCCCCAGGCCCTCCCCAGCCCCACCCACGCCCCACCCCCAGCCCCTCCTAAAACTGGGTCATTCTCCCTCCTCCTCCTCTTTCCCGGCGCCGCGGTGCATGGGACAATTAGGCGCCGAAGGAGAGGAGGCCCACCTCCTCGCACCCCCACCCTTCCCGGCGCAGCCGGTGTCCTGTGCACCGCGGCGCTGGGGAAAAGGAGGAGGAGGCAGAATTCTCCCTCCTCCTCCTCCTCTTTCCCGGGCGCCGCTGCTGTCCCGTGCGCCGCAGCGCCGGTGGAAGAGGAGGAGGAGGAGGAGACTCCCTCCTCCTCCTCCTCTTTCCCCGCCCGCCCTTGCCGGGCGCGGGCGGGGGGGAAAGAGGGACGAAGGAGGAGGCAATCAGCTGACAGCCTTCTTCGTCCCTCCTCTTTTCCCCGCCCGCGCCCTTGTCCCGATCCCGGCGCCAAGGCGCGAGGGAAGGAGGAGGGGCGACGGAGGAAGAAGGCAGCCTGACCTCCTCCTTCGCCTCCTCCTCCCGCAGACGCGCCACGGCCCGATCGCGAGCCGCGCGCGCGGGAAGGGAAGGAGGAGGGGCGGGGAGGAGGGGCCAGCTCTCTTTCTCCTCCCTGTCGCACCTTCCTACCCTCTCTCGGCCGCCGATGCGATGCATTTTGCAGCCGCCGCCGAGAGGGAGAAGGGGCGTACAGGGAGGAGGAAGAGAGCTGGCTCGTCCTCCCTACACCGCCCCTTTCTCCCTCTCGGCACCGCCCGATGCAAACTGCATCGCATCGGCAGCGCCCGAGAGAGGAGGAGAAGGGGCGGTGCAGGGAGAGGAGCTAGCTCTCTTCCTCCTCCTTGTACCACCCTTGTCCTCTCACCGGCGCCCGATGCGATCCGGTTTGCATCGGGCGGCGTGGAGAGAGAGAGGACGGGGCGGTGCAGGGAGGAGGAGCTGGCTCACTTCCTCCTCCCTGCCCCGCCTCCCCCTCCCCCTTGGCCCCCATTTTTTTAAAAAAAAAATTAGATTTTTTTAAAAAAATTAAAAATGGCGGCCGGGGGCATAGCGGGGGCTGTGTCCAACAGGCTGGGGGGCCGTGTCCGGCCCCCGGGCCGCCAGTTAGAGAGCCCTGACATAGAACAACATAGACAGAGAGCAACAACATCTTTCAACCCCATAGTTCAGCCTATGATCTGTAGCAACTTCTGCTGTTACGTGTTCATTTAGAACGTCTTATGACAAAGGAGGCAAAACTTTTTGACCTACCCTCGTGTGTGTGTGTGTATGTGTGTGTGAGAGAGAGAGAGAGAGAGAGAATGCACAATTCTGTAGTATACTGGGTGTCTACCAACCATAATATTTCATTCAACTGCCATTTAATGCCTGTCCTGTTTCAACATGCCTACAAACAACAGAAAATTGGGACGTGGTGAAAGAAAGTGTTCACCTCATTCCCGAAAGAAACTAGCAAGGGTTTTGTTTGACAATTTATGACAAAGAAACAAAAAGTTCGGATTCCATGCGCATGGAAATCTCTCAGCCACAAACCAATTAATGACTAATCCGAATAGTACTTGGTGAGGTTTCATCCACCTGTTCGGGATTTGGCTGTCTAGAGGTTTGCAATTTTAGTTCTCTGTAACTCCAGTCAGTATGGCAGACTCCCATGGATTTTGGGAACATATCCAAAGCATCTATTGGATCAAAGAATATAATAATAATAACAACAACTTTATTTTTATACCCCACCTCCATGTCCCCAAATGGACTCGGGGCGGCTTACAGAGGGACAAGCCCAAGGATTACAAATAACTCTCTCTCTCTCCCTTGGCATTACTTCGCGAACGAAGATTCGTAGGAAGGACTCATCCCACGCTTTTTACAAGCCCGTTGATGACTAAAAAAGCCAATCTGAGATAGGCAAGTCCGGTTGCAGAAAGCACAGCAGAAAGTCTCCTTGGGTGATGTTGTTTCCAAGTTGCGGTTCTTTCTGCGTTGTCGTTTCTCTTCGAGACCCATTTGGCGTGTCTTCTCAAAAGAGGCCGCAGCATTGTGGATAGTGCGTCTCCATGCCTCCCGATGTGAGGCCAGGGTGGACCATTGTTGGTGATCAATCTGGCCGAGCCTGAGGTGTTGTTTCAGGGAGTCTTTATATCTCTTTTTGGGGTGCCTCTCTTGCGCTGACCTGTAGAGTAGTATCTTTGGGAGGCGGTGGTCCTCCATCCTAGAGACGTGCCCTGCCCAGCGCAGCTGTGTTCTCAATAGCATGGCCTCAACGCTGGTGATCCCTGCTTGCTCAAGGACAGCAACATTCGTCACATAGTCGGTCCAGTGTATATTTAGGATTGTGCGAAGACAGCGCTGATGAAAGCGTTCGAGGAGTCATAGGTTTTGACAATAGGTGACCCATGTTTCAGACCCATAGAGGAGAATAGACAGTACGATAGCTCTGTACACACTGATTTTGGTGCTTTGCCTCAGGTGCTTGTTTCTCCAGACTCTTTTGTGAAGCCTTCCAAAAGTACTATATGCCTTCTGTGGTCTATCTCTTTGTCAATGTTGGCGTCTGAAGAGATGATGCTTCCCATGTAGGTGAACTGCTGAACGGACTTGCCTATGCTGAAGTGGGGATGATGGTGTTCTTCCTGTGGTGCGGGCTGGTAGAGGACTTCAGTTTTCTTCAGGCTGACTTCCAGCCCAAACAGCTCTGCAGCTGCTGCAGAGGGACAAGCCCTAGGATTACAAATAAACAGACACAGTAAAAACAATCAATAGCAACAAATAATAAAAACATTAAAATCAATTAACATCATAAAAACAATACCCTGGCTAGCCAATTGGAAACTGGGTTCGGGCTCAAAGTAAGTGCAATGATTCCTTGGGAGAGCCAAGGGAAAGTGCAATAGTCAAAAGGCTGGGTTGCCAGGAGAGTGCCCTTGGCCATTAAAGTGTCCTAAGTTCAGGAAAAGGGCCGACTAAAGTGCCGGAGCTTAGAGAAGGTCGGGATAATTCTCAAGTGAACCTTTTTTGAGCCGCGGCACATTTTTTACATTTACCAAATCCTGGGGCACACCACCAACCAATATGACACAAAATGACACTCTAACACAGTAATACATATAGTTAATATGTTTTAAATGTATTTATACACTCAGTGTGAAATCTGGGCCTGTTTCGATAAACACAACATAGATATCCTGGCAGGAATGAGTTTGGAAGTTGTAGTTCACCTACACCCAGAGAGCCCTGTGGACTCAAACAATGTTATGTTATGTTGTTGTTTGTTTTCTATCTATCCGGAAACACCATGTTGGAAGGAGGCTCACCACTTGAAGGTCCCTAAAACAGGCATGGGAAAACTTCGGCCCTCTGGGTGCTTTGGACTCCAACTCCCACCATTCCTAACAGCCTGAGGCCCTTTCCTGCTTCAGTGGCTGAGGGGGGGGGGAGGAAAAGGGCCTGAGGCTGCTAGGAATGGCGGGAGTTGAAGTCCAAAACACCTGGAAGGTCCAAGTTTGGCCATGCCAGCTTTTGACAGAGACCGCTTCCTCCCCCTTCACGCCCTTTCTTCCCCCTCCTGCCGAACACTTACTTTTTCTTCTCCACCCGGGCTCCCTTCTTCCCAGCCTCGCTCTGCTCGCTTTGCCTCGCTTTGCTAATGCTGCCGCTTCTGCCGCCATTTTGATCCGAGGGGGCAGCGTGAGCGTGTTCAGGAGGGGGGGGGAGGGAGGGAGGAAGACATGGGGTGAGTCTCCACAGTAAGTGTTCGGCATACCAGTTGGGAAACACTGGTCTAGTCAAAGGCACAACGGAACAACCAAGTTTTTAATTCCTTGTGGAAAATCTTCTTGTATGTTCTCATTGCTCCCAAATGGATGTGAACGAAGAATGACTGCTCTGCTTCACAGTCAGCTTCTGCCAGCGGATCTCTCTCAGTACCGATGCAGTGTGGTCCATGCACTCACAAAGGGTGGGGTCCTGTTGGTGCACTACGTTGGTGACTGCACATTTCCAAGGATTGTGCAGCAGTAGCGAGAGAAGACAGACAGGACCTGCCAGCTCCAAGCCACATTTCTGCAGCCTCTGACTTTCACCTGCCTTCTGCCCACTATGCTTGCTTAGATATATTGGCTGCCAGAACCACAGTATGTTTGAGTCCGGCAGGTCCTCCATTGGATCAGCTGGAGGGTAACTATAGGTAACTATAGGTAAGTTGAGTAGGGGCTTCTGGGGGTGCATCTATACTGCAAAATAATGCAGAGGTGCATTAGATTCTGTCTACTCAACACACACAAGCTGAAACAGGATTCAGATCTACATGTATTTGGGAGCAATGGGAATAGCAATTCCAAACCAGCCAAGAAGTTTTAACTGGGCTTTGTGTCATTGTTACTTTCTTTGAAACGACACTAGCAAGAAAGACAGGAGCATATACAACATGGCTCTGCTATCCACCGAGCCTCTGTATGAAGAAGGAGCCACACCGCCTCTTCTTGCATACAAGTCCTGGGGTATCTCCCCCTTACGGAGCATTGACGCTCTTTATTAGACTGCGGAATGTTTGTGAATCCTACCCACCCTACTAGACATCCCATCACCCCCTTCCAGGAACTCCATTGACGCGCCCTGCCGCTCACCCGGCAAGGGAGGGGTGTGAGATTCTTGATTACTCGAGAGTAGGACGCCGGGGATTCCCTGGGATCTTTGTTTGGGGATTTCCCCGCTATTGCTATCCAGCTGATCCAGGCTATCCTCCTCCCCGCCCACTACGCACTGCCGTCACTACAGCATCATAGCGTGGACGACGTTGCTAACCAGCGCCGCTCAACGTCACCACTCGGCGCCGTCCTCAGCGCTGGCGCGCGCAGCTCCACGTCACCACTCGGCGCCATCCTCAGCCGCGCCGGCCCACGCTGAGCCCGGACGGCCTTGCTGTGTATACACAGCAAGGGGTGGACTTCCACCAGCACCATCCAATTGCAAGTACTTTTTTGGGGGGGGACATCCGTGCGCCTCTCAATTGCATTGAGATATTGAGTCCTCTTTATTGTATGTTTACGATATTTCCTATTGTTTAATAGATTGCTATTTTGCATACATTGGGGTTGTGTTTTCATTCATACTTTCAGCGGATACAGTCTAACGACCATTTGGCATCTATACACTGCTGTTTGTGTTAGATTTAATACCAGCCTGCTCGTTTTTTACTGTTGCATATACAACATGGCCAGGTCCCAAGACCACCTCCCAGCTGCCAGTCCTTCATTCATTCATTCATTCATTCATTCATTCATTCATTCATTCATGCTTATAGACCGCCACTCCCCGTGGGCTCAGGCCAGTTTACAACAGAGGCATGATACAAACACAGTATACATATACAAAAACAGCTCAATTACCTAGTACTGACAACAACACATAACTAACTACAACAAATAGGCAAGAGTCAGTCGCCTCAAGTGAGGCCCATTGATGTTTGGGGGGCTAAGAGGGAAGGCGAGATCCGAGCCTTGCGGGTTTACACTGAAACCAAGGAGAATCGGTCTTCTGGGGGGAAGGGGCAAGTCATGAGTCAGGTGATTTAGGGGTTTCTCAATCCTAGTAGTTAGGGGAGTTGTTCGCCTCTTTAATTCACCTCCTCCTGGTTGTAGCATTGCCTTCCGCCTCCAACTCCCGAAGCCCACTCCCCAAAAACTTCTGGAGCGGAAGCTTGCGGTGGTGGGACTCACCCCGCCGGGATCCGCATCGAAGAAGTCACTACCACACCCGAGGCACTCTGGAGTGCGCTCCAATGTCCTAGTGTCAGTTCCTAGAGCTCCTTCGTGGCGTCGCCACAAGTGGCGCCAGGGGAGGAACGTTGCCGTCTCCGCCTCTTCCTCGCTCGATGGCCGCGCTTGCGCAGATGTCCGCGCTTGCGCAAAGGGGTCAGTCCTGCAGCGTCTATCTCAGTGACGGGCACCATATCAGCGTCTCCAAGGACAGGCGCCATCTTGGAAGGGTCTCCTGAGGCCTCTCTCCACATGGGGGAGAGGCAGCGATGCCGATAGCGATCTCCTGTTGCCCGGGACAACGCTGGGGGCTCATGGTTCCTCTTCAGGATCCTGGAGATGTCGAGGGCCTCCAGGTCCAGGGCCTCCAGATTCGGCCTGGCCGGCTCCTCCTCGATTCCCAGATGTTTATACCAGTTCCCTACTGATCTACCCACCCACCCAATTTTGTTGGCCCCTACTATTAGTAGCACTTTGCCCAAAGCAGGCAGTTGTGCCGCATTGTAATCATTTAGAGTTTCTCAGTATCTTAAAGATGTTTCTCTATAGTGCATAAGGGAGCGACCGACTAGGGATCCAAGGCAGTGGGAAGGCCTGATTTCTGTGACTGCAGAGGCATGTCTCATAACACACCAGCACAGGGCATTTCTTTGCATTCAAGTGGGCCTGGCCGTCTCTGTGTTTCCTGCCAAGTGTCACTACTATCTAGAGATTCTTGCAATGGCTGGATATTGTAGCCAGGCAACCACCTCAAGAAATATTGTGCAATAGTCTTCTCTGCCGCATTACTCTCGTTGGCTTCCAGGCCAGGGGCAGCTGCTGCGTGGTGCCTTGTCCGCCCTGAAGGGAGTGGGGAGCATTAGATATTGCTCTGTTTGCAGTTAGATGGAAGATCAGGCATAAAGGCAGGAAGGACTCCGAGGCTAAGCAGGTACCCTCCAATCAGGGCTGTACCCAGGATTTTGATTCGGGAGGGGCTGAGTTTGATTCAAGGGGGGGGGGGCTGAATCTGAGTGAGAGATGATCTACCCTAGCAAACCTTTTGTATTGTTATCCCAATACCCCCATGCATATGGGATATATTGAGCATGGTGATCAGATCATGATATGAATACACATAACAGTTTAAATAATGTGCCAGTAAGGCCTTCTCACGGACCACCCTGAGGGTGGGGGGCTAGCCCTCAAGCCCCCAGCAACATGCCTGCCTCCAATATTTCACAGACAAAACCAAGACATGTGTGGTCACGCAACATGGTCAAGATGGGCGCTGGGTTCTCCGCCCAGTGACAGCGACAACGGCCAAAATCTTGAGGCCACTGGGCAGGAAGGAATTCCTGAAATTGACCCCCAAGAACTGGGAGAGTTCGACTGAGTCTGCCCTGCGACTGATGGAGATCCCTACAGGGCACGGAGGTGGGCCAGCACCAGGACGCCCAAAGATGTGTCCTGGAAGGCTGGACCTGCCCATGGTGGACTATCTGATCGAAGAATATGAGGAGGCTGATCCAACACTTTAGAACCTTTGGGGACCTATTGGCGAAAGTGGGCATCCTGCAAGCTCAGGCCCCAGTGAGATCGCTGAAACTGCCATCCCCCGGATCCCCCGGCAAGAATCTCCTGCACCCCAGAACTAGACTGGGACCAATCATGGGACTTTCAACTAGGAGACACAGAGACAAGGAAGAGAACCTGAGAGGTAGTCAAGACGCACGCGGCAATATCATGGGGCTGGTTGGGGAGACCGGCCCAGAGCAGAGACTCACCAGGGAGGAGGGAGAGGTTGATTGTCTTGATCCAGCGCTGACAATATCTGAAGCCCTGTCCCGTGCCGGAGCTTCTTCCCCATCACGGCGTCCTCCCGATGGCGACGGGACAGGTGGCTGAAAAGCTGCCTAAGATGGCGGACGACCTTGAAGTCGCTGGAGTTGACGGATGTCTTCTCCACTTGAGGACCGGATGCTCATAGAGAACTCACAGGCGAAACCCCGCAGACGCAACCGGAGGCGGAAGCAGCACACGGAGGAAGAAGAGCAGACACGACTTGACTTCCGACTGCCTAGAGAAGCACCTGGATGCCCCCCCCAGACCACCCAACAACAGGATAGGATGGTGAACTGTTGAGCTCGGGGAATATCTAAAGCCCTAGAGGCCACAGCAAAGCCACCAAGAAGAAGGAAACCTAGACTCTTTAGATCAAGGACTTCCTGGGGTTTGACCCCTGGTAGCTGGTCTCAGGTCGGATTCTTACAAGCCAAAACCCGACCTCTCAGAGGAGACCATGGGTTTAAAAACTGCCTTTGGTCCCAGAAAGGTCAATCCTCCTCCAGCCAAGGTCAATTTCACTGGAAACCCTCTGAAGGACTATTAGATAGAACAGGGCTGTCCAACTTCTACCGGCCCAAGGGCTGGAATTCGGACACTGATCACCTGGGGCCACTCCGCCACGCCCGGCCACGCCCCCGGCCACGCCCCGCCTCCTCCTCCAGTTTAGCCCGCTGGCATGGCGCTGGCATGATGCTTTGGGAGGGAGGGCGGAGCCACGGGGGACTCCCCATGGCTCTGCCCTCCCTTCCAAAGCGTCACGCCAGCGTCAGAAGCAGGCAAAACCGCGCACATGTGCACTTTTTAAATTTTTTTAAAAATAGTTTTTCGGGATTTTTAAATTTTATTTTATAAATATTTTTCCTGGAGGAGAGGAGGGCCGCAGCAAGGGACTGGCGGGCCGTGTGGTCCGTGGGCCGCCTGTTGGGCAGGCCCAAGATAGAATTACTTAGGCAAACACCTCCCATGACTCTGACCCTGTAGATAGAACCCAGATTATTGTATTGTACTCATATATTTTGCTCTTAGTATACTGTGTTCTGTGTATATTGTAGTGTGTATTTTGTTGCTGTAATCCCTCACTGGTCTTGTCTAGTGAATCCTGTAAGTCACTCCGAGCCGTATGGGAGTGGCGACTAATAAGTTTGAATAATAAATAAGTAATAAAATATAATACAATTTTGACATGATCTGGAACCCTGCTTTTCTTACCTGAAGTGAACAATGTTTGGGGCTTTTGGCCATAGCCTAACATAGAATCACCCAGAAGGACTCACAGCCTCATCATACAGGCTAATTTGCCCGTCATATGCCGGTTCCTCTCCCCTTTTGCCTTGCAGCCCATAACACGAGGCACATGTACTTCCAGTGGGAGTCCAGGGTGAAAGGGGAGAGGAGGTGGCACATGCCAGCATAACAGCAACACAGGAGGCTTTCCGTGTTGCGTGTGTAACAATGGGGAGAATCCGGGTGGCAGGCGCTTCCACCGTGGGGTCAGTGGTAAGTCGAGCAACGCAGGGCGTGGGGAGATAAGTTGTCCATGCCCCAAGTTGTCCACACCCCACGCCAAGACTCCACAAATTCACCATGATGTGTGGTGAATCAATATGCTAATGTGATAGGTTCCTGGATAAATGCTCTCTTTAGGCCCCTGGCACATTTCTATGATCAACCTCTGGCAGAATTTACAAAGGGCTGGCTATATTTGCATAGAGCAATAATTCATGAATAGTGACACATTATTGGGTAATGGTTCTGTGTTGATGGGTGCAGTCCAGTCTCCATTACCTGGTTCCTCCTCCTAACTAACACATTCGAAAGTATCTGTCCAGCATGTTGTAGAAACCTGTATCTCTTTTTCTTGACCTCATTGTAAGCCAAGAACTGAGCTTTGTTCCTAATTTGTGAATCCTGGCTTGTTTAAGGCAGCAAACCAGGATCTTTGATTCTGACAACACACTAAAAAGTATGTTTGAGTAGAAGGTAAGGTAGGAATAGTATGCTTATTACACTGTCTCTGCTCATGGTTTGGCTATACTGGCACTTAGCTCACTCTCTTCTCTCATTAAGGATGGGGTGCCCACAGGGGCGGTCTAGGGTAATTCTAAATGGTAAGCAAACATTATTTTGGCGCCCCCACCCCAAACATTATTTTGCCCCCCCCTCCGCGAATGCCCAGAAGCTCCTGCCTGATCGCACCCCTCAGGAGAAAACCGCCACTCACCGCGGCGAACTGGCGGCTGTGTAGTGGCTCGTGCGAGGCCACGCCCTTCCTTCTCACGTGCCCCGCACCGCCCCCAGCCTCGCACGAGGCCACACCCCCAGTCTACTCAGCCTCGCACGAGGCCATGCCCCTCTCCCAGCTCGCTTTTCCAGTGTCGCGCGGGGCCACGCCCCCAGTCTACTCAGCCTCGCGTGTCTGGCGGGCGGGGGAATGCGCCCTTTACCCAGATCATCCAGATGGCGCCCCACGCAGTGGTGTCCTTTGCCTACCGGTAGGACCGCCCCTGGGTGCCCACTCCACCTGAAATGATGTTGGAAGCTATTCTCAGGTGTGCGTTTGAATGTGCACATCAGTTTCTCCTGCTGAATAACACAGAAAGAAAAATACGTTAAGTGCAGGGGTGGGCGGGGTGAGCGGGGTGAGCGGGGTGGGTGGGGTGGGACAACCCCCCCCCAAAATACCCTTTAGACCAGTGGTTCTCAACCTGGGACCCCCAGATGTTTTTGGCCTTCAACTCCCAGAAATCCTAACAGCTGGTAAACTGGCTGGGATTTCTGGGAGTTGTAGGCCAAAAACATCTGGAGACCCCAGGTTGAGAACCACTTGCTTTAGATGCATGAGGGCACCCCACCTCCATTTTAGGTTTTGTTCTTGTTTATTCGTTCCGACTCTTCGTGACCTCATGGACCAGCCCATGCCAGAGCTCCCTGTCGGCCGTGGCCACCCCCAGGGTCTCCTTCAAGGTCAAGCCAGTCACTTCAAGGATAACATCCGTCCATCTTGCCCTTGGTCGGCCCATCGTCCTCTTCCCTTCCACTTTCCCCAGCATCATTATCGTCACCAAGATTATCCGTCTTCTCATTATTTGCTTCTAATATCCTTCCCTCCAATGTTCCCCAGCTATTTGCCCTGCTATGGAGTGCCGCTGCCACCATCCCATCGCGGGCTCTGTGGGGCCTGTGTCAGCAGACAGGCTAGAGAAGCGGCGGCTTTGGAGTGCCTGCCATCCCTGGAGATGATCCGGGCCTGCAGGGGGAGCACTCGGTGATCTGAGGCAGCTGTTCGCCCTGGCGACCCGCTGCAGGCCTGGATCACCTCCAGGGATGGCAGGCACTCCAAAGCCGCTGCTCCTCCAGGCTGTCTGCCGACACAGGCCCCACAGAGTTCACGATGGGATGGCGGCAGCGGCACCCCTTCCTCTGGGCCCTGCCCCCAACGCCCTTCTCCCCGGGCCAGACAGAAGTGGCTGCCAGGCCGAATCCAGCCCACGGGCTGTAGGTTGCCCACCCCTGCTCCAAGATCTCCTGCAGGGCACAATGCAGCCCTCTAACCTCTCATGCTTGCCCACCCCTGATTTGGAGAAAGGCTTGTGATGGCTGTCCATAACTGTAATATAAAAATGTAATACTTTTAGACCAGTGTTTCCCAACCAGTGTGCCGGGGCACACTAGTGTGCCGTGAGCGATCATCAGGTGTGCCGTGGGAAATTGGAACCTCCAGGAGGGGAGGGGGAGAGTCTAGTGTGTTGAAGTATAAAAACCCTAAGAAACCTACCTCGATAAAGGGGCGGTCCTACAAGATAGGCCAAGTAGGCGGCCGCCTAGGGCGCCATCTGGGAAAGGGGCGCCATCCTGGCCGCATGGGCGCCATCCTGGCCCTGCCGATGTTCCTCAGACAGTGCTGCAGCTGCCTGCTTTTGACCCTGGCCTTGTGCGCCCGACGCCGCTTCTGGGCACGCGCAGAGGTTTTCACGCAGGCGCAGTTGCTCTGGAGCTGAAGTTGAGCGCAGGAGCAACTGCACATGCGCCAAAAACCTCCGCGCATGCCCAGTAGCTCGCTTGCGCAGAAGCCTGTTAGCAAAGCACTCCCTTTCGGGGAGGCAGGGAGTGCTTCCCCTCTCCTTTGTCTCCGCCAGGCACGCGCTGCGTTTGCAGGAAGGAGAAAAAGAATCAGTGAAGGAAGTGTAAGTGAAGGAATGAATGAAGGGCTTTCCTCCTCCTCCTCTGTGACCTCTTCTCTCCCTCCTTCCTTTCTTCGGCTCTATTTCTGCCTAGACCTGAGGGGCCTGAGGCTATGAGGAGTTGTGGGAGTTGGAGTCCAAAACACCTAGAGGGAGGGAGGGAGGGCCCACGTTTGCCCCAGGCCGCTGCCTGTATTCGACCTCATTTGAACATTTTGGCTGTTTTTCTATTTACATTTACATTGGGATCCTAATTTTGGACTTATGGGAGACTCCTATGGATTATGACTCGGGTGATAGGTAATATATTCTGATTTTGATGCATTTGCATTGCATTTCTTGTTGATTATTATACAGTTCTGCTTAATATTATCATACAATATAATACAAATACAATATAACAATAGAATGATGATATATTTTATATTACATGTAATATTACAAACAATATTGCAGTATAGTGGTATTGTACAAAATAGTAATATATAATATTTTATTTTACTTTATTTTGGGTTATTTGAGTTTTATAGGAGTAATGAAAATATTTAGTAGAGGATAATTTTATTTAAATAAATAATTTTATTATTTCCTAATAATAATATAATAGAATGTTACATTATATTATAATGTCAATATATTATAATATAATTATATTGTAATGTAGTATAATATAATTATGATATAATATAGTATGAGTATGGTATAATATATTGTATATACATTGATACAATATAATACTACTAATGGTATTGTGATATTATAATTGTATATTTGTTTTACATGGGGGGCGGCAAAATAATGTATGGGGGGGGGGGCACCAAAATAATGTTCGCCTACCACTTAAAATTACCTTACACCGCCCCTGTCCCCACCCGTTGTCTACTGGGTCTCTCCCTCTCCATGCATTGGGAAGGCCCGCCTCCCTTTCCCCAAGTAGAGACCTCCTCTTGCCTCCTGGGGGTTCTGTGTGGGATGTTTGGCCCAGTTCTATCATTGGTGGGGTTCAGAATGCTCTTTGATTGTAGGGGAACTATATATCCCAGCAACTAAAACTCCCAAATGTCAAGGACTATTTCCTTTGAACTCCAACAGCGTTCATATTTGGGCATATTGAGTATTTCAATGTCCTGATATAACATTGTTGGAGTCCACAGTGCTCTCTGGATATAGGTGAACTACAGCTCCAAAACCCAAGGTCAATGCCCACCAAACTCTTATAGTATTTTCTCTTGGTTATGGGAGTTCTGTGTGGGAAGTTTGTGTCTTTCTGCCAATCCTGCCAGGATATCTATGTTGAGTTCATCAAAACAGGCCCAGGTTACACAACAAGTGTATAAATACATTTTAAAAACATATTAACTATATGTATTACTGTGTTCGAGTGTCATTTCGTGTCATTTTGGTTGGTGGTGTGCCCCAGGATTTTGCAAATGTAAAAAGTGTGCTGCAGCTCAAAAAAGGTTGGGAAACACTGATCTAGAGCACTGATTCTCAAAGTGGGCGGTACCGCCCCCTAGTGGACGGTGAGGCAATCCAAGGTCGCAGTGGGGGGCTCAGGGGAATTTGTGGGACGGTGAACCCCTTTAAGGGGCCGGTGAACGGTTGGGGGTTTTTTTATCTGTGGATTGTCCAGGGTGGAAGAAAGAACCTGCCAACAAAGGATTCCCCCAGGCAGCAACCAGTCAGGCTTTGAAGCTCCATGGCCATTAAATGCTAATCAAGGTGGTCAATTGCAATATTCACACTCAAGCAGACAGGAGTTCTTTCTCCCACCCTGGACACTCCACAGATATATAAACCTCACTTGCCTAGTTTCCAACAGACCCTCAACCTCTGAGGATGCCTGCCATAGATGTGGGTGAAACATCAAGAGAGAATGCTTCTGGAATATGACCAAACAGCCTGGAAAACTCACAGCAACCCAGTGATTCCAGCCATGAAAGCCTTCATCGACACACCGAAGGGTTGGGAAGAGGATAGGCACACATTTGAGGGCAAGGCGAATTCAAATGGATGGGATTCAGAAGAGAAAATGAATATAACAAAGGATTTGGAGGAGAGGATTTACACAAAATACAAACCTGGAAGGGGTTGACAGAACGAAAGTAAGGAGCAATGAGGAAAGATTAATCTAATGAAGTTTGAAGGACTGAAAAGGGGGGGATGGGATTATAAAGCAGGTCAGAAAATGTCTCTCACACACACACACACATGTATATATTTGTGTGTGTGAATGACACTTTCTGACCTGCTTTATATTCCCATTGCCATATATATATACGCTGATGACACCCAGCTGGTGCTGAGGATGGAAGGCTGGCCGGACTCTGTACCCGATTATTTCCATCAGTGCCTGGAAGCCGTGACTGGGTGGCTACGGCCAGCACATTGAAGGTGACCTCGCCGAAGATGGAGGTCCTGTGGCTGGGTCGCCCCAGGGGTGGGGGTGGGCCTGGCTGCCAATAATGGATGTTGAGGTGCTTAGTCCGTCGCCGCTGGTTAAAAGCCTGGGGTCCAACTGGTCCCTCTGCTGACGAGGGAGGCTCAGGTCTCCACCGTGAACAGAGCGGCGTTTTTCCACCTGCGCCAGGCAAGGCGGCTGGCGCCCTACCTTTCTGGTGGCAACCTGGCCACGGTAATCCAGGCCACGGTCATCTCGAGACTGGACTACTGTAACGCCCTTTACATTGACCTTCCTTTGTCGGTAATCCGGAAACTGAAGATGGTGCAAAATGCTGCGGCTCGACTGCTGGCTGGAGTGACACTGTCGTGCCACATCACTCCAGTCCTACAGCACTTGCACTGGCTCCTATCGAGCACCAGATTGCCTTCAAAGTGCTGGTGTTAACCTTTAAGGCCTTGCATGGTCTGGGGCCAGTGTACCTGAAGGACCACCTTTCCCTGCACGTTCCCCAGAGACCACTACGCTCCATGGATCAAAACCTACTAGAGGTTCCATCACTTAAGACCTGCTGCTTGTCATCGACACGGCAGCGCACATTTCCTGTAGCAGCACCTACCCTTTGGAACGCCCTCCCGGAGAAGGCACGAGCAATAGCTGATCTACAGGCTTTTTGCCTGTACATTTTAAAAAACATATTAACTCTTACGTATTACTGTATTAGAGTGTCATTTTGTGTCATTTTGGTTGGTGGTGTGCCCCAGGATTTTGCAAATGTAAAAAGTGTGCCGCGGCTCAAAAAAGGTTGGGAAACACTGTTTTAGACCAAGCACAATCATTTTCACAAATACGTTCCTCAGGTCTTCCAGTGAAGGGGTTAAACCTCTGAACGTGGAGAGCAAAGATGCAAGCTGAAAACCACTCCTCTTGGCGCTGTTGATATCTTCTGTCCCCTGTGGAAGAGTGCAAGTAAAAAGTATCAAGGAGGCATAATCATACTTGAGAATGCACAGGAAACAGTGGCAATTAATCTGCACTGGAGATAAGGCCGGAGAGGCTGGGAAATCTCTCTCTCTCTCTTTTAACTACCACATGACGCCACCCACCCACCCGCCCTGCTCCAACCAGTACCACTCCTTCGTTCTAGGAGTGCCAGGACAGGACGTGAGATGCAGGATACGGGTTGCACGCCTGGAGTCCTTATTACTTGTAATTGTGGCTGGGGCCAATGCCACCCAAGCAATTCTAGCTTTTGTTTTTGTGCATTGTTGTGTTGCCCTATCCCCAGCAGCACGGGAGTCGTGGTTAGTAGGTTATTTGTAGCTACCAGCAGGCCCTTCCAAAGTGCACGGGATTGTTGATCCTGCCGTTTCCTTGTAGCTCTGTGCAAAGCGGATTATTACTTTGATCTTGGAGATTATTGGGCTGGCATATGATGCAACCTGAGCCGAGATGGAGTCCATGATAAGGCAGCTCTGGAATAATACAAGTGGATCACCCACCATTTTAAAATGTCGGCTGCTGATCTGTTTCGTTGGATGTTTCTGCTTTGTAATGTATTTATTTATTTATTGTTCATTTTTATATACCGCTCCTTCCAGCAGGCTCGGGGCGGTTTACATAAAACACATAATAAAACAGCAACATCTCGATTTGATACAGCAATATTAAAAGAGAGCATAAAAACAAAGCATAAAAACAAGCAATCTGCTTAAAAAATGGACAGCTTTAACCAAGAGCCAGTTAGGTTGAAGGCCTGCCTGAAAAGGGTCATTTTACAGGCTTTCCGGAACGGGCCAATTCCTTAATGGCACGAACTTCATCTGGCATTGAGTTCCATAGCGATGGTGCCACTGCAGAAAAGGCTCTCATTCTAGCTGTAGACAGGCGGCAGGAATGGATAGATGGAACTACCAAGAGGTTTTGCTCTTCCGAACGTAGTGGTCTCGGGGGAACATACGGTGTAAGGCAGTCCCTCAGGTACACTGGCCCTAGGCCATACAAGGCCTTAAAGGTCAACACCAACACCTTGAAAACAATCCGGTACTCTATTGGTAGCCAGTGCAGTTGCTGCAGAATAGGTGTCATATGCTCTCGTGCGGGTGCTCCCGCCAGCAGTTGAGCAGCAGCATTTTGCACTAGCTTGAGTTTCCGGATTGATGACAAAGGAAGGCCAATGTAGAGGGCATAACAGTAGTCCAGTCTCAAGATGACCGTCATCTGGATCACCATAGCCAAGTCGTCTCTGGACAAGTAGAGAGCCAGCCGCCTAGCCTGTCGTAGATGGAAAAACGCGGTCCAGCATACCGTGGAGATTTGCATCTCCATCGATAGTAGCAGTTCCAATTGGACCCCCAGGCTCTTTACTGAAGACGACGGGCTTAAAGGCTCGCCATCCAGGGTAGGCAGCTGGCATCCAGTCAATCCAGGATGACCCAGCCATAGGATCTCCGTCTTTGACGGATTCACCTTCAACCGGCTGGCACGCAGCCATCCAGTCACGGCTTCAAGGCATTGATGGAAACAATCGGGTACGGTGTCTGGCCTGCCATCCATTTTCAGCACCAGCTGGGTGTCATCAGCGTACTGATGGCACTCCAGACCAAAGCTACGCACCAGTCAGGCCAGTGGGCGCATATAGATATTAAACAATAAAGGGGAAAGGATGGCACCCTGTGGGACCCCGCAACTTAAAGGGAGTCTCCTGGAAACCGCCCCCCTCCACACGTTGTCCCCGATCTTGGAGAAAGGAGGCCACCCATTTAAGGGCAGTCCCCCTAACCCCCGTCACGGCTAAACGGTGAGTCAACAATACATGATCTACCGTGTCGAAAGCTGCTGTGAGATCTAACAGCACGAGCAGCGCAGACCCACCCTGGTCAAGCTGGCGGCGAAGTTGGTCTGTAATGGCGACAAGCACGGTCTCCGTCCCATGCCCAATACGGAAGCCGGACTGGAAGGGACCGAGTCCAGCTGTGTCGTCTAAGTACTGTTGCAGCTGATCTGCTATTGCCCTCTCAATCACCTTGCCCAGGAGTGACAAGTTCGAAACCGAGTGGTAACTGGAGGGAACCGAAGGATCTAAATTCGGTTTCTTCAGTAGCGGTCTTACCATGGCCTCTTTCAAACCCCCTGGAGACACTCCTCGCTCATGTACTGATTTAAGGGAGAGAGATATATATATACACATATATCTTAAGAGTTGAATTATAATCCTCAAGTATAGTAAAGGTAAAGGGTTTCCCTTGACATAAAGTCTAATTGTGTCCAACTTTGGGGGTGATGCTCATCTCCATTTGTAAGGCAAAGAGCCAGCGTTGTCCATAGACACCTCCTGGGTCATGTGGCTGGTATGATTGCATGGAATATCGTTATCTTCCCACTGGAGGGTTGCTTATTGATCTACTCACATTTGCATGTTTTCGAACTGTTGGATCGGCAGAAGCTGGGGCTAACAATGGCATCTCACCCTCTCCCGGATTTGAACCGCCGACCTTTCGGTCAGCAAGTTCAGCAGTTTGGTGGTTTTATCTATTCTATTTTCAAAAAACCAGATAGTAGACTTCCCACATAATGGAGGTATTCCCACACCTGGATATTGCTGTTTGTCCTTTTCTGTATCCTATTTGAACATGGCCACATCACAGAATTACCCAATGCTGTTGCTGAGTTTCATAAACCCTGATGTATCATTTCACATTGAGCTTGAGCCAGGCCCGGATTAACACCTTTTGGCGCCCTAGGCCACACATAGAAATTACGCCCCCAAACCAACCTCTACCGCACCCCCCCCCCCCCACACACACACACACACATTTCTTATTTCTGCCTGCCTCTCCTCTCTCACCGAGGGGCAGGATGCCTACCAGCTGGCGCACGCGAGCCCGGCTCCCGCCTTCGGTGCAGCAGTTGCCCAGGATGCTGAGGGTGAGGGCCAGGGTGCGGCGGGACCTGGGGGCGCCGGCCAAGACCCTCAGCAGCGGCGCCAGCCCCCCACACTCTCGGAAGTGGGTGATGCCACCAGCCTCCTTGATGTGCTGCGTGCGAAGGGCCAGTAAGGCCTCACCCAGGCCTGGCTCAGCGCCCTTGTGCAGCTGGGCCAGGCAGGAGCCCAGGGAGCCGCTCCCAGGCCCTGGGCCTTTCGGAGCCGGCACCCAGGAACATTGGGGAAGGAGGCAGAGGCGCTCGTGCCCTCCTGCCGCACGCGCATGCCCGGCAGCGGCCCTGGGGGCGGGGCTTCCCTCCATCTCCTCCTCCTCGCACCCTCCTTCCTTGACAAGGGGGGGGCGATGGCGAGGAAGGGGGCGCCATTCCTTCCTCCCCCACCTCCCGAGAGAGAGTGAGAGAGAGAGAGAGAGAGTCATCATGCCGCACGTTGCGGTTTTTGCCCATGGCATAGGGTGGCCTTATGGGTAATCCGGGCCTGGCTTGAGCCCAATATATAAAACATTTCCTTTCTTTACAGGGAAGTTCATTTCCTTCAATGAATGGAACCACTTTGTTTTCTACTGCTCAAGAGGCTAGGGCACAGAACAATGGATTCAAACTACTGGAAAAGAGATTCCACTTAAACATTAGATGATAAGAGCTATTTGACAATAGAATATGCTGTCTCTGAGCGTGGCAGAGTCTCAGGACCTTCCTGCCAGGGTGATACCTATTGATCTACTCTCATTTGCATGCTTTTTAACTGCTAGGTTGGCAAAAGCTGGGGCTAACAATAGGAGCTCACCCTGTCCCCAGAGTCAAGCCACTGACCTTCCAATCAGCAAGTTCAGTAGCTCAGTAATTTAACCCAGCGTTTCCCAACCTTTTTTTTGAGACGCAGCACACTTTTTACATTTACCAAATCCTGGGGCACACCACCAACCAAAATGACACAAAATGACACTCTAACACAGTAATGCATATAGTTAATATGTTTTTTAATGTATTTATACACTCAGTGTGAAACCCGGGCCTGTTTCGATGAACACAACATAGATATCCTGGCAGGAATGGCAGAAAGACACACACTAAGGTCTTGCTCAATTTATAGTTAACACACAATCAAAGAGCATCCTGAACTCTTGCAACAATGGAATTGAACCAAACTTGGCATATTGAACTCTCATTACCAACAGAAAGTACTGAAAGAGTTTGCTTGGGAATTGACCTTGAGTTTTGGAGTTGTAGTTCACCGACATCCAGAGAGCACTGTGGACTCAAACAATGTTGGATCAGGACCAAACTTGGCATGAATACTCAATATGCCCAAATGTGAACACAGATGGAGTTTGGGGAAAATAGACCTTGTCATTTGGGAGTTGCAGTTTCCGGAGGGGGGCCCTCGAAAGACCAGCAGTCTACCTCTCACTTAGGTTGCCCCCTCCCTCCCCACCAGGCTTGAATTGTGGTCATGGGGAGCAGGAGCCTCACTCACCGCATGCGCAGCTCCTCGGGGGTCAGTGGGGCGGCCTGGGTGGACATCTCGGGGCCGGCGAAGCACACAGAAAGGAAGGCGTCGGCGGCTGGCAGGGAGCTGGAGGGAGGCCGAGAGCGGTTTCGCACGCACCAGGGAGGAGGGGCGGGGCCCTACGGGGAGCCGTTCTCCCGATTTGCGGCTCCGCCAGGCTTGGCGGTCACCAAAGACCATCAGAAAACATAGTATTTTCTGTTAGTCATGGGGGTTCTGTGTGGAAAGTTTGGTTCAATTATATCGCTGGTGGAGTTCAAAATGCTCTTTGATTGTAGGTGAACTCCCGGCAACTACAACACCCGAATGTCAAGGTCAATTTCCCCCAAACTCCACCAGTGTTCACATTTGGGCATATTGTGTATTTGTGTCAAGTTTGGTCCCAATCTATCATTGTTTGAGTCCACAGTGCTCTCTGGATGTAGGTGAACTACAACTCCAAAACTCAAGGTCAATGCCCACCAAACCCTTCCAGTATTTTCTGTTGATCATGGGAGTTATGGGTGAAAAGTTTGGTTAATTTCCATTTTTGGTGGAGTTCAGAATGCTCTTGCATTATAGGTGAACTATAAATCCCAGCAACTACAATACCCAAATGTCAAGGTCCATTTTCCCCAAACTCCACCAGTGTTCACATATTGTGTATTTGTGCCAAGTTTGGTCCCAATCTATCATTGTTTCAGTCCACAGTGCTCTCTGAATGTAAGTGAACTACAATTCCCAAACTCAAGGTCAATGCCCACCAAAGCCTTCCAGTATTTTCTGTTGGTCATGGGAGTTCTGTGTGAAAGGTTTGGTTACAATTCCATTGTTGGTGGAGTTCAGAATGCTCTTTCATTGTAGGTGAACTATAAATCCCAGCAACTACAACTCCCAAATGACAAAATCACACACACACCCCTAACCCCACCAGTTTTGAAATGTGGGTGTATCAGATATTTTGTGCCAAATTTGGCCCAGGAAATGAAAATATTTCCTGCATATCAGATATTTGCATTACGATTCACAACAGGAGCAAAATTACATACGAAGTAGCAACGAAAATAACTTTGTGGTTGGGGTTCACCACAACATGAGGAACTGTGTGAAGGGGTTTTGGCATTAGGAAGGTTGAGAAACTCGGAGTTCTGAGAGCTGTAGTCTTAAAACCTCTGAAGGGCTTCTCACCTTCGGGATGATTTTCACCCGAGGGATAGAAGAGCAAGGTACCAACATGCACAAGATTTTATAGACTTGAGTTTAGCATGTCGTCTTCTGATTTGACACGGAGAGAGGTGAGTTTTACAAACTCCACGGGTGTTGCTACAGAAGCCGTGTTCTATCTTTCTGTCGATCTGACTGAATTTCTAGTAAAATGACAGCAGCCTCACTTTGATTTCACAGTGAATGGATTTGAGATGATAGAGGATATGTCCAGGCACGCCCAATCAGAGGACTGGATGAGCTACTTTAGTGGTTTCCATTCCCATAGTTCAGGCAGGCACAAAGAGTAGAGCAGTGTTTTTCAACCATTTTTGAGCGCGCACATTTTTTACATTTGGGGCACACCACCAACCAAAATGACACAAAATGACACTCTAACACAGTAATACATACAGTTAATAGTTAATATGTTTTTAAATGTATTTAAGAACATAAGAACATAAGAAGAGCCATGCTGAATCGGGCCTCAGCCCATCTAGTCCAGCATTCTGTGTCACACAGTGGCCCACCAGTTGTACACGGGGATCTCGAGCAGAAGGGAGGGCAAAACCCTCACCTGCTCCCGACCCCCCACAACCAGTACCCGGGGAAAATCCTGCCTGCCTCCATCAACACAGAGGTGGCACTTGGATGTCCATTTCAGTAGCTACTGATACACTTGGTATCCATGAATCTGTCTCATCCTGCCTTGAAGCTGTCCAGGCTGACCGCTGTCACAACCTCCTCTGGAAGTGAGTTCCATAACCCAATGACCCTCTGGGTGAAGAAATATTTCCCTTTATTAGTCCTAACTTTCCTACCTTGGAGCTTCAGGGAGTGCCCCCTAGTCCTAGTGTTGTGTGACAGAGAAAATATTTTTTCTCTATTCACCTTTTCTATCCCATGCATGATTTTATACACTTCGATCAAGTCACCTCTTAGACGCCGTCTTTCAAGGCTGAAAAGACCAAGTTTCATAAGGGAGCTGCTCCATCCCTTGGATCATTTTTGTTGCCCTCCTTTGTACCTTTTCCAGTTCCGTTATATCCTTCTTGAGGTGGGGTGACCAGAATTGTACACAGTACTCCAAATGTGGCCTTGCCATAGATTTGTAGAGAGGTAATACAACATTTGCCGACCTATTTTCGATTCCCTTCCTGATCATGCCAAGCATAGAATTTGCTTTTTTCGCTGCTGCAGCGCACTGGGTTGACATCTTCATTGAGCTGTCCACCAAAAACCCCGAGATCCCTTTCCTGGTTTGTCTCGGAAAGCTTTGACCCCATCAATTGGTAGGTGTAGTTGGGGTTCTTTGCCCCGATGTGCATGACTTTACACTTGTTTAGGTTAAAATCCATTTGCCACTTTGTTGCCCATTCACTCAATTTCGAGAGATCTTTCTGGAGCTCTTTACAATCAGTTTCATTTTTAACTACCCTGAACAATTTAGTGTCGTCCGCAAACTTTGCTACCTCAGAATTCACTCCTACATCCAGATCATTAATGAATAAATTAAAAAGTAACGGACCCAAAACTGAACCTTGGGGTACGCCACTTCTCACCTCTTTCCACCCAGAGAAGTGTCCGTTTATTACCACCCTTTGTTTCCTGCAGTTTAGCCATTTATACACTCAGTGGGAAACCTGGGCCTGTTTCGATGAACACAACATAGATATCCTGGCAGGAATGGTAGAAAGACACACACAAAGGTTTTGCTCAACAGCTGTCAGTCTAGTTATAGTTCACCCGCAATCAAAGAGCATCCTGAACTCTTGCAACAATGGAATTGAACCAAACTTGGCATATTCAACTCTCATTACCAACAGAAAGTACTGAAACTTGGGTTTGCTTGGGAATTGACCTTGAGTTTGGAAGTTGTAGTTCACCTACACCCAGAGAGCACTGTGGACTCAAACAATGTTATGTTATGTTGTTGTTTGTTTTCCATCCAGAATCACAATGTTGGAAGGAGGCTCACCACTTTAAGGTCCCTCAAACAGGCATGGGAAAACTTGGGCCCTCCAACTCCCACCATTCCTAACAGCCTGAGGCCCTTTCCTGCTTAAGTGGCTGAGGGGGGAAAGGAGAAGGGCCTGAGGCTGCTGGGAATGGTGGGGGTTGGAGTCCAAAACACCTGGAAGGTCCAAGTTTGCCCATGCCAGCTTTCGACAGAGACCTCTTCCTCCCCCTTCGCGCCCTTTCTTCCCTCTCCTGCTGAACACTTACTTTTTCTTCTCCACCCGGGCTCCCTTCTTCCCAGCCTCGCTCTGCTTGCTTTGCCTTGTTTTGCTCATGCTGCCGCTTCTGCCGCCATTTTGATCGGAGGGGGCAGCGTGAGCGTGTTCAAAAGGGGAGGGGGGGAGGAAGACGTGGGGCGAGTCTGTGCAGTAGCACCCGCATGGGTCACGTCTTCCTCCCTCCCCTCTCCCCTCCTGAAGAAGGGAGCCCGAGTGGAGAAGAAAAAGTGTTCGGCAGGAGGGGGAAGAAAGGGTATTGGAGGTTCCAATTTCTCACGGCACACCTGATGATCGCTCACGGCACACTAGTGTGCCACAGCACACCGGTTGGAAAAACACTGTAGTAGAGTCTCCTTCTCTAGCAGTTTTTAAACAGAGGCTGGATGACATTCAGTTGAGAACGCATCGATTGTCTATGCTTGAATTGCATCATGGAGTTGGATTGGATGGCCTTTGTAGTTCTCTTGCAACTCTATGTTTTTATAGGTATTAGCCCACACAAAGACAAGTATGGGCACTGGATGCTACCCAGTATGAGAGTATCTCTTGCTCCATGTCCAGGATATGGCCACAGGCTTGTTAATGTAAAAAAAAAAACCAGGGTGGATCCAAAGCTTATGAATCTACAACTCTGATAACCTCCTGATCAATCTCTTCTACTCAACTTGTCAGTATGTTGATCAGCATGTTTCAACACAAAGGTATTGAATGCTCCCGTAAACATCTATACCGGTGTCCTGGGTCTCATTTTATTTATACAGGCATGGCCGGTTTACCCATAAGGCCAACATAAGCCATGGCCTAGGGGCGCATGCTGAGGAGGGGCGCAAATCATGGACCAAAAAATACAAATGAAAAACTGGTCTGCGCCCCTCTTTCCCCCTTTCTCATGCCCCTCCTTGCTCCTTCTCCCGGCAAAGTCTCTCGCTCTCAGGGCTGTGGCGGGGCCCTCGCATTCATCCATTGATTTGCCTGCAGGTCTCTGCCTGGCCTGGCCTGACCTCCTGGTTCCCAGGGAAGCCGCCTCCATGGCGACTCATCCGGCTTCCCCAGCGGCAGACTGTAAATTCCTGCAGCCAGAGCCGAGCGGCAGAGTCCGGGAGAGGGCGGTGGGAGGTAGGGGAGAAGGAGGAGTAGGAGGCAACTAGGAAGGAAGGAAGAAAGTAAGTAAAGGAGGAAGAGAGGGAAGGAGGGAAAGGGGAGAGAAAGGGTGTTGCTTGAGTGGACCTCTCCCAAGTCCCCAGCATGAGACCTCACTGACCCAGCCTCGTTCCTGCGCTCTCTGACCAAACCGGGGCGGCCTGCTTGGCCAAAGGGAGCCGCGGGAGGGAGGGAAGGATCAAGGCCAGGGTCTGATCCGACTCTCACGCTCTGGTCACGGGAGCAGCCGAACAAAAGCGGCACAAACCCCAACCTGAATCCTCTCGGTCTGTGGGAGCACACACCCCTGTTGTGCCAGCTCCACTGGCTGCCTCTCAATTCTCTCTCTCTCTCTCTCTCTCTCTCTTGCTCTCTTGCTCTCTCTTTCTCTCTCTCTCTCTCTCTCCCGCCTACGTTTCAGCACCTTTGGAGGGAGTTTGCACTCCCGCCTGTGGCGCTTCCCTCTCCCCAAACCTCCCAAGGAGACCTTCAAAGCACAGCGCAGCTTTCCAGCCAGTGGGAATGGGGTATGGGGACCTTGGAGGTGGCGGGATGGTGCCTAATGTAGTTGTATTTTTGTATTTTTAATGTATTTTGCTCCGTGTATATTGACACCATGGCGAAAGCCAGCCAAGTGTGGGTCTCAGTGGTGTGTGTGGGAGGGTAGAGGTTGTCTTAAAGGGGGCGTAATTTCAAAGTGTGGTCTAGGGCGCAAAAAGATGTTAACCCGGGCCTGTATACAGGCAGTCCCCAAGTTAAAAACACCCAACTTACATACAACTCATAGTTACAGACATGGGTGAGACAACAGGAAGTGAGAGGAATCTACCCCTCGGAAGGGAAATCCACTTCTTCAGGAGTCATCATGGGGGAAAGGTGTCTCCACTGAAGCTTTATCTCCAATCCTTGCTTCCATAACAAGCCATTTTTTTCAAAATCCAATTATCAGGGAGACAGAAAGTGAGGGGAAATCTTCTGAACAGTGACACAGACAGCAACACAAACACCATGGGAGTGGTAACCCTTCCCTATGTTATCCAAAGCATGATTGCTTGTAGTTGTGTGTGTATGTGTAGACTGGAGCCACACTTTAAAATATACCTGTTCTAACTTACATACAAATTCAACTTAAGAACAATCCTACATAACTTGGAGACTGCCTGCATTTTAAAAATCCCCCATGTCCCCATTGACAAACCGAAGTATAGGTGGACTGGATCTCTGAATACATAGTGCCATTCTAGTATGGCCTCTGTATCTGTGGAGCCAGTTCCCATGGTTTCACCTACTCGTATCTGACAAAATAAGTCCTTTCTAGGAGTTTTCTAAGTCTTCGAGGGCAGCTCCATAGTAATTTCTGGTGGAAGTCTTTCACTTCAATAGGGCTGTTATTATGTTTAGTTTCCTGATTCCACTGTGGGTCCCAGAATGTATGACCTTCAGCAGTGTTTCCCAATCAGTGTGCCGTGGCACACTAGTGTGCCGTGAGCGATCATCAGGTGTTCCGTGGGAAATTGGAACCTCCAATACCCTTTCTTCCCCCTCCTGCCGAACACTTTTTCTTCTCCACTCAGGTGTAGGTGAACTACAACTCCCAAACCCAAGGTCAATTCCCAAGCAAACCCTTTCAGTACTTTCTGTTGGTAATGAGAGTTCAATATGCCAGGTTTGGTTCAATTCCATTGTTGCAAAAGTTCAGGATGCTCTTTGATTGTGTGTTAACTATAAATCCCAGAAAATGTAACTCCCAAATGTCAAGGTCTATTTTCCCCAAACTCCATCTGTGTTCATATTTGGGCATATTGAGTATTCATGCCAAGTTTGGTCCTGATCCAACATTGTTTCAGTCCACAGTGCGCTCTAAATATAGGTGAACTACAACTCCAAAACTCAAGGTCAATGCCCACCAAACTCTTATAGTATTTTCTCTTGGTTATGGGAGTTCTGTGTGTATCTTTCTGCCATTCCTGCCAGGATATCTATGTTGTGTTCATCGAAACAGGCCCAGGTTTCACACCGAGTGTATAAATACATTTAAAAACATATTAACTATATGTATGACTGTGTTAGAGTGTCATTTTGTGTCATTTTGGTTGGTGGTGTGCCCCAGGGTTTTGTAAATGTAAAAAATGTGCCGCGGCTCAAAAAAGGTTGGGAAACACTGCCCTACAGGTATGAGGATAGTATTGTGTACAGTTTAATCAGTAGGTGACATGGTGGTGTGGGTCAATAGTTCCTGTGTCTAAACCTTTCTTGTCAACTTCTTGGACTTGTGTGTCCTCTGAAACTTCTGAGGCCGTCTTCGGAATGGTTATGAAAGGTTTAGTGAGAACATAAGAACATAAGAACATAAGAACATAAGAACATAAGAAGAGCCATGCTGAATCGGACCTCAGCCCATCTAGTCCAGCATTCTGTATCACACAGTGGCCCACCAGTTGTACACAGGGATCTCGAGCAGAAGGGAGGGCAAAACCCTCACCTGCTCCCGACCCCCCACAACCAGTGCCCGGGGAAATCCTGCCTACCTCAACCAACTCCGAGGTGGCACTTGAATGTCCTTTTCAGTAACTAACGATACACTTGGTATCCATGAATCTGTCTAATCCTGCCTTGAAGTTGTTCAGGCTGACCGCTGTCACAACCTCCAAAATCATTATACAGAACAATCTCCAAAATCATTATACAAATACAAGCCACATTTCCCATGATTCTCATATCATGGGAAAAATAATATTGAGTTATCGTTCACTAAGAAGAAAGCAACACTGCTGGAGACTGTATCTCAGGGTACATCCAGACAGCCCCTTTATCATGGGAGTTTCCGCAATTAAAACGGGGCTGTCCAGATGACGTCCTGGTCAAACCTGAATTAATTCGCAACAAACCAGGAAAACCCGAATTAATTTATTAGTAGGTTTATTCTGCGTCTTCTTGGAAATCGTTGTCTCGTCCCAATCACCGTCCCCCTGCCCCCCCTGCTGCGCTCTCCTGGCATGTCATTTCAATGTGCCAGAAGAGCTCCAGCAGCACTATAATGGAGGCCAGATAAGTTATTTTTCTTTTAAAGGGGGTTGGGGGCTTTTGGGGGGGGGGGTTAGAGTGTCTGGGTGTTCTCTTGGAAGTTCCAAGGGAACATCTGGAGACCCGCCCCAGAAAGCACGTGTGTGTGGATAGGTGCCCAGGAATATGTGCATTTTTAAATGCGACTGTCCCTGGGATAAAGGGCTGCGTGGACGCGCCCTTAGTGAAGAAGTAGCACTTCTGTCCAACACTTTTCTAGATCAGTGATTTTCAACCTTCTTTGAGCCGCGGCACATTTTTTACATTTACAAAATCCTGGGGCACACCACCACCAAAATGACACTCTAACACAGTAATACATATAGTTAATATGTTTTTTTAATGTAATTATACACTCAGTGTGAAACCTGGGCCTGCTTCGATGAACACAACATATATATGACTTCCTCTCTCATACTTATACATGGCTATCATGCCTTCTCTCAGCCGTCTCTTCTTCAGGCTAAACATGCCCAGCTCTTCAAGCCGCTCCTCATAGGGCTTGTTCTCCAGACCCTTGTGAAATTTCACCCTGAGTGAAACTTGCTTCCAGTTAACTATGGATGTCATTAAGCTGTTATAAACAGTTCCTGGGGGGCAACTCTCAAAAATCCAGTAAAATAGTTTTTTTAAAAAAACCATTTCCAAGCAGAGAGCTCTATTTGTTTCTTGGAAACCTGTGAATGGGTAGTCTATATGTTTCATAGATCTCTGTGGCCTCTTTCGCTGCCTCCCTCCGCAAAAGAAGAGCACTGGACGGAAGTGATTGAGTTGGCGTTTTCGCGTTGGCTTGGATTTCTCGCGAGAACAGCCAAAGCCATAAGCTCCCCGTCAGTGAATTGGGCAGTCAGCGAACCTGGGAGCATCGGGAGGCTGAAGCAGCCCTGAGCGGGAGCTGGGGCCATAGTGAGTTGAGGCTCCTGAAGGCTTCCTCAAGGCCGGCCTGGCCGTGGCATTCGGCGGAGCCCTTCCTTTGCTTCGGGGAGGATCTTTGGGCAGGGAAAGAGGGAGAAAGAGCTGCTCGGAGGGGGAAGAAAGCTCCCAATTTCCCACGGCACACCTGATGGTCACTCACGGCACACTAGTGTGCCGTGACACACTGGTTGGGAAACACTGTTCTAGATATTCCATTTTATGAAATACAAATACAGAAATGGTGTTCTGAGTATCACAAAGTCAGGACCACAACCCAGTACTTCATGGCTCTGAAAATGCCACATTTCAGACTTTAACACTCAAGGAACAGGGGCCGGGAACTCAAGGGTAGTGCCTGGAAGCTCAGGAAATGAAATTTTGTGACCCTTGTTGAAGTTGCAAGGTGACATATTTCAGGTCAGAGAAATAATTTTGTTGTGTGCACACCCAATACCAGCAGTCCCATTCAAGCATATTCTGGGACTTCCACTGGGCCAACCCATTTGCTGTACTAGGTGGAACTGGGGAGGAAAACAGTGCAATTAAAATCACGGTGTTTGTTTTTTTTGACTTGCCCTATGGACCAAGTGCCTCATGTGACATGATTTAGGTAATCAAGGAGTAATTCCCAAATTAATATGGAGGGCGTACTGTACGGGACACACTGTTTTATCCGTGATTTCCTTGCAATTTCCTTTTGTCTCTTCCTCTTCCTCCTTCAAACTCCATCATCCTGCTACTGCTGGTTTTCCTTCTGAGCTCCTCCTCACCATGGCCCCATTGAGCCACTATGGGTAATGGGGAAGTGCTGGATGAGATGGGGCAAACCGCTAAGGACAGCTTTCCCAGAAACCTGCAACACCTCGAGTAAGTTTGGTGCTCACGAGCAGGTCCTGAGGGTCACAGATTTAGGGAATGTAGGTATTAAGTTAATAAAAATACCTCAAGTCAAATATAAAGTCGCCTTTTTGCTTGCTCCAGACTGTGATTTTTTTAATCTTGCTTTCAGGCCAAACCTAAGACAGGGCTTAGTCTTTATTTATTTATTTTGGGATTTTACCCCGCTCTTCTCAACCCCCGAGGGAGGGGGGACTCAGAGCGGCTTACAGTACGGCACAATTCGATGCCCACATAATAACAATATAAACCCCAAAACACTTCAACAATTAAAATACATTAAAAATACATTAAAATACAACTACATTAGCACCATACACATTCACTCTGGATTAAAACAATGTTCAGTCCATAAAAACATTGGCCATAATCACCCACTTTCATTAAAAACCAATCTAAAGTGCTGCCTTGTGCTGGTGTACGAATGCCTGGTCCCACAGCCAGGATTTTACTTTTTTCCTGAAGGCCAGGAGGGATGTGGTGGATCGTACATCAATAGGAAGCGCATTCCACAGGTGGGAGCCACCACCGAGAAGGCCCTATCCCTCGTCCCCACCAGCCTCATCTGAGACATAGGCGGGAGCGAGAGCAGGGCCTCCCCGGATGATCTTAGATTACGAGGTGGGACATAGCGGCTGATGCGTTCGGACAAGTAAGCTGGGCCAGAACCGTATAGAGCTTTAAAGGTCAAAACCAGCACTTTGAATTGAGCCCGGAATTGGACAGGCAGCCAGTGCAGCTGACACAACAGGGGGGGTGGTATGCTCCCTGTATGTAGCTCCCGTTAGCAATCTGGCTGCCGCCCGCTGGACTGATTGCAATTTCCGAACTGTCTTCAAAGGCAGCCCCACGTAGAGTGCGTTGCAGTAATCTATTCGGGATGTGACCAGAGCATGGACGACCGTAGCCAGATCAGACTTCCCAAGGTACACTTGCAGCCACACTAGTAAGTATTCAGTCCATAATGCCCTATAATTCCATGCAGAATCCCTTGCTCCCTCCAGGAGCATCTGGTCCTTTCTTTTGTCTTCCTCTTGTCTTCAGATTTCCTCCTGCCTTGTTGTCTTTCCTCAGAGTTCATCGCTTTCCCACCAACTGGGTGTACGCTCTAGAGCAGTGATTTTCAACCTTTTTTGAGCCGCGGCACATTTTTTACATTTACAAAATCCTGGGGCACACCACCAACCAAAATGACACAAAATGACACTGTCATTTTACTAACTGTCACCCTCCCCCCTTGTGACGCTACTGCTTCCGCCAACCCCCCCCCCCCGGAGGCCCACGCGCAGGAGGCCCGCTGAGCGGCCGAAGTGCACGCAGGTTCGGCTGAGCAGGACGAATAGGAATTGACCACACGGGGTGGCTTCGAGCCTCGGAACAAACTGCGGCTGAGGCTTGCAGCCGTCGCTACCCCCAGCTCTCCTTCCCAAAGGGGTTCATGCCCCCCAGGAGTGCCTCCCCGCGTCCCTTTGGCTTCCCTGCTGTCACCTTGGGGCCAGATCGGGAAGGAACCAAGCTGGGCTGTGGAGCTGCGCATCCCGGCCTCTGCTCTGCTCTGCTCTACAGCGAATCCGGAGCCTAGCCAGGAGAGGCCAGGAGATGACGGGTTGCTCCCCTTCCCCGGCGCGGAGGGGCTAGACTCTAGCCACTAGAGGGCAGAAAGCCTTGCCTCGAGCCTCCGGGAGCGGGGTTGGACGGGGGCAGCTCCTCCTCCCTCTCCTCCTCCTTGCTGCCAGAGGGGAGAAGGGCAGAACAGCGCAGAGGGAGGGAAGGAAGGAAGGAAAGGAAAGAGAGAGGAGGGAGGAAAGTTCTGGATGCCGAGGGCTCTCCCTGACTGCAGCCAGGCTGGCTAGCATTGCTGCTTCGGCCAGGAAAGCCTCATTTCCGCAGCCTGGAGTTTCCTGCCAGGCTCTCTCTCTCTCTCTCTCTCCACTGTAATTTCCCACGGCACACCTGGTGATATCTCACGGCATACTAGTGTGCCACGGCACACTGGTTGGGAAACACTGTTCTAGAAGACTCTCGTCCTTATAGACACCAAGAAGATGCTGAAACGGCAGGATCTCCAGAATGCAATTCAGAAAACACCTCCCCACCCCCCTCCTTCTAAAAACATTGCAGAGCAATAGGAGAGAATGTAGTTATTTCTCATCAGTTCATTCTTCTAATGGTTCTCTCATTGAGAAGAGTAGCAGTCAGAGGAATAGGGCTTGAGATCCCGTGCTTTGAAAGTTTCTGAGACTCAGGCAGTATCTCTGGAGTCCTGCCTGCCATTGTGGTGAAGTCATATTTGTTTGTTGCAGGTTGTAAATGTAGTTTATGATTTATGTAGTATTTTGTAAGGGTGAAACTTCGCTAACCCTAAGGGGTTAACAGTAAAATTATCTAGCAGAGCTTCTAAGGACCTCCGTTACCATGGAAACTGGAGGCTCAGCCTGCAGATGGCTTTAGAATCCTCGAATTCAAATATTTTCAGTTGGTGACTAACTGCAAACGCAGAAGGATGTGTGAGAGAATTAGGGAGTCTGTTTAGCCAGCTTTCAGCGGTTTAAAAGACTCTGGGTTTAATCTAAGCCTGACTCTGCTCTGGGGAAAGGGTAGTGTAGGTGCGTAGCCTGCTAAGGAAGCAGTAGCTGTTAATGACCAGCAGAGTGTGTGTAAACTGCTGAGTTATTGGTTTTGTGTTAGACTGTATCTCCATAGATAGCAACTTGTAACCTTAAGAAAGTACCTCTAAGTAGATTGTAACCACCCAAGTTCTTGAACTCTTGCAACCTCCAAGCTCAAAACACTGTTTAAATAAACTTGATAGTTCTTTGTTAAAAACATCTCTTCTGGTGATTCTTTCTCCCACAAGCCTTATTTATTTATTTATTTATTTATTTATTTATTTATTTATTAGTTCAACTTAATATACCGCTCTCTCTGGAGCCCAGAGCGGTTTACAGAATTAAAATAGCAGGTAAAACACATAAAACACAGTAAAACCAATATAAAACCCCCAGTTAAAATCCCATTCCCAACAATAAACTGCAATAAGGCAGCAGAAATGCGATGGTGGCGACGTAGCAGAGCTCTGGTGGTAACGGGCCCTGGTTATGCGCCAAATGCCTGTCTAAATAGCCAGGTCTTGACGGCTCTGCGGAAAGGCAGCAAGTCGTGGATGACTCGTATCTCCTCAGGGAGGGTGTTCCACAAGGTTGGTGCGGCCACAGCGAATGCCCTCTGCCGCGTACTAGAGAGCCTGTAGACCTTAATGCCAGGCACCTCCAATAAGTTGAGCCCTTCTGAGCGCAGCGATCTCCTGGGCACACCGCTTTCTTAATGGGTAGCCAAACACAGTAAATTAATGGTGGCAGCAAGTGAAAATTAGAGTGATCCTCACAAAGTGGACGCACGCTGTAAGCTGCGTCTCCACAGCCATGTATTGTTTATTTATTTATTTATTTATTTAGATGTCACTTGTTCTGTCTTAACAAGATTCAAAGTAAACCAAGTGGAATAGGCTTTCCATGTCATATACTGCTGTTAGTAGAGATTGCCAGAGACTGAACCTGTACACATATAAGAAGACAACATGCTGTGCAAACGTTTGTGATCCCTGCCAGTGTAACCAAGCATGAGATAGTTTAACAAGGTAGCATTTGCATGTGAAACTTATGATGATGATGAAAGCTAGGAATCTACTAACAGGTTTGGTTTATCTCCAACAGCAAAGATAATCTTCTACAGTCCCATAAACAGTTAGAAATGCTCGCCTAGTTTGCAAATTAGCTACTTTAACATCTGCTCAAGGTAAATTATGTTTTATAATCTTACACATGAAACTATCAAGCACATAGAAGAACATGTTTTGCTGAAGAAGAAGAATCATCAGTAGGGCTTCTGCAGGGAAAAACCAAATCCTACTAAGCAGGGTAGGCAACATGATTCTTCTGCCTAACACCTACTGGTGTTTTAGATCACTGCTACTTTCAGATGGCAGACTGTCAGGGATTATGGCATTTGAAGTGCAGAAAATTGAGTTTAAATTTAAATTACTGTATTTACAAATTCAGCACCAAAACATTGCAATGTATTGAAACACCTGTGGATCCAGGTGGAAGGCAGGCTGTGTTGGGTAATACAGAATGTTGGATGAGCAGAGGTTGGATAAGCGAGACTCTGGTGTGTGTGTGTGTGTGTGTGTGTGTGTGTGTGTATAGGGGTGGTTGATCCATAAAAAAATTGTTTCTAAACTTGGGGGGGGGGGATTTCCGTTGATGGGCCAAAATAGAAATTATTCTGAAAAAATTTACAAAAAGTTCGTAATTGAAACGTAATTAATAACGAATTTCGTTATTATTATGTTATTTGTTCCATGCATGCGCTGGCCAGAGGAGAGTGGAGGGTGCTGCCTGCACTCCCCTCTGGCCAGTTGACACCCAAACAGGGGCAGCCTGGCACCCTCCACCCTCCTGTCACCATCTGACGCACAAACGGGGGTTAAAGATAAAGATGGGTGTCTGAAGGGCGCCTTAGGTCCAATGCGGAAAGAAGCCAATCTGCTGCAAAGTGAGTGTTTAGACTCACGTTGCAGCGGATTGCCTTCCCCTGCATTGGATCCATCACAGGAGAAGAAAATTCACTGCAAAGTGAGTCCAAACACTCACTTTGCAGCAGATTGCCTTCCCCTGTGTTGGATCCATCTCAGGGGAAGAAAATCCGCTGGAAAGTGAGTCTAAACACTCACTTTGCAGCGGATTGCCTTCCCCTGCGTTGGAGTGGATGGCAAGTTCTTAGCAGGGAAAGAGGTGTGGAGCATCCACACCTCTTTCCCTGCTAAGAAAGAAGGAATCCAACCCGGGTTAAAGGGAACACGGGTTGGATTGTGAGCTCGCAGGGGCAAAGGGAGGCGATGCCTCCCTTCCCCTCTGCCAGCCCAGAAACCAAGGCGCGTTCCCTCGCGTGTCAGATGGCGACAGGAGGGTGGAGGGGGGCAGCCTGGCACCCTCCTCTCGCCAGCCGAGACCCAAACGGGGGTTATTTTTAACCCGTGTTTTGGTGTCATCTGGCGAGAGGAGGTGCTGCCTTCCACTCCCCTCTCGCCAGCTGACAACCAAAGGCAGAAACGACCTAATAACACGCCCTTTATGTAAATGGCTGACCCGGTTTCAATTTAGAAAGGTCACTTCCGGGTTGGACGACGAGGGTCAATATAGGGTTGAAATAATTTAAAATACGAAAAATTTACTGAAATCAAAGTATTATGGCCAGAGAGATCCACCCCTAATATATATTAGGTTTATGCTTATCTTTCAGTCTCTTTCAATCTCCCAAAATTGGGCATTCAATTTGGTATCTGCAAATAGTTCTTTTAAAAGTTTGTGTGAGCCTTGCGTTTCCCCCAGCCAATGGTCAACAGCAGCAGCGGTGTGATGTCAGCTTGCGGACTGTGTAGTTTGGTGCTGGGTTAAGGGGATTTTGTGGGTGGGAGATCAGTACTGGCAAGAGGCATAGTATCTGGGGGTCTTATCCTGCTCGTGGAGTCAATTGCGCAAGGGATTGCTTTAGGCAAGGCAATGTAGCCATTTGTACAGGGGGAAAAGAATATGATCACTATACACTAATAGCCGTCCTGCTGCTGTGAGTCATGTAATTACGACATTGCCGACTAACCATGCCTGTTTGACATGCAAGTTCAGTCACTAACTCTATTGTTTCTCTTCGTCACCTTCTTCGCTTATTTGATTTGTATGACATTAAGAACAATTGCAGTGGGATTTCCGCAGAACAGCTTGGCATGATGTTACCGAAAACTTATTCTTCAAGCGTTGAAGATCTTAAAACCTTTACAGTGATGAAATATTGCAGACTCTTTACAAAGGCGAGATTAAATGTATTTCCCTCAGAGCTGCTCAGAGGCGGATTGTCCGGAAGGCCTTACTCCCAAGGACTATGCCCCCGTGAAGGAAAGGAAGTAGAAACAATAGAACACATTTTATTGAAGTGCTGCTATTACACAGTAGCCAACTTTTATGTCCAATTTTGTCCTGCTTGACCAGCCATCCCCCGCAGGGGATTGTGAGAGATCTTTTAGAAGACAAGTGGTCTCGGAAAGGGTCTCCCTTGAGTGTGGGGTCCCCCAAGGGGCCATCCTTTCCCCTCTATTATTTAACATCTATATGCGTCCACTAGCCCAACTGGTGTGTACGCTGATGAAACCCAACTGGTGCTGAGGATGGAAGGCCGGCCGGACTCTGTGCCCGATTATTTCCATCAGTGCCTGGAAGCCATGACTGGGTGGCTACGGGCCAGCAGGTTGAAGGTGAACCCGTCAAAGATGGAGATCCTTTGGTTGGGGCATCCATTTGGGGGGGGGAGCTCCAGCTGCCTGTTATGGACAGCAAGACAAGCTGCCCATTGTCCCTTGTAAAAAGCCTGGGGGTCCAATTGGACCCTCTGCTCACGATGGAGACTCGGGTCTACACGATGAGCAGAGCGGCATTTTTTGCCGCTCTGCTCACCGTGCCAGGCCAGGCAGTTTGCGCCCTACCTCTATGAGAATGACCTAGCCATGGTGATCCAGGCCACGGTCATCTCGAGGCTAGACTACTGTAACGCCCTCTACATCAGCCTCTCTTTGTCGGTGACCCGGAAACTCAAGCTAGTGCAGAATTGCTGCTGCTCGACTGCTGGCTGGAGTGGCATCGACATGTCACATCACACCAGTCCTTCAGCGTCTGCCCTGGCTTCCCATCGAGTACCGGATTGCCTTCAGGGTGTTGGTGTTAACCTTTAAGGCCTTACATGGTCTGGGGCCAGCGTACTTGAAGAACCACCTTTCCCCGTATACTCCCCAGAGATCACTACGGTCTGAAGACCAAAATCTCCTGGAAATTCCATCTATCAGAACCTGCCGGCTATCATCTACGAGGCAGTGTGCCTTCTTGGTGGCAGCTCCCAATCTATGGAGGTCTGAGCTATGACAGATCTGCCCTCCTCCAAGAGGGAGAATGGGCTCTTTTGTGCATGCACGCGGGCCAGCTGAGCACCGCGTCATCCAACGCCGCCCCCCTCCTTTGCTCTGTGACGACTCTGAGAGGCTGGAGAAGGAGGGAGGGGGAAAGCGGAAGAGCCAAAGAGGGAGCGGGCGTGGATGCCATCGCGTCATCCACGCCGCCCCCTCTTTTGCCCTTCTGCATTCCTCCTCCCTCCGTCCTTCTCCGGCCACTCACAGACGTCACAGAGCAAAGGAGGAGGGCGGCGTTGGATGACGCGGTGTTCAGCTTGCCTGCGCGCATGCGCAGAAGTGCCCATTCTCCCTCTTGGAGTCTCAGGTGCGCTTGGAGCGTGCAGGGGCGCGTGAAGAGGACCAACAGCGATTGACCTGGCCAGGGGCCTAAAGATCACTCGGATGAGGCCCAAAGATCACCTGGGTGATCGCGATCACCATCCTGGGCACCCCTGGTCTATGGACTATAATAAATAGTTGTTGTAACCAATTTGGCTGCCAAGTTTTGCACTAGCTGGAGTCTCCGAACTTGGTACACAGATAGCCCAATATACAGAGCATTGCAGATGCACAACGTTAATGTTATCAGTGTGTGCACTGCCATTTTTAGGTCTTTTGATTCTAGGAAGGGGTACAATTGGTGTATCTGGTTACTATAATAGCACAAATACTAATGGTTGATATCATGCCACCCAAGAAATGCTTTGGTTCTGGCATTTTCGTTGCATTGTTTTATTTAACCTCACTTGCTCAGAAGTCTTGATTGCAGACAGGGCCGTAGCCAGGATTTTGATTCGGGGGGCAGAGACTGGGTGGAAGAGGGTCTACCCTAGCAAACCTTTTGTATTGTTATCCCAATAACCCCATTAATGTGGGATATAATGAGCATGGTGATCAGATCATGATATGAATAAGCATAACAGTTTAAATAATGTACCAGTAAGGCCTTTTCGCGGACCACCCTGAGAATTTGGGGGGCTGAAGCCCCTTAGCCCCCTGGCTACATGCCTGATTGCAGAGGTCTCTATAACTCCATTTCTTTTAAGACAATCACAATGATTGGAAACCTGTCTGTACTGAACTTTCTTATCACAGGAGCCCTGTAACCATGTTCATCCGCATGAGCTGCAGACGCCAATAGAGAAATCCAATTTATGTATGTGAAGGTTTGGAGTGCTGCCAGAACTGGAGGGATGTTTGGAGTGGGAGGCTTATGTCTTGGCCGCATCCCTGTCTCCATTGAAATGTATGAATTAGCAGATGAATGCCTGCACAGGGCTCAAGTGTAGAGATGCGCTCCAGGAAATGAACACATGCGTGGGGATGCAAATATTATCTTGATATGGGCAATTAATTCATCCAGCTTGGCATATTAAGAGGCAAATAAACTTAATTTGTTTTACTAGTAAAGTAATCATTAAGGGTGTTGTTTTTAAATGTCATTTGGTGTCCAATGAATTTAAATGTGATGTTAAAGTGTTTAAAAACAAGGGAATATATATATGTGTGTGTATATGTGTGTGTATATATATGTGTGTGTGTGTGTGTGTGTGTGTGTGTGTGTGTATATATATATATATATATATATATATATATATATATATATATGGCCTGTTTTCGAACTTTGGATACATCCGAAATGCGGATGTAATTCAGATGTTTTACACTTTCGAAGCGATTCCAAAGAGAGTTAAGGAAACAGGAAGTGGATTCGCCATTCCGAAGTTTCCTTCACCATACTTTTTTGAAGTAATGTTTATTAGGGTTTTTATAACAAAGCATTACAATGAAAACAACAACAACAACAAAAACAAAATGACTCACAAACCTACCACAAACCAATGTAACATCATAATAATATATCACCATAAAAGACTTTAAAAAAACCCAAAACCAAAAAATAACATACTATGACTTCCGTTCTCTCCTCCTAAACACATCTTGAATTATCTAATTTTTGAATTATACCTTATTTTCCGTTTCTGTTTTTCCTCTCCTTAGGACGTAATAACTTTACCTCCTCTTTTCCTTTCTTATTTCCTTTGTCTCTACCTTTAGCGGATCGGCGCTGCTCATGTTATTGGACCTCACGGCAGCGTTCGATACTGTCGATTACGATCTTTTGACCCACCGCCTTGCCGGGGCCGGGGTGAGGGGGACGGCTTTAAATTGGCTGTCTTCCTTCCTCCGGAACCGCTCGCCGCGAGTGAGGAGGGGTGGGGATGTCTCCGGGGCATCCCCACTTTGCTGTGGGGTGCCCCAGGGGGCAATCCTGTCCCCTCTATTATTTAACATCTATGTCCAACCTGGTCCGTAGCTTTGGGCTGGTGTGCCACCAGTACGCTGATGACACCCAGCTCGTTCTGGGGATGGAGGGCAGGCCCGGAACCATAACGATAATTTCCATCTGTGCCTCGAAGCCGTCACTGGATGGCTGCGAGCCAGTAGGTTGAGGGTGAATCCAGCTGAGACGGAGATCCTTTGGTTGGGCCGTCCAGGTGGGGTGGAGATCCAGCTTCCTACCCTGGATGGCGTGACATTATGTCCGTCGTCGACAGTTAAAAGTCTTGGTGTCACACTGGACTCTCGGCTGACGATGGAGACGCAAATCTCCGGCGTCAGTCGAGTTGCCTTTCTCCACCTTCGTCAGGCGAGGAAGCTGGCTCCCTACCTCTCCCGCCACGATCTAGCCACAGTGGTCCAAGCCACGGTCATCTCGAGACTGGACTACTGTAATGCTCTCTACGTTGGCCTTCCTCTGTCGGTGATCCGGAAACTGAAGCTGGTCCAGAATGCGGCGGCTAGACTTCTGACCACCCATATAACACCTGTCTTGCAGGAGCTGCACTGGCTACCAGTGGAACACCGGATCACCTTCAAAGTGTTGGTTCTGACCTTTAAGGCCTTGAACGGTCTGGGGCCAGCGTACCTTATGGACCGCCTCATCCCATATTGTCCCGCTAGGCCACTACGCTCAGAGGGGGGTCAACTACTAGAGGTGCCGGGCGTCAAAATGTATCATCTGACGTCCACAAGAATGCATTGCCTTCCGGAGTCCATGTCCTGACGGACTTAATGGCATTCCGGAAGGTGTGCAAAACCCTCCTGTTTCGGCAGGCCTTCGTCAAGATGGGTAGGCTCCTCGCCTTCCTGTGTCCTGCGTCCTGCATATCGATGCAGCCACCTACATCCACCTACATCTGTGTCTCAGCCTGATAATTAATTACTCCATCTCCTTAATTCATCTTATCTTATCCAACCCTTAACCCTTAAAAAACCTCTAAATAATTTCAATGTTTGCATCATTAGAACATGTTTAAATCGAACATACTTAATATAGCCATTTCTATTCATAGGGAAATTAATTTTAAACATTCCCCCCTCCCCCCCAATCTCTATATATAATCTAGTCCAGGGGTGCTCATTAGGTAGATCACGATCTACTGGTAGATCGCAGGCAGGGCGGGAGGAGTAAGAAAATGGCAAACCTCTTCTGCACAAACCATGCCAAGAAAACTCTGTGAGAGGATCACCTTAGGATCGCCATAATTCAGAATGAGAGACGACATGGACAGAGGCAATGTAGTTCCAAGACAGGACTTTTGGAAAAAGTGAACAGAACAAATCCTCTGCTCAAAATACCGCCCCCCCCCTCCCCAATTGTTTAGTGAGAATTTGGTATTAAAAAGTGTTTTCGTTTTTGCAGATGTACGTGCAGAGTTACGTTTGGCCCTCCAAAATATCCTGAGTGGGAAATTATTATTTATTTATTTATTTATTTATTTATTATTCACTTAGAAATCCCACTCCCCCCTGCAGGCTTGGGGCGGTTTACATAAAAACAATAAAATACACATAAAAACAGTTTGGATATATAAAAACACAAGGGTATGGACAGGATTATCAGGAGGCGCCTAGATTGAAAGCCTGCCTAAAAAGGAAGGTCTTGCAGGACCTCCGGAAGGGGGCCAACTCTGTGATGGCATGAGTTCCGTCTGGTAACTCGTACCATAGAGTCGGCACCACCACAGAAAAGGCTCTTTGTCTTGTTGTTGAAAGGCGGCAGGAACAGATTGATGGAATCACCAGGAGATTTTGTTCTTCTGATCACAACGATCTCGGGGGAACATATGGGGTGAGGCAGTCCCTCAGGTACACTGGCCCTAAACCATACAAGGCCTTAAAGTTCAAAACCAGCACCTTGAAGACAATCCAGTACTCTACTGGTAGCCGGTGCAATTGCTATAGAATTGGTGCAATGTGCTCTCTTGTCGATGCTCCCACCAGCAATCGAGCGGCAGTATTTGGCACCAGCTTTAGTTTCCGGGTTGTCGACAAGGGAAGGCCGATGTAGAGGGCGTTACAGTAGTCTAGCCTCGAGATGATCGTCGCCTGGATCACCGTAGCTAGGTCGTTCCTGGATAGGTAAGGAGCCAGTCGCCTAGCCTGTCGGAGATGGAAGAAGGCGGACCTGCTAACCGTGTTGATCTGAGTCTCCATTGATAGCAGTGGGTCAAATTGGACCCCCAGGCTTTTTACCAAAGACGACGGGCTTAGCCGTTCGCCATTCAGGGTAGGCAACCGGCACTCACCGACACTAGGACGACCCAGCCATAGGATCTCCATCTTAGATGGATTCACCTTCAACCGTCTAGAACGCAGCCATCCAGTCACGGCTTCAAGGCATTGATGGAAACAATCGGGTACGGTGTCCGGCCTGCCATCCATTCTCAGCACCAGCTGGGTGTCATCAGCGTACTGGTGACACTCCAGACCAAGGTCGCGAACCAGTCAGGCAAGTGGACGCATATAGATATTAAAAAATGCACCACCCCCCCCCCCCCCCAGCCTTCCATAGCCGCCTACCCACATATTAGAGATGCAGAGAAAAGATTCTGCTGGAGAAAAGCACTTAGTCAATTACCAGATTGAAAATATACAAATTTGAAAAGAATTTGTTCGTTGTATTATCTTTGGCAGAAGGCAGGCGAAGGAGAGGAATCTCTTCTCCCGGGTGGGGGCTCAGGTGACTGAATCGCCTTCCCCAAAGTTGAAACTAAACACCGACCTGTTCCAGCCCAAACCTGTCTATCTCTTTTGGCAGTTCGGAGCTTTTTTGTGTGTCAACCTTGGATCGAGCCAAAGAGCTTCTGAAACACATCTTTCCTGCCTGGAGCCAGATCCCTCGTAAAGCCAAGCACTCCTCCACCCGACGAGAGACAAACACTCCACGAAGGAGAGGCACACACTTAATTTTTAGTTACATCCACACCTTGACCTCAGGTGATAGAGGTGGCTCTCCATGAATTTTGAGCAACAGGCCAACAATGAACTATTTTTCAGAATTTTATCTGCAACCCACACATGGGGAAAAGTTGCAAAAGAGGAATTTTCTGGTGCGTGTGTGAGAAGAGCACTGCGAAGAGGAACTATAAAGAGTCTCTTTCTCTCTGGAGATGAATTACATTTTGGTTGCGTTGGGGCAGTGTTTGTCAACCTTTTTTGAGCCGCAGCACATTTTTCACATTTCCAAAATCCTGGGGCACACCACCAACCAAAATGACACAAAATGACACTCTAACACAGTAATACATATAGTTAATATGTTTTTAAATGTATTTCTACAGTCACTTAGTGTGAAACCTGGGCCTGTTTCGATGAACACAACATAGATATCCTGGCAGGAATGGCAGACACACACGAAGCTCTTGCTCAACAGCTGTCAGTCTCTCTCTCTGTTTAGTTTTTATCGCAGTCAAGCTAGAGAAGCTCATCTCACACAGATATGTGGTTGAAAACGGGAAATAGGAAACACTAGAATGGTTAGGTGGGCATTGACCTTGAGTTTTGGAGTTGTAATTCACTTATATCCAGAGAGCACTGTGGACTCAAACAATGTTGGATCAGGACCAAACTTGGCATGAATACTCAATATGCCCAAATGTGAACACAGATGGAGTTTGGGGAAAATAGACCTTGACATTTGGGAGTGACAGTTTCTGGGATTTATAGTTAACACACAATCAAAGAGCATCCTGAACTCTTGCAACAATGGAATTGAACCAAACTTGGCATATTGAACTCTCATTACCAACAGAAAGTATTGAAAGGGTTTGCTTGGGAACTGACCTTGAGTTTGGAAGTTGTAGTTCACCTACACCCAGAGAGCACTGTGGACTCAAACAATGTTACGTTATGTTGTTGTTTGTTTTCTATCCAGAATCACAATGTTGGAAGGAGGCTCACCACTTTAAGGTCCCTAAAACAGGCATGGGAAAACTTCGGCCCTCTGGGTGCTTTGGACTTCAACTCCCACCATTCCTAACAGCCTGAGGCCCTTTCCTGCTTAAGTGGCTGAGGGGGGAGAGGAAAAGGGCCTGAGGCTGCTAGGAATGGTGGGAGTTGGAGTCCAAAACACCTGGAAGGTCCAAGTTTGCCCATGCCAGCTTTTGACAGAGACCTCTTCCTCCCCTTCCCTTCGCGCCATTTCTTCCCAGCCTCACTCTGCTCAATCCGAGGGGGCAGCGTGAGCATGATCAGGAGGGGAGGGAGGAGGACGTGACCTGTGCGGGCGCTACTGCGCAGACTCGCCCCACATCTTCCTCCCTCCCCCCTCCCCTCCTGAACATGCTCACGAAAATAAAATTCCCAACTCCACCCCCTCGGAAGAACTTAGGACAAAAATCTTGTTGCGTTGACTTCAGCGTGAGCAAAGTGAGGCAAAGCGAGCAGACATAGCGAGGCTGGGAAGAAGAGAGCATCCGAAGTGGAGAAGAAAAAGTGGGGGAAGAAAGGGTCTTGGAGGCTCCAATTTCCCACGGCACACCTGATGATCACTCACGGCACACTGGTTGCGAAACACTGGATTCGCAACCAGTGTATGAGATGCCTTGGATCCTACTTGGGGAAAATAGGATAGCCCTGCTCCACGCCTTTCAGTGAAGTCGGCAAAAAGAAAGTGGATGTCTTTGATCTGACAATATAAATGAAGTAAAGAAAGAAATGGAATCACCAGGGTTTGTTTGTGAGGTTTTTTTCTTGGCAGAGAGAGGAACTGAAACATTTATTTAGGAAAAACCATTTCAATTTGGGAAACAGGCTCTGAGTGTCACAAAACTGGACGTGGCCTATAGACCACCTAATATTCTCCTCTGCGGCAGAATGTCCTCCTTGGTGATGACGCTGTAGAGATGACAACAATGTGGCAAATGAGTGTGTTTTTCTTACACCAACCTCCCAAGGCTCCAACACCTCAGAATACACAGATGTAGTAATAATGGAAACATCTGGAAGATTTTCTTTGTTTTTAGTCAACCACCGAACCATGTGACTGAGTGCTGCCTTTTATGACAGACAGAGGCTTTCCCAAGCCTCGGGCAGGGACTAGACTTGAGACAAATGTGTTCATTATATTTCACCTACTCTCACGCACATCCTTTCCTCCAAGCAGGTTCTGGAGGCTTACGCAGTCTGACCACCCGATTTATCTGCAAAGCAATTCTTGGAGTCAGATAAGTTGGCTATTCCAAGGTCCCTTATATGGCTGGCATGGATATGACACTGGCCCGTGTCTACATGGGTCAAATAGAACAGGGCTGTCCAACTTCTACCGGTCCAGGGCCGGAATAGAGGTCACTGATGACCTCGGGGGCCGCTCGGCCCCGCCCCCAGGCCCCGCCCCCAGGCCCCGCCCCCAGCCCAGGCCCCGCCCTCTCCTAAAGCTGTCATTCTCCCTCCTCCTCCTCTTTCCCGGGCACCGTGGCTGTCCCGAGCGCCACGGCGCCCGGGAAAGGCACGGCGCCCGGGAGAGGGAAAGAGGAGGAGGAGGGAGGAAGAGGCGGCGTCAAGGGCAGCGCGTCACAGGCCTGGCATGACGCGCTGCCCTTGGCGCCGCCTACTCCTCCTTGTCGGCCCCCCCCGCCCTTCCTAGAAGTAATCCGGTTGACACAAAATGGATTTTTAAGCAAAAGATTGATGCTGATGGTCAAGTACGGTACAAAGCGCGTCTGGTTGCTAGAGGGTTTACTCAGATTAAGGACATAGATTACACAGAAGGAGCCGCGAAAAAGGGCAGAAGGTGGCGCCAAGGGCAGCGCATCACAGGCCTGGCGTGACGCGCTGCCCTTGGCGCCGCCTACTCCTCCTTTCAGCCCCCCCCCTTCCTAGGGTGGGAGCCGCCCTCTGCTCAGAGGGCACCAAGGGCAGCGCGTCACGCCAGGCCTGTGACGCGCTGCCCTTGGCGCCGCCTACCCTCCTTTCAGCACGGAGAGAGGGACGGAGGGGCGGTGCAGGGAGGAGGAGCTACCTCTCTTCCTCCTCCCTGCACCGCCTCCCTCCCCCCTGGGCCATTTTTTAAAAAAAATTAGAATTTTTTAAAATTTAAAAATGGCGGCTGGGGGCATAGCTGGGGCCGTGCCCAACAGGCTGGGGGGCTGGATCCGGCCCCAGGGCCACCAGTTGGACAGCCCTGAAATAGAACATACTCACTTTGAACCCACTGGGAGCTGTCCACACAACAAACAAAGAGTTCAGCAGCTTTCAGCTGTTAATCCAGCGCAAGAACAAGTCACTGGATTGCTTCCAGGAATCTCCAGAGTGACCTCTGGTGTTTTGGACATGTGGGACAGCTGGATCCAGGGCAATCAAGTGTCCCAACATCAGAATGATCCACCACTGTTTCACTGGCCAGAGGCCGTTCCAAGCAGCCCCCCAGAGAAGCCTGGCTGGTAACATCACTCCTGGTGATCACATGGCTGAGCATCCTGCTGGGAGCAGGCTCTGCCTGGGAGCTATTTCAAGTTGCTTTTGGCTGGTGAAATAGTGATGGTGGTGACCCTCAAAAGAGCAGGGTACTGTACTGTTGTCATACTCCAGAGCAGAATCACCTCTGACTTTTGGTCTGGAGTTTTGGTCTGGAATGTCATCAGTACGCTGATGACACCCAGCTGGTGCTGAGGATGGACGGCCGACCGGACTCTGTACCCGATTGTATCCAACAATGTCTTGAAGCTGTGACTGGTTGGCTACGAGCCAGTCGGTTGAGAGTGAATCCATCGAATACGGAGATGCTTTGGATGGGCCAACCGGGTGGGTGTGAGCTCCGGCTGCCTACTCTGGACGGTGAGGCACTACGTCTGTCATCTTTAGTAAAGAGTCTGGGGGTCCAGTTGGACCCGCTGCTGACAATGGAGGCTCAGGTCTCTGCTGTCAGCAGATCCGCTTTTTACCATCTGCGGCAGGCTAGGTGGCTGGCGCCCTATCTCTCCGGTAATGACCTGGCCATGGTAATCCAAACAATGGTCATCTCGAGGTTAGACTATTGTAACACCCTTTACATTGGTCTTCCTTTGTTGGTCATCCAGAAGCTCAAACTGGTGCAGAACGCTGCAGCGAGACTCTTGGCCGGAGTGCTGGCTAGGGCTCATATTACACCAACTCTGCAGCACCTGCACTGGTTACCAATTGAGTACCGGGTCATCTTCAAAGTGTTGGTTTTGACCTTTAAGGCCTTGCATGGTCTGGGACCATCTACTCCCATATGTTCCACAGAGATCCCTTCGTTCTGAAGATCTTAATCTTTTGCAGATTCCCTCCCTGCAAAATATCCACTTATCATCAACCAGGCAGAGAGCCTTCTCCGTGGCAGCTCCATGTCTATGGAATAAATTACCATCTGAAGTGCGTGCAACTAGCAAGCTTCCGGTTTTCCAGAAAGCTTGCAAAACGGTGTTATTCCGGCAGGCATTTAGCCTCTAAATAGCATCTCTGGTCATAGTGGATTATTGATAAATTGTTCGATATTTTACTGTTTTATGTCTTTTGTCATAGTTCGATATGCTGTAAACCGTTCTGAGCCAATGTGGAGAGAACGGTATACAAATCGAAATAATAAATAAATAAATAAATAAATATATACCACACCAGTTGGGTAAAATCAGTAAGCGGTTTATGTAAGATTATAAGAAGACCAAAGCAATAAAAAGTAATCCAATTGATATAAAAGGAAACAGGAAAAAAGTCCAAAGACATCTATGAAACTAGGCACTTGAATTCATACACAAAACAGAAGCAAAGACACTTGAATCCATGAACAGGAAAAAAAAGCATATTCCATAGAATAACCATGAGTTAGACAGACCAGGGCTGTCCAACTGGCAGCCCGGGGGCCGTATACGGCCCCCAGCCCCTTCCCTGCGGCCCCCGCCGACCCTGCAAAAATTAATATTTTTTTAAAAATTTGTTTTAAATAAATTCGATCTCCGGGGGGTGGGGCTGGGTGACATCAGGCATGGCGCCAGCCCCGTGGGGGGGAGGGAAAGGAGGATACGTTTTTAAAAGAGGAGGAAGGGAAGCGCTTCCCTTCCTCCTCTTAGGGGCCTTCTTCGTTCTGGCTGGCGCACTGATCGGTGCGCCAGAGGGAGGCAGATGGCTGGCGTGCACTTTAGGAGGGAGGGCAAAGGGAGGCTTTGAAGGAGGAGCCACTTCTGAGGCTGGCGTGACACTTTAGGAGGAGGGGCCGGGGGCGTGGCTGGGGGCGTGGCTGGGGGCATGGACGGGGGCGTGGACGGGGGCAGGGCGGAGTGGCGCGGAGCGGCCCCCCAGGTCATCAGTGACTGGAAGTCCGGCCCTAGGTCCGGTAGAAGTTGGACAGCACTGAGATAGACCTTGACACTGGGAACTTGATGTGATTTCGACGTTGCTTCAACTGAAACAATATTTCTCTCTAGTCACTTATAAATCCTGCCCTAATTCCCAAACAGCTAGGAATGGATTCTTTCTTAATTGTGGTTTCACTTCCAACTTCTGTTGGAGTCTAGCTGAGCATCTGAACTGCTGCACGCACTGAAACATCTTTTCCTCTTCATGGCCTCACTCCCCTCATTCACTTCTCACCTTGGGAGCTCGAAATCAACTTCATTCCTAGATAACCGGTCAGAGAACTGCAGCGCAAAGCCTTTCCCAAGCTCGAGACCTTGAGAATCCTCTCGCAGCAACGCAGGCCTCTGTGACCTGTCTTTTAAACTCCATTCAGGCCCTTGCAGCAACTCAGGCCTCTCATCCCCAGACCCTAGCCCAGAAACCAAATCAACATCCCCATTCACTTCAGGAACATCAACACGAACATCATCCCCATTCGCATCAAGAAAATCCACATGATCATCAGACACAGTCACAGGCTGAACAGGCTGACATGCAACAGCTGGCGGGTCAGCCAACCATGTGGACTGCAAAAGCTCTTTGAGGCACATTTACGCTGGTTGGTGTGGACTCACTCTGTTGTATCTGAGGCTACACTGGAGTATTTCACCTGGTGTAGATGCAGTCTAAGGACATCATTACATTAGGTGCCATAACATAAGCAACAGCAGGGGTATTCACCAGGCATTGTGGTGAATCTCTGGGGCAGCGGGAGAGTCCTGCACCCCATACCCTGCATTGGCCACAGCGCCGCCTTTCCCATCACACATGGGAAAGCACTGCTGCCCGGCTTCCCCCGCGCTATCCTCGTTGCTTTTTTGTAGGGTGCTTTCAGCACAGTTAGGGACCAGAGATTTCCGGATCCCATCAAATGACACAGAGCTATTTCTGGAGGGTCCCATCCCCAAACCGTGCTGAAAGAGTCCTATAATGGGTAAGTTTGCCCATGTGGTGAAGTGGTGAGTCTTCTTGAATCCCAGGCCGCCTTCCACAACCTGGTGTCTTCTAGATCACTGTTTTTCTACATTATTTGAGCCGCGGCACATTTTTTACATTTACAAAACCCTGGGGCACACCACCAACCAAAAAGACACCAAATGACACTCTAACACAGTAATACATATAGTTAATATGTTTTTAAATGTATTTATACACTCAGTGTGAAACCTGGGCCTGTTTCGATGAACACAACATAGATATCCTGGCAGGAATGGCAGAAAGGTAAAACTGACACACAGAGCTCCCATAAACAAGAGAAAATACTATAAGAGTTTGGTGGGCATTGACCTTGAGTTTTGGAGTTGTAGTTCGCCTATATCCAGAGAGCACTGTGGACTCAAACAATGTTGAATCAGGACCAAACTTGGCATGAATATTCAATATGCCCAAATGTGAACACAGATGGAGTTTGGGGGAAAATAGACCTTGACATTTGGGAGTTACAGTTTCTGGGATTTATAGTTAACACAAAATCAAAGAGCATCCTGAACTCTTGCAACAATGGAATTGAACCAAACTTGGCATATTGAACTCTCATTACCAACAGAAAGTACTGAAAGGGTTTGCTTGGGAATTGACCTGGAGTTTGGAAGTTATAATTCACCTACACCCAGAGAGCTCTGTGGTCTCAAACAATGTTATGTTATGTTGTTGTTTGTTTTCTATCCAGAATCACAATGTTGGGAGGAGGCTCACCACTTTAAGGTCCCTCAAACAGGCATGGGAAAACTTTGGCCCTCTGGGTGCTTTGGACTTCAACTCCCACCATTCCTAACAGCCTGAGGCCCTTTCCTGCTTAAGTGGCTGAGGGGGGGGGGGAAAGGGCCTGAGGCTGCTAGGAATGGTGGGAGTTGGAGTCCAAAACACCTGGAAGGTCCAAGTTTGCCCGTGCCAGCTTTCGACAGAGACCTCTTCCTCCCCCTTCGCGCCCTTCCTTCCCCCTCCTGCCAAACACTTACTTTTTCTTCTACACTGCCACTCCTGCCGCCATTTTGATCAGAGGGGGCAGCGTGAGTGTGTTCAGGAGGGGAGGGGGGAGGGAGGCGTGACCCGTGTGGCCGCTACTGCGCAGACCCACCCCAGAGCAAAGCGAGGCAAAGCGAGCAGAGCGAGGCCGGGAAGAAGGGAGCCCGAGGGGAGAAGGAAAAGTGTCCGGCAGGAGGGGGAAGAAAGGTTATTGGAGGTTTCACTTTCCCACGGCATACCTGATGATCGCTCACGGCACACTAGTGTGCCATGGCACACTGGTTGGGAAACACTGTTCTAGATGTCTTGGACATTTTCTAGCATTTCTGCTCTTTGGCCATTCTGGTGGGGAGCTGGTTCAGACCCATAGAGGAGAATAGACACAGTACAATAGCCAGTCTGCCTTGTTTGCCAAAAGATGGAGCTTGTCCTCTTCTGGAACGAGTGACGTGATTTGAGCCACCCGCTTCTTATACAGACAGAACACCTGGCTCCACCAGGTGAGCTGTGACAAATCCACACAATACTATAAGTAATATTGTGGGTGTCTCTCTGGAGCAGGAGGACAGCTGTGCAGAGATGCCTGAGACGGGCTCGCCAGAGTGATTTGTTTGTCATCACATTCACTTCTGCGTTGAATATGAGCCTGCATGTTTTCAGGCGATGCGAGCTTTATTAAGTTGAGAAAAAACCTGAATTTTGGCTTCTGTGGTTCTTCTTTCGTACTCTTGGGAAGCTGGAAAGGTTGGTAGTTCAAAGTGAACAGGAGGCTACACCTCGTATGCAGTACAATAGTCTGGTGAGGTTAGACACCAACAAAGCAAGTAGAACAAAGCTATGTAGTAGGCTTCTTGCTTTACATCACATATTTACTTACATGACATGCTTGCTTAGCCATTTCGGCATCATAAATAATATTGGGGGAGGGGTATCTTAATTTGCATTTCTCCTCTGGTGTCCGCAGCAGCGCTTTGAGCTTGTGGGCTCCCTTTAATTGACTGGAATTGTGACACATAACGTCCTGTTTTTAATTTTTATCTTTTTTTTCTATTTGCATATGTGCCACACAAGTGAAAACAAGATACAATTATTAGTGAATGACAGGCCCGGATTACCCATAAGGCCACAATAGGCCATGGCCTATGGGCGCAGGCCTAGGGGGGCGCCAAATCAAGCACCCAAAAATAATAATGTTCAAACAAAACCACAATGTGCGACATGATGACTCTCTCTCTCTCTCTCTCTCTCTCTCTCTCTCTCTCTCTCTCGGGGGAGGGCAGGAGGGAGAGCGCTGCGAGGGGCGGAAGAGGAGGGAATGGTGCCCCCCCTCACCATCGCCCCTGCCCCCTTGTCAATAAAGGAGGGTGCAAGGAGGAGGAGGCGGAGGGAATCCCTGCTCCCGGGGCCGCTGCTGGCCATGCGCGGTCCCCAGGAACATGGCGAGGAGGCAGAGGCGCCCTCCTGCCATGTGTGCATGCCCGCCAGCGCCCTGGGGGCGGGGCTTCCGTCCATCTCATCCTCCTCACGCCCAAGGAAGGTGGGCGGGCGAGGAGGAGGGAAGCCCTGCCCCCGGGGCCGCTGGCAGGCATGCACACGTGGCAGGAGGGCGCCTCTGCCTCCTCCGCCATGTTCCTGGGGACCGCGCATAGCTGGCAGCATGGCCCCGGGGGCTTCCCTTCTTTCCTCCTCCTCCTCAGGAGGAGGAAGAAAGGGAAGCCCCCGGGGCCGCTGCTGCCCATTCGCGGTACCAAGGAACATTGGGAAAGGAGGCAGAGGCGCTCATGCCCTCCTGCCGCATGCGCATGCCCGCCAGCGGCCCCGGGGATGGGGCTTCCCTCTGCCTCATCCTCCTCGTGCCCAAGGAAGGAGGGTGGGGCAAGGAGGAGGAGGTGGAGGGAAGCCCCGCCCCCAGGGCCACTGGCAGGCATGCGCGCACGGCAGGAGGGCGTGAGCACCTCTGCCTCCTTCCCAAATGTTCCTGGGTGCTGGCTCCGAAAGGCCCAGGGGCCGGGAAGGGACCTGGGAGCAGCTCCCTGCCTGGCCCAGCTGCACAAGGGCGCTGAGCCGGGCCTAGGTGAGGCCTTGCTGGCCGTCCACACGCAGCACATCGGCGAGAGAAGAGAGGCAGGCGGAAAGAAGGAATGTGTGTGTGTGTGGGGGGGGGTGCGGTAGAGATTGGTTTGGGGGCGTAATTACAAAGTGTGGCCTAGGGTGCCAAAAGGGGTTAATCTGGGCCTGGTGAAGGAATAATACAAAATTGTAGATAAAGAAAAAGCAAGGAAAGGCCATAAGGGATAAGTCTATCAGAAACTATAAGCTGCCCAAATTCAAAAGCAGTCTAGTTCTAAATCCCAGTTACCTTTGTTGACCTTGCTCTGCGCTTGAACTTCCCAAGCAATTCAACTTAAGACCAAGTGGCACGACATGGGTTGTTTTTACCTTTCGCAGATAGGAGATTACCACATAAGCCTGTGAGAGGCATTGGAAGTTCCCCAGGCATGATGGAAAACACTCACTTCCACATGACATCATCCTACATTCATCCCAAACCAATCTTCAAGTCATGTTAAACTTGTATTGAATGGAAACAATCTTTCCCACCCTTTCAACTCTTGGATGAACTTTCTGCAAACCAAAAAAAAACCCCTTTTCTCCCCCTGAGATGGGAGGAAGGAGGTCAGGTCGCTATTTTGTTGCCGTTTGCTGAATTATTTTAAGACCCTTTTAACTTGCTCTGAGATTTCCATGGCTTGGTTATAAATATGTCAATCGATCGATCAATGATTAGCAACATTAATAGTAACAGCTGGGGTGCTCAAGAGGGGTATTCCATATCTGTTTATGTACTTTAAGTATTAACTGTTAGAAGCAAATACTAAATAGTAGGCCTGTTTTTGAACGTCGGGTACATCCGAAATTCGGATGTAATTCGGATGTTTTTGACTTTTGAAGCGATTACGAAGAGAGTTAAGGAAACAGGAAGTGGATTTGCCATTTCAAAGTCTCCTTCGCCATATTCGGATACGGCTCGGATGTCATTTCCACCCTTCTCTATTTTTGTCCCATTGCGTTTTTAATGTTTTAAATATTTATTAATGTGTTAAATGAAGAAAACGGCATTACTTCACGACTGAAGATTCTTAGGGAGGACTCATCCCACGCTTTTTACAAGCACGTTGATGACTAAAAAGGCCAATCTGAGATATGGAAGTTCGGTTGCAGAAAGCACAGCAGAAAGTCTCCTTGGGTGATGTTGTTTCCAAGTTGCGGTTCTTTCTGCGTTGTCGTTTCTCTTCGAGACCCGTTTGGCGTGTCTTTTCGAAAGAGGCCGCAGCATTGTGGATAGTGCCTCTCCATGCCTCCCGATGTCAGGCCAGGGTGGACCATTGTTGGGGATCAATCTGGCCGAGCCTGAGATGTCGTTTCAGGGAGTCCTTATATCTCTTTTTGGGGGCGCCTCTCTTGCGCTGACCCGTGGCGAGTTCACCATAGAGTAGTATCTTTGGGAGACTATGGTCCTTCATCCTAGAGACGTGCCCTGCCCAGCGCAGCTGAGTTCTCAATAGCGTGGCCTCAATGCTGGTGACCCCTGCTTGCTCAAGGACAGCAACATTAGTCACATAGTCAGTCCAGTGTATATTTAGGATTGTGCGAAGACAGCGCTGATGAAAGCGTTCGAGGAGTCGTAGGTGTTGGCAATAGGTGACCCATGTTTCAGACCCATAGAGGAGAATGGACAGTATGATAGCTCTGTACACACTGATTTTGGTGCTTTGCCTCAGGTGTTTGTTGCTCCAGACTCTTTTGTGAAGCTTCCGAATGCACTCTATGCCTTTGCTAATCTGTGATCAATCTCTTTATCAATCTTGGCGCCTGAGGAGATGATGCTTCCCAGGTAGGTGAACTGCTGAACGGACTTAAGCACAGTCCGCCTATGCTGACGTGGGGATGATGGCATTCTTCCTGTGGTGCGGGCTGGTAGAGGACTTCCTTTTTCTTCAGGCTGACCTCCAGCCCAAAGAGCACAGTCCGCCTATGCTGAAGTGGGGATGATGGCGTTCTTCCTGTGGTGCGGGCTGGTAGAGGACTTCCTTTTTCTTCAGGCTGACCTCCAGCCCAAAGAGCTCTGCAGCTGTTGCAAAGCAGGACGTGAGGCGCTGCAGGGCTGCTTCTGAATGGGCGACAAGGGCAGCATCGTCAGCAAAAAGCAGCTCACGGACTAGATAGTTTAGAGTCTCAGTGCGAGCCCTCAGGCGGCTTAAGTTGAACAAGCTGCCGTCAGTACGATAGCGTATATATATGCCGTCTTCTTCTTCGAGGTCTGCTGTAGCCCTTTGGAGCATCATGCTGAAGAAGATTGTAAATAGAAATATAGTAAGTAAATAAATATTCAAGCCATAATCAGTGAGTCTCAAAAGCCTGGACACCGAGCCAGGTTTTAACTTCATATTGATGTTAATCATTTCTTCAAAATTATTCCATAACTGTGGTGGCAAAGCATACAAGAACCTCTGCTGTGACGCCACATGATATGCAGTAGATGCTTGGTATCCACTTGGATTTGGTTCCAGGACTCCCAGTGGATACCAAAGTCCATGGATATCCCATTTTAGAAAGTCTACCAGGGAGATCTGTAAGGTTTTATATAGATTATCTCTTGTCTGACCAACACCCCAAGGTCACTGTTAGGGTCGCCAGCTTCTGCGCAGCAGCAATAGCCAGTCAGTCAGTCAGTCAGTAGCCTTTATTTCAGTCAACAAACCATCGGCTAATACCAGGGTCGGGAACCTTTTTGACTCAGAGAGCCATGAAAGCAAAATATTTGGAAATGTATTTCAGTGAGAGCCATATAATAGATATAATATATGTTAAGACTGAATTCAACTAAATGTGAGTATATGCGTACATACTATGAGAAAAGGATTCCCCCGGAAGAATGATGGGACACCAGACCTGGCTCTGCAAAAGGCACGCTCAAGACTCTGGGAAGGAAGGGAAGACGGAAGGAAAGAAGGAAGGAAGGGGGAAAGAAAGAAAGAAAGAAAGACAGAGGAAATAAAGGAGGGAGGGGGAGAGGAAGAAAGAAAAGAAGAACCAACTATGGAAAAGGAAGAAAAGAAAAGTAGGGGAGAGGCAAGGAGGGGAAAAGAAAGAAGGAAATGGGAAGGGAGGAAAGGAAAGGGTGAGGAAAAGAAAAGAAAGGGAGTGAGGAAAAAGTAAAATAATGAAGGGAAAAGAATAAAAGAAAGAAGGGGGAGAGGGGGAAGTGAAAAGAAAGGAAGGAGAAGGAAAGGAAGACTTGGAGAAAAAGAATAGAGTAGGAAGGAAGGAAGGAAGGAAGGAAGAGGGAGGGAGGGAGGGAGGGAGGGAGGAAAGAGGGAAGGGGAGAGATGGAAGGAAAAGAAAGAAGAGAAGTATAAGGAAAGGGTGAAGGGGAGAAAGGAAGGAAGGAAGAGGAAGGAAGAAAGGAAGGAACAGGGAGGATGGAGGAAAGAAGGAAGGGGAGAGAGGGAGGGAAAAGAATGAAAGAAAACAAGAGGGGAAAAGAAAGGAAGAGGAAGGAAGGGGGAGGAGGGCGCGGGGCCAAGGCGGACCTTGGTGTCGACGTTGGTGAGGCAGTCCCTCTGGAAGGCGTCGAAGAGGCAGCGGCTCTTGAGCTGCCCGACAATGAGGGTGATGAGCTGGTCTCAGGGGCAGCGAGGCCGGGTCCGCAGCGCCAGGGCCAGGCCTGCCTCCGCTGCCTCCCCAAGGCCCTTATTCAATATTGGGTTTTAAACTTTGCCTGTGTGTACCCTGACGTTTGTACATTTGTGTACATGTGTTTGTACATGTGTGTGTGCCCTGATGTTCATACATCCTGATGTTTGTACATTTTTAATATTGGACATTGACCTTAATAAATCTTGTATGTATGTATTATATACAATGGCATAGCAAAATGGCAAAATCATAGTTTGCTTTTGTTTTGACTTGATTTTTGAAATAATTTCAGGCTGTGGATGGTTGCATCTGTGAGGTGGAGCATTGACTGCATGGCTCCCATCTTAAAAACAAGTCTATCACATTGCTTTTGAACTGTTAAAGGAAACATTGAACGACTTCTTCTTGGAGTAGATGGCTGTGTTAATATGACACCTCGTTCCCCATTGCACTAACACACTAGAATCAAAATGGCCCCAAAACTAGACAGCCACTAATTAAAATGTTCTTCTCTAATTAAGACGGCCTCTGCTGATTAATCAACTGGGCCGTCTGTTGATTAATCATTTAAATGGATTACATTTGGCAATCCTGGTTATTACTATGCCTAAATTAACAGCTATATTTTCAGTCACATAAACTAAAGTATTATTATGCTTATGTATTACTTACCACGTCCAAAGCTCTTCACATGCCTCAGCTCAGAGGTTTCTGCCGTGATTTTGGCCTTCTCCTTGGCTCCCTCCGGCCATCGCTGTGAAAGTGGAGGGATAGAAAGAAGTTCTTCCTCTGCAAATCTTAAGAGCTCGGGCAGACACGTAGCCCATTAAAATGTACTAACCAACAGTGCTTTGTAGTCTTAAAAAGAGGCCGGTCACATCATCTATACCAGACCTGGGAACCTACGGCCCGCGGGCCAGATGCGGCCCGGCAGCCGATTCTGTCCGGCCTGGGGAGAAGGGCGTCGAGGGCGGGGCCAAGAGGAAGGGGTGCCGCTGCCGCCATCCCATCACGGGCTATGGGGCCTGCATTGGCAGACAGCCAGCCGCTCTGGAGAACAATTGGAGGAGTGGCGGCGACTTGATCGTTTTCTGGTTCGCCAGGGCGATCACCCGCCGCAGCTCGCCGACTGCTCCCGCTGCAGGCCCGGATCTCCTCCCGTGCAGTTAGGAATTTTGGGAGTTGAAGTCCAAGACACCTGGAAGGCTGAAGTTTGCCCATGCCTCGACTAAAACTATGGAAGGTTCACTAGACCTTTGGGTACAGCAGTTTCTCTGAGCCGTAAACCCACTTTTTCCTGACCTGAAAAGTCTTTTCTTATCCAAACCTCAATTCAACCCTTGTGCAGCTGCTTTAGGCGGATCATGTTTACATGCTTCCAGGCTTTTTGTCTTTATTTCCTCTTCCAGTTTTTGTTATTTCCTTTTCTACTTTCACTTTTGGGTTGCTACTCCATTGTCCGGCCCCGAGAAAGAAATGGCAAGGAAAGGCCACTCGACCAGCTCTGTGGAAGGATGAGATTCAGTTGGCTCTGCCACTTCCGTATCCCTTCCTGACCTTCTATATAACTTTATGAATTAACACCTGTGTTACTTGTTTTCCCTTTTCCCCTTCTTCCTCTTTTCCTTTTGTGTCATACCTTTAGACACGTAGTTCCCAACCTGTGGTCCGTGCACCACCAGTGGTCCACAAGAACTAAAATCTGGTCCATGGCCTACACGGTTGCAATGAGAGCGACCGGTCTTGCAAAACCCTCCTAGAGTGCCGAGGCTTATTAAATATGGTTTTCTGTGGTCAAGCAGATTGGGATTGCTGGATGGCATATGTTCTGTATCAGAAACTAGAGCTGATGTGGTCTATCTAATGCAATTTTCTGGATCAGCATCACAAATAACCAAACCACATCTAAAGTTGACCAAAAACTGATTCGTAACCATTTTGGTACTAATGTTAGCAAGTGGCCCCTGGTCAAAAAAGGTTGGGAACCACGGCTTTCGACTATAAATACTCTATTTTCCAGCTTCCGTTCTGGGCATGTTCTCCATCTCAGATGAGTTGCGCTGCCAGCTGGATCAAGGCAGGTCGGCGCTGCTTGTGTTATTGGACCTCACAGCAGCGTTTGACACTGTCGATTACGATCTATTGACCCACCGCCTTGCCGGGGTTAGGAGGACTGCCCTTAATTGGGTATCCTCCTTCCTCTGGAACCGGCTGCAGCGAGTGAGGAGGGGCGAGGTTGTCTCCGAGGGTTCCCCGCTTCATTGTGGGGTCCCTCAGGGGGCTATCCTCTCCCCTCTGTTATTTAACATCTACATGCAACCACTTGCTCAGCTGGTGCGCAGCTTCGGGCGTGGGTGCTATCAGTACGCTGATGACACCCAGCTCATTCTGAGGATGGAGGGCCAGGCCGAATCCGTACCCGATAATTTCCATCGTTGCCTTGAAGCCGTTACTGGATGGCTGCGAGCCATTAGGTTGAAGTTGAATCCGGCTAAGACAGAGATCCTGTGGCTTAGTCACCCGGGCGGTAGGGATGTCCAGCTTCCGACCCTGGACGGCAGGACCTTACGTCCATCATCTTCGGTTAAGAGCCTCGGGGTAACCCTGGACCCTCTCTTGTCGATGGAGGCACATGTCTCCGCCGTCAGCAGAGTGGTGTTTTTCCATCTTCGCCAGGCAAGGAAGCTGGCCCCCTATCTGTCCCGCTGTGATCTAGCCACAGTGATCCAAGCCACGGTCATCTCAAGGATAAACTACTGTAACACTCTGTACATTGGCCTTCCTCTGTCGGTGATCCGGAAACTCAAGCTGGTGCAGAATGCTGCAGCCCGGCTCCTTACGGGGAGTGTGGTAAGCGTTAACATCGCACCCATCCTGCGCGAACTGCACTGGCTACCTGTGGAATGCCGGATCACCTTCACAGCGTTAGTTCTGACTTTTAAGGCATTACATGGTCTGGGGCCAGTGTACCTGCGGGATCGCCTCATCCCGTACTATCCCACCAGATCGTTGCGATCGGAGGAACAGAATCTCCTGGTCATTCCCTCCCCTAAAACGTATCGCTTGACGGCAACCCGTCAGCGGGCCTTTTCAATAGTGGCTCCAACACTTTGGAACTCGTTGTCCGCCGACGTTCGCACTATGCAGGACATTCTCCCATTCCAGAAAGCATGTAAGACCCTGCTATTCCAGCGGGTTTTTGGAGCTGGATGAGCTGCAGTCCCTGTTGCATGTCGCCACTTGCACTCAATTGTTTTTATCCTGTGCCACACTGTGTTTAGTATGTGGCTTACTGTGCTTTTTAGATATGTTTTAACTGTGGCTTTAATTTCGTTGTGCATGATTGTTTTATAGTATGCTGTTAGCCCCCCGAGCCTTTGGGGAAGGGCGGTAAACAAGTACAAATAAATAAGTAAATAAATAAATAATTTGATTGACTTTATGCAAACCATGGGGAGGTGCCTGAGATGTGTGGCAAAAACCTTTAAATAGATAATTCAGATACATGAAAACAGCCTCTTTTTGTTCCGCCTGTTAGTTTCTATACCACACGTTTACGCCTACATAAACACCAGATTAATGAAATGCTCCTGCGTGTGTCAGGGACTGCCAGAGGAGGAGACAATCTCTGTCACATAATGGCTGTTTCAAAACGTTATCAGATTATTCCACAGCCACAGTGTCTGTGATGTGGCTGCCTGTCACCCTGGGCTTGGTTCTCAGCCTCCTTGGATTTGAGTGTCACTCCTATGGCCTGAAGACTCCCTTTTACTCTCCACACAGGCGCATAGTGACCTATTTTCCAAGATAGCCAGTGAGACAAAGATCCAGCTTTCCAATGCAGGTTGTGTATCTTTTATCCAAAATGCTTGAGACCAGAAGTTTTTGCATTTTGAGTTTTATTCAAATTTTGGAATATAGGTATAGTACAGGGCTGTCCAACTTCTACCGGCCCAGGGGCCGGAATTCCAGTGACTTATCACCTGGGGGGGCGCAGTGGGGAGATTGCGGGGCGGGGCCGATTGCGGGGGGCGGGCCGATCGCGGGGGCGATTTCGCCGCTTCTGGCGCCCGAGAGTGACGCTGTAAGGGAGGGCGAAACCAAGGGAAGCTCCCCTTAGCTCTTCCATCCCTTCTATAGCGTCACTCTCGGGCGCCAGAAGCGGGCGATTTCGCCACTTCTGGTGCCCGAGAGTGACGCTGTAAGGGAGGGTGAAGCCAAGGGAAGCTCCCCTTAGCTCTTCCATCCCTTCTATAGTGTCACTCTCGGGCGCCGGAAGCGGGCGATTTCGCCGCTTCTGGCGCCCGAGAGTGACGCTGTAAGGGAGGGCGAAACCAAGGGAAGCTCCCCTTAGCTCTTCCCTTCCTTACAGCGTCACTCTCAGGCGCCAGAAGTGGGCGATTTCGCCGCTTCTGGCGCATGGCCGGGATGCTGTAGGAGGAAGGGCGAAACCAAGGGAAGCTCCCCTAGGCTCCTCCCTTGCGGCGGCCGTGGATGGCGCTTGCGCCGCCGCGCGCATGCGCACTTTTTTGGGGGTATTTTTTAAAAAAAACATTGTTGCAGGAGGGTAGGGGGCTGTGTCCAAGGGGCTGGCGGGCCGTGTGCGGCCCATGGGCCACCTGTTGGACAGGCCTGGTATAGTACATACTGTATTTGTGAGAATTAGAAAAGCCGGAAAGGTGTGGATTTGTGTGCCGCGCGGATGGTGCGCATGCGCGGATGGTAGATCTTTTTGACTTGGTTTTTTCATAAGTAGCTCACATGCTGAAAAACTATGAGCACCCCTGCTCTAGGGACTATGATTGAAGGGTGGAATAAAATACATTGAGTAAAATAAATAATATATGGGTTGTTGTAAGTTTTTAGGGCTGTGTGGTCATGTTCCGGAAGCAATCTCCCCTGATGTTTTGCCTGAATCTGTGGCAGGCATCCTCAGAGGTTGTGGAACATGACCACACAGCCCTAAAACTTACAACAACCCAGTGATTCTGGCCATGAAAGCCTTTGACAATACATTAAATAATATCTACTATAAGCTGCTTTCCTGGAAATATCCATACTTTAACCTGGCACATGCTGAATCCAGGACAGCCTTCACAATGGTTTCCTGACCATCCTGTTTGAAATATTTAATCTGGACCTGCCCGTGATTTAATCTGGCGCCATCTCCTTGGGCAGAGTATGCCCTGCTGCCGGATTATGGGCCCAGCCTCATTGGCCATGCTAGTATTAATTAATCTGGTGATGCAATTGCCGCAGGCCATGGAATGGCGCAGGAGCCTTTCTGCAGGATACGGCTAAACAGATGAGCTCAGAGCAAGAAACCTCCGAGGAAAAACAAAGCTCCCTTTCGATTTCTTTGTTACTCGGCCAATAAATTCCAACTCCTTTGACAGGCTGTCTGTCACTATTTCAAGTCTATTAGGTGCCTGTTGCCTTACTTTTAAGTCTTCCAAGAGAAGCAGCATGCTGTCTCTGGGTTGGAATTTAAAAAATACACTGCAATAGTGGGTCATCCCTGAAGAAAACTCAGGGATTAAGTACATCTATAATATATACACTCTCACCTACCTGCTAACATCCACTTTTTAAATGTGTGGTTTACCATCCCCTCTTCCAACAATTTTAGCCCAATCTTAGAGCCTTTTAATGAGATTTTAAGGATTTAATATGTTTTTAATGATATCCATTGTTACATATGGTTTTCTTAAGTTATTTTATAATGTAATTAGTTGTTTTTGACTTTGTTTGTTTACTATTGACTTTGTTTGTTTGTTTACTATTGATGGTACTGAATGTTTGCCTCTGTGTGTTTGTCGTGAGCCACCATCAGTCCCTTTGGGGAGATTGGGCAGGCTATACATATAGTTGCATTCATTCATTAATCCACAGCTTAAGTCTCTGAAAGTAGCCACAGGAAGCTTCTGAACCATATTCTTTTTCCCCCCAAAAAAATCAGGCCCGGATTAACAAATTTTTGCGCCCTAGGCCACACTTTGGAATTACGCCCCCTACCGCACCCCCCCCCCCCACACACACATCACTCAGACCCACACTAAAAATAAAACCGTATCTTCTCCTCCTCCCTCCCCCACCCCGGGCGGTCCTGAGCTGATGCTGCTGTGGGCCCTGGGGAGCGGGGGAAGGCTTGCCGTGGGCAGCAGAAATGGAGCTCAGGGCAGGGGCTTTCTTTCCGCTCTGCAAACCTGGCCCTGGATCTCTCTCTCTCTCTCTCTCTCTCTCTCTCTCTCTCTCTCTCTCTCTCCTGAGGAAGCAGCAAAAGGCGGGAAAGGAGGCCACTCACCCAGGACGCTGCCCTTTTGGCAGAGGCAGGAGAAGAGACGGCGAGGCTGCTGGAACGCGCCTGGCCTCCGAGCCGCCACTCTTCGTCCTGTTGCACCGAAATCTGAGGAGGAGGAAATGGCGCCTCCAGCCCGCTTTGGCCACCCCGCCAGCATCCTCCGCCGACAGCCTTTGCAGCGGGCAAGGAAGGAGAGGCAAAGCGCGGAGAGGAGCCCCTGCAGATCCCCAGCCTTGCCGCCCGCAGCTCCCGTGCCTTCCTCCTCCTCTTCCTCGGATTTCGGCGCAACAGGACAAAGAGTGGTGGCTCGGAGGCCAGGCGCGCGCCAGCAGCCCCGTCTCTTCTTCTGCCTCCGCCGAAAGGGCAGTGTCCTGGGTGAGTGGCCTCCTTTCCCGCCTTTTGCTGCCTCCTCAGTGGAGAGAGAGAGAGAGAGAGAGAGAGAGATCTCCTGCCCCAGGCTGCCGCCGGACCCTCTCCCCCACTCAAGTGGAGGAGGCCTCCCTCTGGGGCAGGCGCCTGCAGCCGGGCGCATTCTCCTCTGCTGGCATCTGGGAGGGAGGGAGGGAGACCTCGCTGGAGGTTTCCTCCCAGAATCACGCTCTCCTGATGTTCCGCCCTCAGGGGCAGGCTGAGACAACATTGGGGGGGGGGGGGTCTGTGATCTGCGCCCCCTTCGGCTTGCGCCCCTAGGCCATGGCCTAGGGTGGCCTTATGGGTAATCCGGTCCTGCCCCCCATGTAGAGAGAACTCAAGGGGTGAAATCCATGTTTCCTAGACTTAATGTCAGGGGAAGCCTTTCCCTTTACTTACATGGAGTTGCATTTCAAAATGTACCTGTTCCAACTTACAAACAAATTCAACTTACGAACAAACCTACAGAACCTCTCTTTTTGGCAACCTGGGGACGGCCTGTGTATTAAACCCAATATATAAAGTGGCTCCAGTTCCAATCTTTATATTTATGGGAGAGGTGCTAATGACATCTAACAGAGCGGAGCCTTAAAACCCCCAGTAAACTTCAATTCCCAGCAAGTTTAAAGGATGCCATGAGAACTTTATAGCAACCGACAGACGTCTGTAGCGTCAGTAAACTCCAGGATCTGGTTTCCACCTCCAGCCGGGGACAGAAACTGTAACTCGGCAGGGCGAATGCTAGTCATAAACATGTTTGTCTCCAGTGGAAGCCAATTTGAATTAGAAGACACACAGGAAACAAATCTGTTGCACTGTTATTACAGCGTCTTTCACGCCTACAGCTGTACTTTGAAGGGAAGAAAATTCTCCCACATGGATGTCTGCTGTTAAAACTAATGGGCAGGCGACGTTTCCCGCCCAAAGAATATCTTTTTTGGGGGGTATGAATCAGTACGTTTTTCAAAAAACTCTACAAGATACGGGTCTCCATTATCATTTGTGCCCGCACACACAATTATGTATGTACCTATCGACACAGATCTTTCCCTTCCTCGAGATTGTTCCATTTCTCAGCCGGGCTCCTGTCATGACTTGTTAGGAAACAAAGGCTGCAATAAATCCCGCTTTGTGTACTTAGTTGAACACCACTCATCCAGAAGCGCCATAAACCCAAGAAGACATAAAAAGGATATAATCGTCCCCTTACACGCACATGCACACACTCAAGCGCACATGCAAACACGCCCCACGGACTGTTTCCCACACCCTCCCATAAAGTTTCTTTTCCTGAACGTCTTTAATCAGAAGGGAACTTGAGAGAGATCACAGGGCCCAGGGAATAGGAGCTCCCTACCGGGGAGATGGAGCATTCCTGCCGGGCAGGCTGGGTGACTAGCCATCCCCAGCCACAGAATGGAAAGGGGTGTTTGTAGGGCTCGGAGAGTGGTGTTGGACACACGCCATTCTGCTAGCAAGGCTCCAGGTGTAACTGCCACAGGACCAGAGTGTTGAAAGTTACTTTTTTTGTACTGCCTTCAAAGAAGTAGCCATGTTAGTCTCTTACTGCGTATTTATACACTCAGTGTGAAACCTGGGCCTGTTTCGATGGACACAACATAGAGATTCCTGGCAGGAATGGCAGAAAGACACACACGAAGGTCTTGCTCAACAGCTGCTCATTTGTGGGATTAACATAATTCAAAAACCACTGGACAAATTGCTGCCAAATTTGGCCACAAAACATACGAATAGTAACCCAAGGAGGGACCATAGGTCAAAAAATTGATTTTGTCATTTCGGAGTTGTAGTTGCTGGGAGTTATAGTACACCTGCAATCAAAGAGCACTCTGAACTCCAGCAATGATGGAACTAAACCAAATATGCCACACAGGACTCCATGACCAATAGAAAACACTCGAAGCAGGGCCGTAGCCAGGACTTTGGTTCGGGCGGGGCTGAGTTTGGTTCGGGGGGGCTGAGACTGGTTGGAAGAGGGTCTACCCTAGCAAACCTTTTGTATTGTTATCCCAATAACCCCATTAATGTGGGATATAATGAGCATGGTAATCAGATCATGATATGAATAAACATAACAGTTTAAATAATGTACTAGTAAGGCCTTTTCGTGGACCACCCTGAGAATTTCCGGGGGGCTGAAGCCCCTTAGCCCCCTGGCTACATGCCTGACTCGAAGGGTTTGTTGGGCATTGACCTTGAGCTTTGGAGTTGCAGTTCACCAACATCCATAGAGCACTGTGGACTCAAACAATGTTGGATCAGGACCAAACTTGGCACAAATACTGAATATGCCCAAATGTGAACACTGGTGGAGTTTGGGGAAAATAGATCTTGACAATTGGGAATTGTAGTTGCTGGAAGAGAAGGGAGGGGTGAGAGAGAGCGAGGCAGAAGAGAAGGGAGGGGGAGCGCACGAGGCGGAAGGGAAGGGAGGAGGAGGAGAGCGAAGGCATGCTCTGTGGTGGCGCTTGCTCATGGCCTTCTCCTCTTCTTCCCCCTCTCTTCCCCTCCGTTGGCCGCTCTGCTTGCCTGCCTGCCTGCCTGCCTGCCTGCCGGGGCCCTTACGCGGGCCGGTCAGAATCGGCTGGCGGGCTGCGAAATGCCCAGGTCTGGTATTGGTGGTTCCAACTTCCCATGGCACACCTGATGATCGCGAGTTAAAGGGAGTTGCAGTTGTTAGGATTTATAGTTCACCTGCAATCAAAGAGCATTCTGGACTTCACCAACGATGGCATTGAACCAAACTTGGCACACAGAACTCCCATGACCAACAGAAAATACTGGAAGGGTTTGCTTGGCATTGACCTTGAGCTTTGGAGGTGTAGTTCACCTGTATCAAGAGAGCACTGTGGACTCAAACAATGATACATCTGGACCAAACTTGGCACGAACATACAATATACCCAAAAGTGAACACTGGTGGAGCTTGGGAAAAATAGACCTTGACATTTGAGAGTTGCAGTTGCTGGGATGTTATCCCGCGTCCAATCTGGATCTCAATCCACACGGAAGGGAAGGCCAGGGAAGGGTAAACCCTTTCCGAAAATGGCAATTTCCTTTCCGAAAATGGCGGCGGCGGCTTCGAATTTGGTAATTTACTCCCGGGTTGCTTAAAGTGCTTCATAAACAATTCAAAAGTAATTTAGAATAGAATTTAATACAAATTTGATCAAGATACAAAAAACCTAACCGGGCCTAATTTCTAGTTTCTCTAGCACAGTTCTGTACTATGTACTAATGTGATTCTTAACCAATCCAAACCGGATTCCTTTATCTTTCCCTTGCTTCCTTCCATCTTTCTCCTCCTCCCTTCTCTTTTTCCTTCTTTCCCTTCCTTCCTTCCTTCCATTCTTTCCTTCCACCCTTTCATCCTTCCCCTTTTCCCCCTCCCCCTCTTTCTCCTTGCATTTTTCCATTTTTCCCTTCCTCCCTTCGTCCTTCTTGCCTTCCTTCTCTCTTTCTTTCCTCCTTCCCTCCCTTCTGTCTTCCCTTCCTTCTCTCTTTCCTTTATCCTTCCCTTGCTTCCTTCCATCCTTCTCCTCCTCCCTTCTCTTTTTCCTTTCCTTCCTTCCATTCTTCCCTCCCTCCCTTTCATCCTTCCCCCTTCCGTCTCCCCCTCCTTCTCCTTCCATTCTTTCATTCCACCCTTTCATCCTTCCCCTTTTCCCCCTCCCCCTCTTTCTCCTTCCATTTTTCCCTTCCTCCCTTTCGTCCTTCCTGCCTTCCTTCCTTCTTTCCTTCCTCCTTCCCTTCCTTCGATCACCGAGCAGGGAGAGCTAGCACGCGACTCCCAAGTTAGAGTCGCGTGCTAGTTCCTGGATTGGAACCTGGCTAAACTGCAGGAAACAAAGGGTGGTAATAAACGGACACTTCCTTGGGTGGAAAGAGGTGAGAAGTGGCGTACCCCAAGGTTCAGTTTTGGGTCCGTTACTTTTTAATTTATTCATAAATGATCTGGATGTAGAAGTAAATTGCGAGGTAGCAAAGTTTGCAGATGACACTAAACTGTTCAGGGTAGTTAAAAATGAAACTGACTGTAAAGAGCTCCAGAAAGATCTCTCGAAATTGAGTGAATGGGCAACAAAGTGGCAAATGCATTTTAACCTAAACAAGTGTAAAGTCATGCACATCGGGGCAAAGAACCCCAAATACACTTATCAACTGATGGGATCAAAGCTTTCCGAGACAAACCAGGAAAGGGATCTTGGGGTTTTGGTGGACAGCTCAATGAAGATGTCTACCCAGTGCGCAGCAGCAGTGAAAAAAGCAAATTCTATGCTTGGCATGATCAGGAAGGGAATCGAAAATAGGTCGGCAAATGTTGTATTGCCTCTCTACAAATCTATGTTGAGGCCACATCTGGAGTACTGTGTACAATTCTGGTCTCCGCACCTCAAGAAGGATATAACGGAACTGGAAAAGGTACAGAAAAGGGCAACCAGAATGATCCAAGGGATGGAGCAGCTCCCTTATGAAACCAGGTTGCAACGCCTTGGTCTTTTCAGCCTTGAAAGACAGCGTTTAAGAGGTGACTTGATCGAAGTGTTTAAAATCATGCATGGGATAGAAAAGGTGAATAAAGAAAAACTATTTTCTCTGTCACCCAACACTAGAACTAGGGGGCCCTCCCTGAAGCTCCAAGGTAGGAAAGTCAGGACTAATAAAGGGAAATATTTCTTCACCCAGAGGGTCATTGGGTTATGGAACTCACTTCCAGAGGAGGTTGTGACAGCTGTCAGCCTGGACAGCTTCGAGGCAGGATTAGACAGATTCATGGATACCAAGGGAATCAGTAGTTACTGAAATGGACATCCAAGTGCCACCTCTGTGTTGATGGAGGCAGGCAGGATTTCCCCGGGTACTGGTTGTGGGGGGTCGGGAGCAGGTGAGGGTTTTGCCCTCCTTTCTGCTAGAGATCCCCGTGTACAACTAGTGGCCCACTGTGTGACACAGAATGCTGGACTAGATGGGCTGAGGCCCGATTCAGCATGGCTCTTCTTATGTTCTTATGTTCTTAAAGTTCGCCCATGCCTGCTGCTAGATATGGTTGAAGAAATCTCTTATACTTTTAATGAGATGGTGTTTCTTTCTACGCAGTTCTTGCACGTTTCCACAATTTCAGAAGGCCACAAGCACAGAAAGAGTGAGAAGGATAACTTTGCATATTTAAAATGTAGGTGGGTTTTAAAGTCTATTCTTAGTCTAAGCCCAAAGCCCTTGCTGCTGCTGAACTCCCTTCTCTCCCCACCTCTACTCAAAATCCACAGTCACTCTGTGATTCTAATGTGCTTCCTCTCCCATTCCATTCTGATCCCTTCCTCTGACCGCTGAAACAAACGCAACCAAGACTCATGTCACACCTTGGAAGATACACAAACTTGCTTTTAACCTGCCACTTCCAGCCTTGTGGCTTACATTCTGCTTTATGAAACTTAAGAAGCTCTAGTATCAGTTGGCAGGAATCTATATATATAAAAAGAGAATGGCCGTGCATTGACAAAAACTATAAGCCCCAGAACCACCAACCTCCCCAAACACATTCCCCCATGTCACAAGGTACCTACAGGGCACAACAAAACCAGCCTCCCTACCTCACAACCCCCGAAACACAGCCCAAAAACGCCCATTAGAAATAGCAGCGCATGCTGCATGGCAATGGCCTCCTTCCCCCGCGAGGGGAGGGGAGAGGGAAAGCAATCGCGCAGGCGCACTCAGCCCCCCCAACCCCCCAACCCATCCCGTCGCCCTCTCTCCTCACTCACCGGGTGCCAGGGCCTTCACTGCAACAGCGGCACCGCCGTAACCGCTTCCTCTGCCTCCTCTGCTGCCTCCCAGCCGCTCCTGGACCAGGGTCGTGCGGGCGGCGGAGTTCCCACCTCCTCCGCTGGCTTCTCGGCCTCCTCCATCACCTTCCAGCCGCTTCCGGACCCGGGCGCCGCTCCTGGACCCGGGTTGCGCGGCCGACGCCGTGGCCGCCTCCTTCGCTGCCTCGGAGCAGCGGCACTACACTTCCCAGAAAGCTCCGCATGAACAGGAAGTGGCCATGCAGGGCCTTCTGGGAAGTGTAGTCCCGTGGAGGACTTCCGGCCGGGAGAGGCGGAACTTCCTCTTTGGCGCCTGCTTTGGTGCGTCCTTGCCCTCTTCCGCCGCCTCCCTGCCGCTCCTGGACCCGGGCCGCCGAAACACGCGGCCCACGTCCAGGAGTGGCTACGAGGCGGAGGAGGAGGCCTAGGAGGCGGCAGAGGAGGCGGCCACGCCGCCGCCCACCCAGCCCGCCTCAACAACCGCCTGAGAAGCGGCGGAAGACCCCCCCCTTCCCACGACGACGAGGAAAAAATTAAAAAGTAAGGAGCAAAAAGAAAAGAATAGAAGGATGGAAGGGGAGAAGAAAAGAAGAAAAAAAGGAAGGAAAAGGGAAGAAGGAGAGAGAGAGAAAACATACAAGGATGGAAGGAAGGAGGGGGAAGGAAAATACACCAGAAAGGAATGAAAAAGCCACAGCGAAGCGTGGCCGGGTCAGCTAGTATACTTATATAGGTCTTCTTAACTTGTTTTGTTCCATGCACACCTTTACCAATCAGGTGAAAACCATGGATCCCTTCTCAGAACGTAGCAGACGATAGTTTTATGATTCTCAACATCGACATCTTTGAATTAAAGTTTTAGAATTATTCAAAACTAGTCGTCCCCTGCCACATGTTGCTGTGGCTCAGTCTGTGTGTATGTGTTTTGTGTGTGTGTGTGCGTGTTTGCACCGGGAATGTGCTGTTGATGCATAAGTCATAGAGCAGAGCCAGGTCTGAACCATACATTCATTTTATTAGTAGAGAAAACAAAACATTTTGCCAGAGCGATTCTAAAGCATGTCTCACACAGGCATAAATCATGGCGACTACAGCGTTTCTTCTTATCTACAGTTTACATTCCAGAGTTCAAACATATAGGACCTCTGCTTCCATCACAGACACGGACCTTTCCTTCTGCAGTTAACCCTATAATAGCCTAACAATATCATACAGCATAGCAAAGCATTTTAAATTCACATTTGTCAATACATAAAAAACACTGACATGTGGCGCAGCTGGCTGGCAGTCAGCTGCATAAAATCTATACTGACCAGAAGGTCATGAGTTCGAGGCCTGCCTGGGTTGGGGTGAGCGCTCGACCATTGTGTAGCTTGTTGTCGACCTTTGAAACCCAAAATACAGTTGCATCTGTCAAGTAGGAAATTTAGGTACCACGTTGTGGGGAGGCTAATTTAACTAATTTACGAGGCCATAAATATCCAGGAAGTGTGCATAGCAGTGAAGGAGTGTGTCAGCTCCCCCTGGTGGCCAGAAGCTGAAATGTTAAATTGCCTCTGAGTGTTTTGTCTTACATGTTTGTATGTCCAAAGGGCATTGAATGTTTGCCTGTACTGTATATGTGCATTGTGATCTGCCCTGAGAAGGTGAGAAGGGCGGAATATAAATCATGTAAATAAATAAATATATGGTTTTGTGCATGTGTTGTAATGTATATATATATTTATTTTTTGACTTTTTAAGTCTCTTCTGCTGTGTTTTTTTTAGTGTTTTACGAGTGATGGTCAGCCATTGGCCTGATACATGTATTGTGTCCAAATTTGGTGTCAATTCGTCCAGTGGTTTTTGAGTTATGTTAATCCCACAAACGAACATTACATTTTTATTTATATAGACTAGCCATCCCCTGCCACGCATTGCTGTGGCCCAGTCTGTGTATATGTGTTTTGTGTGTATATATATTTATCCCAAGACCTCCCTTAGGGCGACCTCCCCTTGCACTGGGCTCTGCTTTAAGGAGGTGTGATTTGAATCCATTTAGCTCTAAATTGTCACAGTTCCAAGTCTCTTGTAGGAAGATTATGTCATAACTTCCAATAAAATCACAAAATGAGTGGTCAGCTATCTTATTGCGCCAGCCAGCAATGTGTATATGTGTGTTTGCGTTTATATGTGTGGTTTTGCGCATGTGTTGTAATGTAATTTTTAATTTTTTGGCTTTTTAAGTCTCTTCTGCTCTGTTTTTCAGTGTTTTTGTGAGTGATGGTCACTTGTTGACCTGATAGATGTATTGTGTCCAAACTTGGTGTCAATTTGTCCAGTGGTTTTTGAGTTATGTTAATCCCACAAACGAACATTACATTTTTAGCTATATAGATTACATTATACACAACTTTGCCGCCTAACATTGTGCAGCACATCCGGTCATTTAAGTGTTCAGAAATGTGAGTTTTGCCACGGTGTCATAAAACAATTTCCACCATCCTTACTAACCTTTTTCCAGGCAGTTATCTACTGTACCCAAAGCACCCTACATCAAAATAAAATAAAAGTCATCCTAAGTCAACACTATACTGTGTTTAATAAGTCCACGCTATACTTTACTTGGTTTTTCCCCCCATTCAAGTTCACGGGCCCCCTGAAATCTTTCCACAAACCCCCAAAGGGTCCGTGAACCCCAACTTAAGAACCCCTGCTCTAAAGGAAACTTTGTAAAGCCAAACAAATGGAAATACCCCCACTCCAAAAAGCGGACTGTGGGTATTGCATTAAAGATTCTCTCAGCATTACTTCACGAACGAAGATTCTTAAGAAAGACTCATCCCACGCTTTCTACAAGCGCGTTGATGACTAAAAAGGCCAATCTGAGATAGGCAAGTTCGGTTGCAGAAAGCACAGCAGAAAGTCTCCTTGGGTGATGTTGTTTCCAAGTTGCGGTTCTTTCTGCGTTGTTGTTTCTCTTCGAGACCCATTTGGCATGTCTTCTCGAAAGAGGCCGCAGCATTGTGGATAGTGTGTCTCCATGCCTCCCGATGTGAGGCCAGGGTGGACCTTTCTTGGTGATCAATCTGGCCGAGCCTGAGATGTTGTTTCAGGGAGTCCTTATATCTCTTTTTGGGGTCGCCTCTCTTGCGCTGACCCATGGCGAGTTCACCATAGAGTAGTATCTTTGGGAGGCGATTGTCCTCCATCCTAGAGACGCGCCCTGCCCAGCGCAGCTGTGTTCTCAATAGCGTGGCTTCAATGCTGGTGATCCCTGCTTGCTCAAGGACAGCAACATTAGTCACATAGTCGGTCCAGTGTACATTTAGGATTGTGCGAAGACAGTGCTGATGAAAACGTTCGAGGAGTCGAAGGTGTTGGCGATAGGTGACCCATGTTTCAGACCCATATAGGTATTCAGGAAGGGGCAGGGCGGCACCAAAAAGGAGGACCTCCGGTATCCTTCCTTCCTCATCTCCATGTGCGTTGTGTTTTTATTTGTTTCAACTTTTTTTTTTGGTTCGTGATCTGTGCCCCCTCGGTTTGCACCCCTACGCCATGGCCTAGGTTGGCCTTATGGGTAATCCTGGCCTGGCTGTGGGCAATGTGGGGCATCGGTTGATGGGATTACTCCCTGTTCTGCGGATTCACCATGGAGGCCGGCGAATCCCCCTGCTGCCCCACACCAATGTGATGAGGCCTAAACTTACACCCCATTCTCAGGTGAAGAAGAGCAATCTGTACTTCCTTGGGAGGAAAGGAGTGACAGGAATGCAACGAAATAAACAAATTGCAAAGTACTTATACATTCAAGATTTTAAATGACACACTGACATAACCAGTTTGCATCTATAGTCTGTCAAGCTGTGAATTATGGGTGTTAATTTCTGTTAAATATTTATAATTAAATATCCGATTACATTTTAATTGAATCTTTCCTCCGGAGAGGTTGAGGTGGCACAGGTGGTTCTTTGATATTATCCAGGATTGTCCTCATAATAACCTTGAGAATAGGCCAAGGGTGTTGTCTACTAGAGGTGTGCCATTCGGCCAAAAGGCATGCCGTTTCAGGGTCCATTGTCGGCTAACCCCTCGTTCTGTTGACCAGGAAGTTACTTGAACCGGGAGGGTGTTGTCGTTTTCATTTGGCAAAGATTCAGCCCATTGGCTACTATGGGAAATGTTAAATGCTCAATCCTCAGTCATTTTAAGACCTACCTCAGTTTTAGACCCCATTTACCACTGCAGGTCTGCCAAGTGTCAAAACAATAACACAGAGTATGGGTTCAAGAACCAACTAATAAACACACAAAGCAGGTAGATACGGTATAAAAGTATCAATAGGTGTTAGTATTCAACATCTAGAGTGCAGACATAACATTTCAAAAGGAACAACCATATCCATATACACATATGGATGTTGTGGCGAAACATACAAATAAGCCGGATTATATCCAATGGCGTAATAACACATAAGTGAATCTTCGCATATACACAACTAGGTAGTCCAAAAGATTATCACATTAAGTCTCTAGTGTTGAAAAGTCCAGACACAATATGATAACGATTTAGCTCCTGAAGGTTATTAGAAGTCAGGCCGACGGGCTGGTGATGCCAACAAATCAGGGGCCACTCCCCCATTTCGCCCCCAGGCGGGGCTTTCTCAAGCCTTCATAGATGTTGTCGTCGTCCTTATATCTATAGGAAAAATATCATCATAACTATACATAAACCAAGTGTATAAACCCATGAGGAAATATTAATATAGCAAGTAACATACCAATAGTAGGAAGCGTCAGGGCTTAACCTCACCGATCGCGGCGAGGTGACCATAAGGTAAGGTGGATAAGAACCAGGAGGTTAAAATAAAGGTAATTCAGGTGAGACACGTTAGGTAATCAGGGACTGAACACTGACTCCTTCATTTAACCCTTTCGGGTACTCTGTGTTTAAACGTAAAATCCATAATCTTTCTAATTTACGTAAGGCATTGAATGTGTCAACATGGGGACGAGGTGTAATTTTATCCAGGACCCTAATTCGGAGGGATTTGGGGTCATGTTTTAGTTGTTGACAGTGGGCATAAAAGGGTAGGTCAGTGTTGCCTGTGTTTATTCTGCTCCGATGTTCAATAAAACGTTGATGTAATGGTCTCGTCGTCCCGTTGTCCCCCCCCCCCGCGCTCGCTTCGCCTCGGCTCTCCTGTCCCGGCCCGGCCCCTGGCTCTCGGCTGCCCGGGACACTCCCCCTTCCGCCTGGCCATGGGAAGCACCTGCCGGAGCCTCCTGGTGGCCTTGGCACTCCTGCTCTGCTGTCCGGGGAGCAAGGAGGGGGCTCGGCCCTTTCCCAGGGGGAGGAGGGGGTAGTAATTCCAAAGTGTGGCCTAGGGCGCAAAAAGGTGTTAATCCGGGCCTGCATGTGGATGCAGAATAGGCATTTGTAGTCCCTTACAGACCACCGCCATTTGACATCTACTTAGAGAAGGGGGTGGTTAGTTTTTTCATAAGAGTTAAGGTACAGGTCTTCCACTGATCCTTGGATATGTTTGTGTCGATTTTTCAAACTAACTTATACACAAGTATGCAGTATTTTCGCACTTGCTCACTTGCTCTTGCATTCGCTCATGTTAATGTGACTCCCTCCCTCCCGTTTCCTTCCCAATGCACAGTGGAGTGAGACGCAACACATGATCAACGGTACGCCCGTGTACATGTACCAGGATTGCAGTGTCCTCTCCGAGGGAGACACGGACCACTGGCTTCGCACCAACTGGATCTTCCGCGGGGACGCCTCCTCCAACATCTTTGTGGAGCTGAAATTCACCATCCGTGACTGCAAGAGCTTCAAAGGAGAGGTGGTGAGCTGCAAGGAGACCTTCAATCTCTTCTACATGGAGTCGGAACATGACGTCGGGATCCAGTTCCATCGCCCGCTCTTCGCTAAGGTCAGCAGGATGAACAAATGTTGTTAAAGAGAAGGGCAGTGACCACTGCGCCCCGTCACGTATAGCCTTTGGGCCTAAGAAAGATTCATTGGCTGCATGTTGCGTGTCCGACAAGTTGTTTATAAATTATGGCAAATTATCACAGGGCTTAGGGGCCAGGCCCGGATTAACACTTTTTTGCACTTTGGAATTACACCCCCTTTCGTGCGCCGTCGCATGCTCCAAGTGCGCATGCACGGGCCAGGCACCCACCCCCTCCTTTGCTCTGCTGCATTCCTCCTCCCACCCTCTTTCTGAGGCCACGGCGAGTTGTCCCAGAGGCAGTGGCAACTGCGCGGTGCCCCTTCCATGCGGCGCCCCATTCACGCAGCGCAGGACAACTCAGCGTGGCCTCAGAAGGAGGCAGGGAGGAGTGCAGCCCGAGCGAGCAACGTCACTCCCCCGGGGACGGGGCCCGAGTGATGTCGCTCGGGCCCCGCCATGGAGGGTAGTGACGTCTCTCGGACCCTGCCCCCAGAGGAAGTGACGTCGCTCAGGTTGCACTCCTCCTCCCTCCCTCCTTCTGAGGCCACGCTGAGTGAGTCGTTCCAGAGGCAGCGGAAGGTGCGCTGCGTGAATGGGGCGCTGCGTGGAAGGGGCGCCATGCAGCTGCCGCTGCCTCTGGAACGACTCACTCAGCGTGGCCTCAGAAGGAGGGAGGGAGGGAGGAGAAGAGGACCGGTGGTGAGTCATCGCCATTATTTCTTTTTTGGCCATGATCTGGCGCCCTCCTCGGCTTGCGCCCATAGGCCACGGCCTATGCTGGCCTAATGGATAATCCGGGCCTGCTTAGGGCCCAGAAAAGTGAGGTATAAATAAACAACAATAATAACGTGTTTTTGAATGCTTTCTTGGCTGGAATCACTGGGTTGCTGTGATTTTTCTGGGCTGTATGGCACATTCTAGCACATTAGAAGCATTCTCTCCTGACATTTCGCCCACATCTATGCCAGGCATCCTCAGAGGTTGTGAGGTCTGTAGGAAACTAGGCAATGGGGTTTATATATCTGAGGAATAATGTCCAGGGTGGGAGAAAGAACTCGTGTCTGCTTGAGGCAAGTGTGAATTTTGCAACTGGCCAACTTGATTAGCACCGAATGGTCTTGCAGCTTCAAAGCCTGCCTGGGGGAATTATGTTGGAAGGTGTTAGCTGGCCCTGATTGTTTCCTGTCTGAAATTCCCTTGTTTTTAGTGTTGTTCTTTATTTACTTTCGTGCATTTTGTAGGTTTTAAAAAAAATACTGGTAGCCAGATTTTGTTCATTTCCACGATTTCCTCCTTTGTGTTGAACTTGTCCACATGCTCTGTGTAGTCTGACATGGTGGTTGTGAGGGTGGCACAGCATTTCTGCGTTCTCAAATAATATGCTGTGTCCAGGTTTGTTCATCAGGTGCTCTGCAATGGCTGACCTCCCTGGTTCAGTTAGTCTTCAGTGCCTTTCATATTCCTTGCTTCAGGTTTGGGCAAGGCTGCGTTTGGTGGTCCCTATGTAGCATGCCCGGATTACCCATAAGACCAATAAGGCCATGGCCTAGGAGCGCAAGCCGGAGGGGGGGGGGCGCAGAGCACGGACCAAAAAAACTGGTCCGCGCCCCTCTTTCCCCGTTTCTCATGCCCCTCCTCGCGCCTTCTCCCGGCAAAGTATTTGCTCCGTCTCGCTCTCTCTCTCTCTCTTGCGCTCTCTCTCGCACGCACGAGCACGTGCGCCCTCTCTCTCTCTCTCTCGCACGCTCTCTCTCTATTTCTCTTTCTCTCTCTCTCTCTCTCTTGCGCGCTCTCTCTCTCTAGCGTGCACATGCGCCCTCTCTCTCTTGCTCTCTCTTTCGCACGCGCTCTCTCTCTCTCACGCTCTTTCTTGCTCTCTCTTTCTCTCTCTCTCTCTCTTGCTCTCTCTCTCTCTCTCGCTCTCTCTCTCTTGCTCTCTCTCTCTTGCTCTCTCTTTCGCACGCGCTCTCTCTTTCACGCTCTCTCTCTCTCTCTCTCTCTCTCTCTTGCTCTCTCTCTCTTGCTCTCTCTCTCTCTCTCTCTCTTGCTCTCTCTCGCGTGCGTGCTCTCTCTCTCGTGTGCACCTTTGGAGCGAGTATGCACCCACTGCGCTCTCCCCAAGCCTCCCGACTCCCGAGGAGACCTTCAGAGCACAGCGGAGCTTTCCAGCCGGTGGGCATGCATGGAGACCTTGGAGGTGGCGGGATGGTGCTTACTCGCCTTTCTCTTCTGCTCCGGAGGCACCATGGTAAAAGCCAGCCACGTGTGCATCTGAGTGGTGGTGGGGGGGGGGGCTAATTCCAAAGTGTGTCCTAGGGTGCAAAAAGGTGTTCATCCGGGCCTGCTATGTAGACTAACTTGCCTACAACTGCATGGTATACGGTGGACTCCTGTAGAGGTGAGAGGATCCTTCTTGTCCTTTGCCGATTTGTTGGAAATTCTTTTAATGAGTTTGTAGATACTTTGTAGGTTGTGTTTCTTCATCGGCTTCTCTACGCAGTCGAGGTTCCCATAATTTATGGTAAGAACACTTTTCCTCTGGGTGGATCTTTGTCTTTCCTCCCAAGCCATAGATGTGAGAGAAACATCAGGAGAGAATGCTTTACGAACATGGCCATACAGCACAGAAAACGCACAGCAACTCAATAATAATAATAATAATAATAATAATAATCCTCATATTGTGTAAGAGAAAAGCTTATTATTTATTTATTATTTGGACTTGTACACGGCCACTCCCCGAGGGCTCGGAGCAGCTTACAATCAGGTAAAACACACAGAGATAAAAGCATACATATTAAACTAGCTTAGAAAAAGATTTCTGGCCTAAGCGATCAAAGGCTAGCTGGAAAATATGAGGATTGAACTGCAAAGACTTTGGCACAAGCCAGTAAAGGTGGCTCCAGTGGTGATCAGCACATTGGGTGCAGTGCCTAAAGACCTTGGCCTGCACTTAAAAACAATCGGTGCTGACAAAATTACCATCTGTCAGCTGCATACAATATTAATGTCATACTTAGAATTACTTAGAATTAGTTTAAAGCTGGAAGACAGTGGGGGCGGCTGACTGACTGGGTGACATCATGAAACATTTGCCATCCGTTTGGTTGTTATTTTTAAAAAGTATCATTGTATCATACAAACACTTTAAAGAATGAAACAAAAAGTGTTGCAAGAGTAAAATGAGTGGGGAAATTGAAATTGATATATTCCCGGAAACTGGCAGCGGGAACGTGGCGCAGCTGGCTGGGTGTCAGCTGCATAAGATCTCTACTGACCAGAAGGTCATGAGTTTGAGGCCTGGCCGAGTTGAGGTGGACTCTCGACCTATTGTGTAGCTTGTTGTCAACCTTTGCAACCCGAAAGACAGTTGCATCTGTCAAGTAGGAAATGTAGGTACCACTTAGTGGAGAGGCTAAAATTTAACTAATTTACGAGGCCATAAAAAAGATCTTCAGAAAACACGCTGAGAATGATGGAGTGCGACAGCTCACCCTGGTAGCCAGATGTTAAATTGCCTCTGTCTGTCTTGTGGGTTTGTGTTTCTAAATGTAATGTGTACACTAGGCATGAGAAAAAAGTTATGAAAATCAAAAGAATTCGTAAGTGATTCGTATGTAATGGGACTTTCAAGTTTTTACGGATCGCAAGGCCAATCCCGGAAGTGGACTTTCTTTTTCGCACCCCCTGGGCCCAAAATTTCGTTAGAATTCTAAATATTTCGGAAGGCTCCCTATTATCCCCTCCAAAATCCAAAATCCAAAATCCCAGACATTACTCACAGTCAGATGGGGCCTTTCCATGCTCGAGGCCTACTTTAACTGAAAGGCCTTCCTCCAGGAAGAGAAAAACCTTTCTCTTCTATTACTAGAAGAGTAATAGAGTAATAGAATTTTATTACTAATAAAAAATCCCCCCCCCCCCCCCATTTGATTTTAGGATCGCGATTTTTGGGTTCTAATCCATGCCTAGTTTACACTGTAATCCGCCCTGAGTCCCCTGCGAGGTGGGACGGGCAGAATAGAAATGAAGTAAATAGATAAATAAATAATAAATATCCTATGGTTATTGGTGAATTATCAAAGTGAGGATTTTTTAAAACCACATATATAATTAATTTCAAATTAATTGTTTATTCCTGTTTCATCCGTGTTTTACATTCATTATCCTTCAGTAAAGTTAGTATGGAAATTATTTTTGAAAAGGTGAGAAGAAGGGAAGTCTTTTGTTCATGTCTGTTTGTATGAACATCTCCATATCTCCCAAGGAAAAGAATATTGCTTACTCACTACTATGTTACTCAAGGGGCCCGATACTGAGTTGCTCACTCCCATTGTCTGCGCTGCCAGTCCTTTTGTTACAGAAGCCGTACAGTCTGGATTGTGGTTTCGTGACTGACAGGGTAGGAGTATTTCCCAACAAACACCTCAATCGCCCTAATTAAAAGCTCCATATCTGTCCCTTGCTCATGGTATCCCGTTGTTCTTTTCTTTATCCTTGTATGACATAGGTTCTTTCTTAAGCTTTGAAACACACACACTCACACACACACACACATCTATTGAATGAACAGTCGCCTTCTCCTACTTCAGCAAATTCCTTTAGCAGCTACAAAGGGCAAAAGAAAGTTGGGAAATTTACCAACAAGGAAGATTTATTTATTTATTTATTGCCTCAGACTTTCATGGCCGGAATCACTGGGTTGTTGATGATATCAGGGGTGACCCACCCCCAGGCCTCTGTCTAAAGATAGTTCAGAACCAAGGGATTCATAGTTTTACCAAGGAGCGGTCCCATAGTCCCCTTGTCACTTCCCCAGGCCCCACATGGCACAGCCTCCTATAACCCACAATTTTATGGACACACCAAGAAATTTCCCTTGCATTAGAAACTCTTATGGACTCAAAGCTCTGGCGAAGGGGCCTCGTGGCTTCCCAAAGACTTTCCCCTTTTCAAAGCCTCATAAACTCTCTCATGATTTCAATAAACTTTATGAATCTTTAGTGGAGGAAGGGGGGTTGGTATGCTTCCCCTTATGTACCCCCCATTCCCTATGTTATTACCTGTCGCCCTCTGAGGCTTCTTGGCACTTGACCCCCCCGGACAACAGACAAGGCAGCTGAGGTACAACAAGCTTTATTGATTATAAAGTAGCAAAGTGGATAATAAGTCCAGGAGGCCTTTAGTATGCAGCCTCCGGATAGCAGCAGACACTGGAATCAGCAAGGCTTGAGTATCCGCAACGGCAGGATCTCAAGCGGAGGAAATGCAGGAACAAATGCGGGATGTGATAGATAGTCTCTGAGCCCCCCGATCGGCTCAAGAAGATCGGGCAGCTTTGGGTACTGCAGGCAAAGTCAATGCAAAGCAATGCAACTTCCCCACAGGCTCGGCGATGAACAGGAACAAGGCTAGATGCTGGAACGAGGCAGCCGGGAATGGCTGGCTGGCTGGGTCTTAGTAGCTGGCCGAAAGGCCTGGTTCACTGGGACATCATGGCAGTAGCGGTCGTTGGTACGAGATACTGCTAAACAGGATCTCACAGCTTTTATAGGATTTCTGCCAGCAGGGCCCAGTGCGTCGAACATCAAATTGGATGATGGATGAGCCCTGGGTTGTTTTGAGATCCTCAGTCCTGAAGAATGTAGGCCCTCGTTAGTGCGGACCAGCTGGCCTGGGGAGTAGCGCTTACTGCTCCGGGTACTCGCCTCTGCTATCAGCTTGGTGGGCTCTGCTTGGCCTTGACATGCCTTCAGCATGGCATCTCCCTGGAACAGTGCAGAAGAGCCGTAAAGAGGCCCATGACAGGGGCTGGGAGTTAACGCAGCTGTGCTGGGAAGTTTCTTAGAAACAAGTGGGCAAAATGCAGACCCAAGGAAAGATGCTGTCGGAGGCCCTTGAATCTCTTGGGGTGTGACATTACCTTAATGTATTTTTTCTCTGCATGCTTCACCCTTCTCCCATGAAATGTAACCTTTTAAAAAGTAGCAAAGCCCACTTTGTTGACCAAGCTGATGACTCATATGAGACCATTTAGTCCCTCCTGCATGAACAATTGGTGAACTCTGTCCTTTTCCTGGCTGTCCCAGGAGCCCCCAACAGATTATCACCTGGCTATGGAAAACTGGCTTCTAAGATTAGCCTGCCAGGGACCCATAAGCCATTTTGGCAACATTTTGTTACACATCACAAAAGGGTTTCTCCAGAGACCCGAAACCAGCTATGCAAACCATATCTCCTTTTCACAACCCTATAATGAAACACCCCAGGATCATGGCAAAACTGGAAACCTCTTTTGTTTACCCTCCATTTTACTGAAACCCACTCAAAAGGATTTTTGGTCTGTGCTTGGCCAGAACAGGAAATAAGGGATTAAGGCCTTTGTCTGCAACTCAGAAAAACTGGTTTGGGAAACCTGGGCAAAAGCCCACCCTCAGAACCACCCTTTTCTCTCATTATTCCTCCTTCTTCGCCCTCATTGGCTGGGGCCATGCACAGGTTCCGCCTGTGCCCCGCCTGCAAGTGATGACATCTGCCAATCAGCAGCGGGGGTGGGAAGAGGGAAATTCAAATCTGTAACCCTATAAAAGGGAGGTTCACCAATGTAACTGCATTGCAGCATGGGTGAATGATTGCGGCTGTGATCCCTTCCAGCTGGAACTGAATAAAACCTCAATGGCACCCATTTCAGGCTTTGGTGAGATCTGTTAAATTGAGACATTTTAGGAAAAATATGGGATTGGTTGCTTCCTTTCTCACCAGGTTTTGACATGGGCCCTCTTTGGTGGGTCTAGCCGGTCTGCCTTCAAGGCAAGACCCCCAAATTCTGTTCGTTATCATTGTGAGTTTTCCAGACTGTATGGCCATGTTCCGAAAGCATTCTCTCCTGACGGTTTCGCCCGCATCTACAGCAGGCATCCTCAGAGGTTGTGAGTTCTGTTGAAAACTAGGAAAATGGGGTTTATATATCTGTGGAATAATGTCCAGGGTGGGCAGTAAGAAGCCAGACCTTGAAACTGCTAGGCCATTAAATGCTAATCAAAGTGGCCAAAAGCAACATTCACACCTACTCAAACAAACAAGAGTTCTTTCTCCCATCCTGGACATTCCACAGATAATACACCCCATTTGCAACAGACCTCACAACCTCTGAGGATGCCTGCCATAGATGCAGGCAAAAAGTCAGGTGTCAGCTCCGGTTGGTTCGTTTCATGCCATAACGGACCAAGCCGATCGCGCCAAGTGATATGGACACTGCCGAGCGGGAAACCACCAGGCTCATCCCCTTTGATCTGCCAGATACCTTCCTGGCCTTTGATATGTGGACTGGCCATTCGGTCAAGCCTCGGAAGGAGGGGCACAGCGGGGGGCGGGCCGGGGAGGGATCCTTGAGGAATGTTTGCGCGGGCTTTTCTTTAGTCTATCTTTGTTCAGCGTGGAGTAAGGAGCTCAATAAAAGATCTATCCTTCAACTCAGCTTGGAGTGAGCCTGCTTTATTGGGACCCCCCTTTCCAAGCATTACATAAAGATAGACTCACCAACTTCTACGGCCGTGAAAGCCTTCCGACCGTAACCAACTTCGCAGAGATGTTTCAAGCCGAAGGGACGCCTCGCGAGGAGCAACCTCCGGTAATCCCAGACGAGGAGGAGGAGGACGGAAGCGAGGACGAGGTCAAAGCGGCGGAGCGTCCGGTGGGGAACCGCAGGTGGTGGTGCCCGGGATGGAAGATGGGGATCCTGACCAGACCCGACCACCGAAGGATGTTCGTCGCAAAGTGAGAGCACCCAGCAACGAGATGTTGCGGATGGAAGTGCAGATGTTCCAGATGTCGGAAGCGATGCAGAAGATGCAGGCGCAGTTAGACATGCTGATGAGTAGGCCGGAGGAGAGGCCTTGGGGGACGCCCGAGCCCGTCTTCTCCGGAAGAGGCAGGAGCCGAGGGGCGAGCCGATCCGGGAGGGCCGCTGTGAGGTTCTCGGAGGAGCTACTCCCACCCAGAGGGGATGCCTCTACACCCCGTCCGGGCCTGGGGGACCAGAGCCAGGAGATGACGGGAACGAGAAGAGACTTAAAGGTAAAGTTCGACGGGGACCCCCGCCAACTATCATACTTTGTCACCAACGTCCAGAATTACATGGTGGACTATGGGGATACGTTCCCCTCGGAGGCGGCCAAGGTGCGGGCTGTGGGGGCCAACCTAAAGGAGGCCGCGGCCCGACTGGCTGATACAACTAGAAGGGCAGAAATAGAAATGAAGTAAATAGATAAATAAATAATAAATATCCTATGGTTATTGGTGAATTATCAAAGTGAGGATTTTAAACCACATATAATTAATTTCAAATTAATTGTTTATTCCTGTTTCATCCGTGTTTACATTCATTATCCTTCAGTAAAGTTAGTATGGAAATTATTTTTGAAAAGGTGAGAAGGGAAGTCTTTTTGTTCATGTCTGGTTTGCGTGAACATCTCCATATCTCCCAAGGAAAGAATATTGCTTACTCACTACTATGTTACTCAAGGCCCCGATACTGAGTTGCTCACTCCCATTGTTCGGCGCTGCCAGTCTTTTTTTTGTTACAGAAGCTGTACAGTCTGGATTGTGGTTTCGTGACTGACAGGGTAGGAGTATTTCCCAACAAACACCTCAATCGCCCTAATTAAAAGCTCCATATCTGTCCCTTTCATGGTATCCCGTTGTTCTTTTCTTTATCCTTGTATGACAGAGGTTCTTTCTTAAGCTTTGAAACACACACACACACACACACACACACATCTTTTGAATGAACAGTCGCCTTCTCCTACTTCAGCAAATTCCTTTAGCAGCCAAAGGGCAAAAGAAAGTTGGGAAATACCAACAACAAGGAAGATTTATTTATTTATTTATTGCCTCAGACTTTCATGGCCGGAATCACTGGGTTGTTGATGATATCAGGGTGACCCACACCCCAGGCCTCTGTCTAAAGATAGTTCAGAACCAAGGGATTCATAGTTTTACCAAGGAGCGGTCCCATAGTCCCCTTGTCTCTTCCCCAGGCCCCACATGGCACAGCCTCCTATAACCCACAATTTTATGGACACACCAAGACATTTCCCTTGCATTATAAACTCTTATGGACTCAAAGCTCTGGCGAAGGGGCCTCGTGACTTCCCAAAGACTTTCCCCTTTTCAAAGCCTCATAAACTCTCTCATGATTTCAATAAACTTTATGAATCTTTTAGTGGAGGAAGGGGGTTGGTATGCTTCCCCCTTATGTTGAATGGTACCCCATTCCCTATGTTATTACCTTAATGTATTTTTTCTCTGCATGCTTCACCCTTCTCCCATGAAATGTAACCTTTTTAAAAAGTAGCAAAGCCCACTTTGTTGACCAAGCTGATGACTCATATGAGACCATTTAGTCCCTCCTGCATGAACAATTGGTGAACTCTGTCCTTTTCCTGGCTGTCCCAGGAGCCCCAACAGATTATCACCTGGCTATGGCTGGTTTGGGAAACCTGGGCAAAAGCCCACCCTCAGAACCACCCTTTTCTCTCATTATTCCTCCTTCTTCGCCCTCATTGGCTGGGGCCATGCACAGGTTCCGCCTGTGCCCCGCCTGCAAGTGATGACATCTGCCAATCAGCAGCAGGGGTGGGAAGAGGGAAATTCAAATCTGTAACCCTATAAAAGGGAGGTTCACCAATGTAACTGCATTGCAGCATGGGTGAATGATTGCGGCTGTGATCCCTTCCAGCTGGAACTGAATAAAACCTCAATGGCACCCATTTCAGGCTTTGGTGAGATCTGTTAAATTGAGACATTTTAGAAAAAATATGGGATTGGTTGCTTCCTTTCTCACCAGGTTTTGACATGGGCCCTCTTTGGTGGATCTAGCCGGTCTGCCTTCAAGGCAAGACCCCCAAATTCTGTTCGTTATCATTGTGAGTTTTCCAGACTGTATGGCCATGTTCCGGAAGCATTCTCTCCTGGCGGTTTCGCCCGCATCTACGGCAGGCATCCTCAGAGGTTGTGAGTTCTGTTGAAAACTAGGAAAATGGGGTTTATATATCTGTGGAATAATGTCCAGGGTGGGCAGTAAGAAGTCAGACCTTGAAACTGCTAGGCCATTAAATACTAATCAAAAGTGGCCAAAAGCAACATTCACACCTACTCAAACAAACAAGAGTTCTTTCCCATCCTGGACATTCCACAGATAATACACCCCATTTGCAACAGACCTCACAACCTCTGAGGATGCCTGCCATAGATGCAGGCAAAAAGTCAGGAGAGAATGCTTCTGGAACATGGCCATATAGCCTGGAAAACTCACTACAATCCAAGATTTCTTTTTTTTCATGTCAGGAGAAACTGCAAGTTGCTTCTGGTGTGAGATAATTTGCTGTCCTTGTGGGAGGCTTCTCTTATGTGCCCACATGGAGAGCTGGAGATGACAATGGGAACTCTCCCCGCTCTCCCCGGATTCGAACCACTGACCTGTTGGTCAGATGTCCTGCCGGCACAAGGGTTTAGGCCGTTATGCCACCGGGGGCTCCAACAAGGAAGATGAGAAGGCAGGTATTGAAAGAATGCTCCATGCATACAACAAGGGGACTTTCTCAACTCTTTAATATCTGAAAGTTTGGTGTACATCAGGGGCAGGGAACCTATGGGTCGGGAGCCAGGTGTGGCTCTTTTCATGATTGCATCTGGCTTTCCAGAGCAGCCCGGGCCTTGGTTTCCCAGCATGCAGCGGGGAGGAATGATGCAAATGCGCCGCGACTGCCACTTCCTTCCTCTTCCTTTCTTTTTCCATTTCTTTTTCTTTCATTCTTTTCCCTCCCTCTCTCCCTACCTTTTTGCCTCCCTCCCTCTCCGTTCCTTCCTTCCTCTTCCATTCTTTCCTTCTCTCCTTCCTTTTCCCTCCTTCTCTCCCCTCCTTTTTTCCATTCTCCCTCTTACTTCCTCTTCCTTCCCCATCACCCTTTCATTCTCATTCTCTCCTTCCTTCCTTCCTCTTCCTTCTTCCCCATTCTCCCTCTTCCTTTCTCTTCCATTCTTCATTCTCTCCTTCCTTTTCCTTCCCTCTCTCCCCTTCCTTCTTTCCTCCATTCTCCCTCCCACTTCCTTCCTCTTCTATTCTTTCCCCCCAAGTCTTCCTTTCCTTCCTTTCTTTTCACTTCCCTCTCTCTCCCCTTCTTTCTTTTCTTCTTTTCCCTTCATTCTTTTACTTTTTCCTCACTCCCTTTCCTTTCTTTTCCCCACCCTTTCCTTTCCTCCATTCCCATTTCCTTCTTTCTTTTCCCCTCCTTGCCTCCCTCCTACTTTTCTTTTCTTCCTTTTCCATAGTTCGTTCTTCTTTTCTTTCTTCCTCTCCCCCTCCCTCCTTTCTTTCTTCTTTCTTTCTTTCTTTCTTTCTTTCCCCTTCCTTGCGCCTTCTCTTCCTTCCCAGAGTCCTGAGCGTGCCTTTTGCAGACAATCAAGTCTAACAAGTCTTCCTCTCCCCCTCCCTCCTTTATTTCCTCTTTCTTTCTTTCTTTCCCCTTTCCTTCCTTCTGTCTTCTCTTCCTTCCCAGAGTCCTGAGCATGCCTTGAGCATTCAGACCCTCACCTACACGCATAGGGGGTTAATTTGGGAACAAGGCAGGTTTTGATTTTGCTGAATGCCTTAAGTATTAATGATTCTCTTTCCTTCCAGATCAACACTGTGGCCGGAGATCGTAGTTTCACAGCCCGGGACATTGCGTCAGGCGCCATGCAGTTGAACATGGAAGTGTCCTCTATAGAAAAGCTGCACCAACGCGGTTTCTACCTAGCCTTTCAGAACTCAGGAGCGTGTGTGGCGTTGGTTGCTGTGAGAGTTTACTACAAGACATGCTCAGAAACTGTGCGCGGCCTGGCCCACTTCCCAGAGACATTGGCTAGTTCGGAGGGACTGGAATCGGTGTTCGGCACTTGCCTGAAGGATGCCGCGGAGAAACCAGGTTTCCGACCCAAGATGCACTGCAGTTCCAACGGGGAATGGCTGATACCAATGGGACAGTGTATATGCGTCATCGGCTTTGAAGAGGCTGAAGGAAGATGTGTAGGTAGGTACTCAATGGGGCAAGGCAAAGGATGGTACTCATGGCAGGCACCTGGTAGAGGCGTGGCCTATCTGACTCCTGTTGCTGTTTAATTTTATACATCTAATTCAGCTGTCGTTCCAGATTCACGGGAAGGCTTTCTGTTTCACTGTTATTTTGTGGGTAAAGTTAAACAATTCAACATACCTGTCCTTCCACACCTTCTTAGTTCCGAGCGGGTTTTGATCCAGTTTCTGGGATGTAGATCTGGCCGTCAGATAGCGGTACAATCGACAACTGTCTCCAGATCTTGAAGTCAGATCTGTGGCAGCACAATCAAGCTAGTTTAAAACATTGTGTAGGCCAGTCTTTCCCAACCTTTTTTGAACCGCGGCACATTTTTTACATTTACAAAATCCTGGGTCACACCACCAAACAAAATGCACAAAATGACACTCTAACACAGTCATACATATAGTTAATAGGTTTTTAAATGTATTTATACACTCGGTGTGAAACCTGGGCCTGTGTCGATGAACACAACATCGATATCCTGGCAGGAATGGCAGAAAGACACAAACTTCCCACACAGAACTCCCATAACCAAGAGAAAATGCCATAAGAGTTTGGTGGGCATTGACCTTGAGTTTTGGAGTTGTAGTTCACCTATATCCAGAGAGCACTGTGGACTCAAACAATGTTGGATCAGGACCAAACTTGGCATGAATACTCAATATGCCCAAATGTGAACACAGATGGAGTTTGGGGAAAATGGACCTTGACATTTGGGAGTTACAGTTTCTGGGATTGATAGAGCATCCTGAACTCTTGCAACAATAGAATTTAACCAAACTTGGCATATTGAACTCTCATTACCAACAGAAAGTACTGAAAGGGTTTGCTTGGGAATTGACCTTGAGTTTGGAAGTTGTAGTTCACCTACACCCAGAGAGCACTGTGGACTCAAACAATGTTATGTTATGTGGTTGTTTGTTTTCTATTCAGAATCACAGTGTTGGAAGGAGGCTCACCACTTTAAGGTCCCTAAAACAGGCATGGGGAAACTTCGGCCCTCTGGGTGCTTTGGACTTCGACTCCCACCATTCCTAACAGCCTGAGGCCCTTTCCTGCTTAAGTGGCTGAGGGGGGGAAAGGGCCTGAGGCTGCTAGGAATGGTGGGAGTTGGAGTCCAAACACCTGGAAGGTCCAAGTTTGCCCATGCCAGCTTTCGACAGAGACCTCTTCTTCCCCCTCCCCCTTCGCGCCCTTTCCCCCCTCCTGCCCAACACTTACTTTTTCTTCTACACTCGGGCTCCCTTCTTCCCAGCCTCGCTCAGCCTCGTGACCTGTGCAGGCACTACTGCACAGACTCGCCCCATGACTTCCTTCCCCCTCCCCTCCTGAACACGCTCACGCTGCCCCCTCAGATCAAAATGGCGGCAGCGTAAGCAAAGCGAGCAGAGCGAGGCTGGGAAGAAGGGAGCCCGAGTAGAGAAGAAAAAGTAAGTGTTTGGCAGGAGGTGGAAGAAAGGGTACTGGAGGTTCCAATTTCCCACGGCACACCTGATGATCGCTCACGGCATACTAGTGTGCTGCGGCACACCGGTTGGGAAACACTGTCTTAGTACAAGTGACATATGGATCCATTGTGCAATGGTTTTGTTGCTTTATTGTGCCATCCTTTGCATTCTCGTGACCCTGGTCTTTCTATCACTGGTGCATGGCAGATTTTGGCCAGATCCAGGGCAACCGCTTGAAGCTGGAAACCCTTATTCTACTTGGCCTTTCCTCTCTTAGGTGACAAATCCACAAAATTTCCCAGCCTTGAATGGCTGCCTCCCTTCCTGCTGTTCCAAGGCTCAGCCAGTTTTTCCACTTAGCTGCCACTATTATTTTTTTCTCCCCACCCTCTTGGGTTGTGAGCAGTCCCCTGGAATGGGATGGGGAGCCCATCCTGCCCAGGCAGGTCCCGGCTGCACTTGCCCAGGTAGTAGCTGCCATGCTACCGACTCCCTTCCCTACTTTAGGCATAGCTGCAGACAGAGGTATCTTCAGACACTGACTTCAAAGGAAATGTCTGTTTCTCAAACTGCAGGGACTTGGAAGGTGAACGCCAAATGGGGGCCTTATATAAGAGCGGAGTCATGCGTGGAACGAAAGCCAAGATGGGTGCAGCATGTGATTTATATGTTTTCTTCAACAATACATACATCAGCTTATCAAGTGAGCAACCTGCCCTTGAAGTAGAATAAGACTATTCTATTTCTTCACCCAGAGGGTCATTGGGTTATGGAACTCACTTCCAGAGGAGGTTGTGACAGCGGTCAGCCTGGACAGCTTCAAGGCAGGATTAGACAGATTCATGGATACCAAGGGAATCAGTAGCTACTGAAATTGACATCCAAGTGCCACCTCTGTGTTGATGGAGGCAGGCAGGATTTCCCCGGGTACTGGTTGTGGGGGGTCGGGAGCAGGTGAGGGGTTTGCCCTCCTTTCTGCTAGAGATCCCCGTATACAACTGGTGGGCCACTGTGTGACACAGATGGCTGGACTAGATGGGCTGAGGCCCGATTCAGCATGGCTCTTCTTATGTTCTTATGTTCTTATAAGACATACTCTGTGTGTGTCCTCTCCACCGGATCAGGCACGGATCAAGCCCTTTTGCTGCCCAAGGCCAAAGGGTCTGCCTCTGCCCCTCCCCTGGCTCCGCCCCTCCCCTCCCTGGCTCCGCCCCTCCTCGCCCGCGCCTCCTCGCCGGATTGAAGGAAGGAGGGCGGGGCAAAAAGGAGAAAGAGGTGCCCTCCTGCCACGCATCCTGCGTGCCGCCCACCCCTTTTTGGCGAGGCTGGCGCGATGCAAGGGAGGAGGGGCGGCGGCGCGGCTTTCTCCCTGCCTGGCAACGCCAAGCCAGGGAGAAGGCAGAGAGGAGTCCCAGCGCCGCCCCTCCTCCCTTGCGTGGCATGATGACGCAAGGGAGGCGGGGCGGCGAAGCCGCTTCTCTCTGCCTCCCTGGCTTGGCGTCACCAGGCAGGGAGAAGCCACGCCGCCGCCCCTCCTCCCTTGCGTCGTCACACCACGCAAGGGAGGAGGGGCGGCGGCGGCGTGGCATCTCTCCGCCTCCCTGGCTTGGCGTCGCCAGGCAGGGAGGAGGAGGCGAAGAGAATTCGCGCCACCGGCCCTCCTCCCTTGCGTTGTCACGCCCTTTTCAGGCCGGCTTTATTTTTATTTTTTATTTATTTATACTTCAAACTTGTATACCGCCACTCCCCGAAGGCTCGGAGCGGTTTACAGAAGTTTGAGTGCCCGAAGGCAACACCAAGACAACATGTACAGAGTAGACAAGGGAAAAACAGAAGGGTAGGGAACAAGGAGGGGGGGGGGAAGTGTCAGCAGCAATGTCCCTAGTGTCTCGCCTTGCCATCGAACGGAGGCAGGCGGGGGTGACCCAGGGGGATCGCTGGTGCTGAGGGGCGCAGATTCCCGCATGGGGGCCTGGGACGAGAGTCCCGACCCAACTGCGCCTTGTCCCTTGAGTCTGAAGTGGGCGTCCGGCCAGACTCTCGGAGCTTCAACTGCTTATAGCAGGAGCTCCAGAATGTCCTGGTGGGGAAAGTCCTCGGGGCCAGCACCGACCTCTGCACAATCCGTCCTCCATTAGTCGAGGCGGTCGGGGGGCTGGTTCTGGGAAGACTCCGTTCTTTGGGGCCGGGGGGTGCTCTCGGTCTCCCGTCTAGGGCCTGAGGGGGAGCTTGTGCACCGGTCTTCCGCTTCCGGGGGCGCCTCCTCCTCTTCCGGGGGCCTCGCTGAGTCATGGTCGGGTCGGCGCCGGGAGTTGGGTCCTCCAAAGGCGGGACTTCCAGCTGAAGGTCATTTCCGGGTGATGGTTCTTCTTAGAGCCTCGGCACATGGGCTGGCTGAGCGTCTCCAAAGCCGCCCGCCATGTTGGGTCTCGCCTCCTCCAGGAGGCTCCCCTAACTCTTCGCAGGGCGGCGGCGGCAGGCCTCCGGCGGAGGGGCCAGGATGGCCGAAATGTCAAGCTCGGCGAGCTCCGAGCCCACCTGCGGCGGGGGGTCCTCGGGCCCCAACCGTCGATGCTCAGGGTCCTCGGGCGGTTCCCGTACGGAAGGTGGTGAGCCAACCTGGAGGGTGGTCTGGGCCGCGGGGCATGTTGTCCTCTCAGGGGCAACCGCCACCACAGCGGCCAGTCCAGCTTCGGTGTCGGGGTTAGTCTTTGCCTGATTCTCCCCGGCTGACCCCCGACTCTCATTGGGAGGGAAGCGGTGCTGATCCTGGTCGGGATTAGTGTTGGGGAGGGCTGATCGGGCCTCAGCTAATGGGGCAGGCCTCACTTGGTCCGCCATCGCAGAGCTGGTGGGGAAGTCCCATGACCGGTCCCATAGGAAGTCCTGGGTAGCAGGGCAGGCCCGCGGGGGATCCTTCAAGGTGGTGGGATCCTGCTTCCATGCCGGGGGCTGTACCGTGGGGATCCCCTGGGCTCTGCTTTAGGAGGGAGGGTGGATCGGCTCTGCGCCGGCGAGGAGGGGCGGAGTCAGGGCGGAGCCGATCCTCCCCCCCCTCCTAAAGCAGAGCCCAGGGGAGCAGAGCAAAGGGAGGGGGCGGCCGTGCATGCGCCCTTTAAAAAAATTTAAATTTTTTTTACAAAAAATTGGGGGAATTTTTTTAATTGGGGGGGGGGGTCCGGATCTGCTGCCCCCCCAAAAGTGCCGCCCGAGGCCATGGCCTAGGGTGGCCTTATGGGTAATCTGGGCCTGCACCGGATACTTTCCCATAATCCCTTTTCCAGTGTACCAGCAGCTCATTCTCGCACCATCTCAGGTTACCAGTTTTTTCAAACAGCAGTATGAGATTTATTTATTTATTTCATGTCAGGAGCGACTTGAGAAACTGCAAGTCGCTTCTGGCGTGAGAGAATCGGCCATCTACAAGGACGTTGCCCAGGGTATGCCCGGATGTTTGAATGTTTTACCATCCTTGTGGGAGGCTTCTCTCATGTCCCCGCATGGGGAGCTGGAGGTGACAGAGGGAGCTCATCCGCGCTCTCCCTGGATTCTAGCCTGCGACCTGTCGGTCTTCAGTCCTGCCAGCACAAGGTTTAACCCATTGCGCTACCAAGGGCTCTTAGCAGTATGAGATAGCCTACTCATAAGAGTAGCAAAATTATTTATGAAGTAGCAACGAAAGTATGGTTGGGGGTCACCACAACACGAGGAACCTTATTTAGGGGTCACGGCATTAGGAAGGTTGAGAACCATGGCCAGGGCCGGATTAAGGGCTTCTGCCGCCCCAGGCCACTCTCTAAATCCCGCCCCCGGGGAGCGGGGCTGCGGCCGCTTGACGGGGTGTGGCCTCTTGCGGGGGGCAGGGCCGGCTTGAGGGAAAAGGAGCCGGGAGAAGCCTCGCTGCCGCCCGCCGCCCTAGGGCGACGTACGTGCCTTCCCCCGCTGCCCCCGTGCAAGCGAGGAGGCGGCGGGAGAAGGCACGTCCGTCGCCCTAGGCACGGCGCGGCGGCGGCGAGGCTTCTCCCGGCTCCTCTCTCACGCGGGCTAGTCCCCCTCCTCCCGTCACTGAAGGGAGGAGGGGCGGAGCTCAGCCGGCATGAGGGAAAAGGAGCCGGGAGAAGTCTCGCCGCCGCCCGCGCCCTAGGGCGACGGACGTGCCTTCCCCGGCCTGCCGCCTCTCGTGCAAGCGAGAAGGGGCAGGGAAGGCACGTCCGTCGCCCTAGGGCGGCGCAGCAGCGGCGCCTTTTCCCTCTCGCCGGTTCCGCCTCCCTTCCTTCACTGAAGGGAGGAGGGGCGGAGCCGCTGCCGGGCGTGAGGGGAGAAGGCGCCACCGGAGTCCCGCCCTAGGGAGACTCACGCGGCTTCCCCGCCGCCGCCGCACCGCCGGCGCCCCTCCTCCCTTCACTGAAGGAAGGGTGGCGCCCGCCAGCGCAGGGGCGGCGGCGGGAAACCGTGTGAGTCTCCCTAGGGGCAGCGGACTTCCCTCACCCTTCCTTCAGGCCTGGAAATGCCGCCCCCCAAAATCTGCCGCCCGAGGCAATGGCCTCGGGTGGCCTTATGGGTAATCCGGGCCTGACCACGGCATTAATACATATATCTTTCTGTTTAATTGCTACTAAATTTTAAAAAAAATAAATTCTAGGGGGGCGGTGAGTAAAATATTTTCTGGAAAGGGGGCGGTAGGCGAAAAAAGTTTGGGAACCACTGTGTTCGATCTCAAGGACACAACTCCTTTTCTGAGCACATGGCAAGCCTCCGAGTCCTTCGTTTTGTTCTCCTCCTCTTCCTGTGAGCATGAAGGTGTTTGCTGTGAGTCAGTCAGTCTGAGAGCTAGGCCGGCCCCTGTTTTACTTTCCGATCTCGATATGTAGCTTTTTGAATAAATATTTTTTAATATATAGTTTTAAGCTTTACTCTGTCTCCGAATTGCTTAAGCTCAATTGCTCTACTGCTGACACTAGACCAGTGTTTCTCAACCTTCCCAATGCCGCGACCCCTTAATACAGTTCCTCATGTCTTGGTGACCCCCAACCATACAATCATTTTGGTTGCTACTTCATAACTGTAATTTTGTGACTGTTCTGAATCATCATGTAAAATATTGGATGTATTTTCATTCACCTGAACACATTTGGCACACCGATACACCCGATACTGGTGGGATTGTGGGGGGTGATTTTGTCATTTGGGAGGTGTAGTTGCTGGGATGTATAGTTCACCTACAATCAAAGAGCATTCTGAACTCCACCAATGATGGAGTTGAACCAAACTTGGCACACAGAACTCCCATAACCAACAGAAAATACCGGAAGGGTTTGGTGGACATTGACCTTGAGTTTGGGAGTTGCAGTTCACCTACATTTCAGAAAGCACTGTGGACTCAAACAATGATAGATCTGGATCAAACTTGGCACAAATACTTGTCCAAATGTGAACACTGGTGGAGTTTGGGAAAATAGGCTTTGATATTTGGGAATTGTAGTTGCTGGGATGTATAGTTCACCTACAATCAAAGAGCTTTCTGAACTCCACCAACAATGGAATTGAACCAAACTTGACACACAGAACTCCCATAACCAACAGAAATTACTGGAAGGGTTTGGTGGACATTGACCTTGAGTTTGGGAGTTGCAGTTCACCTACATTTCAGAAAGCACTGTGGACTCAAACAATGATAGATCTGGATCAAACTTGGCACAAATACTTGTCCAAATGTGAACACTGGTGGAGTTTGGGGAAAACAGGCTTTGATATTTGGGAATTGTAGTTGCTGGGATGTATAGTTCACCTACAATCAAAGAGCTTTCTGAACTCCACCAACAATGGAATTGAACCAAACTTGGCACACAGAACTCCCATAATCAACAGAAAATACTGGTAGGGTTTGGTGGGCATTCACCTTAACTTTTGGAGTTGTAGTTCACCTACATCCAGAGAGCATTGTGGACTCAAACAATAGTGGATCTGGACCAAACTTGGCACAAATAGTCAAGATGCCCAAAGGCAAACACAGGTGGAGTTTGGGGGGAAAAGACCTTGCCATTTGGGAGTTGCAGTTGCTGGGATTTATAGTTCACCTACAATCATGGAGCATTCTGAACCCCACCAACGATAGAATTGGGTCAAACTTCCCATAAAGAACCCCCATGACCAATAGAAAATATTCTGATGGTCTTTGGCGACCCCTCTGACACCCCCTCGCGACCCCCATAGGGGTCCCGACCCCCAGGTTGAGAAACACTGCACTAGAAGCTTCTGATCTGCCGAACTGCTGCGACTGCTGTTGTTGCTCCTTTACTATTTTAAATGTTGTTTTTGTTTTTTACTTTTTGCAAATTGCCTCCCTGCGAACACTGTCTCCCTTCTGAATGGTTGGGACTGGGTTACTTAACCACCTTCTCCCCACCCTTGCCAATGCTGCACACACGTGTCCATACATAAACACAGAAAGAGAGCATCTACCAAAAGGGACATATTGATGGTGTCCTTTAAGTTATCTCTCACTTCACTGGTGGCAGCAGCCCGTAGTCTGAGCAAACAAAGAGTCTCCAGTGAATCTCTTCCACATGCATCTCTCTGAACACACAAGAATTGTTATATTTGAGTTTTCCTGGTACTGGTAATATTTCCTTTGAAAAACAATTTCTCACTCCATTGTGGGAGAGCCGCGGTGGCCTAGATCCTGGAGAAGGACCACGGTTTGTCCCGAGCAGCTGGGGATCGCTGTCAGCGCCGCTGTCTCCCTCATGCAAGGAGGGAGGCCCGGAGGGTCTTCCCCAAGATGGCGCATGTCCTTGATGACGCCGGCATGCAGATCGCTCCTAGGGAGGACGTCATTGGATTGACATCCCCCCCCCCCCCCGACGGATGTGGGGCGCCTGTGCAAGTGAGGACACCGAGTGGGGAGGAAGCAGAAATGACGCTGTCCCAACCCCGGCACCACTTCCGGTGACCACCATGGAGGAGTTCTGGCAACTGGCGCTAGAGCAGTGGAGCCCATCTGGAACACCCTGAGGACGGTACGGACTTCCTCCAGATGTGGATCCCAGTGGCGTGAGGCCTGCCATCGACGATTTCGTTCCAGAACTGTTTGGGGAGTGGGTTTCGGGAGTTGGAGACATACGGCAATGCCACAGTCTGAAGCCGGGGGTTTCGGGAGACGAGTGACTGCCCCGTCTACTGGGGTTGAGAACTCCTTAAACCACCTGTTGCTCCCTCCTCCTAGAAGACCGACTCTCCTTGGGATTCCGGGTCAGCCCACAAAGTTTGGTAGTCTGCCCCCTTTGGACCTCGCCTCCCCCGTTGGCCCCTCAGGCATCGATGGGCCTCACCTGAAGTACTGATTCTAGCCCTATGTTGTAGTTAGTGCTGTGTGTTTGTAGTTAGTGTTAAGTAATGTTTTGTTCCTATTATATGTATTCTGTAATTGTGTCATGCCTCTGTTGTAAACCGCCCTGAGCCCACGGAGAGTGGCGGTCTATAAGCATGAAGTAATAAATAAATAAATAAATAAATAAACCCTTGTGCCAGCTGAACTGCGGTTCGAATCTATGAGATGGGGTGAGCGCCCATCTGTCAGCTCCAATAGTGCCTGGGAAACGCCCAGGATTCCTCCCGTCCCAGCAAAAGGGCAGTACACAAGTAAAAATATATATAAACCAAGTTATAGTCACTCAGAATGATGTCTTGTGTAGTCCTGGGTCAAAATAGTTCAATGTCAGTGGGAAATACCCGCGGATTACACCGGGCGGGGTGGGGGCTCCAGGCGAAGCCGCAGCCGCTTCAAACCGCCGTAATGCTTTCCCCAAGGAAAATATCGGGCTATGAGGCCGGAGGCAGTTGAGCAGCGGCTGACAGAGAAGGGAAAGAGGAGGCGTTGGGTGTCTGGGGAACGCCGACAATGCAAGGGATAGAGAGCTGTAGATGCAGCCGAATCAACCGCCCCTGTGTGCCCAGGCTCCGGAGGCGAGGAAACGTCTGTGGCCACCGATAGAAGGACCAACGAGGGAGTAAATACCCCGGAATTCCTCTCATCTCATTTCGACCGAGGTCTTTATCAAGGTCAGCAATTCTCTTTTTTAAATGATAATATTCAAATCTGTGGCAGACATAATAATCTGTAACAGAAATATATAAACATCACAGCAAAATGAACCATACAGCACGGTACATTACATGAGAGAATACATCCAAACATTATATGCAAGCGTCGCATATTTACCTGATAGTAAAGGCTCAGTCACATAAGCATGTAAAGTATCACAATGGCAAAGAGCAAAGGAAAAGGAAAAGCCCAACTGGTTATAACCTTTGAGTAATCAGACCACCAATCAAGGGTTCACCTGAGAAGAGCAGGAAGGGGAAGTTTCTCGTTGAGCCCAAAGGGCGTCTCTGTGCGATAATTGATTATTTGATGGGTTTCTGCTCTAATTAAAGCAGTATCTAAGTCTCCATGTGTTGGAATGGAGACCTTTTGAATGCCAAAGAAATGTAGGGATTCAGGGCTATGGGACAGCATCTTACAATGGACGTAAAATGGAGAATCCTCAGATAAATTCCGGACGCGTGACCTGTGTTCCGAAAAGCGCACTTTCAGTTTTCTACGGCTTTTCCCTATGTAAATGAGTCCACACGGACAACGGATTCCATATACCAGGGAGTGGCTATTGCAGCAGAAAAAATCCTGAAATTTGAAGGTGCAGGCATGACCCGGACTATAGATCTCCTTATCTGAGTACACAAAGCAACATTGGGCACAATTCCCACAAGGATGAGTTTTGGATGTTAAAGAAAAAAAACCTCCATTGTGGGGAAAGCCTCTCTCATTCAGAAAGAATTCTCGCCTTTCTGGATGTTTTGAAGCTTCCCAGCACCTAAGGACTCGCAATAAAAACCATGCAAATCTGGCGGCTCTCCTGCGCGATCTGTGTCCCAGGCAGGCTAAGTTGGCAGCAGACCCAAGTATGCTTTCCAAACCAGGGCTTGATCCAAGGCATTTGCTGCACCCACCCAGTGCTGGGCAAGGGCCAAAGGTACACCTTTGGGCCTTTGTTCTAAGATCAGGGTGGGGTCGCTCCGAAAAGGGATCACGGAAAGGTCTAAAGGGGAAGGGTTGTGCAGCCCTGGTCTTTGCTCCATCGTGGGATGGGCTGCGAAACTGAGTCTCACGAGGAAGGAAGTCTTTGGCTTGGACTGGACTTTGGCTTATGGCAAAAGGAGTGCTGGGCAGTTGGCCGGCTTGCCTTTGAAAGTCAATGGCAAAGTTTGCTAGAGGGGCTGGGCCTACCGTGCTCACAATTGTGCGCATCCTACTGTTGGATCGGAATTTTGTAAACCGCATTGTGCGGCATGTGTCCTTCATTTTTCACAATCCTTTTTGGGTCAGGTGTTCATGGAGAAAAGTATGCTCAGCACAGTGGCTTTATTACCATCTGGAAAACCAAGTCCTTGTAGCCACAGACCAAAGTGGCTTCCTTCCGCGGGGCATTGCCGGACTGAGGGAACACACAATCAAAGAGCATCCTGACGTCTTGCAACAATAGAATTGAACCAAACTTTGACCTTGGGTTTTGGAGTTGTAGTTCACCTGTATCCAGAGAGCACTGTGAACTGAAACAATGTTGGATCAAGACCAAACTTGGCATGAATACTCAATATGCCCAAATGCGAACACAGATGGAGTTTGGGGAAAATAGACTTTGACATTTGGGAGTTACAGTTTCTGGGATTTATAGTTAACACAAAATCAAAGAGCATCCTGAACTCTTGCAACAATGGTATTGAACCAAACTTGGCCTATTGAACTCTCATTACCAACAGAAAGTACTGAAAGGGTTTGCTTGGGAATTGACCTTGAGTTTGGAAGTTGTAGTTCACCTACACCCAGAGAGCACTGTGCACTCAAACTATGTCATGTTATGTTGTTGTTTGTTTTCTATCCAGAATCACAATGTTGGTAGGAGGCTCACCACTTTAAGGCCCCTAAAACAGGGAGCCCAAGTGGAGAAGAAAGAGTATTTAGCAGGAGGGGGAAGAAAGGGTATTGGAGGTTCCAATTTCCCAAGGCACACCTGGTGATCGCTCACGGCACACTAGCGTGCCACGGCACACTGGTTGAAAATCACTGCCCTAGGCAACATCCTTGCAGATGGCCAATTCTCTCACACCAGAAGTGACTTCAAGCAGTTTCTCAAGTTGCTCCTGACATGACCAAAAAAAAAAAGCTGCATGATTGTGGTTTCTGAAGAAGTCATTCGAACAGAGTTTTTAAAATATATTTATTTTTGTATGTATTGCATTGAGCTTGAGTAGGGATCGGCTTCAAATGTAGGAGTTGCCCAGTTAGGGAAGAGACCAAGGGAGTGACCTGCTTCGCTTTAATAAAGTAGTGATCGCTGCAGGTACTTCCCAGATCACTAAACAAGGGGAGTGCCGTTTCCTTCTTTCCTACCTGTGTCTCCCCTTCTTCTGCAAGCATACCACCCTACATTTGGGAACAACCCGATGACAGTATGCAAGCACCTGCATGGTGACTGCAGGGGGAAATCCCCACCACCTTGTGTGCCCTAACGGGGGGACTTTCTGCACTTCTGGGTGAGTTAGGGTGGAAGCTTCTTTTCGTTTCCTTCTGTTTAACAAGCTCATGTAGGCCTTGTTAAAGATAATTGATGGGTGGTAGTGACTGAGCTGGTGCCACTGTCTGCCACCCCCACACAGGGGAGGGGTGTCTCGCTGCTGGTTCCCAAACTGCATCCAGTTTTTCTGCCTGCCTGCCTGCCTGCCTGCCTGGAAGCTTCAGGACTGGGAAGCAGAGTTGAGCCCAGTTGTCTAGCAGCCACTGTAAACAAGCGGATCTGGTGGCTCATATATAGGTACTGACAGGGGCGGTCTCACCTCTCCCGGGGGGGGTAGGCGAGTCTTATTTTTGCGCCCCCCGCATGGCTGCTGGACGCTGCGGCGGCCCGCGCGGCGACATCATGCTCAGCTGCACGGCTGCGTCACGCGTGGCTGCACATGCGCGGTGACGTCACGCGCAGCTGCGCGGGCAGCACTGGCTCCCGGGTAGGAGGCGCGGTGGAGGGGTGGGGCGTGGCGGCCAGCGTGGCGGCACCCCTCCCAGGCGGCAACGCCCCTCCCAGGACCCGTCGCCCTACGCGACCGCTTACTCGGCGGAATGGCAAAGGCCGGCACTGGGTACTGAGATACCTCCTAGTGTGGAAGGCCATGGTAGGTGAGGTCTACTACTCTACTTCTGTCTTGGAGTGATTTTTCTGGAGGCATTATTCCCCTATATGCACATATATGCATCTAGACATTTTAGTTCATAAAATCAAAACGAAATGGATTTATCCTCAGGATAAGAAAAGGAACCGTCCCCATCTCTGGACCTCATCACACTGAGGCGATCCCATGCTCGGATTCGGCAGCCTCCGTGACGAATCAGCAGGGCAGCGGGGCAATCCTAGCACACGGCACCCTGCCTCACCAACAGCAGAACTTTATTTATTTATTTATTTATTTATTTATTTATGCTTCAAACTTTTATACCGCCACTCCCCGAGGGCTCGGAGCGGTTTACAGAGTTTGACACATAACAACACCAACACGGAAAGATAGAGTGGATACATAGACAGGGGAGGGGAAGATGAAAGGGGTATCCAACATTTAAAGAATCAGTAGCAAAGACATGGGACCGAGTTACAACTCAGGCCCTGTGCAGGCGGAGAGAATCGCCTAGCCGTAAGATCTGTCATACAATCAAAGGAAGGGAGCCGTGGAGCTCCGAAAGAGTCACCGTCTATACCCTCTGGTCCCGGTGACTTAGAGGTGTCCAATCTGCTCCAGCTTCCAGAGCTCAAACCCCAGAACGTCCTAGACTTATACACTCTAGGCTTCCTCCAGCATGGTGGGTCAGCCAAGGTCCTTGAAGTCTTAGGAGCTCTGTGGTTGCGGTAAATCACCAGCCTGCTCCACTGCTGGGTGGCCTGGGAGGTTTCCCGGCGCTCCTCTGAGGGGTCAGAAGCTGGCTCTTGAGTGCTCCTCTTCTTACGGCGACGTTTTCCGTTTCCGGAGTTGCTTACGTGGTTTCCCTTGTGAGTTTGTCATAGACTTCCAGTCCTTGGAGGGTGAAGACATCCGGTTTGATCCGGCGTCTTCAAGGTCGTTTGCCATCTTTAGCCGACTTCAATTGCTCACCCCGCCGCCCTCGGGAAGCCACGGCAGCGTGGGGGAGGGTCCCGAGCACGGGCCAAGATCCCCGTGATGTCCAGCGATGACACTGAGGCAGGGCAGCTGCTCCGGCCGGAACCACCTCCCGGGGACCGCCGACATCCGGACGCAGGGCTGAGGCTTGGGTCTAGGTACGGCCCAATTTTAGCTGGTGAAAATTTGGGGCTGGATGGTGGCTCATCGCCCGTCCTCTTCTCCTGGGCAGGTCTCTGTTTGAGGTCGCTTTCCCAGCCATCCTCTCAGCACCGCTACATGCAGCGTCCGCTCCGTTCCCCAGGCTGTCCTCCTTATCTCCAAGGTCCCCCGTTGGGAAGTCCTGGCGGAGGGCGTCCGTGGTCGACTTTGTGACGAATGTTTCTGTCCTTGAGCAAGCAGGGATCACCAGCATTGAGGCCACGCTATTGAGAACACAGCTGCGCTGGGCAGGGCACGTCTCTAGGATGGAGGACCACCGCCTCCCAAAGATACTACTCTATGGTGAACTCGCCATGGGTCAGCGCAAGAGAGGCGCCCCAGAAAAGAGATATAAGGACTCCCTGAAACAACATCTCAGGCTCGGCCAGATTGATCACCAACAATGGTCCACCCTGGTCTCACATCGGGAGGCATGGAGACGCACTATCCACCAGGCACGGATTACCCATAGGCCAACAAGGCCAAGGCCTATGGGCGTAGGCCTAGGAGGGCGGCAAATCACGGACCAAAAAAAAACCCTTTGTTTTCTTCCTGCGGCACCTCTTTCCTTCCTTCCTTCCCTCCCATTCCTTCCCCCCCATCCGAGAGGGGGCAGGGGCCACCGCAGGGGGGGCGCCCCGGTGCCTCTTCCTGAGCGCGCGGCCTCTGCTTCCTCCGCCATGTTCCTGGGTGCCGCAGCGGCCGCCTGTGAGCTTCCCTTCCTTCCTCTTCCTTCTCTGAGGAGGAGGAAGAAAGGGAAGCTCATGGGTGGCTGCTGCTGCACCCAGGAACATGCCGGAGGAGGCAGAGAGGCTGTGGCGCTTGCGCCCTGCCATGCATGCGCGGAAGCGGCCCCGCCCCCGGGGGCGGTGCTTCCAAAGTGTGGCCCCAGGGCGCCACAACCACTTAAACCGGGCCTGCTATCCACAATGCTGCGGCCTCTTTCGAGAAGACACGCCGAATGGGTCTCGAAGAGAAACGACAACGCAGAAAGAACCGCCACTTGGAAACAACATCACCCAAGGAGACTTTCTGCTGTGCTTTCTGCAACCGAACTTGCCTATCTCAGATTGGCCTTTTTAGTCATCAATGCGCTTGTAAAAAGTGTGGGGTGAGTCCTTCCTAAGAATGTTCCTTTGCGAAGTAATGCCGAGATTAATCATGTCTACAGACACACTCACCAGGTGTCCATCAATGAGCTGCAGCTAAATTGTGAAGTGTCTCTCTCAGACTTCTCCAAAGCTGGCACTCGCTCGGACTGCCAATCCTCAGTCCTGGCTAACCCAGGGAATGGGGAGGGATCGCGGGAGTTGAAGTCCAAAGGTCTAGAGGCCGCCCGGTGAAGGGAGGCTGGGAAACCCAAAGAGGCTCTTGTGTGATGTGTCAAACAGGCCTGAGAGGCTTATTTGTAAAAGCTATTACTCCCTTCGGGGCAAACCGAGCTTAGACACAACACCCGGCAATTTATATGTTTCCTCTAAGGAAATCGCCCCGTCTGCTCTGATTTAACTCACCCATGTTTAATCAGAAGTAATTGTCTCCTGTATTCCAAGACAGACCAATCCCAGGATTGTCAGAGGCCACGAAAGGAAGGCGTTGGGCTACAGACGGCCTTTTGCACTCCTGCTCCTTTCGGTTTGAGAGCATTGTTCATAGTCTATCGTGCTCTGACTCCATTGCATATTAGAAACAAATCCTTCAGGTGTGGTCCCATTACAGAGACGCTCAATCTGTGGGCGAACTCTAATACCTCAGACAGCGGGTGAAGGCTTGCAGGATCAAATACAGGTCAATCTAGAGACAACATTTCTGCCTAGCAAACTCATCTGCTCAGCAGAAGGCTCAGGTAGGACTCACCTGCCTGAGACCATGTTTTGTTCTCTGTGAAAAAATAGTCAGCTCTCTTGTCCCAATCCCGTTTAGCCATGACGGGAGCGAGGGGGTCCGCCCTTAAGTGGGTGTCCTCCTTTCTCCAAGATCGGGGACAATGGGTGGAGAGGGGAGGGATGGTCTCGGAAAGGCTCCCCCTTAATTGTGGGGTCCCCCAAGGGGCTATCCTGTCTCCTCTATTATTTAACATCTACATGCTTCCACTTGCCCAACTGGTGCGTGGTTTTGGTCTGGAGTGTCATCAGTACGCTGATATATCTAACATACAGGTGCTGACTGGTAAACAACTAACACAAGCGGGTAAGACCAATATATTATATAATACAGGGCTGTCCAACTGGCGGCCCTGGGGCCGGATCCGGCCCCCCAGCCTGTTGGGCACGGCCCCAGCTATGCCCCCAGCCGCCATTTTTTAAATTTTAAAAAAAATTCTATTTTTTTAAAAAAATGGGGCGGCGGGGGGGGAGGGGGGGGTGGGGCAGGGAGGAGGAAGAGAGCTAGCTTCTCCTCCCTGCACCTCCCCCTCCGTCCCTCTCTCCGCGCCGAAAAGGAGTAGGCGGCGCCAAGGGCAGCGCGTCACGCCAGGCCTGACGCGCTGCCCTTGGGCGCCGCCTCTCCCTTTTCGGCGGCTCTCCCGCCCTAGGAAGGGCGGGGGGGCCGCTGAAAAAGAGGAGTAGGTGGCGCCAAGGGCAGCGCGTCACGCCAGGCCTGTGACGCGCTGCCCTTGGTGCCGCCTTCTGCTCTCCCTCCTCCTCCTCTTTCCCGGGCGCCGTGCCTTTCCCGGGCGCCGTGGCGCTCGGGACAGCCACGGTGCCCGGGAAAGAGGAGGAGGAGGAGGAGGAGGGAGAATGACTGCTGTAGGAGAGGGCGGGGCCTGGGCTGGAGGCGGGGCCTGGGCTGGGGCGGGGCCTGGGGGCGGGGCCGAGCGGCCCCCTAGGTCATCAGTGACCTCTATTCCGGCCCTGGACCCGGTAGAAGTTGGACAGCCCTGATATAATATATATATATATATTTATATTTTTATATTCTTATATAGAGGGCTTAAAAGCCTGTCATTATCTATATAGTGCAGTGATAAATACATACATAATAGAATACACAAACAGCAGGTCGCGTTTACATACTACTAGACGATATAAAGGAGCAGGGTGTGCGAAAGGGAAAGGATAAAGTTCCGCAGCAATGAGAAGAGCTTACTCCAAGCGTAAATAGTGTCCCAGCATGGAATATAGTTCCACAGTCTGATAATGCCCTGACCCTCAAAACCACATCTAAGGGGAGGGGGGTGCACAACTGGGGAAGGAGGAGGTCGCTCTTGCTGAGAAGGTCCGCAGGATGTTACTATGTGGGATTACACCCTTGATTGAAATTGTACTCCTGAGACGCAGAGCATTTTGCCTTGTTGAATATTTGCCGCTTGACAAAGCCCTAGCGAAACGGATCGGGCCCTGCAGCTCAACCGTTGCGGCCCTCCGCGTCCTTCCACCTTGGGCTTGGCCGTTGAACAGGCTACAGCGGGATCGCTACACCTTTTCCCCTACGGGAGCATTGGATTGCTATTTACGGCGTACATCGCATTGTGCCTGGGATTTCTCCATTGGAACATTCGCAGCAAGAGCGACCTCCTCCTTCCCCGGTCGTGAACTATATACCGGAACTATATTCCATGTTGGGACACTATTTACACTTGGAGTAAGCTCTTCTCATTGCTGTGGAACTTTATCCTTTCCCTTTCGCACACCCTGCTCTAGTAGCTGGTATGTAAACGCGACCCGCTGTTTGTGTATTCTATTATGTATGTATTTATCACTGCACTATATAGATAATGATAGCCTTTTAAGCCCTCTATGTAAGAATATAAAAATATAAAAATATATATTTTATATAATACATTGGTCTTACCCACTTGTGTTAATCAGTACGCTGACGACACCCAGCTGGTGCTGAGGATGGAAGGCCGGCTGGACTCTGTACCCAATTATTTCCATCAGTGCCTGGAAGCCGTGACTGGGTGGCTATGGGCCAGCAGGTGGAAGGTGAACCTGTCGAAGACGGAGGTCCTGTGCCTGGGTCGCCCGAGGGCAGGGCCGTAGCCAGGATTTTGGTTCGGGGGGGGGGGCTGAGTTTGGTTCGGGGGGGGGGGCTGAGACTGGGTGGAAGAGGGTTTACCCTAGGAAACCTTTTGTATTGTTATCCCAATAACCCCATGAAGGTGGGATATAATGAGCATGGTGATCAGATCATGATATGAATAAACATAACAGTTTAAATAATGCACCAGTAAGGCCTTCTCGCGGACCACCCTGAGAATTTGGGGGGGGGGGCTGAAGCCCCCTTAGCCCCTCCCCTGGCTACATGCATGCCCGGGGGGGAGCTCCGGTTGCCAATAATGGACGGTGTGAAGCCGCTTGCACTGGCTTCCTATCGAGTACCGGATTGCCTTCAAAGTCCTGGTGCTAACCTTTAAGGCCTTGCATGGTCTGGGGCCAGTGTACCTGAAGGACCGCCTCTCCTTGCACTTCCCCCAGAGACCACTACGGTCCATGGATCAAAACCTACTCGAGGTTCCATCACTTAAGACCTGCCACCTGTCATCGACGCGGCAGCGCACTTTTTCCATTGCAGCACCTACCCTCTGGGACGCCCTCCCGGAGGAGGCACGAGCAATAGCTGATCTACAGGCTTTTCGGAAGGCCTGTAAGACCAACCTGTTCCCTCAGGCATTCAATCTCTAAGCTGTAACCCCGACTCTAGTCTTAATCTGTTTTTATTCTGTTTATTATGTTTTTAGTGCATTTTGTTGTGTTGTTCACTGCTGTGAATCACCCTGAGCCTTTTCGGGAAGGGTGTTATAGAACAGTGTTTCCCAACCAGTATGAGCACTAAGCATTCTTGTTCGGTTAATTTGGTGAGCTGGAGTCAAATAAAGTAATTTTTCAGATGTGAAGGGAGATGAAATAAGAGTAAGATTCAATGCCCTGAAGCAGTGTTTCCCAACTGGTGTGCCGCAGCACACTAGTGTGCCGTGTGCGGTCATCAGGTGTGCCGTGGGAAATTGGAACCTCCAGGAAGGGGGGTGGGGGAGTCTAGTGTGTTGAAGTATAAAAGCCCTAAGAAACCTACCTCGATAAAGGCACAAAATTACAAACACCCCCTCCCCACCCATTGTCTACTTTTTCTCTCGCTCTCCATGCATTGGGAAGGCCCGCCTACCTTTCCCCAAGTACAGACCTCCTCTTGCCTCCTGGGGGTTCTGTGTGGAAAGTTTGGCCCAGTTCTATCATTGGTGGGGTTCAGAATGCTCTTTGATTGTAGGGGAACTATAAATCCCAGCAACTACAACACCCAAATGTCATGGTCTATTTTCCCCAAACTCCATCTGTGTTCACATTTGGACATATTGAGTATTCATGCCAAGTTTGGTCCTGATCCAACATTGTTTGAGTCCACAGTGCTCTCTGGATATAGGTGAACTACAACTCCAAAACTCAAGGTCAATGCCCACCAAACTCTTATAGCATTTTCTCTTAGTTATGGGAGTTCTGTGTGGGAAGTTTGTGTCTTTCTGCCATTCCTGCCAGGATATCTATGTTGTGTTCATCGAAACAGGTCCAGGTTTCACACTGAGTGTATAAATACATTTAAAAAGCATATTAACTATATGTATTACTGTGTTAGAGTGTCGTTTTGTGTCATTTTGGTTGGTGGTGTGCCCCAGGATTTTGTAAATGTAAAAAGTGTGCCGCGGCTCAAAAAATGTTGGGAAACACTGTCGAAATAATATATAAAATAAAATAAATAAATAAATCTGATTTCCAAAGTACTTTAACATCTCCTTGAGACCATTTGACTTCAAACAATCGAATTCATCAGGCAACTCTGATGTGTATATAATAGATGTGACATTCTGGAGATTAGGGAAAGTTGGAAAGGAGTGTCTCCCTTCGTGTAGTGGCTGCTGCCACCTGCTGTCCTCGGTCTCGTTCCTAGTGTTCTTTTTAAAGAATCTTGCCATTCCATTCCCTTCTTGTGATGACATAAACCAGTTGGCGCCTGTTGCCCGTGTTCCTCTTTCGCCTTTGCCTCATTCATTCCCCAGTCACTCCCTTGATGCCTCCCACGCAATTGTTTCCTTCTCTGTTTCCTTGTCTGCAGAAGTCAGAACAACTCTATCGTGGGGGTAGCTCTTAGCTCACGTGTGAAACAATACGCCGGAAGGTTTAGGGAAGAATGAGGGTAACGGGAACATGTTCCTCACTCAAAGAGGACATGTATGGGAGCCCTTCTGGCATGGGTGGTCTTGGGAAAAAAGAAAAAACACCAAAGTACTGGCAACTTACTACAGCTGTGGACTAATTTAGTGACTAAACAGGAACCGGATTCTTTCTCCATGGCAGCAGCTGCTTTTATTTATTTATTTATTTACTTTATTTACTTTATCTATATTCCGCTCTTCTCACCCCGAAGTGGACTCAGAGCGGATTACAGGTACACATACTTAGCAGGCAATCCCTGCCGTTTCCACATACACAACATATAGACGAACAGAGGCAAACTCTGGCCACCAGGGGGGGCTGATGCACTCCTCATCTCTCTTCTCACCCCGAAGTGGACTCAGAGTGGATTGCAGGTACACATACTTAGCAGGCAATCCCTGCCGTTTCCACATACACAACATATAGACGAACAGAGGCAAACTCTGGCCACCAGGGGGAGCTGGCGCACTACTCATCTCTCTTCTCACCCCGAAGTGGACTCAGAGTGGATTGCAGGTACACATACTTAGCAGGCAATCCCTGCCGTTTCCACATACACAACATATAGACGAACAGAGGCAAACTCTGGCCACCAGGGGGAGCTGACACACTCCTCATCTCTCAGCGTTCCCAGCGTCCCTCGTTGTTCCTTCTGCGTTCCTCAGTGTTCCTGGAGTTCTTTAATGGCCTCATAATTCCGTCAAAATTTGCCTCCCCACTTAATGTGGTACCTTTTCCCCCTACTTGACAGATGCAACTGTCTTTTGGGCTGCAAAGGTCGACAGCAGGCTACACTTAAAGGTCGAGCACCCACCTTGACCCGGGGAGGCCTCGAACTCATGACCTACTGGTCAGAGAGATCTTATGCAACTGACACTTAGCCAGCTGCGCCACATTCCCGGTGTGGAATCAAGAGAATATATTTTGTGGATCTTAAGGAACTGCTTTTATCTTTACATGTGGCTGTCCTGATGGTAGTTCTAATGGACATCATTCCTAAATTGGGTGTATGTAAGGTCCCCAGAGAATCTGCTTCCTTCACCCACAGACTAGATATCATGCTCTGCTTTGCTCTTCTCACAGGATGCCAGCCAGGATTCTATCGTCACTCGCTGGAAACTGAGCGGTGCCTCAAGTGCCCTCCCAACAGCTTTTCCAGTTCTCCGGCAGCCACAGCGTGCCCCTGCCACAAGGGCTTCTTCCGGACATCCACTGAGGATCAAACTATTGCCTGCACACGTAAGTCCTAGATGAAAAGTCAGGACATACACAGAAAGGAATTTGTCTCTTTGGAGTGTGAATGCCCATTTATGTCCTGAAAAATATACTTTTGGGAAGTACGACTTGGGGTTTTGGGAGTTTTTGCTCATAAAGCTACATTTGTACAGCAGTTTTTCTCCAAACACAAGATAGTGTCATGTTCCTTTTACTTTTTCTGCCAACTAACCTTGTGAGGGAGAAAGAATAGCTGAAAGTGACTACCTCAATGACTTTATTTATTTATTTACATCAGGGCTGATCACAATGCACATATACAGGCAAACATTCAATGCCATTGACATCCAACATATATAGACAGACATAGAGGCAATTTAACATTCCAGCTTCTGGCCACCAGGGGGAGCTGTTGCATTCCTTCATTCTTTTTTTTTTTGTACTTTCTGTACTTTAATGGTGAAAACATTGTCTTAATTGCTTGAACCTGTCCATTGTAGCCTTCCATGCCATGAAAGTATTATGAAGGTGGTATGAGGGCTGACCAGTGGTTGTTTTGGTTTTAGAGAGGGAAAGCTGCACTCTGGTACCACTTAGCAACATCATTTTGTATGCAACATCATTCTGGAGTGTTTATTTATTTATTTATTTATTTGCTATATTTTTATACCGCCCCTCTCAGCCCGAAGGCGACTCAAGGTGGTGTACACATGGCAAGAAATGCCCACAGATAAAATATATCAACAATCAATAAAACAACCATATAAACACAAATTTAGCAATTAAAATTAAAAAATACAATCCCAATACAAGTGTTGGGAAAAATATTTTTTCCCGTGTAACTCCCACCTCACCAGTGGAAAGCTGTAAGAAAATTCCAGCCTTAGTGATTTAAATGGCACCGATGTCATATTGGACCTCATCGCACGGAGGTCCATAAGCTAGGGAACAGTGGTGGAATCCATCAGGCAGCAGGCGGCAGGGTGAATCCGTCAAGCCGTGGGAGAAACGGCCAGGCAGCATTCCGCATTGCCCCCTTACCCTCCCATGCCATTTCCCGTCTGTCTTCAGCTTGGTTCTGCACTGTCCCAGCTTAGTCTATGAGAACATGGATACTCACCCATGATCTCAGGGCTTCCTTTTAGCATGCTGCCAAGTGCACTGTAAACAGACCCAGGGCAGAGCCCTGTTGGAAATAGCCCTGCATCATGTGATATGCTCCGGTGGGCTCCATCCTAGCTGTATCTCAGCTGCATCCTAGGACAGGCAAAAAGCCCAATGTGATGAGGTCCATTGTGTAGGCATGTTCTGAATCCAATGAACATAGGTCCAGTGGTCTCTAGTTCTTTAGTTCTTCTGCTTTGCTCAATCCTTTGTTTTTCTGGCTAAGGATAACATAGTCCAGATAGATAGATAGATAGATAGATAGATAGATAGATATATGATATATATATATATATATATATATATATATACACACACACATACACACACTGTATATATGATATATAAATATATAGGAATACCCTAGACACATTCTGTCCATTGCACATGAGAAACTTGTACCCAATGGCAGAGAAAAATTATCCATTCCCATAGGTAACCACGGAATCACGTTTTCTACTGATAATGTGAGCTTTAATAATATAGTTATACTGTAGATAGTGTGACGACACTGTCACTTCAAGGGAGTAAATGAATAAGGAATCACAACTTTCTCAAGTCGCTTCTCACATGATTAAAAAGCCCTATCATGTAGAGCAGGGGTGGGAAATTATTTTTTCCAAGGGGCTGCACGAGAGCCAAAAAATATTATGGAGGGCCACACCTATTTATTTATTTATTTATCTACTATATTTACTATATATTACACATCATTAATATTAACATATTAATATATCAAGAAATATTCATATATTATTAGTATTAATATCATAATTATTATATCATAGTGTATATATATAGACATTATAATATATTGAAATTATAATATAATATAACATTATTATATTATTTATTATGTCGTCAGCCACCAGAGCAGAAACGGGAGGCGGGGGGGGGGAGGAGGGTAGCTATGCTCTCCCGAGATATGTTATCCCTCAGGACAGTGCCTGCGCTGAACACTCCAGGCATTGAGTCCACTGGCTTGGTGTGGGACTCCCAAGAGAGTATAGCCTTTCTCCTGGTGTACCGAGCACGCCTAGCACACCAGCAGAGAGTCTATCCCTGCTGCTGGAGACTGTGTCGGACTGGGCATTGAGGTTTCCCTGGCTTATAGTTCTGGGGGACTTCAATGTCCATGCCGACACAGCCCCCATGTCAACTGCGGCAGCGGACCTAGTGTCTACCATGGCGACACTAGGGCTCTCTTTATGTGACTCGGGACCCACCCACCAAGCAGGCCATACCCTGGACTTAGTCTTCAGCGCAGATGTCCAAGTGACCCTAGCCTCCATTATGGAGGTGCCATGTTCAGATCACTGTGCCCTGAGGATCCGGATAGAGCTGGCTCCCCCACCCTCCAAGGGCGCCGAACAGATTTGGGTTCGCCCAAAGAGACTTATGGAACCAACCAGGTTCCTGAATGCTCTGAGGGATCTGGAGTCTGTCAGCGTCTCCATCGATGAGCAAGTTAACATCTGGAACAGGGAACTATGCAATGCTCTCGAGGAGATTGCCCCTAGGCGCCCTCTCCGACCTCGCCGTAATCGGTCACTTTGGTTCACCGAGGAGCTACGATCGATGAAGTGAGAGAAGAGATGGCTAGAGAGCGTGTGGAGGAAACTCCATGACGGAGGTTCACAATCAGCTTATAAGCTATCCATGAAAGCTTATGAGCAAGCTATCAAGGCAGCAAACAATTTACACTATGCGGCCTTGATAGCATCCGCTAGCTCACGCCCGGCTCAATTATTCAGAGTAATTTGATCCTTGACGATGGTCCCTACCATCCTAAACAATGACGACCTGCTGCAGGCCCGGATCGCCTCCAGGGATGGCAGGCACTCCGAAGCCGCCGCTCCTCCGGCCTGTCTGCCGGAGACAGACTCTGCCCCATAGAGCCCGCAATGGCATGGCGGCAGCGGCACCCCTTCCTCTTGGCCCCGTCCCTGACACCCTTCTCCCCAGGCCGGATAGAAGTGGCTACCGGGCTGGGTCCGGCCCGCGGGCTGTAGGTTGCCCACCCCTGATGTAGAGAGTGGGAAGTTTGTAGTTTTTTAAAAAATATATAAGTTGTTCTTTAGTTATAGATGTTAGTATGTAGTTGTGCAATTTGGGTAGTTTTATATATCTAAAATGTTTGTGTTTTTCATTTTGTCTCTTTCTTGAATAAAATTTATTATCGAAAAATAAAGTGCTGATAGGATTAACGTGTTTTGAACTCGCTTTGGTGGAATTATGCTGTAAGCAGCAATGCACTCTCTCGTTTGCCTTTGCAGGTCCTCCTTCTGCCCCACACAATGTCACCTCCTCCCTTGTGGGGAGCCAAGTCTCCCTTTCGTGGCAACCACCCATCGATCAGGGTGGGCGCAGCGACGTCTCCTACAACGTCTCCTGCAAGCGCTGCAACTTCCTGGTGTGTGAACCCTGCGGGAGTGAGGTGGTTTTCTCTCCCCGTGCCTTAGGCCTCACTAGGACAAGTGTGGTTGTCGATGGCTTGGAGTCTTACACCAATTACAGCTTCACTGTCCGGGCTCATAATGGTGTGTCAGGGCTTAGCTCGGCCTCACACAAAAGCACCAGTTCTCCCATCTGGGTGACTGTGGGCTATGCAGGTGAGTCACTGGGGTGAACCCGGGGAAGGGATTTTTCTGGCTTATCGAAGTGAGCAACCAAAGCAAATAAAAGCCTTAGTAATACCTGCACTGCACCTTTTTGTGTGCCTTCACGTCTTTTCCAACTTATGGCACCTCCAAGGGGGACATTTTATGAGCAAGAGTAGGCTTGCCTCTGCCTTCCTCTGAGTGTGACTTGCCCAAGGTCATCCAGTGAGTATCCATGGCTGAACAATGATTTGAGTCCTTGACTTTGGAGTCCTAGTCCAAACCACTGTACCATGTGGCTCTATATTATTGTATATGCCACCTTTATTTATTTATTGGTTCGACTTAATTGATTAAATGCAGCCAAGTGTTTATGTGTGTACATGTAGTCAATTTGGTATTGTTATTGGTATTGTTGGGCAGTTTTTGTGCATAATATCAGAGATAGTGCTGAGAGACTACATATGATCTTGGCTAAGAATATGGATCTCTATGTCAAATCTTAAGTCAACCACATGAAGCCTTAAAACAGTGGTTCTCAGACTGTAGGTCCTCAGGTGTTTGGGCCTACAACTCCCAGAAATCCCAGCAAGTTTACCAGCTGTTATGATTTATGGGAGTTGAAGGCTAAAACATCTGGGGACCCACTGGTTGAGAACCACTGCCCTAAAGCAGCTGTTTTAGGGCTCCAATTTCCATCAACCCCAGTCGACATGACCAATGGATTAGAGTACTACAACCAGGGAATCATGGGGGGGCTCCATCCCTCCCCAAGAGTAATCCTCTCTCTGTCAGCCCCTTCTCTTCATCTCATCTCTACTGCCATATAGCACAAGCTTCCTGGAGTACCATACAAGGTCACTGTAAAGATGAAGGTTGCATGTGGATGTAATAATAATAATAATACACTTTATTTATATTCCGCTTTTCTCACCTCGAAGGGGACTCAGTGTGGATTACATTACACATAGGACAGACAATCCCTGTTGGAAGACATACAAATTACAGTACACAGTACACAGTGCAATTTTAGAAGGATTTCTTCTTCTGGCTGCGTCACAGGGTGCGGTTGCTCCATTTCGTCATTATGTTATTATGTCATTACGTCGTTACGGCACAAGGGGGTGCTGTTGTTCCATCCTCATGACGGGGAGCTTCTGGTTTTTCCACATTCCACTTTCCCGACAGCCGAACTGTAAAGTCCTTCTGTAAAAATCCTTCCCCGCTTTGCGGTTCCTGGTTTTATCTATTCACAGCTGGGCTGTTTTCAAACTGTTGGGTGACCAGTGGACAAGGCTCAAAGCTGGGTGTTCGAGCCAGCCCCGGAATCGAACTTGCGACCTTCAGATTGCAAGCACAGCTGTGTTACCGCTGTGCTATCTCTCTGGCCCTGTGGCCCTTGACTCCCCAAACCGTGGCTTCTGAAACCCTCCCAAAACTCCTGAACCCCATGTTTTAAGAGTGCTGATTCGTGGGTGAATTTCTTCTCCACTGATGCCATAAACACCAGGCATACGTGTGGCACTTTACTTCCTTGACTTATTGCACTTTCCCTCGGCTCTCCCAAGGAATCCTTGCACTTACTCTGAGCCCAAACCCAGTTTCAAATTGGCCAGCCAGGGTATTGTTTTTATGATGGTAATTGATTTTAATGTTTTTATTATTTGTTGTTATTGATTGTTTTTACTGTGTTTGTTCTATTTGTAATCCTTGGGCTTGTCCCTCTGTAAGCCGCCCCGAGTCCCTTCGGGGAGATGGAGGCGGGGTATAAAAATAAAGTTGTTGTTGTTGTTGTTGTTGTTGTTGTTGTTATTCCCCACCTCAGAGCCACCCCTTCCCCCCATAAATCCCCTGACATAAAAGTCCCCAAATTTGTCAAAATGCTGGTCAGAAATTATGCTAAATTGAACTTGCAAAGGGGAAACTGTGGGAAAATAGTCATTTCTCTGTTTGTGGTTGCTCATTCCTTGCATCACTAATGGAGGCGTTACATAAAACACGAGAGCGTTCCTTTGGGGAATTTGGCTGTCATCACAGACATCATGTTTTCAGGATATTTAAATACTAGTAACTTGTGAAGTGGGGAAGGTGCCGTTCTGCAACAGGTTACTCACATTTAAATGTTCTGAAAACATGATGTCTTTGATGACAGAAAGATGTCATGTGGAGCGAACCCACCGTGATAAGCCAGTCTGAAGATGAATTCCAATTCAGGGGAAGCCATCTGTCCGTAAATTAAATGCAAACGTCCTTGATACAAGAACGTTGGCGTACTAAATTGCAGTGACATTTACTGCTAAATTGCGTTAAGTTGATGGGGGTGAGGATGCCGTGAGGATGACAGGAAAGCCCTTGGATTGCTTTTGCATCACCATTTCAGGCAACCGCAGCAGCATCCCAGTTGCCCATTGAAGCCCTGGGATGGGTGTTGTAATCCAGTGTTTCCCAACCTTTTTTGAACCGCGGCACACTTTTTACATTTACAAAATCCTGGGGCACACCACCAACCAAAATGACACAAAATGACACTCTAACAGAGTCATACATATAGTTAATATGTTTTTTAATGTATTTATACACTCAGTGTGAAACCTGGGCCTGTTTCGATGAACACAACATAGATATCCTGGCAGGAATGGCACAAAGACACACACAAAGGCATTGACCTTGAGTTTTGGAGTTGTAGTTTACCTATACCCAGAGAGCACTGTGGACTCAAACAATGTTGGATCAGGACCAAACTTGGCATGAATACTCATTATGCCCAAATGTGAACACAGATGGAGTTTGGGGAAAATAGACCTTGACATTTGGGAGTTACAGTTTCTGGGGTTTATAGTCAACCTACAATCAAAGAGCATCCTGAACTCTTGCAACAATGGAATTGAACCAAACTTGGCATATTGAACTCTCCTCATTACCAACAGAAAGTACTGCAAGGGTTTGCTTGGGAATTGACCTTGAGTTTGGAAGTTGTAGTTCACCTACACCCAGAGAGCACTGTGGACTCAAACAAAGTTATGTTATGTTGTTGTTTGTTTTCTATCCAGAATCACAGTGTTGGAAGGAGGCTCACCACTTTAAGGTCCCTAAAACAGGCATGGGGAAACTTCGGCCCTCTGGGTGCTTTGGACTCCAACTCCCACCATTCCTCACAGCCTGAGGCCCTTTCCTGCTTAGGTGGCTGAGGGGGGAAAGGGGAAAGGGCCTGAGGCTGCTAGGAATGGTGGGAGTTGGAGTCCAAAACACCTGGAAGGTCCAAGCCATCTGTCCGTGAATTAAATGCAAACGTCCTTGATACAAGAACGTTGGCGTGCTAAATTGCAGTGACATTTACTGCTAAATTGCGTTAAGTTGATGGGGGTGAGGATGCCGTGAGGATGACAGGAAAGCCCTTGGATTGCTTTTGCATCACCATTTCAGGCAACCGCAGCAGCATCCCAGTTGCCCATTGAAGCCCTGGGATGGCCGGTGTCATCTATCATTTATTTCAATTCAACATTAGTGCTTCCTTACACCCTGCTATGTCTTTCCCATCCCCACACTATCCCAAACCTGCAGAGCCCTCATCACGGGGGCCTTCATGGGAGAGAATTAGGAGCGGTTGAAACCGGAATTGATTTTGTCATTTGGGAGTTGTAATTGCTGGGATTTATAGTCAACCTACAATCAAAGAGCATTCTGAACCCCACCAACAATGGAATTTGGCACACAGAACTCCCACAACCAACAGAAAATACTAGGAGGGTTTGGTGGCCACTGAATCTCCCAGCCAGTAGGAGCACTAAGCATTCTTGTTTGGTTAATTTGGTGAGCTGGAGTTAAAGTAATTTTTCAGATTTGAAGGGAGATGAAATAAGAGTAAGATTCAATGCCTTGAATGACATGAGCCATAGCCACAGGGCTATGTCACAACAAAGAAGGCGGTCTGGCAATGGATCTGATACTGGGGTGGCCTGTGCATCACTGTTGGTCCTTGGCCGCAAGGATGTCCAGCTGTCTCTTGAGGGCGCTTTAGATGTAGGTTTCTTGCACTAAACAAGGGAATGATCTGAACCTACAAGCTTATCTGTGCTTCTCTATGATTCAGTTGTCATTTTGTATACTATACCAGTGATTTTCAACCAGTGTGCCGCGGAACACTAGTGTGCCGTGAGAGATCATCAGGTGTGCCATGGAAAATTATTTTCGAACTTCTTATATATATCAACTATAAGGTGCATCTGTCCCTTTAAGAAATGGAACCATAGAGCTCTTGCGTCACCTAAGAAGTGACACAAGAGTGCAATGGTCGCGCCATCTTGGATTCGCTCAGATGCAGCTAAGTAAACAAAGTTATAGTGCTGCAGCTGCGCGTCAAGTGACAGTGACAATTTGGGATCACTAAAAACGGAGAGACTGACAGCTGTTGAGCAAGAGCTTCGTGTGTGTCTTTCTGCCATTCCTGCCAGGATATCTATGTTGTGTTCATCGAAACAGGCCCAGCTTTCACACTGAGTGAGTGTATAAATACATTTAAAAACATATTAACTCTATGTATTACTGTGTTAGAGTGTCATTTTGTGACATTTTGGTTGGTGATGTGCTGATTGGGCCAGGTGATGTGCTGATTTAGAGCTGATTGGGCCAGGGTGGCACTGTTTGGGCAGGGGCAGGAAAAGCAAATAAATACACTGGTTTTGTTTGCGAATATGACATTTGAACACGTGACTACCTCATTCCAAAAGACACCTCATGCTTTGACTCTTTCTCCTTTCCCCGTTTCAGATCCGATCATAGTGACCAATATCAACCTGGACAGCCAGAATGAGAGCAGCCTCTCTGTGACGTGGCTGCCCACTCGGCATCGGAGCCATATCCCCATCAGCTATGAAGTCATGTACTTTGAGAAGGTGAGGTGTTTACTGCTGGCAAGAGCCACAAAGTGTTCCTCTTAGGCTGGATCTATACGGCCACAGAATCCAGTTTCTGAGTCCAGATTGTCTGCTTTGGAATGGACAACATGAGTCTACACTGCCATATAATCTAGTTCAAAGCAGATAAGCTGGATTCAGGAACTGGATTATATGGCAGTGTAGACCAGTGGTTCCCAGCCTTTTTTTTTAACCAGGGACCACTTTGACCAGGGATCACTCTCCAACATTGGTACCAAAAGGGTTACGTATCAGTTTTTGGTCAACTTTAGATTCAGTCTGGTTATTTGGGGTGCTGATTCAGAAAATTGCATTGGAGAGACCACATCAGCTCTAGTTTCTAATACAAAACATATGCCATCCAGTCAGGCCCGGATTACCCATAAGGCCACACTACGCCATGGCCTATGGGCGCAGTCCTAGGGGGGGCGCAAGATCAAGGACCAAAAAAAACGTTCAAACAAAACCGCAATGTGTGGCATGATGACGACTCTCTCTCTCTCTCTCTCCCCCTCTCAGGGGAGGGCCCTCTCAGGGAGGGGGAGGAGGGAATGGTGCCCCCCCTTGCCATCGCCCCTGCCCCCTTGTCAAAGAAGGAGGGCGCGAGGAGGAGGAGGAGGAGGAAAGAAGGGAAGCCCCCGGGGCTGCTGCCGGCCATGCGCCAGGAACATGGCGGAGGAGGTAGTGGCACCCTCCTGCCGTGTGCGCATGCCCGCCACCGGCCCCGTGGGCGAAGCTTCCCTCTGCTTCATCCTTCTCGCGCCCAAGTAAGGCAGGCAGGGCGAGGAGGAGGAAGAGGCGGAGGGAAGCCCACCACCGGGACCGCTGCCGCACATACCCAGCAGCGCCCCGGGGGCGGGGCTTCCCTTCCTCCTCCTCCCCGCGACTGCCTTCTTTGACTGAAAGAAGGTGGTCGCAGCGAGGAGGAGGAAGAGGCAGAGGGAAGCCCCGCCCCCGGGGCTGGGGCCGTACATGCCCAGCAGCGGCCTTGGGGGTGGGGCTTCCAAAGTGTGGCCTAGGGCACCAAAAGGAGTTAATCCAGGCCTGCATCCAGTAGTCGCCACCTGCTCACCTACAAAAAACCATAGTTGATAATCTAGAGCTGATTTGGTAGTAGTAATCTTTCGTGGGTAGTCGGCCTCTCCCCTCCTGACATCCCCATTAGTTACCTCGGCATTATAAGAGGGGTTTGTGAGACCAGTTGCTCTCGTTGCTGTGTGGTTCCAAGGCAATGGTGTAGTAATGGTGAGGCCATGGACCATATTTTCATTCTTGCAGACCACTGGTGGTCCATGGACCACAGGTTGGGAACCACTGGTGTATATGGAGCCTTACTTTCCCTGATTTGACCGAATCTTGGAAGCTGACTCAACTGTTCAATTTTGACAGGGAGAGGAGAAGCACTACACTGTCCAGCATCTCAAGGAACCCAAAGTGACCTTGGGAAACCTGCAGCCTGACACATCCTACCTGCTGCGTGTGCGCTCCGTCACACCATCTGGAGAAGGGCCGTTTTCCCAGGAGCAGGAATTCCGCACGCTTCCCCAAGGTAGGCCTCTCGGGATGAGGTGGAGTAGCGAGCAATCCCGACTGGGAGTTGGTTACAGAGTGGACGGAAATTTCCCTGTATGCTGTTTATCCATCTTGAATGATATGCAAAGGAGGGTGAGCCCCAAAACATCAATACATAAATCCCTGTATGTTTGTATCTTGACCTGGTGGCATCGGATCACCCCATCAACCCCACAGGATTTCATTAGTCAAAAATACTCAGAAGTGGTTGAGCCAGTTCCTTCCTCTGAAATGTAGCCTGCAGCTCCGGGTCTTCCTTGGTGGGCTCCCATCCAAGTGCTAATCAGTGCTGGCCCTACTTAACTTCCAAGATCAGACAGGATCTGGTGACAATAGCGTATTTAGGCCCTCATATATAATACATACGTGCAATTCCTTAGTGTAAAGTGATCCTTTTCTGGACACTGCTATTTCTTTAGTAGCAGAAACTGTCGTAGCACAGAGACCAAGTAAGCCAAGTCCAGATGTTAAAGGGGGTAACAACAAGTTCATTGAACAATCAAATGGAAAGGGGACGAACAAAAAAGTAGCCAACTCAGCTAAAAACCCTCAAAAAATCCCAGGAAACCTAACAAAAACCCTGAAGCACGATGCAAAACAAACTCAGGACGTCCGTCTGCGATGTCCAATGTGGGATGATCCAGAAGAGTAGTCGTAAGCCGGTCCAAAGGTCAAGGGCAGGAGAATGACGGAGGAAAAGAGGAGACAGTCCAAGGGTCACAGGAGCTGAGTATACAGGAATAACACATATCATAGTCCCCATAAAACACAGTCTCAACCTCCCTCCATGTCATACAATACCAAACTTGCAGCTGGAACTCACAGCAGATTCAGCGGAGATAAAACCCCGCCACAGGAATACACGGCAGCAACTAGACAGAAAAGATAAACATTGAATCCCAAACCCCCCACCTTCTCCCAAACAGTAGCAGAGCAGCCGTAGCAACACATCCCAAAGAAGGTGGTGGAGTAACCCATAACTCACGAGTAACTGGAATCAAGAACAAGACACACGATACCAAGATGCCAAAGATCACAGGAACGCCAGACAAAAGCACCAGATAGCAACTCTTTGACCACCGCAGGGCAGCCTCATGAATTTTAATTTGTTATTTTAATTGCGGTCTTAACGTTTTAGCTTTGTTGGTCGGATTTTTTTATGATCATGTTGTAAGCCGCCCCGAGCCATTGGGAGGGGCGGCAAACAAATATGAATAAATAAATAAATAAACCCATTCATTATATAGCCCTTAGGTGTCGGACTCGCCCGACAACTCCCCTTGATCAGGGGCAGCAGCTGTTTCATTTCCTACAGCTGCTGTGCTTTCTGCATTCCTCCAATTTTGCCAACGTTCTTGGAAACTTAAAGTCTCCCAGTCTGTCCCTGAAGCCTCAGAAGGCCAGTCTGAATCACTATCGAAGCCTAGGAAAGTATCAGAATTAGACTCTTCACTACACACATCCCTTACTTCCTGAACCAAAGTTGAGTCTAGGCAGGCATGTAGCCAGGGGGGCTTAGGGGCTTCAGCCCCGAAATTCTCAGGGTGGTCCACGAGAAGGCCTTACTGGTACATTATTTAAACTGTTATGTTTATTCATATCATGATCTGATCACTATGCTCATTATATCCCACATTCATGGGGTTATTGGGATAACAATACAAAAGGTTTGCTAGGGTAGACCCTCTTCCACCCATTCTCAGGCCCCGAACCAAACTCAGCCCCGAAGCAAAATCCTGGCTATGGCCCTGAGTCTAGGTCAGTATCACTTTCCTCTGGCCCTATTTCTTCTTCCCCAGAAAAACCTTCAAAGGTTTCAGAATCTGAAGGAGCTCTAAGTATCTGCCGGATCTTCTTTCTCTGCTCCAATCCCTCAAGGCTAGAATCACTAGCAGCCCTCTTTCTCCTAGCTCCAGCGTCTTGATTACTCAAAGCCGCACCCCATTCCATACTACTGCTAGATGCTACTGACTCAGCATCTTCCTTATCACTACTAGCAGGAGACGCTGAAGGCTCAATTACAACAAAAACTCTTTTGGAAATAGCATCAGTAAAATATGGCTTGGCTGTGTTACAGCGGATTTTGTTGAGGACAAAATAAAAATGCCAAGAAATAAACAAGCAGATAAAAAGTGTTCACATGAAAGGAATGAGGCCAGGCCTTTATTGCAGAAATAAAGCAGATTGCAGTTGCCATCCCTTTTTGGGTTAAGACTATACATTTGCAGCCATATTCGCAGCCTGGTGTTACACCAGCTAGTTTCCTTCAAGAACATCTAAAAGATCTGTTTCTCAAAGCACCTTGGAGAAGCATACCAGGTTGTGTGTGGCTTTGGATAGGCCCGGATCAGGCCCATTTGCCGCCCAAGGCCAAAGGGTCTGCCTCCGCCCCTCCCCTGGCTCTGCCCCTCCCTGCCCCCGGCTCCGCCCCTCCCCACCCCGGCTCTGCCCCTCCCCGCCCCCGCCTCCTCGCCGGATTGAAGGAAGGGGGCAGGGCGAGAAGGAGAAAGAGGCGCCCTCCCGCCGCGCGTCCTGCGCGCCACCGACCCCTTTTCGGCGGGGCTGGCGCGACGCAAGGGAGGAGGGCCGGCGGCGCGGCTTCTCCCTGCCTGGCGACGCCAAGCCAGGGAGGAGGCAGAGAGGAGTCCCGCTGCCGCCCCTCCTCCCTGGCGTGGCGTGATGATGCAAGGGAGGAGGGGCGGCGGGGCAGCTTCTCTCCGCCTCCCTGGCTTGGCGTCACCAGGCAGGGAGGAGGAGGCGGAGAGAATCCGTGCCGCCAGCCCTCCTCCCTTGCGTCGTCATGGCACGCAAGGGAGGAGGGGCGGCGGCGCGGCTTCTTTCCGCCTCCTTCGCTTGGCGTCACCAGGCAGGGAGGAGGAGGCGGAGAGAATCCGTGCCGCCAGCCCTCCTCCCTTGCGTCGTCACGCCCTTTTCAGGCCGGCTTTAGGAGGGAGGGCGGATCGCCTCCGCGCCGGCGAGGAGGGGCGGAGTCAGGGGCGGAGCCGATCCTCCCTCCCTCCTAAAGCAGAGCCGAGGGGAGCAGAGCAAAGGAAGGGGGCGGCCGCGCATGCGCCCTTTCAAAAAATTTTGGGGGGGATTTTTTTTATTTGGGGGGGGGTCCGGATCTGATGCCCCCCCCCCAAAGTGCCGCCCGAGGTCATGGACTAGGGTGGCCTTATGGGTAATCCGGGCCTGGCTTTTGGAGGCCTGCCTCCTGCAAGTTTGGGCTGTTTTTCACACTTTATATTTTTCTTGACAAATATAAATGCAGCAGTCTGTGCCAAATACAAGGTCAGCAGAGACATTTGGGAAACAGGAACAGAGGAAACTGCCAACTGTGGTTTCAAAGAAAAAGAAAGAAAGAAAGAAAGAAAGAAAGAAATTGCCCATGCAGCCATCTGTGTTATTTAGAGTTGGAAGTTGGCCAAACCACCTACTTATAAGTAGCCCTCAAGGCTTTTAATACTAAATATATCATTTTTGATATACATTTAGTGTTTATATATTGAACATGTACTTCATAACTGTCTATCTCTACCAGTCCTTTTAATGACCTTATAGATCAGGAGCTGTAATTGACAAATAAGAGGGAAAGGGCATGCCCCCCGGGCAATCTACTCTTTGGGTTGGGTTTTTAATATTATCACAGTGGAGGCAACTGGCTGTAACTTTTCTGAGGTCTGCTTGTTCACATGTATACCACGTGTATTAGCAAAGGCTAATCTGGAGCAGTGGTTTTCAACCTGTGGGTCCCCAGATGTTTTGGCCTGTGTTGGATGGGGTCACACTCCCCCTGAAGACGCAGGTTCGCAGCTTGGGAGTGATGCTGGACTCATAGCTGAGCCTGGAAGCCCAGGTCTCGGCGGTGGCCAGGGGAGCTTTTGCAGTTACAACTTGTGCGCCAGCTGCGCCCGTACCTTGGGAAGTCTGATCTGGCTATGGTCGTCCACGCTCTGGTCACATCCCGAATAGATTACTGCAATGCACTCTACGTGGGGCTGCCTTTGAAGACAGTTCGGAAATTGAAACTAGTCCAACGAGCGGCAGCCAGAGTACTAATGGGAGCTACATACAGGGAGCATACCACCCCCCTGTTGTGTCAGCTCCACTGGCTGCCGGTCCACTTCTGAGCTCAATTCAAAGTGCTGGTTTTGACCTTTAAAGCTCTATACGGTTCTGGCCCAGCTTACTTGTCCGAACGCATCAGCCGCTACGTCCCACCTCGTAATTTAAGATCATCCGGGGAGGCCCTGCTCTCACTCCCGCCTTCTTCTCAAATGCGGTTGGTGGGGACGAGAGAGAGGGCCTTCTCGGTGGTGGCTCCCCATCTGTGGAATGCGCTTCCGAGCGACATACGATCAACCCCATCCCTCCTGACATTCAGAAAAAAGTGAAATCGTGGCTCTGGGACCAGGCTTTTGCACATTAGCACAATGCAGCACTTTGGATTGGAATTGGAATTGGTAAGTTGATGGATATGGCTCAATGTTTATGTGGTGGACAGAACTCTGTTTTTAACTTAAGTGTATGTGTATTATGTGTCAATGCTAATTGTATTTTAATTCTGAATGTGTATGGTTTATATAGTATTTATACTGTGTTGCGGCATTGAATTGTTGCCTTTTGTTAGGCGGCTCTGAGTCCCCCCTCGGGAGTTGAGAAGAGTGGGGTACAAAGGATGTAAATAAATAAATAAATAAACTCCCAGAAATCCTAAAATCTGGTAAAGTGGTGAGAATTTTGGGAGCTGTAGGCCAAAGCACCTGAGGACCCACAGGTTGAGAACCACTGCTCCAGATGTTCTTATGCTTGCATGGCTGAGATCTAGTTCACTTTGCATCTTGAAACACAGAATGTGACTCACAGAAGCCAATGTTCTTACTCTGAGTACTGGAGGGGGTGAGTTGTGTATCAACACATGCTGGGTTTGAAGCACCGAGAGCTCTTAGTTACTGAAAAGGACATTCAAGTGCCACCTCGGAGTTGGTTGAGGTAGGCAGGATTTCCCTGGGTACTGGTTGTGGGGGGTCGGGAGCAGGTCAGGGTTTTGCCCTCCCTTCTGCTCGAGATCCCCGTGTACAACTGGGGGCCACTGTGTGACACAGAATGCTGGACTAGATGGGCTGAGGTCCGATTCAGCATGGCTCTTCTTATGTTCTTATGTTCTTCCACATTCCAGCTGAGGGGGGAGGGGAAAAACAAGATTCTGCGGAAGTGGGCAGGCCCGGATCAAGCCCTTTTGCCACCCAAGGCCAAAGGGTCTGCCTCCGCCCCTCCCCCAGCTCCGCCCCTCCCCGCCCACGCCTCCTCGCCGGATTGAAGGAAGGAGGGCGGGGCGAGGAGGAGAAAGAGGCACCCTCCCGCCACGAGTCCTGCACGCCGCCCACCTGTTTTCGGCGGGGCTGGTGCGACGCAAGGGAGGAGGGCCGGCGGCGCGGCTTCTCCCTGCCTGGCAACGCCAAGCCAGGGAGGAGGCAGAGAGGAGTCCTGCCGCCGCCCCTCCTCCCTTGCGTGGCGTGATGACGCAAGGGAGGAGGGCCGGCGGCGCGGCTTCTCCCTGCCTGGCAACGCCAAGCCAGGGAGGAGGCAGAGAGGAGTCCTGCCGCCGCCCCTCCTCCCTTGCGTGGCGTGATGACGCAAGGGAGGAGAGCCGGTGGCGCGGCTTCTCTCCACCTCCCTGGCTTGGCATCGCCAGGCAGGGAGGAGGAGGCGAAGAGAATTCGCGCCACCAGCCCTCCTCCCTTGCATCGTCACGCCCTTTTCAGGCCGGCTTTAGGAGGGAGGGCGGATCGCCTCCGCGCCGGCGAGGAGGGGCGGAGTCAGGGGCAGAGCCGATCCTCCCTCTCTCCTAAAGCAGAGCCCAGGGGAGCAGAGCAAAGGGAGGGGGCGGCCGCGCATGCGCCCTTTTTAAAAAGAAAATTCGATTTTTTAAAAAAAAATTTGGGGGGTCCGGATCTGCTGCCCCCCCCAATAGTGCCGCCCGAGGCCATAGCCTAGGGTGGCCTTATGGGTAATCCGGGCCTGGAAGTGGGTCACAATCACACTGCCCCTTATAGAGTGACTAGCTGAACCCGGCACGCGTTGCTGTGCCCTATTTAGGAGATGGGGTATGTAAGGGTTTGAAATGAGTATGTAAGGGTTTGAAATGATGCTACTTATGGTTTTGGTGGGTGTGTGCATGTGTATATGTGTGTATGTAGTGTATATATGTGTGTGTATATGTATATATGTGTATGTATGTTTATATATGTATACGTGTGTATGGTACTGTATATGTTTGTGGATGTGTACATACACATGAGTGGGGGAAAGGGGGAAGAAGGGGTCTGAGGCTGAGAGGAAAAGAAGGGGTTTGAGGGTGAGGGGAGAAGAGAAGGAGCCTGGGGCTGACGTGGGGAGGGGGGTTTGGGGCCATAGGCTGAGGGGGAGAAGGAAAGGCCCTGAGGCTGATGGAGGAAAAGAAGGGGCTGAGGAGGGAAAAGAAGGCGGCAGCAGCGACCCCAGTCCTTTCCTTTTCACCCTCTGCCATCCGGAGGGCAGTAGCGGCGAGGGCAGCGTCCCCACGCCTCGTCCATGGCAGCTGCCATATTTTCTTGTGGCAGTTCGGGCCAGGAGGGGGCTTCTGGGGCTCTCCAGGGAAGCAGCTCTGAAAATGCCCCAGAAAACTACAAAGAACATGGCGGCGAACAGCTTCCTGTCCGGCCGAAAAAGGCTCCGACGGAAGTCATTCCGTCAGGAAAGGGTCCGGTCGGAAACTGATGCTCGGCATTGTTTGGGTGTCAGTTTCCGGCCGGACCCTTTTCCTGACGGATCGACTCCGTCGGAGCCTTTTCGGCCGGACTGGAAGCTGTTCGGCGCCATGTTTTTTGTAGTTTTCTGGGGTCTTTTCAGTGCTGCTTCCCGAGAGCCCCAGAAGCGACCGATGCTTTGGAGAGCGGCTGCGGGTCTCCCTCTGTGAGGCGGCGGAGGAGGCGGGTTGGTCGCCGCCGGTGTGGCGGTGAAGTTGCTGGTGTGTGGGGAGAGAGGGGATGGGATGGGTGGGGGGGAGTCAGAGTGCGCAGTGTGTTTGCTCACCCTCTGTCCTGCGTTGTGGGGTGGTGGGGGTTGGAGTGCGCCTGCGCGATGGCTCTCGCTCTGTTCTGCGCTTGTGGCCAGCGCAGAACGGGAGCCAATGGGCGGTTTTTGGGGGCTGATTTTGGGGGGGTTGGAAGGTAGGAAGGTGGGTGTTTTGTGTGATGGCAATACCTTGTGGTTTGTGGGATTGTGTCTCGTTGGATTGGCGTTTCTGGGGGGCGTAGTTTGGCCGTGCATAAAGTCCTTTCCACGACCGTGTCTCCTTTATATATATAGATTAAATGTGCTTTCACATATGAGCATAAACAGAGCAATCCGGGAAGTGTATCTGTAACCTGTTCCCTCTACTTTCAGACACCGGGGTGCCTTCTGGGGGAACCATTGTCTGCATTATCTTTGGAATCCTTTTGTTTATTGGTCTGGTTGGAGGACTCATCATTTTCCGGCGAAGGTAGAGATGGCAGTTACTAAGAGATGAGGCAGCATAGATGTGGATTTGGTGGGGAATTCTCCTGAAACTGGTATGTGCCTTTATCCTCATATTTATTCTTGTTCCTTTCAGGCAAGCACTTCGTCGAGCCCGGCCATGCCAAAAGCACTCCGGCTACAACCGAGGTGAGGCTCTGAACTCAAAGAATGGCAAAGGGGCAGCCAACTGCCTTAGGCAGTTGAAACAACATGCTGCCTGCAAATGGAGCTAGAACAGGGGTGGGCTCCTACGGCCCGCAGGCCGGATCTGACAGTCGATTCTGTCCAGCCCGGGAAGAAGGGCGTCGGGGGCGGGGCCAAGAGGAAGGGGTGCCGCTGCCGGCATCCCATCGCGGGCTCTGTGGGGCCGGTGTCGGGAGACAGGCTGGAGGAGCGGCAGCTTTGGAATGCCTCCCATTCCCGGAGACGATCCAGGCCTGCAGTGGGAGCACTCGGCAACCTGTGCGGGCTGATCTCCCTGGCGACTAAGAAGACTTGATCGTCTTCCGGGTCGCCAGGGCGATTAGCCGCCTCAGATCGCCGAGTGCTCCCCCTGCAGGCCCAGGTCGCCTCCAGGAATGGGAGGCACTCCAGCACTGTCCTTTAATCCTAATTCAGTGTGAAAATGCAAATCCTTAAATATAATTAATCTAGTGCATTTTAATATATATAGTACTAGCTGTACCCGGCAGGCGTTGCTGTGCCCTATTTAGGAGATGCGAGAAAGTCTGAGTATGTAAGGGTTGGAAATGATGTTACTTACGGTCTTGGTGGGGTCATGTAGGCATGAATTGCGCACTTTCTATGTGTGCTCCAAATGATGTCACCTGGAAGCATGAGTTGTATTGTCTTATATAGCGGAGGAAGTGTTTTGATTCTGGAGTGTGTCCACTCAGCAAAGTCTGTAGTGGTTGTGGAGGAGTGGCAAGTGGTGGTAGGGAGACATTCCTGGTGTTTCTGCTGGGTATTTCAGGGCTTTGAAGTGTGCAGATGTGCGTTAGGGTGCCAATGTCGGCCTCTGGCGCCATGCTGTAGTCTTCTGCAGCGTTGTATCTGAAGGCTAGGCGGTGGAATTGGTTGTGGTGTTTTTGAAGTTTGTTTTCTGTGTTGCGACGTTGTGTTTCTGCGCTCCTTGCGCGCTGCTGTTGTGTTGCATTTCTGCGTCTTTGTTGTTCCTTGGCTGCGCGCTTCTTCTTGTCGTGCAGTTATTTGCATTTGGTTCTCAGCTGTGCGTCGTGCAGTGGCCTGTTGTCTGTGTCTCTGCTGCGCAGTGTGTTTCTGTTCTGGCGTTTGTTCTGCCCTTTTTGGTTTGATGTATGTAGCGTTGCGAGTGTGTCGTCCGATGCTGTTATTTTTAGAAGGCATGGCTTGTCTTTTGGGTCAGTTTCTGTCTGTGTGGAAGGAAGGAATGGTTTTTGTTTGTGGTGGTGGTAGGTGTTGTGTGTACGGGGTCCCGTAAGGTTGGTGGGATGGGTTGTGATTGGAAGTTGTGTTGTGTTGTGGGGGTAGGAATTGCTGGAGAATTGCTCCCTCATAGAGTTTGGTTTTGACAGTTTAACCCTCAAACACCAACTGACAACTGAAGTCTCTCAGCATTCTATCCTAGCCTTGGATGGCTCCTGCCAGCGTTGCTATGGTTACTCTTCCTCTCTGCATTTTGTGTGGGCCTATGTCGGCCAATGGCATTTGCTGGCAGCCACGGAGGATGCTGGGAAATGTAGTTTTTTTTACTCGTTGTTTTGGGGGCCTTTTAGGTTTTAAGGGGGAAAGTTTCTTTGCTACAAACGTACCTTGCTTGAGGCCTATTTCTGTTGGCAAGTTTTGTGTTTCTGCGTTGTAAGGTTTCTCTGTTTGAGGTAGTCTTCACATGACGATTGTTCCTTTATATATATAGATAGTAATGAAATGATGTCAAACAGGAATGTATTGCACTGTATTGATTTCTTTGTGAGCCACTTTGAGACTTTTTAGAGATGATGATGACGATAATAATAATAATAATATGCAATTTTGAAACGTTAAATACGAAATAACTATCAGCCATTCTGAGCCCTCAGTGGTTCAATAGGTTAAACAGCTGAGTTGCTGAACTTGCTGATCAAAAGGTTGGCAGTTCAAATCCAGGGAGCAAGGTGAGCTCCCATTGTTAGCCCCAGCTTCTGCCAACCTAGCTGTTCGAAAACATGCAAATGTGAGTAGATCAATAGGTATGGCTTCAGCAGGAAGGTAATGGTGCTCCATGCAGTCATGTCGGCCACATGACCTTGGAGGCATCTATGCACAATGCCAGTTCTTCAGCTTAGAAATGGAGATGAGCACCCCCCACGAGTCGGACATGATCAGACGTAATGTCAAGGGGAAAGCTTAACTAGCCATTCCAGCCAGGCCCGGATTATCCATAAGGCGACCCTAGGCCAGGGCCTAGGGGCGTAGCCATGGAGGTGTGCCAGATCCAGACCCCCCCCCAAGTTTGTTCAATAAAAAGGGGACGATCTTTGGCTGATTTTGCGCCTGCGCGCGGGGCGCCATAGACTCTCAGAGATAGTTCCGCTCCCCGCGGCTCCTCCCCGCGGCTCCTTCCTAAAGCCACCACTCCTGAGGGGAAAAAGGCGATTTTTGGTCGCTTCTGCGCCTGAACGCAGGGTTCCGCTGCCTCTGAGAGTCTATGGCACCCCGCGCGCAGGCGCAGAAGCGGCCAAAGATTGCCCTTTTTTTCTCAGGCCGGCACGAGGAGGAAGGGGCGGAGCCGTGGAGGGAAGCCCCGCCCTCGAAGAGGCAGAGCCACAGAGGCGGAGCCTTTGGCCTAGGGCGCCAAAAAGGCTTAATCCGGGCCTGATTCCAGTGCGTTTGGGGTCATTACACTGGACCGTAGAAGCATCTGAGTAAATTATTATCTACACATATTCCTTACATAGAAATGCTAAAGACTTAACAAATAATAGTAAAAGTTGTATGTTGTGGAAAGATGCCTGGACCTGGCCCATCATTGCAGTAAATTTACTTCCTCTCTAATATGATCTGGACCAGGATCTGGGTTTTTTCTTGTTTTGTCAATGGAGCCAACAAACTTTTCTCCTTCATCAAAATCTTTGTGCTCAAAATCCTTTGCACTCATATCATTGCAGACGACATCTGGCTAAAACCTTACGTGGACCTCCAGCCCTATGAAGATCCCAGCAGAGGAGTCCTGGAGTTCACGAAAGAGCTTGACCCATCCCTTGTCAACATTGGGAATGTCATTGGCGAAGGTGGGTAGTACCCTTGGGCCTCGGCATCTCTATCTCAGGAAATGCCGCGTCTCCATTTTTATGCATACCTTGACTTTCCTTTTGTAACTTCTACAGGAGAATTTGGGGAGGTTTATCGAGGGTCTCTGCGTTTCCCAGGAAAGGACCCTATTGTTGTGGCCATCAAGACGTTGAAGTCGAGTTACTCAGATTCTACGTGGTGGAACTTTCTACGTGAGGCAACAATCATGGGCCAATTCAATCACCCCAACATTGTTCGCCTAGAAGGAGTTGTCACAAAACGTAAGAGCTCAATGGAGGCAGGGGGAGTGGCCGTGTGGTGACAAAACCTTGCAACAACAAGGAGCATGGCATTACTGGTGTCAGATAGCACCACTTGGGAAGGATACAAACTTTGCATGCTGAGTGTCTTGGACAGTCAAAAGCATCTCAGGTTGTAGAGCTGGTGATAAATCCCATCTATGAGAGATGACCTTAGAGCAGGGGTGGGCAATTATTTTTTCCAAGGGGCCACACGAGAGCCAAAAAATATTATGGAGGACCGCACCTAAAGGCGGAACTACATTCTAATTTACATAATTTATTTATTTATTTATTTACTATATTTACTATATATTACACATTAATATTAACCTATTAATATATCAAGAAATATTCATATATTATTAGTATTAATATCATAATTATTATATTATAGTATATATATATACATTATAATATATTGAAATTATAATATAATATAACATTATTATATTATATTATTTATTATATTATTATATTGTTATAATAAAATCATTATAAAATAATAATAAAAACCCCTAACATTAAATTAAATTCAAGAAGACAAAGTGCGAACCAAGATGGAGGCTGACATCCTCAAGAGAGGAAGGATCCCAAGATGGAATGGCCCAATGGACCCAGCCCAGAGGGTGGCAAAGCAGACCCAGCCACCGCCGCAGCAGAGCAGAACAGAGCAGCAGACGATTGGAGGCTGCAGGCCTCCGCCTGCTCTCTCCCCCAGCCATTCCCCAGCTGATTGCCCTGCCATGGAGTGCCTGCCATCCCGGGAGGCGATCCAGGCCTGCAGCAGGAGCAGTCGGTGACCTGAGGCGGCTGATCGCCCTGGCAACCCGGAAGACGATGAAGTCTTCTGGGTCGCTAGCGGAATCAGCTGCCGCAGGTTGCCGACTGCTCCCGCTGCAGGCCCGGATCGCCTCCCGGGATGGCAGGCACTCCAAAGCCACCGCTCCTCCGATCATTCTCCGGAGTGGCGGGCTGTCTGCCGATGCAGGCCCCACAGCCCGCGATGGGATGGTGGCAGGGGCACCTCTTCCTCTTGGCCCCACCCCCGATGTCCTTCTACCCGGGCCAGGCAGAATCAGCTGGCAGGCCACATCTGGCCCTCGGGCCGTAGGATGCCCAGGTCTGCCCTATGGCTATGTCTTTCCCATCCCCACACTATCCCAAACCTGCTGATCACCCTGCCATGGAGTGCCTGCCATCCCGGCTTTGGGGTGGCTGCCATCTTGGGAGGCGATCCGGGCCTGCACCGGGTTGTCAGAGCAATCAGCCACCGCAGGTCGCCGACTGGTCCCGCTGCAGACCCGGATCGCCTTCCGGGATGGCAGGCACTCCAAAGTCGCCGCTCCTCCAATCCTTCTCCAGACCTGCAGGCTGTCTGCCGACACAGGCCCCACAGCCCGCGATGGGATGGCGGCAGCGGCACCCCTTCATCTTGGCCCTGCCCCCAACGCCCTTCTCCCCGGGCTGGTCAGAATCGGCCCCTGGCCGCATCTGGCCCGCAGGGCGTAGGATGCCCAGGTCTGCCTTAGAGAATTCCTGCTAAGGCAAAGTGTGCACTGCTAGGCTAGAAGGCCACATACGTCGTTCAATCCTGTGACAAGTAGCTTTGTTAACACTATGTAGCACTATTTTTGTTCCTGGGTTATAAATGCCATTTCCTAATTTCCTAAAAACATGGAAAATGTTTATTAAATTGCAAAAACTGTTTTTGCGGGACATCCTGTAGCACATTTTACTATAGTTTTCCCAATGAATGTCTCATTGAGTCTCAACCAATTCAACATAGTTGGTGTCGGCCACAAAAATGAAGTTTCTGGAGTACAACAACTACCTTCAAAGTAAGCGCTGCACAGTTAAACAAGAAACCACACTTTCCAACTAGGAACAGATTTTCCCCCCAAATTTTGTTATATTGTGTAATTCAAAAAATTGAACATTATCATTACATTTAGATTACGATAAAATTAAAGAGTTTAAAGGAAAGAGAAAGGAAGAAAGATCAGAGCCATATGAAGGAGGCAGAAGTCATTTATTTTCCCTCTATGTTTGCATTCTAGGAAACCCAATGATGATCATCACAGAATACATGGATAACGGGGCCCTGGACGCCTTCTTACGGGTGAGAGCCTGCCTTTTGATTTGTTGCGTACATTTTTCAGTCGCCTAGAACAGTGTTTCCCAACCAGTGTGCCGGGGCACACTAGTGTGCCTTGAGCGATCATCAGGTGTGCCGTGGGAAATTGGAACCTCCAGGAGGGGGGGGGGGAGAGTCTAGTGTGTTGAAGTATAAAAACTCTAAGAAACCTACCTCGATAAAGGCACAAAATTACAAACACCCCCCCTCCCCACCCGTTGTTTACTTGGTCTCTCCCTCTCCATGCATTGGGAAGGCCTGCCTCCCTCTCCCCAAGTAGAGACCTCCTCTTGCCTCCTGGGGGCTCTGTGTGGGAAGTTTGGCCCAGTTCTATCATTGATGGGGTTCAGAATGCTCTTTGATTGTAGGGGAACTATAAATCCCAGCAACTACAACTCCCAAATGTCAAGGTCTATTTCCCCTGAACTCCATCTGCGTTCATATTTGCACATATTGAGTATTCATGCCAAGTTTGGTCCTGATCCAACATTGTTTGAGTCCACAGTGCTCTCTGGATAGGTTAACTACAACTCCAAAACCCAAGGTCAATGCCCACCGAACTCTTATAGCATTTTCTCTTGGTTATGGGAGTTCAGTGTGGGAAGTTTGTGTCTTTCTGCCATTCCTGCCAGGATATCGATGTTGTGTTCATCGAAACAGGCCCAGGTTTCACGCTGAGTGAGTGTATAAATACATTAAAAAACATATTAACTATATGTATGACTGTGTTAGAGTGTCATTTTGTGTCATTTTGGTTGGTGGTGTGCCCCAGGATTTTGCAAATGCAAAAAGTGTGCCGCGGCTCAAAAAAGGTTGGGAAACACTGGCCTAGACCAAGGAGCCTCACCTTTTGCCCCTTCTGTGCCTTTCAGGAGAACATGGACAAGTTTAGCGCCGTGCAGCTCGTGACGATGCTGCAGGGCATTGCCTCAGGGATGACCTACCTGTCAGACCGCAACTACGTACACCGGGACCTGGCTGCTCGCAACATTCTGGTATCTCATAGCCATCAGTGCAAAGTGTCAGATTTTGGCCTCTCTAGGATATTGGAAAATGACGTGGAAGGAACTTACGAAACAAAGGTAATAATGAAGACATAAGCCCAAAGGGTTTCTTCTTGCTGAAAAGAACATTGTTGACAGGAACATATGGCAGGGCCTGGGAGGGAGCCAGGGAGGGTGGAGAGAGAGAGAGAGAGAGAGAGAGAGAGAGAGAGAGAGAGAGAGAGAGACTGCAAACCACCCTGCCCGGATTACCCATAAAGCCAACAAGGCCATGACCTAGGGGCGCAAGCCGAGGGCGGAGGGCGCAGATCATGGACCAAAAAAATCCTGGTCCGCGCCCCTCTTTCCTCCTTTCTCATGCCCCTCCTCGCTCCTTCTCCCAGCAAAGTCTCTGCTCCGTCTCGCGCATGCTCTCTCTTGCTCTCTTGCGTACTCGCTCTCTTGCACGCTCTCTCTTGCGCGCTCTCTCTTGCGCGCTCTCTCTTGCGCGCTCTCCCTCGCTCTCTTGCGTGCTCTCTCTCTTGCGTGCTCTCTCTCTCGCGCTCTCTCGCGTGCTCTATCTTCTGCGCACACTCTCTCTCGTGCGCACGCTCTCTCTCGCACACGCGCTCGCTCTCTCACTCTCTTGCACGCTCTCTTGCGTGCTCTCTCTCACACTCTCTCTCTCGCGTGCTCTCTCTCTTGAGTGCTTTCTCTCGTGCGCGCTCTCTCTCACACACTCTCTTGCATGCTCTCTTGCGTGCTTTCTCTCTTGCGTGCTCTCTGTCTCACACTCTCTCTTGCGCGCTCTCTCTCTTGTGCGCATGCTCTCTCTCTTGCGCACGCTCGCTCTCTCACTCTCTTGCGCGCTCTCCCTCGCTCTCTTGCGTGCTCTCTCTCTCGCGTGCTCTCTCTCTCGCGCTCTCTCTCTCGCGTGCTCTCTCTTTTGCGCACGCTCTCTCTCGTGCGGACGCTCTCTCTCGTGCACACGCGCTCGCTTTCTCACTCTCTTGCATGCTCTCTCTCTTGCGTGCTCTCTCTCTCACTCTCTCTCTCTCTCTTGCGTGCTCTTGCGTGCTTTCTCTCACGCGCGCTCTCTCACACACACTCTCTTGCATGCTCTCTCTCTCTTGCGTGCTTTCTCTCTTGCGTGCTCTCTGTCTCGCACTCTCTCTTGCGCGCTCTCTCTCTTGTGCGCATGCTCTCTCTCGTGCGCACGCTCTCTCTCTCGTGCACTCTCTCTCTTGCGTGCTCTCTCTCACGCGCACTCTCTCATTTTCTTGCACGTTCTCTCTCGCGCGCGCTCTCTCTCTCAAACACGTGCTCTCTCTTGCGCACACACTCTCTCTCACACTCTCTCTCCCTTGCTCTCTCTCTCGCGCTCTCTCTCGCTCTCTCCCGCGCTCTCTTTCTCGCACGCTCTCTCTCTCTCATGCGTGCCTTTGGAGCGAGTTTGCACCTGCTGCGCTCTCCCCAAGCCTCCCGACTCCCGAGGAGACCTTCAGAGCACAGCGGAGCTTTCCAGCCGGTGGGAATGGGGACCTTGGAGGTGGCGGGATGGTGCCTACTGGCCTTTCTCTTCTGCTCCGGAGGCACCATGGCCAAAGCCAGCCAAGTGTGGGTCTGAGTGGTGTGTGTGTGGGGGGGCATAATTCCAAAGTGTGGCCTAGGGCGCAAAAAAGTGTTAATCCTGGCTTGCAAACCACGTAAGTTTTATAAACAGACAGGCTCTTCAAGCATTTAAGAAGACCCCAATAGAAGACCCCCACCCACCCAACAGAAGACTGGTTTATTCACCAACTTGAAATGAGATCCCCCCCCCTCCTCTCGCATAGATCTTTCACATATTGGAGAAGCATCCCATCTGGCTCTCCTTCTATAGATGTGATAAATCTTTTTATAAGTAAGGATTGACATCAGTTTTGGAAGTGTGAAGGAACCTTATACGGAGCGGAACTTAGAACGAGTTTTTTATCCCCTTATCTTTCACATATTGGAGGAGCATCCCATCTGGTTCTCTTTCTGTAGATGTGCTAAATCTGCACGGCATTTTTTTCCTTGGTGTCAGCCTTTGAGATGTCTCATTCCTGATCCATGGGGCGTTGGAGCTTGAACCCGGCCCGTGCTTCACCACTCGTGGCCTCCCCCATCTCTTGAAAGGACAGGCTGTGTCTCTTCTCTCATAGGACGGGTGGAGGTACCACAGCTTCTACGGTTCAGTCCTTGACCAGTCCCTAGTATTTTTTCCCCTGGGTGTTTCTCATTATCAAGATTGCTGGACCTTTACGTAATTGGACCCAATTTTATCCTTGTGATTTGGAGATGTGTCCTGCAGCCTATACTGTCCCCCTAAAGCAGGGGTGGGCAATTATTTTTTCCAAGGGGCCACACGAGAGCCAAAAAATATAATGGAGGGCCACATCTAAAGGCTGAACTACACTCTAATCTACATTATTTATTTATTTACTATATTTACTATATATTACACATCATTAATATTAACATATTAATATCTCAAGAAATATCCATATTAGTATTAATATCATAATTATTATAGTATATATATATATATATAGACATTATAATATATTGAAATTATAATATAACATTATATTATTAATTATATTATTATTATAAAATTTTTATAAAATAATAATAAAAACCACTAAAATAAAATAAAATTCAAGAAGACAAGGTGCGAATCAAGATGGAATGGCCCAATGGACCCAGCCCAGAGGATGGCAAAGCGGACCCAGCTGCCGCCACAGCAGAGGAGAGCAGAGCAGCAGGCGATCGGAGGCTGCAGGCCTCTGCCCGCTCTCGCCCCCAGCCGTTCCCAAGCTGATCGCCCTGCTATGGAGTGCCTGCATCCCTGGAGGCAATCTGGGCCGGTAGGGGGAGCAGTCGGCTATCTGAGGCAGTTTATTCAACCTGGCGACCCGGAAGACGATCAAGTCTTCTGGGTCACCAGGGCGATCAGCCGCCGTAGGTCGCCAAATGCTCCCGCTCCTCCGGCCTGTCTGACAACACAGGCCCCACAGAGCCCGCGACGGGATGGCGGCAGTGGCACCCCTTCCTCTTGGCCCTGCCCCCAACGCCCTTCTCCGCGGGCCGGACAGAATCGGCTGCCGGGCTGCATCCAGCCCGCGGGCCGTAGGTTGCCCACCCCTGCCCTAAAGGTATAAAACTCCATCTGGTTAGAACGGTTTGAGCCACGCTCAGAGAGGCTCTACTACAAAGAGAAGACTTTTTTGCTTGGCCACCAGTATCCCAGCAGCTGAATAGGCAGATCATAATACCAGTTTCCTCCCTGATCCCCTCTGTCATAGTAGCATCCGACAGTGAAGACATCATTCCGTCGCTGTGTGTATTCGTGCCTGCTTTGTTGCTGCTGCTATTTTCCCCCCAAAGTCTGCTAAGTTGCAATTGTTATCTGATTTCTAAAAACCTGCTCTTACATGATTTTACTATGTTGCTCTTTGCAGTGCTTTTCTTTTTTGCTCACTTAATGTTGTCTTATGGTATCGCTCCCATCTTGAGCATTATATATAAAGGTTTCCCTTTGACATTAAGTCTAGTAGTGTCCAACACTAGGGGTGGTGCTCCATGTCTATGCCAAAGAGCCAGCATTGTCTGTAGACACCTCCAAGGTCATGTGGCCAGCATGACTGCATGGAGTGCTGTTACCCTCCCGTGAGAGTGGTAACTCTTGATCTACTCATATTTACATGTTCTGAACTACTAGGTTGGCAAAAGCTGGGGCTAACAGCGGGAGCTCACCCCACTCCCCAGATTCGAACCACCGACCTTTCGGTCAGCAAGTTCAACAGCTCAGCGGTTTAACTCACTGTGCCACCAGGATCTGCTATGAAAGGGTAGTTTGTAAAATGCATTTATTTACTAGGCAAAAGGTTTCCCTTGTTATTTTGTCACTAAATGTAAGAAGGCCAAATAATTGCATTTCAGTTTGGAGGGAAACGGCTCCCGCTAAGCGTGTAGGGGCCACGTAGTCATTTCCGTTTCATGTGCAAGCTCTCTTTCCACAGGGCGGCAAGATCCCCATCCGCTGGACAGCTCCTGAAGCCATTGCCCATCGGATCTTTACCTCTGCCAGTGACGTCTGGAGTTTTGGCATTGTTATGTGGGAAGGGTTCTCCTATGGTGACAAGCCGTATGGAGATATGTCCAATCAGGAGGTGAGCGACTAAAAACAAAGCGTGTCTGCAGCATTCCCACTGCCAGAGAAGGTCACCCAACCTTTCAGGGCAGATTGGGATTTATTTTTTTTTGGAAGAGAAGGGATAAGAAAACAATGGTCCAAACCCTATTGTTAGTCCTAATTGGCATAGGCCCATTAAATGATCCCATCCTCTGTAATAGAGGTTCCATGGTCAGACCACTGTGTCCTGGAAGTCCGATTAGAGCTGGCCATCCCACCCTTTAAGGGTGCCGAACCTATTTGGGTTCGCCCAAAGAGACTTATGGAACCCACAAGGTTCCTGAATGCTCTGAGGGATCTGGAACTCACCAGCGATTCAGTCGATAGGCAAGTGGAGCTTTGGAACATCAGTCTCTGCCTTAGACGAAATCACCCCCAGACACCGTCTCAAACCCCGTGGAAAATGCTCACCTTGGTTTACTGAGGAACTACGATAGATGAAACGGGAAGAGAGACGGCTAGAGGATGTGTGGCAAGACCTCCGTGACGGAGCATCGAGATTAGCTTATAAACAATTTAAAGAGGTTTATGAGCAGGCTATCAGGGAAGCCAAAAAGGTATATTACTCTTCCCTGATAGAGTCGGCTAGCTCACGCCCAGCTCAACTTTTTAAGGTGATTCGATCTTTGACGACAATTTTGACCGTCCCAAATGAGGCTTTTCAGAGCTATTCTAGCCACAATTGATACAGTAAGTGAACTCGAGGCTCCGTTGCCACTCGATGGGCACACTTTCAGCTGTTTCCAACTTCTGGACGCAGCAGCTGTTGATGAGATTCTAGTTGCAGCTAGGCCAACTACATGCTCCCTCGATCCGTGCCCCTCCTGGCTAGTTACAGTAGATCTTGTCGGGAGGGGTTACCAGACCCCCTGTGTAGGATAATTAACAGCTCCCTTGAGCAAGGAGTGTTCCCAGGGGGTTTGAAGGAGGCCATGGTAAGACCACTACTTTGTATGAAGTAATTTGTATGAAGAGAGAAAAAATCAAAAGTATCCGGGGCCATTGCCTGATTCAAGGATTTCAAATCATTGATCTGATTAGCTAAAGGTTACACCCCTGATTCCAAAGGATCCATATTATTTAGATTTAACTCCTTAGGAAAGCGAGCTTTTCGGGAAGTCTTCTTTTAACTAAGGCATTTTTGCAAAGAGAATCAGTTGAACAATCTCCTTTCCTTTACCTGGGCAGGTGATGAAAAGCATAGAGGACGGGTACCGGCTCCCCCCACCTGTGGATTGCCCATCCGTTCTGTATGACCTTATGAAAGCATGTTGGTCTTATGATCGGACGCGGAGGCCCCGCTTCCGGGATATCCATGCTCAGCTAGACCACTTCATCTCTAGCCCACATTTGCTTCGAACTGTGGCTGACTTTGACCCCAGGTAAGTGATAACCAAGGTGGTCAGAACTGTAGGGCTTCCATACTGGGTGGAGTTGTGGGGGGGGGGGCAGATCAGGCTGTTCCTACCTGCATTTCCCTGCCTGGAGAAATTATGTGTACAGTGTTCCCTTGCTACTTCGCGCGTCACTTACCATGGACTCACTGTTTTGCTCTTCCTCCCCCCTCCCCCTCTTCCTCCTCGTGGTCACTACTGGATCTTCTTGCTGCCACTTGCCAGCAAGAGGCCCCAGCGGCAACCAGGAGGAGGGAGGTAAACAGGGTGATGGGGTGGCTCTTCCTCTCCCCTCGCCCTGTTTACCTCCCTCTTCCTCCTTGTGGTCGCCACCGGGGCTTCTTCCTGCCACTTGCCAGCAAGAGGCCCCAGCGGCAACCAGGAGGAGGGAGGTAAAATTTATTATTTATTTATTATCCTCATTTCTACCCCGCCCTTCTCCCATGGGAGACTCAGGTGTCTAAAAAGGGCGAGGGGGTGGCTCTTCCTCCCCCCTCACCCTCTTTACCTCCCTCTTCCCTCTCGTGGTGGCCGCCGGAGCCTCTTGCCACTGCTTGGGTCCCGTGACACCTCCGCCAAGAGGAGGCAAGAGGCTCAGGTGGCGACGAGAAGGAGGGAGATGAAGGGAAAGAGGGTGAAGAGGGAAGGGGAGAGGGCATCCCTATTTCACAGTTTTTCCCGTATCGTGTGTGGTCCTGGAACGTAACCCTCGTGATAAGTGAGGGAAGACGGTAATTTTAGTTCTGCTAGCAGAATTCTGTACACAGAACTTGTGTGTAGAACTATGCCCTGTTGGATGCAACTCTGCTTTCAGCTTAAAGCAGGCCCGGATTACCCATAGGGCCAATGAGGCCATGGCCAAGGGGCGCGAGCCGACGGGGGTGCAGATCGCGGCCCAAAATAAAAAAAATGTTATAAAATAATTTTAAAAATCGTGACACGATTGGCTCCTGCCGCCTGGTACCCAAAAGGAAGGAAGGCAGGAGGGAGGAAGGAAGGGGGGCTCCCTCCTTGGTGCCCTCCAGACAATACAGCCGGGAGCCAGCCCCCACATGACCCGGCGAAGGGTGCACCACGTGACCAGGGCTCCACATGAGACAGCAGCAGCAGCATGAGGAGGAAGAAGAGGAGCATGCCCCGCGGCTGAGAGGCTGGCGCCGCCGCCGCATCCCGGCAGCCCCTGCGGCCTCAAAGGCGGCTCTGCGGCCTCGCGCTGCGTGCATGGAGGGCAGCGGCTGCAGAGAGTCGGGCCCTTCCTCCGCCCCAGGAGCCAATCGCGAGGAGACCTCTTCCTTCAGCCCATGCTGGTTGCGATTGGCTCCTGAGGCGGAAGAAGGCCCTGACACCCAGCGCGAGGCCTCAGAACTGCCTTCGAGGCTGCGGGGGCTGCAGGGATGCGGCGGTGGCACCAGCCTCTCAGCCGCGGAGCATGCTGGGACATGTAGTTCTTTGGGATCGCCGGGCAGCAGGCACGCGGGCGTGGTGCGGAAGGGCCCCCCTCCCCTCTGGTTGTTCCCGGCGCGGGGAGGAGCCTCAGCGGTGAGTGGATGGATGTCGGGGGAGAAGAGGAGGAAGAGCTGAGGGGGAGCGGCGGGTGGGGGATGGGGATAGGCCTCTCTAATGCGGGGGCGTGAGGCGGGGGGGGCGTAATTCAAAACCGTGGCCTAGGGTGCAAAAAGGTGTTGATCCGGGCCTGGCTTAAAGTAGAAATGCGATGGTTCTGGGTCTTCTGATATAAAAGGCAGTTTCTCAAGGGTAAGCTGGGAGGGCATCGAAGAACCATGAGCACCATGAACTCCCCAGGAAAAGAGCAGCCACCTCTCTCCATATTCAGCTGGAGGGGACACTGCAGTTTGAAATCTCTAAACTCCGCCTGTCAATCCCTAGGGTGACTCTCCGCCTGCCCAGCTGCAGTGGGTCCGACGGGATTCCCTATCGGTCTATCCCAGAATGGCTGGAATCCATCCGCATGAAACGCTACATCCTTAACTTCCGCACGGCTGGCCTGAACACCATGGAGTCTGTTCTGGAACTTACTGCTGAGTAAGTCTGGGCATCTTGACTTGGTTCTGCCCAGAGAGGAGGGGAATGGGAGTGGCAGCTATAAATGGCCAGTGCAACCACTGGGCCCATACAAGGAAGCAAGGAACACCCTTCTGTCCTGTGCCTCGAACTGCAACCTCATCGCGAGCTCTTTAGGAGTTCTTTAGCCAGCCTTTGCTAGCATTAATATGTGTTAAGATGTTATAACTCAAGAAGAGGAGATAGTCTAGCACAGGGGTGGGCAACCTACGGCCCACGAGCCGGATCCGGCCCGGCAGCCGATTCTGTCCAGCCCAGGGAGAAGGGTGTTGGGGGCGGGGCCAAGAGGAAGGGGTGCCGCTGCTGCCATCCCATTGCGGGCTCTCTGCGGCCTGTGTCAGCAGAAAGGCCGGAGGAGCGGCGGCTTTGGAGTGCCTCCCATTCCTGGAGGCCATCCAGGCTTGCAGCAGGAGCACTCGGCAACCTGTGCGGGCTGTTCGCCCTGGCGACCTGGAAGATTTGATCGTCTTCCGGGTCACCAGGACGATTAGCCGTCTCAGATTGCCGACTGCTCCCGCTGCAGGCCCGGATCGTCTCCAGGAATGGGAGGCACTCCAAAGCCGCCGCTCCTCCGGCCTGTCTGCCAACACAGGCCCCACAGAGTTTGCGATGGGATGGCGGCAGCGGCACCCCTTCCTCTTGGCCTCCAGGGATGGCAGGCACTCCATAGCAGGGCGATCAGATGGGGAATGGCTGGGGGCAAGAGCGGGCGGAGGCCTGCAGCCTCTGATCGTCTGCTGCTCTGCTCTCCTGTGCTGCGGCGGCAGCTGGGTCCGCTTTGCCATCCTCTGGGCTGGGTCCATTGGGCCATTCCATCTTGGGATCCTTCCTCTCTTGAGGATGTCAGCCTCCATCTTGGTTCGCACCTTGTCTTCTTGAATTTAATTTAATTTTAGTGGTTTTAATTATTATTTTATAAAAAATTTTTTATAATAATATAATAAATGATATGTTATATTGTATTATAATTTCAATATATTATAATGTTTATATATTTTTGGATCTGTTAAATTTCTATTAAGTGCCCATCAGTATGTGGGAAATCGCACCTTGAAAGTGCTATGCTTCGATTTTAGTTATGTTCTAGGAATTGACTCCAGCAGAGCACTTCTAGCGGAGATTTTAGATTGGTGGAAAGGGGGTTTTATTTCTTGGGGTGCTAGTGTCCTTCAGGCGGTCTTGTAAGACATTCCTTTTTCAGCAGGCCTTCGGCCTATATGATGCCATCAGCGCCTAGCTCGCTCGTTATTGCTGCGTTATTCTGCATTGTGTCGTGCTCTGTACTCTGTACAGCATACTGTTGTTTTAACTCATGATATTTTATAGTATGTGTTGTTTTTAATTGTGTTTTTATTGTATCTCGTTCTACTGTGAGCCGCCCCGAGCCTCCCGGGAGTGGCGGCCTAGAAGCCTGAGAAATAAATAAAATAAATAAAAATAGTGCTTTACGAAATCCACCGTTGGGCAGCTGTCTTGTCCGGCCCGGATTATCCATAAGGCCACACTAGGCCATGGCCTATTGGCGCAGGCCTAGGGGGTGCACCAGATCAAGGACAAAAAAAATATGTTCAAACAAAACCGCAACATGCGGCATGATGACTCTCTCTCTCTCTCTTGGGGAGGGCAGGGGGAGAGCGCTGCGGGGGGGCGGGGGAGGAGGGAATGGTGCCCCACTCGCCATCCCCCCCGCCCCTGCAGCACCCAGGAACATGGCGGAGGAGGCAGAGGCGCCCTCCTGCCGCGCACACGTGCCCGCCAGCAGCCCCAGGAGCGGGGCTTCCCTCCGCCTCATCCTCCTCACGCCCAAGGAAGGAGGGCGGGGCGAGGAGGAGGAAGAGGCGGAGGGAAGCCCCGCACCCGAAGCCACTGCCGCGCATGCCCAGCAGCACCCCGGGGACGGGGCTTCCTTCCTCCTCCTCCCCGAGACCGCCTTCCTTGACTGAAGGAAGGCAATCGCGGCAAGGAGGAAGAGGTGGAGGGAAGCCCCACCCCCAGGGCCACTGCCGCGCATACCCAGCAGTGGCCTTGGGGGCGAGGCTTCCAAAGTGTGGCCTAGGGCACCAAAAGAAGTTAATCCGGGCCTGTGTCTTGTGCAGTCACCTGACTAAACTTTTCTCCCTCTTTCCTCCAAGGGACTTGAAGCAAATGGGAGTGACGATTTCAGGGCACCAGAACCGTATTCTGTGCAGCATCCAAGGTTTCAAGGAGTGAGCAGCATTACACCACTAACCCATCACTGGGCTTGACCCCTGTGCGCATGACTTGGCGCTATGCCCAATAACACATGGAGAGTGAGTCGGGGCTGATGGAACTATCCTCGTACCAACATCACAGTTGTTATTTATGTTGTAAGCACCAGGAGGGGTGTCAAAAGCCCATGGCTGTTACACTGCGTCCTGCAGAACCCCATGTCCCCCAGCGCACAGGCCAGGACCCGGACTAGAAATGCCTTGCAAGACTCAACAGGACAGCAGATGCTTCTAGAATCATAGAGTTGGAAGAAACCGCATGGGCGATCCAGTCCAACCGCTGCCAAGAAGCAGGACAATTGCATCCAAAGCACCCCCGACAGATGCTTTATGAAGCAGAGTGCAGCCCACCACCCCTGGCCCATAGTCTCCGGCCTGCTTTCCCACCAGTAACCAGTTCATTCCTGTTTCCCCAGTCGTTGGAGCCACTTGGACTTTCTCATTTCATAACTATCAAGACACTATATCACAGTCATTTAAAGTGGATGTTAAAGCCAATCTGCCAGGAAAATCTTATTTATCCCAAAGGGACCTCAATCAAGACTGAAACTGGGCCAGGAGAATCACAAACAGGCGTCCCAGTGTTGTTTGCACATTTGAGGAGGGAGATAAAGACATTAACTGCCTTTTTTGACACATTAGATGTGATCAACTCAAAACTGCTTTTAGCCCTTCTTCCCTTGTGTGTGTGTGTGTGTGTGGTTTTTTTTTGGTCCAAAGGGTTTGTTTACAGCAGGGCATCACTTGCTCCTAGGAGTTTTGTCTCCTCAAGTTGAGGACCTTAATATATATTTAAAATTTGGGGGATGGGATGGGATGGGGGAGGAAGGACCAAGGTCTAACTCTCTGATATACATATTATTTTGTAAATAAACTCACATACGTTTAAAATATGGCACTTCATTTTCATTTGTAGTTTAGTTTTATCTAATATTTATCTGAGATTACTTCTATCTAATATTGGTGAAGCAGGAGAGAAGAAACCTCCCAATACTAGGATATCCCACATAATGTATACCTGGCCACATCAGATATCAACTCTTTATATACTAACATGCCCCTACAGGATGCTAGAGAAGTGATTGCTAATGTCCTAGATAGCCACACTCCTCCCCTTATTTCACCTACTGTGTTTTTGCTTGATATCCTGGACTGTATTATGGATTATAATTACTTTAAATTCAAAGACCAGTTCTATTTGCAAACAGGGGGGCGTAGCCATGGGGTCCCCCGTGGCCCCCACCATTGCTAATCTCTACATGGGAGCATTAGAATGTCAACATCTCTATAATACGTCCAACGCCAGCATTTCCAATAACATTCTTAAGTGGTGGAGATATATAGATGATACCCTTTTCCTGCTTATGGACACTGTCAACACCACAGACTGTGAGCAATGGCTCAATCAATGGCACCCTAATATCAAATTCACCACTAATTTCAGTAAAAAGGAAGTGAATTTTTTAGATTTAACCATCTATAATTAAAAAAATTACGTTAAACCAACAGCAAAAAACCCCCTCAGTACTCCATTATAAAAGCTACCAGCCATTGAAGACTATAACCTTGAAGCGAAAAGAACTACGGATAATTTCAATCTGGCCGAGCCTGAGATGTTGTTTCAGGGAGTCCTTATACCTTTTTGGGGCGCCTCTCTTGCGCTGACCCGTGGCGAGTTCACCATAGAGTAGTATCTTTGGGAGGCAGTGGTCCTCCATCCTAGAGATGTGCCCTGCCCAGCGCAGCTGTGTTCTCAATAGCATGGCCTCAATGCTGGTGATCCCTGCTTCTTCAAGGACTGCAACGTTCGTCACATAGTCAGTCCAGTGTATATTTAGGATTGTGCGAAGACAGCGCTGATGAAAGAGTTCGAGGAGTCGTAAGTGTTGGCGATAGGTGACCCATGTTTCAGACCCATAGAGAATACACAGTACGATAGCTCTGTACACACTGATTTTGGTGCTTTGCCTCAGGTGCTTGTTGCTCCAGACTCTTTTGTGAAGCCTTCCGAATGCACTCTATGCCTTTGCTCATCTGTGATCTATCTCTTTGTCAATCTTGGCATCTGAAGAGATGATGCTTCCCAGGTAGGTGAACTGCTGGATGGACTTAAGCACATATGTGCCTATGCTGACGTGGGGGTGATGGTGTTCTTCCTGTGGTGCGGGCTGGTAGAGAACTTCCATTTTCTTCAGGCTGACTTCCAGCCCAAACAGCTCTGCAGCTGTTGCAAAGCAGGATGTGAGGCGCTGCAGGGCTGCTTCTGAATGGGCGACAAGGGCAGCAACGTCTGCAAAAAGCAGCTCACAGACGAGATAGTTTAGGGTCTTAGTGCGAGCCCTCAGGCAGCTTAAATTGAACAAGCTACCATCAGTACGATACCGTACATATATATATATATATATATATATATATATATATATATATATATATGTCCTCTTCTTCTTCGAGGTCTGCCATAGCCCTTTGGAGCATCATGCTGAAGAAGATTGCAAATATTATTTTTTTGTTTTTATTGTATTTTATCTATTCTGTGTTTTGGCACATTGTGTTGTAAACCGCCCCAAGCCTCTGGGAGTGGGGGTGTACAAATCCAATAAATAAATAAATAAATAAATAAATAAATAAATAAATAAATAAATAAATAAATAAATAAATAAATAAATAAATAGGGTTGGTGCAAGAACACAACCTTGTTTCACTCCATTAGTTATTAGAAAGGGCTCAGAGACCATCGCCGTATCTGATTTGACCGTGCTGGCAATAATGCAAACAATAATGAATACTGAAAAAGGAATTGTGGGAGTTGTAGTCCAAAACACCTGGAGGGACAAAGTTTGCCCAGGCCTGGGTGATACCATTCTTTTCAAAGATGGAGCCACTGGGTCATCAAGTGTTTAGACAAAAATACTGGAGAGGATATTGCCAAGAATATGATGAAGAGGAGAAGCAAAGCGGAAAGGCACCCACCCTCCCTCATCAACAAGACTTTTTCCCCAGAGGGCCACATGCATTTCAATTTAATCCATCAAAGATTGCATGCCAGGGAAGAGCTTGTCAACAGCGCAAAGTAGAGCTGTTTTCACTGTCAGTGGCCAGTTACTCCTCTCCTCTATCAATTTGGGCCGAGGAGTGCCGATTCCCCACACTGGTTGACTTGAACACTGACTCAAGACTTACAAGTTGTAGATCAGGTTAGTTTCCTGGGCCCTTCGCTGGGAAACAGGGGCGCTCCTACAGGTAGGCCAAGGAAGCAACCGCATGGGGCGCCATCTGGGGAGGGGCGAATTGCCCCGCTCGCCGGGCGCCGGCGCCAGACAGAATCCTGGCCCTGCTGATGTTCCTCAGGCAGCGCCAAAGGGAGAGGGGAGGGGAGCCAAAGGGGTATTGGCGACGTATTGCCTCCTGACAGCCGCCACCGGAAGTAGCCACCGCGCGCTGAGGCAAACTCCCTCGCCAGGCCCAATCACATGTGAACCCTACCACAACCGCCCACCTCCCCGCGCGCGTGCCGGCCTGGAGCATCAAGGAGAGACAGGCGCAACTGCAGAGGCAAATAGTAATATATAATATTTTATTTTACTTTATTTTGGGTTGAGTTTTATAGGAGTAATGAAAATATTTAGTAGAGGATTATTTTATTTAAATAAATAATTTTATTTATTATTTTATAATAATAATAATATAATGGAATGTTATATTATATTATAATGTCAATATATTATAATATAATTATACTGTAATGTAGTATAATATAATTATGATATAATATAGTATGAGTATGTACTATAATATATTGTATATACATTGATACAATATAATACTACTAATGGTATTGTGATATTATAATTGTATATTTGTTTTACATGGGGGCAAAATAATGTTGGGGGGGCGCTAAAATAATATTTGCTTACCATATAAAATTACCTTAGACCGGCCCTGCTGGGAAAGGCCAAGCTTAGAAAGAGAGATAATTCCTTTTTTAATGAGAGTTTCAAGAAAGGATTTGGGAAAATGGGCAACTGCAGGGCACTTTAGCCATGCGCACACAGGCATACTTATGTGCAAACACACCATCTTCCTCACCCCCATTCCCCTGAAAGGTTGAAGATACAATGGGGGGTATAAAGGTTCCTGATGCACAACAGGAAACTATCCAAGATGTCTGTCCAGCCCAAAAAACTGATTTGCAATTGCAGACACAATTATAATTTTAAAATGCCAAGTCTGCCAATTCCAATACAATCGTGTGTAAGAATACCATAGACAATGTCAGAGAGAGGGCCCCAAATAGGGACCAGAAAACAACTATAAGGCACAAGGGATTAAACCTACACCTAAGCCATCCCAAAACCACCCGCCCCTGGTCTTATTTCTTTCTTTCTTTATTTCGATTTTATAAACCACCCCTCCCAACAGTCTCGGGGAGGTGTACAATGGATAAAAACATACTAAAAACAGTCACATATCTTAATAAAACAATACAAAATACAAGTTTAACAACAGGCAGTAACTTAGGGTGGCAATATATGTTGAGCATTTGATGGTTTACGGAGGGCTGCCGAGACCAAATGCTCGCCGGAAGAGGAAGGAATAAGCTCGTTGAGAGCGCGTGCCTCGTCCGGTAGGGCATTCCACAATGCCCTACTGAGGAAGAGAGGCCCAACATGGCGTGCGGCCTTGAAGACGCCCAGCCTTGCCATGTGTCCAGATCCTGTGAAGAAACGGGACCCGGAAGCAGTCAGCCGCCGGAGGTCCCGCCCTCGGAGGACCCTGCACCCGGATGCAGTCAGCCACCGGAAGACCCGCCCTCGGAGGACTCCGCTCCTGGCACGGACCCCGCCCGGAAGCAGCGAAGCCCTCGGAAGAGGAGGAGGCGGAAACAGAAATGGAAGGAAGGGAATCGTGTCCCCACCCATACCACGGACCGGGGGACAGGGCCGACCCTCCTCCGAGAGGGCCGGGTTTGCAGAGCCAGGCCCCTTGTAGGTCCACCGGATGAAGGGCGGCCCGGACAGAAGACGACGAGGACCCAGAGGACTTTTCCCACTAGGACCTTCTGGAGCTCCTGCTATAGGCAGCTGAAGCTCCGAGGGACATGTTCAATCACCACGAAGGATGATAAGGACACTCGGCGGGCAGGTCGGAACTGCCAGCACAGGCTGCCATATGGGAGCTTGCGGGCCCCGCCCCCTACCTACACCCGGGTGCCAGCGATCCTGCTCAGGCCTCCCTGCCTGCCCTCTTTTAATGGCGGGATGGTACCTTAGCGGGCTATCGCTGGCTGGCTGCTCACCCCTACCCCATCCTTCCCCCCACCCTTTCTTCCGCCCTATTGTGTCGTGTTGTTCATGTTGCTGTTGTGTTACTTGAACTTCTGTAAACCGCTCCGAGCCTTCGGGGAGTGGCGGTATACAAGTTTGAAGTAATAAATAAATAAATAAATGCTGGAGCCACCACTGTAAAGGCCCTCTGTCTGGTTACTGATAGATAATATGTCCGAACTGAAGGGACCACTAGTAGGTTTGAATCCTTCAAACGTAGGGATCTCTGGGGAGTGTACGGGGAGAGACAGTCCCTCAAGTACACAGGCCCTAGACCATTTAAGGCCTTAAAGGTCAGAACCAACACCTTGAGCATGATCCGGTATTCTATAGGGAGCCAGTGTTGTTGCAGCAGGATGGGAGTAATGTGCGCTCTCGCTGGCGCACCGACGAGCAGTTGTGCTGCGGCATTCTGCACTAACTTCAGTTTCCGGATCATGGACAAAGGAAGGCCAATGTAGAGGGCGTTACAGTAGTCTAATCTCGAGATGACCGTCATCTGGAGCACCGTAGCTAGGTCATTTCTGGATAGGTAGGGTGCCAGCCGCCTAGCCTGCCGAAGATGGAAAAATGCGGATCTGCTGACCGCGGAGACCTGAGCCTCCATGGTCAACAGTGGGTCCAACTTGAACCCTAGACTCTTTACCAAGGGTGACGGCCACCCATCTAAGGGCAGTCCCCCTCACTCCAGACTCGGCTAGACGATGGACTAACAATGCGTGATCTACTGTGTCGAAGGCTGCCGTGAGGTCTAATATCACAAGCAGCGCCGACCCGCCTTGGTCCAATTGGCAGCGCAGCCGGTCTGTGATGGAGAGAAGGACCATCTCCGTCCCATGCCCTAAACGGAAGCCAGACTGGAAGGGATCAAGTCCAGCTGTGTCATTACCTTGGTTCCCCAGAAATCTTACAGTTCCTCTTCCTCTTTCGATAGTATGCTATACCGGGGGGCGTTGGGCAAAAACCAAACGTATCTTCTCACTCGAGTACAAAGAGCACATCAGCCAAAGCTGAGAAACATTCGATAATACAAGCCCAGGACAGAAAAGAGAATACACTAAATGTATACCACCAGCCTGAAGAATGACGATTCTGCCCCTCCCATCGACGTCAAGGACAAAGGCTCCAGTTAGCAATTTCATGTTCCCATTCTGAACCGAGGAGAGCGGAAAGCCCCTACTTTGCAGAGACACCGGAAAGAGCAGGTTGGAAAGACTCCAGCATTTGTCTCCAGGATTATTTTATTAGTAAGACAGACAACTGCAGTACTTATAGCAAGACATGCGTCCAAGTCACTTCCCGCAGTCTCTAGAGTAATATATTGTGGTCAGAGTAAGTGAGGAGTTAAGGAAGAGCCTGTAAAAAAGGCAGGTATAACAAAGAAAGGGGGAGCCTGGGGGGAGAGATACTGCCAGACATACATGTTCTAGGTTTTTGAGAAAGGGGGTTGTCTCAGGAAGAACACGGAGAACATCCAGCTCATTGCTTTCTTCGGTTGTCAGCGGGGGGGGGGGGGGTGTACACTGAGAGTGCATCCAGGTGGACGAGATTCAAACTGCAGCTTTGGCACGTGTGGTGTGACACTTCTTACAGAGCACGTGGCCATCCAAAGGAAAACAGCCGTTGTCATCCGCTTCAATGGAAAGGGGTTTCCCACAATCCTGAAAGATGGCAAAAACACAGAGGGAGTGAAAAGGATGGACAATGTTCAGAAGACTCCTTCAAATTTTCTTTTGAAATGATCCATGCGTCAGTTAATTTCTTGGATGTGTCTGTGTACATTGATAACAATCGGCTAAGGGTCAAGTGTTTCCACAAACAAACAGATAGGAATGCTTTGCTCCATTTCAACAGCTTTCATAGCCATTCATTGAAAAGGAATCTACCTTTTTCTCAGATGTTGAGACTGAAACGCAACTCGTCCACTGAAGCCATACCCAGGGAAACATTGTTGACTAAAAAGCCCAAAACTCTGTTGGATCGCTTGGTGTGGCCTTTAGTTTTAACTAAGAACACAAACTCGTTCAGAAAAATCATATACAGATATTGGCCTATCCTACAGGTATCCTACAGGTATAACCCAGGCACCTCACGTGTTATTAAATTTAGAGATTTTTTCACATACAAAACTGAAATATGGGTATATGGTTTAAGGTGCCCGTGTGGACTTATTTATGTGGGGGAGCCGAAACGTATGCTGGGTGTTAGAGTGAGTGAACACCGGTCTCGAATTCGGAACCTTTCTGAGGATTCACCATTATACACGCATTTTAAGTCCAAATCGCATAGTCCTGATAGTATACAGTTTTTCGGACTAGAAAGAGTTAACATACCACCATATGGAGATGTAGATCGGTGCTTATGCAAGGCTGAGATCCCATGGATCGTTAATTTAAAATCCGAAATTCCAGCTGGATTAAATGAACATCTCAGCATCACGGATCTACTTGGGTAATTACCATTACACCTGTCTTGATTAAACGGCTTGTCCTTATATTCTGGGGAATTCCGACATGAATTCGCATTTGCCGTAGGCTTGCCCATAGAAGTCTGATTTTGTCTCTATGGAATAGGTACGTTTCTTTGTTAATATTATATGTCAATATCATATGTTTACATTACTTCTATAACCATTACTGGGTAATACTGTATATAAAATATCGAGTTGCTTATGGGAACTTTTAAACTATATGAATGTATGTTTCAAAAATATTACCATGCTTTTATTATACTCTGTTACAGACCTTTTTGCGCCACATTTGTGTGTATTCGCCGCTTAGATTTTCATTGTGGATATGGCTTTATGAATATGTTGACGGGCCTTGAGAAAGACTCACAGGGTCGAAACGAGAGAAGGAATCCTGTATGATGTTTTCCTCGTCGGCCGATTCAACCCATCAATGTAGACATTGTGGAATATAACTAACACCCATTTGGGGTAATTATTTGGTCTCCACAAGGGAGAAGCTGAGGGGGGTTGCTCACCTCACATTTGTAGCATTTCATGTGGAAGTTCTTCTCCAGGGCCACCACGCGCACGGTCTCGTCCTTCCCAGGCTCCGGCATGATGGGCTCGCTGCAGACCGAACAGCGTGGGGCATATTTTCTGCAAGCACATGAGAAGACACATGAAGAACCCAGGTCCTTGGATTCCGCATTTTAACTTAGCAAAAGTTGAAGGGAAGAGAGGGGCTGGTGGAGAAGGGTGGAGAAGGAAAGCAAAAAGAAGAGGGAAAGAGTGAATGGTGAGGGGGAGGGAGGGAGGGCACACCTGTGATAATCGTCCACACAGTGTGGCAGGTTCGCCTTGTCCACAATGAAGGAGGCTCCCTCCAGGGGTTTATGGCACACCACGCAGGTGAAACACTGGGGATGGTAGGAGTTGCCTGTGGCCCTCAACATCCGGTCCGTGATTGTTTGCTTGCACACACAGCACTTCTCAAGGGTGCCCTGAAGAAGAAGAAAAATGTGTCAAAGAGGAACACCGGCCACCCTGAAACAGAGTAAGTGTGGATGGTGAGCTGTACTCACTCACCACCTGCGCTCTTGTGACAGCTACTTCCCTAGAGCAACTTTCCATATCCCCCGCATTAATGTGGAAACAGTGGGCCTTTCGTGTGGAAACTGGTGGCCATTAAAGTTGCAGGCCAAGACAATAACAACAACAACAACAACTTTATTCTTATATCCCACCACCATTTCCCCGAAGGGACTCGCGGTGGCTTATAGATGGCACAAAGTGCCTAACAACAAACATAAAAGTGAGCATAATATAAAATACAATAAAATAAAACACATGCACGTATAAAAACGTCAAATCAGGCTCAATCAAGCTGCGTCCCTCTAATATATGATATGAGATTCCTCTCACTTCCTGTTGTTTCAGTCCCGTTCTTAATTGTGAGTTGTTTGTAAGTCAGATGTATGTAACTCAGGGACTGCCTGCACTCACACATGCACGCACACACACACATCTATCTATCTATCTATCTATCTATCTATCTATCTTCTATGTATATAATAAAAGTCAGTGTTTGCGGGCAGTGGTGCGGAGGGAGGAATATGTGCTAGTGTTTCGATTGGCTGCCACTGTGGGATTATTTGCATAAAGGGCTCTGATTGGCTAGCCTCAAAACTCCAACATTCTACGGCCCCAGACAGAGGGGATTGGTTGCCACTGAAATGGTATTTGCGTAAAGGATTCCGATTGGCCAACCACATTCCAACATTCTAGAGTGACTCAGAGGGAAAAGAAAAGGCCTCAGGCAGTCAGCCACTGCAGCCCACAGCAATGATGGATCAGGACCAAACTTAGCACACAGGGGCCCAATGGCCCACTTCACAACCTGGTGTGCTTTAGGGCAGGATGGGCCACGAATGATGGGATTTGAAGTACCTTCACCTCATTCACTTCCTAAATAATACTGTAGCCCCTATATATCACAGACCAGGCCAAAACGGCCCCAGACAGAGGGGATTGTTTGCCACTGAAATGGTATTTGCATAAAGGACTCCGATTGGCCATCCACATTCCAACATTCTAAGGTGACTCAGAGAAAAAAGGAAAGGCCTCAGGCAGTCAGACACTGCGGCCCACAGAAGTGACGGATCAGGACAAAACTTGGCAAACAGGGGCCCAATGGCCCACTTCACAACGCGACCCTCACCCAATGCCACAATTACAAATTACAATACAGAGCCCCCTTGACCCACTCTACACCCTGGTGCTGTTTCAAGGAGGACGGACCACAGATGATGGGACTTGAAATACCTTCACTCACCTTCCCAGACCGCTACAACCCTCATCCAAGAGTGGTTCCTGAGACCTCTGCAAGCCACATAAACATCTAATAGGAACCAACCTTGACACACCATGCCTTCCTCAAATAACCCTCGAGCGGGGGGAAAGTGAAGAAAAATATCCCTAACCCTAACCCGTTCTTTCCTGTATTTGTGGCACGACCAAGAGTGTCAAGCCCAATTGTGATGCAACCTTTACAGCCATGAGGACACTCACAGAGGGTCCAACTTCACACTTGAAAACAGGACAATAACTATTGATGTAGTTATTGATTAAGTTTGCATTGACAGTCACAGGATGAAAAGCACAACATCCGTACTCAAACCAGCTTAATCTCTTTCTGCTCCATCAAACACACACACACACACACACAGGACTCATGCCCTTTTTCTATGTTGTATTTGAAACTGACTCGCACTAAGACTCTAAACTATCTAGTCCATGAGCTGCTTTTTGCTGACAATGCTGCCCTTGTCACCAATTCAGAAGCAGCCCTGCAGCGCCTCACATCCTGCTTTGCAACAGCTGCAGCTGTTTGGGCTGGAAGTCAGCCTGAAGGAAACGGAAGTCCTCTACCAGCCCACACCACAGGAAGAACACCGTCATCCCCACCTCAGCATAGGCGAATCTGTGCTTAAGTCTGTTCAGCAGTTCACCTACCTGGGAAACATCATCTCTTCAGACGCCAAGATTGACAAAGAGATAAATCACAGATTAGTAAAGGCATAGAGTGCATTTGGAAGGCTTAACAAAAGAGTCTGGAGTAACAAACACCTGAGGCAAAGCACCAAAATCAGTGTGTACGGAGCTATCGTACTGTCTATTCTCCTCTATGCGTCTGAAACATGGGTCACCTATCGCCAACACCTACGACTCCTCGAACGCTTTCATCAGCGCTGTCTTTGAACAATCCTAAATACACACTGGACCGACTATGTGACGAATGTTGCTGTCCTTGAGCAATCAGGAGTCGGTCAGCGCAAGAGAGGCGCCCCAAAAAGAGATATAAGGACTCCCTGAAACAACATCTCAGGCTCGGCCAGATTGATCACCAACAATGGTCCACCCTGGCCTCACACCGGGAGGTATGGAGATGCACTCTCCACAATGCTGCGGCCTCTTTCGAGAAGACACGCCGAACTCAAAGACAAACGACAACACAGAAAGAACCGCAACTTGGAAACAACATCACCCAAGGAGACTTTCTGCTGTGCTTTCTGCAACCGGACTTGCATATCTCAGATTGGCCTTTTTAGTCATCAACACGCTTGTATAAAGCGTGGGATGCGTCCTTCCTAAGAATGTTTGTTTGCGAAGTAATGCCGAGAGAGAGATTTGAAACTGGACATTCCTTTTTTCCATAATGAAAAAAATCCATCTCTAAACAGTATATTTTTGGAAAAATCCTTATAGGGAACTGGATGTTTCCCCCCACACACACACACACATATATACAAACATGCATACACTTTTTCAATCAGGCAACTGGCCAAATAAATGAAATTCTGACCAGACCAACTGGAAACTTCTTAGACCAGAAGTAACCACATGATTGCAACACTCCCAGGTAGCTGTAGTATTCAGACATCACAGAACGATTTGGAAAGAGCCAAGCCTTGTGCTGCCAAGGCAGGAACTGAGCCAGACCTCAGGCCGCAACATGCGTCCTCCCCACTGCACCGCGTCCCAACTTTGCTCACCGCATAGCACTCCTCACAGAAGGGTTTCTCATCCACATTGTAGAACTGCTGCCCTTGGAGTTGTTTCTCACACTTGAAACAGGTGAAGCATTCCACGTGGAAAAATTTGTCCAGGGCACGCACCGCAGGCTGCGTCCGCGACAGGGCCTTCTTGCACAGGCCACAAAACTCTGCAGAGAAAGGAGAAATTGGGGAAGGATTAGGACTCGTATTCATTCAATGCACATCAGATGTAGGCAATCTGGTGTTTCCTGGATATTTTCAATTATAGTTCCCACAGTGAGAACTCTCATTAGGAAAATATCAAAACTTGAGAGTGGGGGAAAAAACTGGTTTCGGATGTAGGGGGCGCCGGGGACAACAGGTGGAGAGGGGAGGGATGGTCTCGGAAAGGGTCCCCCTTAATTGTGGGGTCCCCCAAGGGGCTATCCTCTCCTCTGTTATTTAACATCTATATGTGTCCACTTGCCCAGCTGGTGTGTAGTTTCAGTCTGGAGTGTCACCAGTACGCTGATGACACCCAGCTGGTGCTGAAGATGGCCGGCCGGACTCTGTACCCGATTATTTCCATCAGTGCCTGGAAGCCGTGACTGGGTGGCTACGGGCCAGCAGGTTGAAGGTGAAGACGGAGGTCCTGTGGCTGGGTCGCCCGGGGGGGGGGGGCAGCTCTGGCTGCTAATAATGGACGGTGAGGTGGTTAGTCCGTCGCCGCTGGTGAAAAGCCTGGGGGTCCAACTGGAGCCTCTGCTGATGATGGAGGCTCAGGTCTCTGCTGTGAGCAGAGCAGCATTTTTCCATCTGCACCAGGCGAGGCGGCTGGCGCCCTACCTTTCCAGTGACGACCTGGCCATGGTAATTCAGGCCACGGAGACTGGACTACTGTAACGCCCTTTACATTGGCCTTCCTTTGTCGGTAATCCGGAAACTGAAGCTGGTGCAAAACGCTGTGGCTCAACTGCTGGCTGGAGTGACACTAACATGCCACATCACACCAGTCCTCCAACGCTTGCACTGGCTCCCCATCGAGTACCGGATTGCCTTCAAAGTGCTGGTGCTAACCTTTAAGGCCTTGCATGGCCTGGGGCCAGCGTACCTGAAGGACCGCCTCTCCCTGCACATTCCCCAGAGGCCACTACGGTCCATGGACCAAAACCTACTGGAGGTGCCATCACTCAAGATCTGCCGATTGTCATCGACTTGGCAGCGCACCTTTTCTGTAGTGGCGCCTACCCTGTGGAACGCCCTCCCGGCAGAGGCACGAGCAATAACGGAGTGACAGGCCTTCAGGAGGGCCTGCAAGACCCCCCTGTTCCACCAGGCATTTAATCTCTACGGTTGCGCTTTCCATTCTGGTCCTAATCTGTTTTTATCCTGTTTTTAACTATGTTGTGTTGTGTATTCATTGTTGTGAACCACCCTGAGCCTTTTGGGGAAGGGCGGAATATAAATCGAAATAATAAATAAATAAATAAATAATTTTCCAAAATTGTCAGAAAAAGGTCGGAGTTTTCCAAATTTTCCAAAATTTCCGAATTGCTTTGTAAATGGCATACCAGTTGTGGAGGCTTCTGCCTGGGGCGGGTGGTCCATGTCCTTCATGAGCTTCTGGGTCAACATCTCCAATTCCTCCACCTCCTTCATAGTTAAAGCAGAATTGATCCTGGGTGGCTCCGATCGGGTGTTCGGAACGGACACTGGATGGCGCTGGACAAATAAATTAGGGTCACTGAGACAAGGACAGTCATCCTCCTCCCTCCAGGGCGCATATTGAAGGCACGCATTTAAGATGAACAATGAATGCATTTGAGCAGTGGGGAAATCCCCTTCCCTTCACCCCCAATCAGCTGAAGACACTTCACTTTCTGCTCACATGTGGACTCCCCCATCAACTGAAGACCTCACAGGCTTACAAGGAGGAGGAATAGTAGTTGGTAATGCTACCATGATACCCCTGATTAATAGTTGCCATCCGTATCCGTGCCCTGCTCGCCCCACCAGCTCAATAGATATCTTGAGCAATGATTAATCGATTTGGCCCCAAGGAAATGGGAAATTATTGTTTCCAATTGAGGTTTTGTCTTATGTCTGTTATAACAAGCTGTTTTTTAATTTAATTTTAGTTTGATAAGTCATAATTTGTGTTTATGTATGTTGTGTTGTTTAATTTTTGTTAGTATGGATGTGTTGTTGTTGTATAAGCACCTTGAATGTTTGCCTTTTATGTTTGGAATCTGCCCCTGAGTCCCTTCGGGAAGATAGAGTGGAATACAAATAAATTATAGTAGTAGTAGTAGTAGTAGTAGTAGTAGTAGTAGCCTGCGCACTCTCTCCTGGAATCATATCCTATCTCTAGATTAACTAGTAGTTTTTAAATGTTTCTTTTTACCTTAATAGCTACATGAAGAAGAATTTTTCTTTTGAAGAGACCTGCTCCCCATAAACGCTGAAAAGGACATGTCAACATCCACAATGTTTGCATTCGATTTTCATGTTTAGGTTTTCTGTTCTACAGGGCTCATGGAAAGTTGCAAAGATACCCACCCCCACCCCATCCCTATTGCAAGAGATCACCTTAATTGTGAAAGATAACCAGACTGTGGGAAAGGCTACTTCCCTTTTGGGAAGAGGAAAGCTGGGCTTCATCTTTCTTTAAAAAAAACACAAATCCAACTCCAAAGTACTGAAAGGGTTTGCTTGGGAATTGACCTTGAGTTTGGAAGTTGTAGTTCACCTACACCCAGAGAGCACTTTGGACTCAAACAATGTTATGTTATGTTGTTGTTTGTTTTCTATCCAGAATCACAATGTTGGAAGGAGGCTCACCACTTTAAGGTCCCTCAAACAGGCATGGGAAAACTCCGGCCCTCTGGGCGCTTTGGACTCCAACTCCCACCATTCCTAACAGCCTGAGGCCCTTTCCTGCTTAAGTGGCTGAGGGGGGGGGGGGAGGGAAAGGGCCTGAGGCTGCTAGGAATGGTGGGAGTTGGAGTCCAAAACACCTGGAAGGTCCAAGTTTGCCCATGCCAAGCTTTCGACAGAGACCTCTTCCTCCCCCTTCCCCTTTGCGCCCTTTCTTCCCCCTCCTGCCGAATACTTTTTCTTCTCCACTCGGGCTCCCTTCTTCCCAGCCTCGCTCTGCTCGCTTTGCTCACGCTGCCACTTCTGCCCTCATTTTGATCCGAGGGGGGCAGCATGAGTGTGTTCAGGAGGGGAGGGGAAGACTTGGGGCGAGTGTGCGCAGTAGCGCCCATACGGGTCACGTCTTCCTCCCTCCCCCCTGAACACGCGAGCAGACCGAGGCTGGGAAGAAGGGATCCCGAGTGGAGAAGAAAAAGTGTTTGGCAGGAGGGGGAAGAAAGGGGATTGGAGGTTCCAATTTCCCACGGCACACCTGATGATCGCTTACGGCACACTAGTGTGCCACGGCACACTGGTTGGGAAACACTGCTTTAAAGAACCCATTCTACTGGTGTTTTGAGAACTGTTTCCAGGGTCAATTTAGCTTGATCTCAAAACACTACATGAGGGGGCATGATTTACGCCTTCATGATTGAAGGGGGAGGAACACGCCGACTTAGAAATGGAAATTCTGGACGGGGGCAATGAAAGGGGGCAACTTCAGCTGGTCAGACAGGGAACCTAGAAGGCTAGAGTCAGCCTATCAGCTTCTGTCATATCGATACTTTAAAATGCCCATCGGAAATTAACGGAATCATGATGGTGCTCACCTTCATTGGGGCAAACGGATGATCAAAAACGAACACCTCCCAACAATGGATTCCCCCAAGCAGTAAACAGCCAGACCCTGAAGCTGAAAGGCTATCCAATGCTAATCAAGGTGGCCAATTGCAACATTCACACCTGCCTCAAACAAACAAGAGTTCTTTCTCCCAGCCTGGACCTTCCACAGATATATAAACCCAATTTTCCTGATTTCCAACAGACATCACCACTTCTGAGAACGCCTGCCATAGATGTGGGTGAAATGCCAGGAAAGAATGCTTCTGGATCATGGCCATACAGCCAGGCCTGGATCACCGCATTTTGGCGCCCTAGGCCACAGTTTTGAAACCGTCCATAGGGCACTGCTGCGCATGCGCGACAGCGGCGCCATGGGCGGGGCTTCCCTTCCTCCTCCTCGTCACTGGGATCGGAAGGCGGTCGCTGCGACGAGGAGGAGGAAGGGAAGCTCCGCCCACAGGTCACTGCTACGCATGCGCGGCAGCGGCACCATGGGCGGGGCTTCCCTTCCTCCTCCTCATCGCCGGACCAGGAAGCGGTCATAGTGATGAGGAAGATGAAGGGAAGCTCCGCCCACGGGGCGCTGCTGGGCATGCGCGGCAGCTGGCAGGAGGGCACCTCTGCCTCCTCCGCCATGGTCCCGGGAGGAGGAAGGAAGGGAAGCCCCGGGGACGCTGCCGGCCATGCACGGCACCCAGGAACATAGCGGGGGAGGCAGCAGAGGCGCCCTCCTGCCGCGCACGCATGCATGCCCGCCAGTGGTCCTGGCGGGGCGGGGCTTCCCTTCCTCCTCGCACCCTCCTTCCTTTACAAGGGGGTGGGCCAGGAGGGCGATGGTGAGGGCGCCATTCCCTCCTCCCCGCCCCCTTGCAGCCCTCTCCCCCCGCCGTCTCCCGAGGTATGGTGACTCTCTCTCGGGAGAGGGCGGGGGGAGAACGCTGCGAGGGGGCGTTTTTTAAAAAAATTAATAAAAAATTGTGCGTGTATCTTGTGAGGCGGGCGGCTGTCCAACGGGAAGTGGCTTCTCCTGAACCTGTGGTTTTTCCCGATGTTGTGCATAGGTGAAGGTGGGAGGCTGTGGTTTAGGGGCCGGACCTGCTCCAGAAGAGCCTGGCGTGAAACGAGGCTGGGCAGGGGCCGGCTGTCTTGTAAAGCTTGGCGGAGGAGCCCCTGCAGCTGCCTTAGGTACAAATCTGGGACCAGTAGCAACGGCAGGCGGAGTGTATTTGGGAGCAGGAGGAGCAGGAGCCGGGGGAGGGGAAGCAGAGGACGGCACGGGAAGCTCAGCCGACGGCAAGTCTCTGCGCTGCTTCAAGGCAACCCATGGCGGAGGAACAGGAGAGGCTTCCACTTGTGGCTTCGGTGTGTAGTTTCCAATGGGATGAGAGACAGCACTGGAGGAGAAAGAGGTAGGAGCCGGGACATCTTTAGGTGGTGCAATGGCTTCTGGGGATGCCCTGGAGCCAGATGTGACAGTTACAGGAGCCACAGATCCCAGGTGTACCTGTAACAATAAAGGGAGAAGATAACAGGAGAACGAGCTCATGATGCTTTGGTTCAACTTGCCCCTCCGAACAGAGAGTCAGTTTGGAGAGGAGATTTGACAGATGTGAGAGGTACGTGATTATATTCCTTGAAGTAAAATCCTCTGTTTCATTTGGCAAGAAGGCTGAAGACTACTCTGGAGTAAGTGGGTGCTGTACAGATTTAGTTTGTCCCTCTGCCCTATGCAGAAGTCAACTCTTTCACACATATTCCAGCACAGGAAGCCTGGTCCTATCCTCTTTTCCGAACACTATTGAACGGGGACCTCGTGATTCTCATCAAAATGGCCACCTTCTGACCTGGAGAAGGATCATATATAACCAAATGCTTTACCATTTTAAAAAAGCTAGTACACAGGAAGACGTTTAAAATCTGCACTTTTGCCACCTGCGCCTCTAAATCCATGATATATGTGGTCACGTATGACTGCCCGCAGATTTACGTAGGGCAGACCAAGAGGGAGGTCCGAACCCGCTTTGTTGAACACCGCTCGAGAATTTCCCAAGGGGCTACAGATTCTGCATTTTATCTACATTGCAAAATGATGAATCACACAGCGGCTTCTTTAAAACTGAGAGTATTGGAAAGAATCACTCCCAACTCCAATGTTGATCTGATGACTTTGTTACGAAGTTGTGAAATAAAATGGATCCTCATTTGTCGGACTTAATGACCCAATTTCCCTTAATTCGCTCCTGCTGTAGTGTATTTCATTTATATATTCGCATTCCTGTCCTTTACGCCTCACCTATGGGTCAGCTGAATTTCCATTGCCGAAGCGTTATATAAATTGAAATACTTACAATGGTATGTATATCTATATGTTGTGTTGTGGCTGATCTTTCTGTATGGCTAGTTTGTGTATTACATATTGTGCATATTATATTCTAGATTGAAGGACGCTTATATCTCTGATTCTTGCCTTGAGAAAACCGGCTTACGGTGAAACGGACTTTTTGTGGGCCTCTTATCACGCATTTGCAGACCATCGGCATTTTGAGCCTATATATATTGTGGGGGACTATTATTTCCCTCCAGCGTCCACACGATCTTTTTGAAGAAAGGATTGTTATTGTCTTTGTTTGTGCCGCTCCAATCGGGAGTTTTGGAACCGTGATATTGGAATACTTTACTGTTACTACTCCAATCGGGAGCTTGGAACTTTACAAATATTATTTGGCATTGACCACCTCCATTCTACAGAAGTCTCCAATCGGGAGCTTTGGAACTTTACAAATTATTATTTAGCATTGGCTACTCTATATTTCATAAAAGACTTCACATTATTCTGTATTGACCATACCTTTCGTAACACCATTGGATATTTGTGGCATGTACAAATGTATAACTTATATTGTTATTGATTGATAGATAAATATTGAATTTAATATTCTACTATACTATTTTTCCTTGTGTTTTGTGGCTTGTTCTAGCCTTGAGTTGTTGTTTTTAGTTGGATTATAATTTCCATCATCTCTCTCCAACAGCTATGCAGCTAAGACCGATGTGCACTGCTGGCCAACAAGATCTGGACTGTCACAAAATGCCCAGCCTGGACCGTAGCCTGTGGCGAGGTGACCAGAGATAGATTGACCAGCTCAAGGCCAACTGGGCCTTGGAAAGGCTGTCTTGCATTGCCGCTCACCCGGGATTTGAAGGGATCGTTCTTCTCCATGTCAGCCAGCACTGAGGACAAAGACTCAATCTCCAAATCAATGCTGCTCATCTTCCCACGGCCCTGCCCCTTCCATCATGGAGGAGAAAGGAAGTCACATGTTAGACAGGACACGGTGCCTTTCCTGAGGCAGGAAAGCCATTCTATCACTCAGCATCACTTATCCACATCAGCGAAGTCGGCAAGCGTAGTTGGCCAAAAGACTGCAGTCTCCGTTTGCCAAAAGAACAAGGTCAAAGCACGTGGACACTAAGCAGTGGAATTCAGGGTTTGAATGTAACTAGTTAAAATTATTAGTTATTCCCAATACTAACGTTTTTCAACAAGAAAGGTGTAATTAAGCTACATTGTATTGTGTTGTGATGGTAACTTTCTGTTAGAGTTACTTCCATAGATTTGAGATGCTCCCATGATCGTTGCCATTTGAGCTTTCCCTGCGTGGAACGAAGAGCATGAGGGCCCGGATTATCCATAAGGCCACCGTAGGCCACGTCCTAGGGGCGCAGCCACGGGGGGCGCCAGATCCAGACCCCCCCCAAAAGTTTTTTTTAAAAAGGGACGATCTTCGGTCGCTTCTGTGCCTACGCGCAGGGCGCCATAGACTCTCAAGGGCCATTCCACGGCCTCTGAGAGTCTATGGCGCCCCGCGCACAGGTGCAAAAGCAGCCGAAGATCGCCCTTTTTTTTCAGGCATGGTGGCTTTTGGAGGGAGGCAGGAGCCGCGGGGAGCCTCCCCGCGGCTCCTCCCGCCCTCCTAAAGCCACTACGCCGTCCTGAGAAAAAAAGGGCAATCTTCGTCCGCCTCTGCGCCTGCGCGCAGGGCGCCGTAGACTCTCTTATTATCATCATCATCCCGGCTTCTCTTCATATGGCGACTCAAAGTGGCTCACAATTAAAAGTATTACGATGCAGCTTAAAATATAAAATATACAAATATTTAAACAGTGTTAAACATCATTAATATTCAAAACAATTCAACATAAAACCATAAAAGCATATAAAGGCACAGCACCCCCCGACTAGACCTTAAACACCTTCGTTTTTAAATGCCCATCTAAATAAAAAGGTTTCAGCTTGCTTCCAGAAGGACAGCAGGGAGGGGGCCATCCCGACGTCCCTGGGCAGGGAGTTCCAGAGTCGAGGGGCAGCCACCAAAAAGGCCCGCTCTCTCGTTTCCACCATCTCGTTGAGGTGGAGGTGGGACTGAGAGAAGGGCCTCTCGATCTCGGGGCTCAGGAAGGTTCGTACAAGAGGATTCGGTCAGCCAAATAGCCTGGACCTGAACCATCTAGGGCAGGGCTGCTCAGGAAGTCGATCGCGATCGACTAGTCAAGCCCAAGGCCATATGAAATTCATCCCAGCCGGATGGGGCGATTCTGCCCTGCGCGCGCGCACTCGCCACCGCGCGCACCCAAGAAGGGGATCTTCCTTGCCTGCGAGTGCTCTCCCAATCTCTTCGCCTCCTTCCTGCTGCATGTTTTCGTGAAGCAGGAAGTCCCCATCCCTTCCTGCTTCCTGCATGCGCAGCAGGCCTCTCCCACGCACGCAGCAGGAAGCGCGCTCCTGCTGCATGCGTGGGAAGGGCTTGCTGCACACGCAGGAAGCAGGAAGGGATGGCAATGGGAAGGGGATCTTCCTTGCCTGCCCATGAACACTCTCTCCATCTCCTCGCTGCTGCGTTCGCTAAGCAGGAAGTCACCATCTCTTCCTGCTGCGTGCGTGTGCAAGCCCCTCCCAGCAGGATGCGCGCTCCTGACTTGGATGCGCGCCCCTCCCATTGTGACTTCTTGCTTGGCGAATGCAGCGGCGAGGAGATGGAGAGAGCGTTCGTGGGCAGGCAAGGAAGATCCCCTTCCCGTTGCCATCCCTTCCTGCTGTGTGCGGGGGAGGGGCCTGCTGCGCACGCAGAAAGAAGGAAGGGATGGGGACTTCCTGCTTGGTGAACTCAGCGGTGAGGAAATAGAGAGAGCGTTCGTGGGCAGGCAAGGAAGAAGCCTCGCGTGGCCGGAAGGCAGCAGCAGGAGCACGCGCACGCGCACACCAGGTATAGATCTTTTCAACTTGGTTGTTCATATAGTAGCTCGCATGCTGGAAAAGTGTGAGCCCCCCTGATCTAGGGCTTCAAATATCATAACAAGCACTTTGAATTGTGCCCAGAAACAGACTGGCAGCCCACGGAGCTGCTTCAAGAGGGGGCTGTCCCCTCCCTGTAGCCAGTCCCAGTGAGCAACCTGACTGTAGCTCTTTAGACCAGTTAAAGTTGTTGAGCACTCTGCAGAGGCAGCCCCACATAGAGCACATTACAGCAATCCAGACAGGGTGTAACTATGGCATGTACCACTGTGGCCAGGTCCAGCTTCTCAATGAACTGACACAGGTGGTGCACGAGTTTAAATTGTCCAAAGGCCTTCCTGGCCACCTCTGACACCTGGGCTTCCGGGTTCCGAGCCAAGTCCAGGGGGACACCCAAACTGCAGACCAGTGTCTTCAGGAGAAGGGTGATCCCATCCGGCACAGCCAGATCCCCATTCCCTGCTCTGCCTTCCAACTGACCAGGAGCAACTCTGTCTTGTCTGGATTGAGCTCCAATTTGTTTACCCTCAACCAGTCCGTTACTGATGATAGGCACAGATTTAGGATCATGACAGCTTTTGGGCTTAAGGTGGAAAGGAGTAGTAGAGTTGGGCGTCATCTGCATATAGATCACATTGTACTCCAAAGCACCGGATGACCTCTCCCAGCAGTTTCATGTATATGTTAGAGGATACCCAGCTTCTAGCGCTGGAGGGCTTTGACCTCCGGACCGGTTGGCATGGGTACCTGTGGTACTATAAAGTGAGGATCGAGAGGAATTTCAACAACCATTGCATCAGGAAACCGCTATTAGGAACATGGATGAAATACAAAGACAGGCTTTTCAGGAAGACGCCAAAGTGGCTATCGCCCCATGAGGCGCACTTCAGGAGACAGTACGACAAAAACAAGTGGCCAAGATACGACTCAATTCTTAAAAGATCAGGGCAGGCTCTTGTTATGAAAGGCCTAGATGAACTAAAAAGCTTAGACGAAGCCATAGATTGGTTTCAACATAAACAGATCCATGAAGTATATAAGAAAGATAAAGTGATAGGCTTTGAGGAGAACGAGGATCTATGGGACAAATTGTGCTCAAAAGAAAAAGGGAAGGTAACCATTCTACCGTGTTTCCCCGAAAGTATGACACCCCTGATTGTAAGACGTATCGGGGGTGTCAGGGGGGTCGGCTAATGTAAGCCGTACCCCGAATGTAAGCCGTACCTCGTCGCCACGCCCACACCGCCGCCACCACCGCCGCCGGCCCATCGGCCGCGGCACACCTCCGCGGCGCACCTTTCTGCCAGGCCTCTGACGCGTCCAAGAAAGGAGGGGGAGGCGCAGGGGGGGGCGGAGGAGCGCCAACGCGTCAGAGTGACGCTCTGACGCGCCGGCGCTCCCTCCGCCCCTTGCTCCCCCTCCCTTCTTTTCTCCAGAAAGGGAGGGGAGGCGCAAGGGCGGAGGAGCGCCGACGCGTCAGAGTGACGCTCTGACGCGCCGGCGCTCCCTCCGCCCCTGCGCTCCCCCTCCCTTCTTTTCTCCAGAGGGAGGGAGCCCAGGGGCGGGAGGGAAGCGCCGACGCGTCAGAGTGACGCTCTGACGCGTCGGCGCTCCTCCGCCCCTGCGCCCCCCCCCTTCTTTCTCCAGAGAGGGAGGGGGAGGCGCAGGGGCGGAGGGGAGGCGGCGACACGTCAGAGTGACGATCTGACGCGTCGGCGCTTCCCTCCGCCCCTTGCGCTCTTTCCCCTCCCTTCTTTTCTCCAAGAGAGGGAGGGGGAAGAGTGCAAGGGGCGGAGGGAAGCGGCGACACGTCAGAGTGACGCTCTGACGCGTCGGCGCTTCCCTCCGCCCCTTGCGCTCTTCCCCCTCCCTTCCTTCGTCGCGTCAGAGGCCTGGCAGAAAGGTGCGCCGCGGAGGTGTGCCGCGGCCGATGGGCCGCCGTTGCGGCGGCGGCGGCGGCGGCGTGGCGACGGGGTACGTCTTAGTTTATATAAGACGTACCCCGAAAGTAAGGCATAGGGGGACTTTGGGGGGGGGAAAGAAAGTAAGACGCTGTCTTACTTTCGGGGAAACACGGTATATAAACACCTCCTACAGTGGAAAACAGAAGATGAATCGATTAAAAACTGTATGGTGAAATGGGTCAGAGACCTGGGGCAGACCATACACCTGAAGTACTGGGAAAGGTACTGGAAAGTACATCTAAGGTTTTTATATGCGTATGACCTGAAGGAGAATGGGCTAAAAATCCTACACAGGTGGTACTTAACCCCTTATAGTATAGCCAAATTTAATAATAAGATCAGTAATAAGTGTTGGAGGTGCCACAGTGAGATTGGGTTTTTCTTCCATATGTGGTGGGGCTGCAAAAAAATTAAAAAACTTTGGGTAAAGATCTATAGAGTAATTAAGGAAGCTCTGGGGTTGGATTTTCCCTTTAAAGCTAGATATATGCTACTGGGTTTGTTGGACTTTGAAATAGATAAAAACAAAGAAAAACTTCTCGTTTACTGCATTACTGCAGCGAGAATGGTGATAGCAAGACGCTGGGGAGGATGAAACACCACCGAAAATGGATGATTGGATCATTAAGCTGCTCGAAGTTATGAATATGGACTGCCTAACGAAAGCAATGATGTGCCAGAGGGAAACCACAGATTGGACTCCACTAATAGATCACCTAAAAGGGCTGAAAAACATGAAAGGATATATAAAGTGACGACATTTGTAAATAATTGAAACAGTGACGGCTGGCTGAATAAGCCACGAGACTGGGGGAAAGATCCAATATATCTAAGAAGTATTAGATGGAGCGGTGGGAAGTGGGTAGTGGAAGTCGGTATCTGTACAACAGGCTCCGGGAGGGGAGGGAGGGGGGGGATTGGGAGGCGAGGGATGGAATGTCTGTTGGTTTGTCTGTTTGTTTGTTTTTACTTTTGATGGAAACCTAATAAAAATCTTATTTTTTTTAAAAAAAATCAGCATGGGGGACAAAGTGGAACCCTGAGGAACCCCACAGGACGACGGCCAGGGGTTTGAACAGGAGCCCCCCCATCTCCCAGCACCACCTTCTGGGTACGGCCCTCCAGGAAGGACCAGAGCCACCGTAAAGCAGTGCCTCCCAGTCCCATCCTAGGAATACAACCCAATGGTAGTGAAAGTTGATGGGTCCAGGAGAACCAACAGGGACACACTCCCCCAGTCTAACTCTCTGCGTAGGTCCCCCAGGCCACCAAAGATGTCTCTGTTCTATAGCCAGGCCTGAAACCAGATTGAAATGGATCTAGATCAGGGCTGCCCAGGAAGTCGATCGCGATCAACCAGTCGATCCCAGGTCGATTCCAGCCGGATGGGGCGCTTCTCAGAAGGGGGTGGAACCAGGCCGCACCAAGCCCCGCCCCTCCCCCGGCTTCGGCACTCCCAGCAGCTTCTCCAGGTTTGATGATGGCAATGCCAAGCCAGTGGTGGCATAGTTAGCACAAGGCTGGCTTAGCACTGCCGTCCTCAAGCCTGGAGAAGCTGCTGGGAGCTCCAAAGCCAGAGGGGAGGGGGGGAGGGGCTTGGCGCGGCCTGCCTCCCCCCCACTAGCTTCCACTCTACCAACAGCTTCTCCAGGCTTGAGGATGGCAGTGCCAAGCCAGTGGTGGCATAGCTAGCACAAGGCTGGCTTGGCAGTGCCAGCAAGACTGGAGAAGCTGCTGGTAGAGCGGAAGCCAGAGGGGGCGGAGCCAGGCCGCACCAAGCCCCGCCCCACGCCTCCCCTCTCCAGCCTTGAGGAGGCAGGTAGATCTTTCTGACTTGGTTTTATTATAAGTAGCTCGCATGCTGAAAAAGTGTGGGCACCCCTGCTGTTGATAAATCCCCCACCCCACCCATTACCTGGCGTGAAGACTCACCTGTGGAGCGGGCAGTCCGCTGAGAGTCATGGGTTCATCCTCCAGCATGGGGGGAGGGGGAGATGGGAAGACATCTTCTGGAGCAGGAGGAAAGGGCTCCTCAAACGGAGGGGGAGGGGGAGGGAATGCACTGTTGGGGGAGACCACCATTTCTTCCCCTGGAGGGGGTGGGGGCGGCAGTGGGAGCTCTGCGGAGAAAAAAAGGAGAGACACCAATTAATGCGATACTCATCCTGGGTCACAACCTACAATTATTTTAAATGCTTGATGTCTTTTGTGCAATGGAGAATAGGCCACAATGGGTACGACTACGAGCATTACGCAGCACTGGAAAGCCATGAGTCCAAACCAGCTGCTCAAAATGTATGTAAATTTTCCATGCAAATGTGGCTAGTAGCCATGCAGCCTGGGCTACTGGAGCAAACAAAGACAAACCTGGAGCGTCCTCAGTTGGAAACGACTATATTTTTTTAATCTTACGCAACATCAGCACTCCCAGCATTACAGGAACAAACAACTCGCTTATATGGGTTTTGTTGTTGTGTGCCTTCCAGCTTCAGTTCTGGCTTATAGTGAGTCTAAAGCAGGCATGGGCAAGCTTTGCAACTTGGGGGCCGCATGCTAGCACTCCCTGCTATGAGCTTAAGTTTCCGGATCGCTGGCAAGGGCAGGCCGATGTAAAGGGAGTTACAGTAGTCCAGTCTCGAGATGACCGTGGCTTGGAGCATCGTGGCCAGGTCATCACTGGATAGGTAGGGGGCCAGATGCCTAGCTTGCCACAGATGGAAAAAGGCGGTTTTGCTGACGCTGGAGACCTGGGCTTCCATCGACAGCAACGAGTCAAAAACGACCCCAAGACTCTTAACTGAGGTTGTCGGCATAATGCCTCACCATCCAAGCTAGGCAGTCGGGCCTCCCCACCCACCGGGCGGCCCAGCCACAGTATCTCCGTCTGTGCTGGATTCACCCTCAATCTCCTGGCACGCAGCTAACCAGTGACGGCTTCAAGGCACTGTTGGAAACAAGAGGGTACGGAGTCCGGCCGGCCTTCCATTTTCAGAACGAGCTGGGTGTCGTCAGCGTACTGATAACATTCCAGCCCAAAGCTTCGGACCAGACCAGCAAGTGGTCGCATATAGATGTTAAATAATAAAAGAGAAAGAAAGGCACCTTGAGGGACCCCACAGGTAAGGGGAGCCCTCTCGGAAACCAGACCTCCCCTTTCCACTCGCTGTCCCCGGTTGTGGAGAAAGGACAGCAGCCATTTCAGGGCTGTTCCCCTGACTCCAGCAACGGCAAGGCGGTGGGCCAAAAGATTGTAATTGACCGTATCAAAAGCTGCTGTGAGGTCAAATGACACAAGCAGCGCTGAACCGTCCTTGTCCATTTGGCAACGAAGCTGATCTGAAATGGCGACCAACACAGTCTCCGTCCCGTGCTCCGAGCGGAAGCCGGACCGGAAGGGATCTAAGCCGGCTGAGTCCTCACGGAACTGCTGCAGTTGCCCCGCCACCGCCCTCTCAACCACCTTAAGGCCCAGGAACAGAAGATTCGACACTGGGCGGTAACTGGGCGGTTCATTGTGGTTCTGTTTCAAGTTGCTCTTATTAAAAACATGTCCTACCAATCCAATTCCACAGTTTTCTTTAAAAATTCCTATAATAGCAAGATGGCAGACAGGGGATGTTAAGATAGCAGTGGCTGGTGCTTTTATGAGAATCCATGGTTTTACACAAAAACATCATTCAGACACACTTAAAGTCCAAATGGGCACACACAACATGTATTATCCTGTTGACCGCCCAGAAGTACAGCCAAACGAGACCGGCCACATTCCTGTATTGCCCTGGGAGATACACCATCCATGCCCTTTGGGGATAAACACTGGACCTGCCTACTCTCAGAGCATTAATGGAGATTATAATCAGATAGGAACAGAATTGCAACACTGCTGGAGATGTTGCAACCATGGGACAGGGAGGGAGGGACTGTTTCCCCTGTTTTGTGGGAGGGGAACAAAAATGGAAATTGAAATATAGATAATACTGATTTTCGTATTAAACCTAAAATTATTTTACTCTATTATAGCAGTGTTTCCCAACCAGTGTGCCGTGGCACACTAGTGTGCCGTGAGCGATCATCAGGTGTGCCGTGGGAAATGGGAACCTCCGATACCCTTTCTTCCCCCTCCTGCCGAACACTTTTTCTTCTCCACTCGGGCTCCCTTCTTCCCAGCCTCGCTCTGCTCGCTTGGCCTCGCTTTGCCCTGGGGCGAGTCTGCGCAGTAGCGTCCGCACGGGTCACGTCTCCCTCCCTCCCCCCTCCCCTCCTGAACATGCTCACGCTGCCCCCTCGGATCAAAATGGCGGCAGAAGTGGCAGTGTAGAAGGAAAAGTAAGTGTTGGGCAGGACGGGGAGGAAAGGGCAAAGCGAAGGGGGAGGGGGAGGAAGAGGTCTCTGTCGAAAGCTGGCACGGGCAAACTTGGAGCTTCCAGGTGTTTTGGACTCCAACTCCCACCATTCCCAGCAGCCTCAGGCCCTTCTCCCCCCTCAGCCACTGAAGCAGGAAAGGGCCTCAGGCTGTTAGGAATGGTGGGAGTTGGAGTCCAAAGCACCCAGAGGGCCGAAGTTTTCCCATGTCTGTTTTAGGGACCTCAAAGTGGTGAGCCTCCTTCCAACATTGTGATTCTGGATAGAAAACCAACTACAACATAACATAACATTGTTTGAGTCCACAGTGCTCTCTGGGTGTAGGTGAACTACAACTTCCAAACCCAAGGTCAATTCCCAAGCAAACCTTTTCAGTACTTTCTGTTGGTAATGAGAGTTCAATATGCCAAGTTTGGTTCAATTCCATTGTTGCAAGAGTTCAGGATGCTCTTTGATTGTGTGTTAATTATAAATCCCAGAAACTGTAACTCCCAAATGTCAAGGTCTATTTTCCCCAATCTCCATCTGTGTTCACATTTGGGTATATTGAGTATTCATGCCAAGTTTGGTCCTGATCCAACATTGTTTGAGTCCACAGTGCTCTCTGCATATAGGTGAACTACAACTCCAAAACCCAAGGTCAATACCCACCAAACTCTTATAGCATTTTCTCTTGGTCATGGGAGTTCTGTTTGTGTCTTTCTGCCATTCCTGCCAGGACATCTATGTTGTGTTCATCGAAATAGGCCCAGGTTTCACACTGAGTGTATAAATACATTTAAAAGCATATTAACTATATGTATTACTGTGTTAGAGTGTCATTTTGTGCCATTTTGGTTGGTGGTGTGCCCCAGGATTTTGTAAATGTAAAAAATGTGCCGCGGCTCAAAAAAGGTTGAAAAACACTGTATTATAGCAATAGAAATGGTTCTATTCATAACGAGGTCAGCATATAAAATTATACTGTTTGGCATATTAATGATTTAAAATATACGAGCCTTAATCTTCTGGAAGGGGAAAGGGGGCTATTACTCTGCATTTAACAGAGGGCTACAAATTGCTCCCGCCTATGCTACCTCGCATGATGTATCTTAATTTTGCCACGTGAGAAGCAGAGAGGCAATGAAAACAGAAGCCACAAATTTTGCAATCAGCAAAGTAAAAGGGTCTGGTTTGAATAGAAATCGATTTATTGCAGTCGCTATCTTAAGGACTCAATTAGTATTTGAATATAATTGTCACCATTAGGTAAACCTTGAAAACATTCAACTCTTCAACAGAGTCCTATTGTCATAAGCAAAGAAGGCTCCCAGCATGCTCTTCTCATGCAAAAGGCAGCATACAGTCAGTGCAGAAATGCAGTATTGATATGGAAGTTTGATCTAATACAATGTATAACTAATACAGAAAGGAGATGACTAGGCCAGGCCATTACAGACTGAATGCCTGCCGGAAGAGGTTGGTCTGACAAGCCGCCCGGAAGGAGAACAGATTTGTTATAGCTCGAACCTCCCCCGGTAAGACGTTCCATAGATTGGGCGCCACCACCGAGAAGGCGGGCTGCCTCGTGGATGATAGCCGGCAAGTTCGAATAGAAGGAATTTCCAGAAGATTTTGGTCCTCGGACCGTAGTGATCTCTGAGGAATGTACGGGGAGAGGCGGTCCTTCAAGTACACTGGCCCCAAACCATGTAAAGCCTTAAAGGTTAATACCAACACTTTGAAGGCAATCCGGTACTCGATGGGAAGCCAGTGCAGACGCTGAAGGACTGGTGTGATGTGACATGTTGATGCCACTCCAGCCAGCAGTCGAGCAGCAGCATTCTGTACTAGCTTGAGTTTCCGGGTCACCGACAAAGGAAGGCCGATGTAGAGGGCGCTACAGTAGTCTAGCCTCGAGGTGGCCGTGGACTGGATCACCATGGCTTGGTCGTTTCTGGAGAGATAGGGCGCCAACCGCCTGGCCTGGCGCAGGTGGAAGAATGCCGCTCTGCTCACCGTGGAGACCTGAGTCTCCATTGTGAGCAGAGGGTCCAATTGGACCCCCAGGATTTTTACAAGGGACGACGGGTAGATTGCCTGGCCGTCCATAACAGGCAGCTGGAGCTTCCCACCCCGGACGACCCAGCCAAAGGAGCTCCGTGTTTGCCGGGTCCACCTTCAACCTGCTGGCTGTAGCCACCGTCACGGCTTCCAGGCACCGATGGAAATAATAACAGAGTCCGACTGGCCTTCCATCCTCAGCACCAGCTGGGTGTCATCAGTGTACTGATAGCACTCCAGACCAAAACTACGCATCAGCTGGGTTAGTGGACGCATATAAGTGTTAAATAATAGAGGGGAAAGGATGGCCCCTTGGGGGAACCCACACTCAAGGGAGACCCTTTCCGAGACCATCCCTCCCTTCTCCACTCGCTGTCCCCGATCGTGGAGGAAGGAGGCCACCCATTTAAGGGCGGTCCCCCTGACCCCCGTCACGGCTAGGAGGTGGATCAATAATGCATGTTTTGATTCATTTTTTCTTGCTAGACCTTGACATCTCTAGATATTAAGGGATTCGTTCCAAGGGGAAACCTTCACTTTTGTCCAAATCGAGACAACATTTGGAAACTATCTCCTTATCAGCACCACTAATCTCAACCTCTCTCCCTCCTCTCTCTTTCCTACACACATAGACACAAAGCATTTGAAGTATTCCACATCCAAACTCCTAGCCTGTATCCCCTTTCTCCAAACAATCTCCTAGATTTTGGCTAGGTCCTTTACATCAGTGTTTCCCAACCAGTCTGCCGCGGCACACTAGTGTGCCGTGAGCGATCATCAGGTGTGCCGTAGGAAATGGGAACCTCCAATCCCCTTTCTTCCCCCTCCTGCCAAACACTTTTTCTTCTCCAATCGGGCTCCCTTCTTCCCAGCCTCACTCTGTGTAATAGTGCCCGCACGGGTCAGTGTTCTCCTCTCTCTTCCCTCCCCTCCTCAAGAAAGGAGCCCGAGTGGAGAAGAAAAAGTAAGTGTTCGGCAGGAGGGTGAAGAAAGGGTAGGGGAAGGGGGAGGAAGAGGCCTCTGTCGAAAGCTGGCATGGGCAAACTTGGGCCTTCCAGGTGTTTTGAACTCCAACTACCACCATTCCTAGCAGCCTCAGGCCCTTTTCCCCCCTCAGCCACTCAAGCAGGAAAGGGACTCAGGCTGTTAGGAATGGTGGGAGTTGGAGTCCAAAGCACCCAGAGGGCCGAAGTTTTCCCATGCCTGTTTCAGGGACCTTAAAGTGGCGAGCCTCCTTCCAACATTGTGATTCTGGGTAGAAAACAAACAACAACATAACATAACATTGTTTGAGTCCACAGTGCTCTCTGGGTGTAGGTGAACTACAACTTCCAAACTCAAGCTCAGTTCCCAAGCAAACCCTTTCAGTACTTTCCGTTGGTAATGAGAGATCAATGTGCCAAGGTTGGTTCAATTCCATTGTTGCAAGACTTCAGGATGCTCTTTGATCGTGTGTTAACTATCAATCCCAGAAACTTTAACTCCCAAATGTCAAGGTCTATTTTCCCCCAAACTCCATCTGTGTTCACATTTGGGCATATTGAATATTCATGCCAAGTTTGGTCCTGATCCAACATTGTTTGAGTCCACAGTGCTCTCTGGATATAGGTGAACTACAACTCCCAAACCCAAGGTCCATGCCCACCAAACTCTTATAGCATTTTCCCTTGGTTATGGGAGTTCTGCGTGGGAAGTTTGTGTCTTTCTGCCATTCCTGCCAGGATATCTATGTTGTGTTCATTGAAACAGGCCCAGGTTTCACACTAAGTGAGTGTATAAATACGTTTAGAAACATATTAACTATCTGTATGACTGTGTTAGAGTGTCATTTTGTGTCATTTTGGTTGGTGGTGTGCCCCAGGGTTTGGTAAATGTAAAAAATGTGCCGCGGCTCAAAAAAGGTTGAAAAACACTGCTTTACATCTTCCCTTTTCATACACAATGTCTGCCACACTGGAAAGAAACAGAAGGGCTGGAAAGCAGAGCTCTTTTCCCCTGGTTAGTCCCGATGGCTCTCTAAGTAAAGCAAGCAAATAAAGCTCTATTTCCTGCAATTAAAATTCAAATAAGAAAAGGTTTATCATGTTGCCTTCTAGTCACCCGAATCAGGGAAAGTTCGTCATATCAACACAGCAGCCTGGCTTCACTACAACCAGCTATAGCCATGGAGGCTCATGTTGTTCTGCCTTATCGAGACAACATTCAAAACCACCCATTTTCGTGGCGGATGGAAACTCAGCAGAAGGAAACCACAATTGCAGCTCTGTTGCAGAAACTCGGGCATTTCCCGCCTCATGTTGACACCCAACTTGTAAGCTTTCCTTAGTTCAAAGATGCCATTTTACTTCAAGCCTCTTGCATTAGGGCCCTGGTCAGAAACGGGAATTAAGAGCATTTGGAAAGCAAAAACGTTGGGTCATGTTGCAATCTGCACAGGGTTGGAAATCCCAGCAGCATCAGCTTTTTCACTCACACCCCCCACGCAAGCAGGGAGACATGCCAAGGGCGCGAATCCTTCCTTCCCACATAAACAACAGTGAAGTCTTTTGGCAGGTTCTGCATGTTTTATGCAACACAACCATTACCAACCTAGGCAGAAGTGGGGGAAACAAGGGGGGAAGAGCGAGCCAGAGATGTCTCTGTAATGCATCAACTCTCCTGGGGAAAGCGCAGCCAAGGCCGTCCTTAGGCAGGCGAGAGAGACGTTCTTGGGATGGTTTATACTGGAGTGAAATGGAAAGAGCTTCTAGGCTGCCCACATGAGGGGAGGTATGAGGAGCTCAGAACTAAACAGGCAGAGCAATGGCTAAGAGCAGCGGTTCCCAACCAGTGTGCTGTGGCACACTAGTGTGCCGTGAGCGTTCATCAGGTATGCCGTGGGAAATGGGAACCTCCAACCCTCTTTCTTCCCCCTCCTGCCGAACACTTTTTCTTCCCCCCTCGGGCTCCCTTCTTCCCAGCCTCGCTCTGCTCGCTTTGTCTCGCTTTGCTCTGGGGCGAGTCTGCGCAGTTGCGCCCACACGGGTCACGTCTTCCTCCCTCCCCCTCCCCTCCTGAACACACTCATGCTGCCCTCTCGGATCAAAATGGCGGCAGAAGCGGCAGTGTAGAAGAAAAAGTAAGTGTTGGGCAGGAGGGGGAAGAAAGGACGCGAAGGGGAAGCGGGAGGAAGAGGTCTCTGTCGAAAGCTGGCATGGGCAAACTTGGACCTTCCAGGTGTTTTGGACTCCAACTCCCACCATTCCTAGCAGCCTCAGGCCCTTTTCCTTTTTCCCCCTCAGCCACTGAAGCAGGAAAGGGCCTCAGGCTGTTAGGAATGGTGGGAGTTGGAGTCCAAAGCACCCAGAGGGTCGAAGTTTTCCCATGCCTGTTTGAGGGACCTTAAAGTGGTGAGCCTCCTCCCAACATTGTGATTCTGGATAGAAAACAAACAGCAACATAACATAACATTGTTTGAGCCCACAGTGCTCTCTGGGTGTAGGTGAACTACAACTTCCAAACTCAAGGTCAATTCCCAAGACAACCCTTGCAGTACTTTCTGTTGGTAATGAGAGTTCAATATGCCAAGTTTGGTTCAATTTCATTGTTGCAAGAGTTCAGGGTGCTCTTTGATTGTGTGTTAACTATAAATCCCAGAAACTGTAACCCCCAAACGTCAAGGTCTATTTTCCCCAAACTCCATCTGTGTTCACATTTGGGCATATTGAGTATTCATGCCAAGTTTGGTCCTGATCCAACATTGTTAGAGTGTCATTTTGTCCAAAGCACCCAGCGGGCCAAAGTTTTCCCATGCCTGTTTTAGGGACCTTAAAGTGGTGAGTCTCCTTCCAACATTGTGATTCTGGATAGAAAACAAACAACAACATGACATAACGTTGCTTGAGTCCACAGTGCTCTCTGGGTGTAGGTGAACTACAACTTCCAAACTCAAGGACAATTTCTAAGCAAACCCTTTCAGTACTTTCTGTTGGTAATGAGAGTTCAATATGCCAATTTTGGTTCAATTCCATTGTTGCAAGAGTTCAGGATGCTCTTTGTGTGTTAACTATAAATCCCAGAAACTGTAACTCCCAAATGTCAAGGTCTATTTTCCCCAAACTCCATCTGTGTTCGCATTTGGGTATATTGAGTATTCATGCCAAGTTTGGTCCTGATCCAACATTGTTTGAGTCCACAGTGCTCTCTGGATATAGGTGAACTACAACTCCAAAACTCAAGGTCAATGTCCACCAAACTCTTATAGTATTTTCTCTTGGTTATGGGAGTTCTGTTTGGGAAGTTTGTGTCTTCCTGCCATTCCTGCCAGGAGATCTATGTTGTGTTCATCGAAACAGGCCCAGGTTTCACACTGAGCGTATAAATACATTCAAAAACGTATTAACTATATGTATTACTGTGTTAGAGTGTCGTTTTGTGTCATTCTGGTTGGTGGTGTGCCCCAGGATTTTGTAAGTGTAAAAAATGTGCCGCAGCTTTAAAAATGTTGCTGGCTAAGAGAAATGATGGTCGAGCTGTTCCTACTTTTAAAAGGATCAGGACTACACTCCTTGATTTTTCTGGCACCTTGAAACCCTTTCTCACACAGGTTTAAGACTGTTCACATATCGAGCCAGGTGGAAACTTGCAGTTTTTGTTGATCTAACTGGGATGGTGAAGTGTTTGCTCTTGGTGTTGCGAAATGCTGACCATTTTTATCCCCCACTTGCCATCTGCAAGCTACTGGAGATCAAAGGGCACCGGACTGGCCGCCCCCTTCTTGATGAGAAACTCACTCACACAGGGGCAGAAAACTTTGGCTTCAGCAAATTTGCAGGTTTTCGCACACCAGTGCGCATGCACTTCTTTGGTTTTGTAAGAAAGGAGCCAAGTAGCCACTCTGCCACCATCTGAATTTCATTATCATCCCAGAACCCACAAACTACTTCCAGATGCAAAAATACTTATGGGGTGGTGGTGGGGAGGATCCAAGAATCTGCAGTACGGAAAAATGTCGTGCTCCTTGGAATCAGGTGGGGTCACGCTGAATAGCTTCCATCACCAGGAGCCAACCAAAACACATGCAGCATCCCATGCAATCTTATCCGACCCTACTAAGCTTTACTAATCAAGAAACCATCAAAGATATAGTTTCATCGAACCGTAAGATTGCCAGTGCTTTGTCACAATAATCTGGCAATGGGTTAACCCAGTGTTTCCCAACCTTTTTTGAGCCGCAGCACACTTTTAACATTAAAAAAATCCAGGGGCACACCACCAACCAAAATGACACTCTAACACAGTAAAGAACGGCTGGGGGCTACATGTCTGCATATGTAAATACTCCCCTTCCCCATTTGTTCCTGGGGAAAAAAACCCAATAAAAATCTATATTGAAAAAAAAAGAACGGCTGGGGGATGGTGGCCTGCTGGGAACAGCTGTTGGGAGTGCCGAAGCCGGGGGAGGGGGAGGAGCCAGGCCCCACCATGCCCCGCCCCCTCCACGCGGCTTCAGTTCTCCCACAGCTTTGCCAGCCTTGAGGGGGCAGTGCCAAGTCAGCGGTGGCAGAGCCAGCACAATGCTGACTTGGCGCTGCCCCCTCAAGGCTGGCAAAGCTGTGGGAGCGCTGAAGCCGGGAGAGGGGGCGGAACCAGGCCGCGCCATGCCCCGCCCCTCCCCCAGCTTCAGTTCTTCCACAGTGGAGAAGCATGAGCGGTGGACGGGTTTCAGTAGGCGGGGCTCCTCCTCCGCGCAGCTTCAGCGAGCGAGGGGTGCGAGTCATTGCGGGAGTCATGGTGGATTGGAAGCTGGCTGGGGAAACGGCCGAAGGAGGCGGCGCCCCGGCCCCTTCTTCTTTTTCTTCGCCGTCGCCCGGCCCTTCCTCCTCCTCTCCCAAGCAGCAGGAGTTCGGCAGGAGGAGGAGGGAAGGAAGGGGGGCAGAGAGCTTTTCTCGCAGCACACCTGATGATCGCTCACGGCACACTAGTGTGCCACGGCACACTGGTTGAGAAACACTGGGTTAACCAACCCCCAGACATGCCATGGGTTTGGGACGGAGGCTATTCTGTGTGGGCACCCAAAGTCCTATCCCCTCTATTCTATTCTATTTATTTATTTATTTTATTGTTCATTCTCTTCCAGCAGGCTTGGGGCAGTTTACATAAAACATACAAAACATCCACAATTCAATTTAATACAGCAATACTAAAAGCATAAAATAATAATAATAATAATAATAAACTTTATTTATAAGTCGCGTTCCCTCTCCCCAAAAGGGACTCGGAGTGGCTTACATGGGGCCGGGCCCAAACCACAAATCACAAAATATCAGACATCAAAAAACAATAAACACAATAAAAACAGTAAACACAGTAAAGTGAATACATCTAACAAAAACACAATAACAAATGCATCTAAAACAGAAGGAAAAAAGAAGACGAGAGGGCGGCCACATGTACAACAAGGGAAGCTGGAAAATGCTGAGAGAGATGAGGAGTGCGCCAGCTCCCCCTGGTGGCCAGAAGTTTGTCAGAAGTTTGCCAGAAAATTGCCTCTTTGTTTGTCTATGTTCGTCAATATATGTATATCTTGAACTGCAGGGATTGTCGGCAAGTATACAGTATGTACTGCAATCCACTCTGAGTCTGAGGCTCTGAATTGGCGGGCGATGTGTTCCAAAGTATTGGAGCCACAACCAAAAAAGCCTGGCGACGGGTTGGAGTCAGGCGGTATATCTTAGGGCTAGGAACGACCAGGAGGTTCTGCTCTTCAGAGCGTAGAGATCTGGTGGGGTAATATGGGATGAGCCGGTCCTGAAGATACACTGGCCCCAGACCATGTAAGGCCTTAAAAGTCAGAACTAACACTCTGAAGGTGATCTGGCATTCTACAGGCAGCCAGTGCAGCTCGCACAGAATCGGCGTGATTACATTGGCTCTTTACATTGGCCACTGACAAAGGAAGGCCAATGTAAAGAGCATTACAGTAGTCTAGCCTCGAGATGACCGTAGCTTGGACCACTGTGGCCAGGTCGAGTCGGGACAGGTAGGGGGCCAGCTTCCTCGCCTGGCGAAGATGGAAAAATGCTGCTCTGCTGATGGTGGAGATGTGAGTCTCCATCGACAGCAGAGGGTCCATGGTCACCCCAAGGCTCTTAACGGATGACGGCGGACATAATGTCATGCCGTCCAGGGTTGGAAGCTGAACATCCCCATCGCCCAGACGACCAAGCCACAGGATCTCCGTCTTTGCCGGATTCACTTTCAACCTACTGGCTCGCAGCCATCCAGTAACGGCTTCAAGGCAGCGAGGGAAATTATCGGGTACGAATCCGGGCCGGCCCCCTGTGAAGATGTTCTTAAACCTAGTACTGGATTCACTGTGGACGACTGACCACTGCCTCAAATACTCAATGTTTTGGTTTCACTTTATTATTTATTATTATTATCTTGCTGCCACCATTTGTCACTGCTTGACCACTAGATGTGAGGGTCTTTCTGAACAAACGACTTCCACAGATGTTTGCTGAAAGTGTTTAACAGTTTATTTTACACAAATGGGCTCAAAGCTTAGGTGGTTTCAAAATGCTCCGAAGAGGTACAGACTTGGAACTTTAACACAATGTAACACTGGGGTTTTAACTTCCCCTTGATACAGTTACACACAAGTAACTACTTAATACTGGGTTACTCTCAACCCTAGGACTATACTTGTCCTTAACCTGGGTTTCTCTAAACCCACACACTTGAACTGAACTGCCCACTGCAGCTCCTACAAACAGCTTGTAGCTTCAGCAACAGCTCATTCCCAACCAACTCTGCTCACAGCAGCTGGCCAACTGACATTCTGCAACTGTCAGATTCAAACTGAACATTCTAAAGCTAGCCTTGGCTGGCTCCGCCCACTGTTACTATGACAACACATTCCCCTAGGAGGGAAATGCCTTTACTATCATAGTTAACCCTTTAGGGTCTGTCTAACATTTAACCCTATTTCAAATACAAATGTCCCTTCTAAACCATATAAACAAACATGTGATTAACATACAGCACATGCATTTACACATAAATATCCACATCATCACACACCCCATCCTCAGAATAAGCTGAGTGTCATCAGCGTACTGGTGACACTCAAGCCCAGAGCTACGTACCACTACATTATGAATCCACTTTAACTTTCATATCAAAAATTGCATTCTTTGGAATTCTAGGATTTGTAGTTTGGTTAGGTACTAGATCTCTCTAGCAGAGAATTCCAGACATCCTTCGCTAAACAGCAGATCACATCATCTCATTAGTGGTTGCCATGGCAGTTAAAGGGAAATCAATGGTTACCATATAAATTCCACCAAAGTCCTTGGAACCTGATGTCTTAGTTCCTGGCCAATATGCACAGCAACCATCACAAGGAACGTCATATATGATTTCACATCTGCCCCCAGAGCTTGGATTCATTTCCCCTTTGCTGTCTTAAGTTCCCAGATAACCTTAATAAATTCTCAAAATGGCTGAAATAGTGTTCTCCTGGGGGCCAAGCCACAACTGTCCAAACAAAGAACCAGCCAAGGAGAATGTTGTATCCTATCCTTAGTAAGCCCTAGAATGTGCAAGCAGTGTACACGGATACAGGGAAATATGACACTGCTGATGTGTGTTGCTGAATGAGCTGGATTGTATATCAATGTTGTTACAGTGCGGGTGGTAGATTACAGAGAAACAAGGACACCGGAACAGATAATTTGCCTCTGTTGGGTGCTAAAGTCAAGTACAGTAAATACAACTGTGCTTCAAGTATATATCCACAATCCTAAACAACAATTGAAAAAGAGTACTCTCTCTCTCGGCATTACTTCACGAACCAAAATTCTTAGAAAGGACTCATCCCACGCTTTTTACAAGTGCGTTGATGACTAAAAAGGCCAATCTGAGATAGGCAAGTCCAGTTGCAGAAAGCACAGCAGAAAGTCTCCTTGGGTGATGTTGTTTCCAAGTTGTCGTTTCCCTTCAAGACCCATTCTCTCTGCGCCTCCATTCGACTCGATGTTTCTCTTCAAGACCCATTTGTTGCGTGTCTTTCTCGAAAGAGGCCAGGGTGGACCATTGTTGGTGCATTGTGGAGAGTTTCAGGAGTCCTTATATCTCTTTTTGGGGGTGCCTCCATGCCTCCCGATGTGAGGCCAGGGTGGACCATTGTTGGTGATCAATCTGGCCGAGCCTGATATGCGCTGTACACAGATTTTGGTGCTTTGCCTCAGGTGCTTGTTGCTCCAGACTCTTTTGTTAAGCCTTCCGAATGCACTCTATGCCTTTGCTAATCTGTCATCTATCTCTTTATCAATTTTGGTCCCTGAAGAGATGATGCTTCCCAGGTAGGTGAACTGCTGGACGGACTTAAGCACAGATTCGCCTATGCTGACGTGGGGATGATGGTGTTCTTCCTGTGGTGCGGGCTGGTAGAGGACTTCCCTTTTCTTCAGTCTGACTTCCAGCCCAAACAGCTCTGCAGCTGTTGCAAAGCAGGATGTGAGGCGCTGCAGGGCTGCTTCCGAATGGGCGACAAGGGCAGCATCGTCAGCAAAAAGCAGCTCATGGACTAGATAGTTTAGAGTCTTAGTGCGAGCCCTGAGACGGCTTAAGTTGAACAAGCTACCGTCAGTACGATAGCGTATATATATGCCGTCTTCTTCTTCGAGGTCTGCCGTAGCCCTTTGGAGCATCATGTTGAAGAAGATTGTAAATAGGGTTGCTGAAAAAAGAGTACAGTGTAGGGAAATGTCTAATACTGTCTGCAATGATTCCTGTGTGCATGGGCCAGAAATTAAGCAGCTCAATGCGACGTTCACATGACTCAGACGTGTGAATTGAGAGTCATCATCTGAATCTGGGGACAGAATAACCTATTTCCATTGCCATTTCACCCACATACCTTGAAACAACCTTCCAATTTCCCCTATGGTGAAAACAGGAGGCAAACCTACGCAAACAGATGACATGGTGAAACTATGCTTGGATTGCACTAATTTAGGCTAGGTACATTGAGACATGTCCCAACCCTGAGATGGACATAGCTACTGAGAGCTGGTGTTGCTGCAAGCGGGAAAAGACTAAGGACAAGGGATGCTGGGAAAGCTGTGCCGTGCACATAACTCTGTCTCCAAGTGAGGAGGGCGTCCAGGAGAGCTTAGGACGAACAGCTGTGCCTGTGGTCCCAACCCACCCACCCACCGGCATTCTGCTGTTTGCCTCACTCTGGGAATGCCATTCATTCCTCTTTGGAGGCCTACACACCAGAGATAAGGTTGGGCAGCCCTTTCTCCTCAAGCCTCAACATGCTTCTTGTCTGCGAGAGAATGTTATTTTCAGTGGACACGCACTGCATTTTGAACTGGCCCAATGCCAGGAGGACCAAACTCTGTGATTCTGAAAATGTAATCCAACCCGCACTTCCAAGGACTGTTTATGGGTTAAATCAGTGTTTTTCAACCTTTTTTGAGCCGCGGCACATTTTTTACATGTACAAAATCCTGGGGCACAACACCAACCAAAACGACACAAAATGACACTCTAACACAGTCATACATATAGTTACTATGTTTTTAAATGTATTTATACACTCAGTGCAAAACCTGGGCCTGTTTCGATGAGCACAACATAGATATCCTGGCAGGAATGGCAGAAAGACACACACGCTGTTGTGCTTTCTCTCTCTCGATATATATAGATATAAATATATATATATGTGTGTGTGTGTGTAATGTTCATTTGTGGGATTACCATAACTCAAAAACCACTGGACAAATTGCTGCCAAATTTGGCCACAAAACATACTAATACTAACCCAAGGAGGGACCATCAGTCAAAAAATTGATTTTGTCATTTGGGAGTTGTAGTTGCTGGGAGTTATAGTTCACCCGCAATCAAAGAGCACTCTGAACTCCACCAATGATGGAATGGAATCAAACTTCCCACACAGAACTGCCATAACCAAGAGAAAATACTATAAGAGTTTGGTGGGCATTGACCTTGAGTTTTGGAGTTGTAGTTCACCTATATCCAGAGAGCACTGTGGACTCAAACAATGTTGGATCAGGACCAAACTTGGCATGAATACTCTATATGCCCAAATGTGAACACAGATGGAGTTTAGGGAAAATAGACCTTGACATTTGAGAGTTACAGTTTCTGGGATTTATAGTTAACACACAATCAAAGAGCATCCTGAACTCTTGCAACAATGGAATTGAATCAAACTTGGCATATTGAACTCTCATTACCAACAGAAAGTACTGAAAGGGTTTGCTTGGGAATTGACCTTGAGTTTGGAGGTTGTTGTTCACCTACACCCAGAAAGCACTGTGGACTCAAACAATGTTATATTATGTTGTTGTTTGTTTTCTATGTTCGGAAGGGGGGGGGGGGAGAAAGGGTATTGGAGGTTCCAATTTTCCACGGCACACCTGATGATCGCTCACGGCACACTAGTGTGCCATGGCACACTGGTTGGGAAACACTGGCTTAAATCATCTGGTTTCCTTTTACTTGTTGCCCAAGTAAGCCTCTACAACCTCCCAAGAGATGCGCAGACAGCGCACCACTTGCAGCCTGTCCTAGTTAGGGCTCACAGCAAGGGTCGGGAACCTTTTTGACTCAGAGAGCCATAAAAGCAAAATATTTAGAAATTTATTTCAGTGAGAGCCATATAATATATATATTTTAAGACTGAATTTAACTAAATGTGAGTCTATACGTACATACTATCAGAAAAGGATTCCCCGGCAGAATGACAAGACCTGGCTCTGCAAAAGGCATGCTCAGGACTCTGGGAAGGAAGAGAAGACGGAAGGAAGGAAGGAAGGAAGGAAGGAAGGAAGGAAGGAAGGGGGAAAGAAAGAAAGACAGACAGAGGAAATAAAGGAGGGAGGGGGGAGAAAGAAAAAGAAGAAGGGAGGAATGGAAAGGGTGGAAAAAAGAAAAGCAGGAGGGAGACAAGAATGAGGGGAAAAGAAAGAAGGGAAATGGGAAGGGAGGAAGGAAAGGAAGGGGAAAGAAAGAAAAAGGAAGGAAAGAAGGAAGAAAGGGAAAAGGAAAGAAGGAAGGGGAAAAGAAAAGAAAGGAAGAAGGAGAGAAAAGGGAAGAGGAGAAAGAAAGGAAGAAGGAGGAAGGAAAGGAAGAATGGAGGAAGGAAGAATAGAAGAGGGAAGGAAGGAAAGAAGGAAGAGGGGGAGGGAGAATGGAGGAAAGACAAAGGAAGGGAAGGGAGGGAATGGAGGAAAGAAGGAAGAGGAGAGAGGGAGGAAAAAGGAAGGAGAGAAGGAAAAGGTGAAGGGGAGAAAGAAAGGAAGACGAAGGAAGGAAGGAAGGAAGGAGAATGGAGGAAAGAAGGAAGAGGAGAGAGGGAGGAAAAAGGAAGGAGAGAAGGAAAGGGTGAAGGGGAGAAAGGAAGGAAGACAAAGGAAGGAAGGAAGAGAATGGAGGAAAGAAGGAAGGGGAGAGAGGGAGGGAAAAGGAAGGAGAGAAGGAAAGGGTGAAGGGGAAAAAGGAAGGAAGACAAAGGAAGGAAGGAAGAGAATGGAGGAAAGAAGGAAGGGGAGAGAGGGAGGGAAAAGGAAGGAGAGAAGGAGAAGGAAAGAGTGAAGGGGGGAAAGGAAGGGAGGGAGGGAGGGAGGAAAGAAGGAAGGAAGGAAGGAGAGGAGGAAAGGAGAGAGGGAGGGAAAAGGAAGGAGAGAAGGAAAGGGTGAAGGGGAGAAAGGAAGGAAGACAAAGGAAGGAAGGAAGGAAGGAAGGAAGGAAGGAAGGAAGGAAGGAATGGAGGGAAGGAAGGGGAGAGGGAGGGAAAAGGAAGGAGAGAAGGAGAAGGAAAGGGTGAAGGGGGAAAGGAAGGAAGGAAGGGTGGGAGGGAGGGAGGGAGGGAGGGAGGGAGGGAGGAAGGAAGGAAGGAAGGAAGGAAGGAAGGAAGGAAGGAAGGAAGGAAGGAAGGAAGAGGGAGAATGGAGGAAAGAAGGAGGGAGAGGGAGCGAGAGCTGCATGCTGGGAAACCGAGGCCGAGGCTGCTCTGGAGAGCCGGATGCAATCATGAAAAGAGCCACACCTGGCTCCCGAGCCATAGGTTCCCTACTCCTGGCTTACAGGAATGAGACAAGGATGACAGACAGACAGACAGTTGAGTGGCCCTTTCGCCTCACTCTGACATTCCTTCTCTTTTCTGGCTTCTGAGTGTAGGGTAGACTTTACAATTAATGCAGTTTGACACCATTTGAACTGCCTTGGGTCAATGCTATGAAATTGTGGGAGATGCGATTTGGTGAGACACCAACACTCATTGGTAGATATGGCTAAAGCCCTTGTAAAACTACAACTCCCATGATTCTGTAGCATTGAGCCATAGCATTTAAAGTGGAACCTTTTATGGTCAGTCCCAGGCCCCATCTATACTGTCATATAATCCAATTTCTGAATCCATATTATATGCTTTGGATACATGGCTGTGTAGAATGATATACTCCAGCTCAAGGCAGATAATCTGGATTCAGAAACTGGATTATACGGCAGTGTAGATCCATCCCCAGGTGCCATGTTCTTCTAAAAGACTTCTGTTCTGGCCCTTGACGGGCTCACGTATTTGCCCTTCTTGCATGTTTCCAGGTCTTCGAAACAGAGTAAGGGGCAATCAAAAATTATGCCATTCAGAGGTGAGAAGCTTGGGTTCTATGTAAATACTAAATGGAAATACTGGTTGACGTTAACTTTGCTGTGTGTTTTTTCTTCAAAATTCACATATGTTCCACATGATGCAGAAATTTCTGTTTTTATAAAACCTACACCCCAAAATACATCAATAATATCCAGTTTATGTAAAAGACTCTAAACTATCTAGTCCGTGAGCTGCTTGTTGCTGACGATGCTGCCCTTGTCGCCTATTCAGAAGCAGCCCTGCAGCGCCTCACGTCCTGCTTTGCAGCAGCTGCAGAGCTCTTTGGGCTGGAAGTCAGCCTGAAGAAAAGGGAAGTCCTCTACCAGCCCGCACCACAGGAAGAACACCATCATCCCCACGTCAGCATAGGCACATCTGTGCTTAAGTCGGTTCAGCAGTTCACCTACCTGGGAAGCATCATCTCTTCAGACGCCAAGATTGACAAAGAGATAGATCACAGATTAGCAAAGGCATAGAGTGCATTCGGAAGGCTTCACAAAAGAGTCTGGAGCAACAAGCACCTGAGGCAAAGCACCAAAATCAGTGTGTACAGAGCTATCGTACTCTGTGTACAGACTGACTTCCCGCACAAACAGCTCTGCAGCTGTTGCAAATATATCAGTATGACAGGGAAATATATCAATATGACAAAAAGACCATCTCTGTATCTCATGTTAGAGTTCCCAACATTATGATTGTTCCTAGTCATGAGAATTAAACTGGTGCTCGTTGGCCTATGCAATATCCCAGGCAGTGGACTAGCAGCTTCGGATGTGAGTAATTGTGTATTTAAAGGCATGAAAGTGAAACACAGACTAAGTTGGGCCTTTCAATTCCTGCCATGTTCTCTCTTGCGAGTCACAAGCTCTGTACCAAAGGTTGCCAGGTGGCCTTAATTATAAGAGATGCTCCCTAACTGAGAGTTGGGAAACATTTCCTTTTACATAAACTGGATATTATTGATGTATTTTGGGGTGTAGCTTTTACAAAAACAGAAATGTCTGCATCATGTAATTTATGAATGTGGAACATGTGAATTTTGAAGAAAAAACGCACAGCAAAGTTAACATCCACCAGTATTTCCATTTAGTAGTTAAATACTGTCTATTCTCCTCTATGGGTCTGAAACATGGGTCACCTATCACCAACACCTAGGACTCCTTGAACGCTTTCATCAGTGCTGTCTTTGAACAATCCTAAATATACACTGGACCGACTATGTGACGAATGTTGCTGTCCTTGAGCAAGCAGGGGTCACCAGCGCTGAGGCCATGCTGTTGAGAACATGGCTGCGCTGGGCAGGGCACGTCTCTAGGATGGAGGACCACCGTCTCCCAAAGATGGTGAACTCGCCATGGGTCAGCGCAAGAGAGGCACCCCCAAAAGAGATATAAGGACTCCCTGAAACAACATCTCAGGCTCGGCCAGATTGATCACCAACAATCGTCCACCCTGGCCTCGCATTGGGAGGCATGGAGGCGCACTATCGATAATGCTGCGGCTTCTTTCGAGAAGGCACGCCGAATGGGTCTCAAAGAGAAACAACAACGCAGAAAGAACCGCAACTTGGAAACAACATCACCCAAGGAGACTTTCTGCTGTGCTTTCTGGAACCGAACTTGCATATCTCAGATTGGCCTTTTTAGTCATCAACGTGCTTGTAAAAAGCGTGGGATTAGTAGTTCCTAAGAATCTTCGTTCACGAAGTAATGCTGAGAGAGACTCTCTAGTCAAAAATGCCATGTGCAAGGTGCCATTCTTCTGTCACAGGGGAAGCACCTTCCCCCACAACACTCCTAGCCCTCCTTAGGATGAAAAATGGACACGGAAGTTACCCAAACCCTCCACGTCAGAACAAAAACCTCAAGAGGGGAAGCTGTTATTAGTCTGCTATAATAAGGGACCTCGGGGACCACAACCCTTCAAGTGGGTCAAGCCAAATGGGCAGCGCATGAACAAAAAAAGAAAAGGGTTTTACAAGCAGTGGAATCAGGAGTACTTGAGATGCAAGGGGCAATAATAGATGTATCACACACACATATTCTCCATGGTCAAAATAATCAAGTAAAGGCCTCCCCACCCAGGCCATCCCTGGAGGCACAGCATTTGGGGCAGACTGTTCACTGCAAGCCGGATCCTTCTGTGCCACCCACAAGAACATAGACCTTCATTTTCCCACAGTAAAGGCAGGACGAGAAATATGTGTAGAGGGCTAAAGAGAAAAAGTCAATAGGATAGATTTTAAGGGCTGTAAACAAGGACCTGGCTTCAAAAGGGCCCAACAATGATGTTAAAAAGGGCCTGGCATTGATGCTGTATGTTCAAACCACAAGGTTACAAATAGAATGCAAAAAATAATAATTCTTAGGGCTTAGAGGATTTTCTCTTAGTAGCCCATAAAAGGACTAAAAATATAGGAGATTTCCTCACGCACACCAATATAACACAGCCCCCTATTAAGAGTGCGCTGACTGTAGGAACTTTCCCTTGTGGAAGATGCACAATTTGCAAAAATATCAAAGAACAGAAAACTGTTAGTAGCACTACAAACAACAGACAATTTAGGTTAAGATCCTTTGCAAACTGCCAATCCAGTGGCGTTATTTATTTACTAGAATGTTGTTGTTCCAAGCAATATGTGGGTTTCACCTCTAGATGTCTCAGGGAGAGAGCTGCTAAACATAAATCTAAAATTAAAATAAAGCCATTGATTCCACATTGTACCAGCATTGTACTGAACTAGGACACACATTTGATCACATAAAAATACAGGTACTAGAAAGGGTTAAATGTCAACCCCACACAGATTACATCAGCCCTCTAAGAAGAAGGGAAACCAGCTGGATCATTCAATGATCATCTTAAAAGAACAATGGAGGTCTTAACAATCCACTAAGCCTCAACCGGCTTCTGAATAAGTAATTAGCACTTGTTAGATTACATCCTTAAATAACCCTTGCCTTATCATTTCCATCGAATGGGATGGTCCATCCTCTGCGTCTGCAGATACTATCTACATGGTAAATATACTTTATAATGCGTTTTCACCGTTTTATGGGTTTTGTATTATACTGATCTTATTTACTATTTATTTAAGATTATGTACTACTGAGGACGACACGATTTCTTGAAACGCTGGCCCTGAGGAAGTCTCGGAAAGACCAATGGAGTAAAGGTGAGATTGGTCGGTATGCTGGCAGGTTTCTGCTCTTGATGTTCCATGGACGCCATTCCTGTACAAATGTGATCTGGGTTTTGATAAAGCGAAATGGAGCGGGATCCTTTTGAAACTATCTTCCGTCAACCCGACTCCGCAAGAAGGATACATTGTGGCGTACCGCATTGGGATAGTCTACATTGTTTATTCACCTGTGTTCTCCACCTCCACTGGTTATTTACTGCACTATTTATGTATGGACTACTTATGGACTGATGGACAATACATGGACTGTTCTGAACCATTTAAACTAATTATTTAAACCGGATTTTCGTCTGTCGTCGTTTTGTATTGTTACATCCACGGTGAACGCAGTGAGTCTAATGAAATACAATAATATATGTTGGTTTAAGTATATGATAAGCTTTGATATTTAACCATATATTACGACAGGGGACTTAGCCAAGTACTTATGACAAGAAACATCACCAGCAATGCAAGGCAAAGCTCTGCTGGGGTGTTGCGCCTAGATGGCGACATAGCTGTGGATCTGTTTAACGTGTGGACACTAGATTGGGCTAGATCAGTGGCTCTCAACCTGTGGGTCCCCAGATGTTTTGGCCTTCAACTCCCAGAAATTCTAACCGTTGGTAAACTGGCTGGGATTTCTGGGGACCCATAGATTGAGAACCGCTGGGTTAGACCCACCACGTGTCAACTGTCTACAACTTTAAAAAACACTCTGGAGTTTCTTGGACACTCTTGAAAAAATTGTGGCTCCTTCTCTGCCAGATTAATGGCTGGAAGTGGTTCTTCTGTGGCGAAACTGGTGATACATCATGAGGATTACTCGCAGCAGGTGCAAATTGCATCCAAGTCCAAGAGATAATCTTCGCCTGAACTCACAGTCATAGCTGGTAAATTCTCATGCTAAAGGTCAAAAGGGAGGCGTTTCTCTTCAAAATGGAGAAGCCCTGGTTCCAACGTCTAACTAAAATAAAACATTCCACGCTGGGGTTCAAATAAACATACCTTGCCTCATAGAGAATTGCACAGCAAGTTATCCAATCATCCCCCAGTTTGTTCTCGCCATAAATTCATAACACCCCGTTCTCCTTCGAGAGGAGTGCAATGCAAGGTTGGGTTACGGTTTGGCCATTTTCTTCAGAACCCTAAATTATTTTGCCCACAATGGCATGGACGGAGTGACAGGGCTTTCATCGAGCATGTCTTTTCTTGGTTTTACCTCAGACTAGATGAAAGTGTAGGCAGACTTCCTCTTTATATCTTGGGAAAGGAAAATTGTAACATAATGGCAGTTTTGCAATGAAGTCAAGGACATATCCTTGAGTGGCTGCCAACGACGCCAGGGAACAAAAATATGAGAGCGTCATTTCGAGGAGGACAGTGTGAACCGAGGAATGGAGAACGTTCTCTAGTTAAAAGCCATTAGAAAACAAAAGTGGAGAGACCGCGGAGCATTATTCTGCCAAAAAGAAGAACCCGAAAACAGAGAAGAGGGAGACAGAGGCAGGTGGAATGGAGTAAGTGAAACTGAGAAAGAATAGGAGCTGGCTGTTTGTACATGGCAAACAGAGGAAAAGATAATGCAAATGTAAGTGGTCAGGAAGCTCTAGACTACTGGTTCTCAACCTGGGGGTCGCAACCCCCAAGAGGGTCGCTAAGCCATTTTCTGGGGGTCGCGAAGCCACCTCTGTTGGCTCCGCCCCTTCTGACTCTCCAAAATGGCTGCCGGCTCCTGTGCGAGGCGAGGGGCGAGCGCAAGGCTTCCCGCATGGCCAAGGCCATCCGGGGAGCCTTTCTGTTGGTCATGGTAGTCCTATATGCCCAAGATTGGTTCAATTATATTATTGTTGGAGCTCACAATGCTCTTTGATGCCTGGTGAACTATAAATCCACACAACTGCAATTCCCAAAAGTCAGAGTGTATTTTCCCCAAACTCCACCAGTGTTCAAGCTTGAGCATATTAAGTATTTGTGCCAAGTTTGGTCCAGATCCATAGTCATTTGTGTTCACAGTGCTCTCTGGATATAGGTGAACTACATCTCCCCTAAATTAATGTCAATTCCTCCCAACCCCCTGCAGTATTTTCATCATGGGGTTCTGTGTGCCAAGTTTGGTGGAGTTCTATAATTTGTGGGGGTCCCATTGGGCTGTGGAAATCAGAGCTGAATTGCTTCAAATCCCTTCACCCATTGTCCATACGCCCTCAAACATATTGATTTTTATCATTAATCACTATGCTTTAATTATGTTTAATTTGTAACAATGAAAATACATCCTGCATATCAGATATTTACATTACAATTCGTAACAGTAGTTGTTACGACGTAGCAACAAAAATATGGTTGGGGGTCACCACAACATGAGGAACTGTATTTAGGGGTCACGGCATTAGAAAGGTTGAGAACCACTGCTCTAGACCGAGGCTGTCCAACAGGCGGCCCCAGGGCCATACACGGCCCCCTAGCCCCTTTCCTCTGGCCCCCGCAGCATTTTAATGAGAAAAAAATAGAAAAAATAATAATGAAATTACCCACTTCCGGGTTTCGGAGCAAGTATCGCGAGACTACACGAGCCACATGGGATTTCGCTCTCAACGCGAAATCACGCCTGCGTTGAGAGCGAAATCCCGTGTGGCTCGCGTAGTCTCGCGATACTCCTCCTGTTGCCGAAATCTTGGTTACTGAATCCCTGCGGCCCACACAGACCTTCTTCGGCGCCTGGCTCGGTCAGTCGTGGCCTGTCTCGTGGATCGGCTTCTCCTGGATCCTTGGCGTTTGGGAAGGTAGGCTGAATCAGGGGCTCCCCTTATGTTAATATTAAATATATGGAATTGTTTATTTATGCCCCCATGTGTTCCATTCTCTCCCTCTCCCCTTATGTTAAGGGGAGGGGGAGGGGGCGAAGGAGGGGGAGGGGGCAGAGCTGGGGGCGGAGCTGGGGCAGGGGCGGGGGCAGGGGCGGAGGCAGACCCTTCGGCCCCCCGGGTCATCAGTGACCGGAATTCTGGCCACAGGTCCGGTAGAAGTTGGACAGCCCTGCTCTAGACCTTCCCACCCTCACTCCATTTGCAGATCTACTGTATGTTAAGCTAGAAATAGCAAATTCTGAGCGCATGCAAAACGCCTTTTACCTTACCACCCAGAAACTGCAATCTGCCATTATATTTAGAAGTAGCAGAGCTTCCTTCTAAGGAAAATGGCAGGACTTTCCTGAAGTGCCCTTGGTCCTGCCACCTCTCCATTTCAGAAAGAAAATTAGGGCTGCTCCCATGACCCTTGCCATCACTCTCAAAAAGAGCGCCCGAAACTATTTCTGGGACATATCGTGGAATTCCTGTGGCATCACTCCTTATTATTGCATTGCTAACTCATTCCTGTTGGTTTTGTTGTTTAATCATTCAGTCGCTTCTGTGTACTCGTGACCTCATGGACCAGTCCATGTCGGCCGCCCTACCCCCAGGGTCTCCTGAAAGGTCAAGCCAGCCACTTCAAGGAGAACATTCCTCCACCTTGCCCTCGGTCGGCCCCTGTAGCACAACAGTTCTCGTTTGTGCCTGGAGGGCAGGGGTCAGGACCTGGGGTCCCATTAGCATTAGAACCAGCAGTGCCAGAACATGATTCAGAGGATGAGCTAGATGACTGGGGCGAAGGGCAGCTTTCCCCTCAGGGGCCTCTTTCGCCCACAGAGAGCTTGGCATGGGAGGAAATGTTGTTTGGCCCTAGCGAAGAGATAGAAAACCAGGTGCAGATGGACAGCGATTCGGGCAGCTATGAACATCCGGAAGGAAGGAATTCTCAGGAGCCTCCAGGGGAAAACATGGAAGAAAGCGTCTGGGAAATGGCTAGGGAGGAGAGCTCTCAGGGAGATAGAAACACAGCTGCGGAGAGACAAGGTCGAACCTTTGATAGGAGACGGAACATCGAGTCTAGCAGAAGGGAATGGTCCAAGAGCATAGACCGGCCGAGGTCCGTGAGCAGCGATTGGAGACGCAGAAGCCTAGAGCGTCTGGGACCTCGGCCGAAGGATTAAGTATAGGATCCGTGGGAACGAATCCTCAGTGCTCCGGCCACGTCTCATCTGAATAGGCGTGAAGCGGAGTGGGACCACGAAGCTAAGTGGTCATCAAGCCTTGCCTTGCCTTGCCTTGTTCCTGAGCCGCCTGGTTGTGCGGAGCCTTGCCCTGTTTCCTGATCCGCATAGTTTTGCGGAGCCTTGCTAACCTTTCAGCCTATTTGCTATGTTACCTTGGACATTGTTACTTCAAGCCTTTTGGATTGCCTTTATATTCTATTGGACATTATCGTTTGAACTGTTTTTATATGCAATAAAGTAGTTAGCCTTCAGTCCGTCTCTGTGTGTGTGATTAAGGGGCCGGTCAAGTCCGTGCATCGTGACAGCCCCTCTTCCTTTTCCCTTCCATTTCCCCCAGCATCATTACCTTCTCCAAGCTTTCCTGCCTTCTCATTATGTGACCAAAGTACTTCATCTTTTCCTCTACTATCCTTCCGTCCAATGAGCAGTCAGGAATTATTTCCTGGAGTATGGACTGGCTGGATCTTCTCGCGGTCCAAGGCACTCTCAGAATTTTCCTCCAACACCACAGTTCTGGCACGGTGAGCAGACCAGCATTTTTCCATCTGCGCCAGGCCAGGCGGTTGGCGCCCTACCTCTCCGGGAACTACCTAGCCACGGTGATCCAGGCCACGGTCATCTCGAGGCTAGACTACTGTAACGCCCTCTACATTGGCCTTCCCTTGTCGGTGATCCAGAAACTCAAGCTAGTGCAGAATGCTGCCGCTCGACTGCTGGCTGGAGTGGCATCAACATGTCACATCACACCAGTCCTTCAGCGTCTGCACTGGCTTCCCATCAAGTACCGGATTGCCTTCAAGGTGTTGGTGTTAACCTTTAAGCCCTTACATGGTCTGGGGCCAGCGTACTTGAAGGACCGCCTTTCCCCGCAGACTCCCCAGAGATCACTACGGTCTGAAGACCAAATCTCCTGGAAATTCCATCTATCAGAACTTGCCGGCTATCATCCACGAGGCAGTGTGCTTTCTCGGTGGCAGCGACCAATTTGTGGAATGCCTTACCGGAGGAGGTTCAAGCTATAACAGGCCTGCCCTCCTTCCGAAGGGCTTGCAAGACCAACCTCTTCCGGCAGGCGTTCAGTTTGCAATCAGTGTAATTGGTCCGGCCTACTCTTCTCCTTTCTATATTAGTTTTGTGTATGTATTGTGAACCACAATGAGCCATTGGGAATGGTGGTATATAAATTTGAAATAATAAATAAATAAATAAAAAGCACCTACCTTCCTTCAGTCAGCCTTCCTGTATCCAGCCCTAGGAGATACTACCTTGTGATGCTGCTGACCTCAACACATATGATCTTCTAGTAAACTGACGCAGAATTACCTGCTACTACAACACCTAGGAGGAGTGTCCTAAAGCTGGAACGCCCTGAAGAAGAGTGCCTTCCATGCGAAATGGCGAACTACAGGACGTCTGCACTCGGACAGCCGTAGGCGTGTCTCCTGCCGCCCGACCTTTTGGTCGTGACGCCCACTCCTCCGTCTCTCTCCTGGGACTCGTGAGTTATCGGGCCCCCTAGGACTGTACATCCTGAACTCTATGGCACTTTGAGCCCCATTGAGCTGCTCATTCGTTAGGCTTACATTGCCTTCTAATGTGTATTGAAATTTCCCACCTCGATAGAGTGTGAATGTGATTTGTATTGCAGATTATGTGTAAATGTTTTGATACATCCCTATACTTAATGAACACTTTGCTATTGTTATCTCCAGTGTGTTGGGTGCTTTATATTGAGCCGTTTTCTCCTGAGTAGCCCATTTCCCACATAGAGCCTTCCTTATGGCCCAGCTCTCGCATCCATGGGTTACAACGGGGATAGTACTTGCTTCCTGATGGTACTTGCTTACTTCCACCTGAGTGTGTGTGCTCAAGCTTCGAAATGGTATGGCTTGCTCCTAGTCACCCAGTAAGTTCCTTGCGAACACTCGACCCTTCCTCCCCTGCAACACAAATCTTCCCTGGGCCATATGGCACCACAGCTGCACAGCAAGGAAAGTGAGGCATTAACGTGCCATTCCCAAAGACTACTTTCTCTCTTCGCTTCATGAAAAAATCCTGACAGCCACACCTAAAGGAGAGATTATTCCTCCATATTGACTCAGTCCAGAATACATACACATACCCTGTTAAACAACTAGCTACAATTCTGATTGCATTCTCGAACTCCCCCCTTCCTTCCTTCTACAGTTCTTGCTCTTTGCACTCATACTGAGCACACACATGAAGTAGAGAGATTATGACAGAGAGACTTACCTTCGGGAAGGGGAAGTCCTGCGGCCGTTGGAATTTCTCCCACTTTCCCGATCTGGGCACATGCCCCGGGAACAGGAGGCGGCGGCGGCGGCGGGAGGCAGTGCCTGCTCAGGGGCATTCTCAGGAGGGGCTCCTCCAGCCTTGAAAGGGTTCACTTTGGGCTTGGGGGCAACCACGGGGGCAAATTTCTTCTGCGGGCTGTAGAAACTTGGAGTGGAGATGTTGATGCTGACGGTGGAGGTCATGCGAGTTCCTGGGGCACCGGAGGAGGCCATCTTGCCGGGTGCTTCGGGGCCTAAGGGGAGAGGTAAGATCAAGGCATGCTGTCAGGCAAGGAAGTGGACTCGACACAAGCAGAAAAGTGTGGGTGCTTGTCACCAAAGGGGTTACAGACTAAATCAGTGGTTCTCAACCTTCCTAATGCCATGACCCCTCAACACAGTTCCTCATGTTGTGGAGACCCCCAACCATAACATTATTTTCGTTGCTACTTTGTAACTATAATTTTGATACTGTTATGAATCGTAATGTCAATGTCTGGTATGCAGGATGTATTGTCAAAAATACCCAATATGCCCAATTTGGCACAAATACCCAATACGCCAAATTTTCAATACTTGTGGGATTGGGAGGGGGGATTGATTTTGTCATTTGGGAGTTGTAGTTGCTGGGATTTATAGTCCACCTACAATCAAAGAGCATTCTGAAACCCACAAACAATAGAATTGGGCCAAACTTCCCACACAGAACCCCCTGATGCTCTTTGTTTTCTGATGGTCTTTGGCGACCCCTCTGGCACCCCTTCGCAACCCCTCCAGGGGTCCCGACCCCCAGGTTGAGAAACACTGGACTAAATGCTGCCCCAGGGGCATTTAAGGGGGGGAAACGGTGAGATACAAGAGGGAGAAGGGAAATTCAACATGAGGGACGGAGACCACCAAGAATGAGAGGACAAATATTACAAAATCCAGCTCGCCAAACAAACTCCAGCCTTCCAGATACTGAAGTAACAGCCAGGCCTCTGTGGCTAACCTGTACACATTGTGGAACAACCACAACGGCTCAACTTTGCAAGACGATAGTAGGAGAACGAAGGAGGGGAGAACTGGACAGACATTGCATAAGGAATCAGCTGGACAACAGAGAAAACAGTGGGAAGTATATGCCCGGGGGAAGACCCAGCCATAGGCACAACAATACTGACGTAGTATCTCTCCCAGCACTGTGCACACAAACACAATGTATCGTGATGTATGTGTGTGGTCTGTGCCCAACTCCACAGCATCCCCTCCAATTTCAAAGACATTGGGGGCTTCCAGCACGGCTACCCCCCCCCCACTCCATCCCCCCCATCCCCCCATATCTCTCTCACTCTCACACACACACAACACACACACACACACACACAGCCTGCTGTACCCTCTGTTTCATGTTACCTCAAGGACCCTGGACCCGGTTAGCAGAACAAAAGGAAGCCTGGTAGATTCCGTGCAAGTGTCATCTGCGTGTGAGCCCCTGGCATTCCACATCCATACATAAACACATGCATGCAAGCACACGCGTTCTCTCTCTCTCACACACACACACACAAACACCCTTCCCCCTAGTACATGAAGCCGTGGTTCTGTCCTGCCTGTCCTTTCTCTCAGAGAGGCCAGTGGGAAGCGTCCCTGTACGGCATCATCATCACCATCGCTGCCTGCTCAGCTCTTCCGTGCTGCGCTACCGCTCCGCCTCCACACCCCCCCACACACATACACACACAGACAGGAAACAACTCCTGGACCCAGCCAGCCGTGCTGACACATTCCTGGAGCCACACTCCTCCTTTCCCAGCCCAAGTGACACAGAGACGGCCCTAAAGCCCGCCTATCCCGGCTGCCGGCCTGTTGGCAGGCAGGAGCCGAGGGCAGCACAACCAGCGGGCGTTCCTTCGGTGTGCAAGCACACAGCACACTCTTCCAGTATCAAGGCTGACAAGGGCATTCTGCTGAAGGAGGCGGCACTTTAGGTAACATCCATCGACCACAGAATTGCCCAACCTATGCAAAGAGTTAAGCCTTCAATGCTACTGGAACATTCTGCCAAAAATTACAACACAAACCCCAAGTGTGCCATTTTGCGCCAATGTTTCAGACAATGTAGATGTGGGAGAACACACACAACACCTCAAAAAGCTTGAATGAGAAATACAAGCATCATTTGTCAACAGTCAGAAAGCCCTGTCTGTTTTCCTCCTTCAAATACACCTCAAGGACTAGACATTTTCCATTTTATCAGGAACTCTGCGCCATATCGTTCTGTGCAAAGGCCGCAGTGGAAAGTTAGGAAGGAGATCCACATTATTCTGAGGATTTGAGATGCCAGATTGGATCCTAGCACCAAATCTTCCCAATAATAAGCAGAACTAGGCAGGACGAGAGGCATGTTCATATCCCTAGCCCAGTGTTTTTTGACCTTTTTTGAGCTGCGGCACATTTTTTACATTGACCAAATCCCGGGGCACACCACCAACCAAAATGACACAAAATGACACTCTAACACAGTAATACATATAGTTAATATGTCTTTAAATGTATTTATACACTCAGTGTGAAACCTGGGCCTGTTTCAATGAACACAACATAGATGTCCTGGCAGGAATGGCAGAAAGACACAAACTTCCCACACAGAACTCCCATAACCAAGAGAAAATGCTATAAGAGTTTGGTGGGCATTGACCTTGGGTTTTGGAGTTGTAGTTCACCTATATCCATAGAGCACTGTGGACTGAAGCAATGTTGGATCAGGACCAAACTTGGCATGAATACTCGATATGCCCAAATGTGAACACAGATGGAGTTTGGGGAAAATAGACCTTGACATTTGGGAGTTACAGTTTCTGGGATTTATAGTTAACACACAATCAAAGAACATCCTGAACTCTTGCAACAATGGAATGGAACCAAACTTGGCATATTGAACTCACACTGCCAACAGAAAGTACTGAAAGGGTTTGCTTGGGAATTGACCTTGAGTTTGGAAGTTGTAGTTCACCTACACCCAGAGAGCACTGTGGACTCAAACAATGTTATGTTATGTGGTTGGTTTTTTTTCTATCCAGAATCACAATGTTGGAAGGAGGCTCGCCACTTTAAGGTCCCTAAAACAGGCATGGGAATACTCCGGCCGTCTGGGTGCTTTGGACTTCAACTCCCACCATTCCCAACAGCCTGAGGCCCTTTCCTGCTTAAGTGGCTGAGGGGGGGGGGAGAAAAGAGCCTGAGGCTGCTAGGAATGGTGGGAGTTGGAGTCCAAAACACTTGGAAGGTCCAAGTTTGCCCATGCCAGCTTTCGACAGAGACCTCTTCCTCCCCCTTCGCGCCCTTTCTTCCCCCTCCTGCCCAACACTTACTTTTTCTTCTACACTGCCGCTTCTGCCGCCATTTTGATTCGAGGGGCAGCGTGGCGTGTTCCGGAGGGGTGGGGGAGAGGGGGAAGACGTGACCCATGCGGGCGCTACTGCGCAGACTTGCCCCAGAGGAAAGCGAGGCAAAGCGAGCAGAGCGAGGCTGGGAAGAAGGGAGCCCGAGTGGAGAAGAAAAAGTGTTCGGCAGGAGGGGGAAGAAAGGGTCTTGGAGGTTCCCATTTCCCACGGCACACCTGAGCATCGCTCACGGCACACTAGTGTGCCACGGCACACTGGTTGGGAAACACTGCTCTAGAAGGTTCAAGATGCTTTTACTCATTTATTGAAAGACTTACTTAACTTCATTGTTTATTTTCATGCGTTCTCATTGTTAGGTGGAAACAAAAACTTTGCTGCAACATGCCGCACTGCCATCCTGTTTTAAGACATAGGGGCCTGTATCCATATTCTTTCCATGCTGATTGTGCATCTGGTACCAAATTTTCTGTTCAAGAAATAATGCCCAGGAATGCACTCTCTTTGATGAAGCGAGGCATATCTGTATACAGGCTGGTGTATGTTATTCCATAAGGTTGCCGCCACCAGACCCTTATCTTGAGTGCTTCAAGGTCAAACGCTGGGTGGGTGACATCAGTGAATCTATCCCAGGAAACCAAAGCCATTGGTGGCTTGCAGAACCTATTGATTCCTCCATCTTATCTGGAATAGAACCAGTCTATTTTGGGCCCTGCCAGATTCTTCCTAACAAAACAGTAGTTTCTGCCCAAATGCAAAAGATGAAAATAAAATATGAAATTCCCACATGGTTTATAATCACGTTTGATGACCTTTTTCTGGCATCCAGAATTATTTTACTCAAGCAAGAACAAGGCCAGGCGACCTTAGCCCCGAGTATTCCTTCCTCGGCCACATTATCAAGAGATGGCAGAATTAGATAAAAATGGAAGCACACAACATGAATGCAAAGATTAGAGAGTCAGCTGCCCCATAAAGACTCTTGCATACCAGGACCAGCTGTTCCCATCTCCTTGACCCAAGAACAACCCCCTTTCTCACATGTTTTCAACAGATTCCCATTTGCAGCTGCCCTGCCGATCTTACGCCTTCTCTCCCTTCCCACTGACCTCACCCACCCACCCCCAGAAGTCCACTCGGCTACTACGTCTTGCAACTCCCCTCCAGTGCTACTTTGATTCCCTGGAGTGACACTTGAAATAAAATGTCAAGAGTTGAAAAAGAGACTTGGGAGGCTCAAGAATCTGGACTCGCTGCCCTTCCCAAAGCATGTGAATGTAAGCCAAACATGTGCCCCACATGCCTCAAGTGAAGGCACTTCGGAACCAATGCACAGCCAAAATCTAAGACATATAGCAGGCAAGAGCACACCATGTGCTGGGCAGGCCCCAACCAGTTGTTGCATCTACTAGGCATGAGAAAAAAGTTATGAAAATGATTCGTTTCGTAAGAAATTCGTAAGAAATGCTACTTTCGAGTATTTCCGCACCTGGAACGCCAACCAGGAAGTGGACTTTCTTTTTCGAACTTCGGGGGCCAGGATTTTCTTAAGTGTCGTTATTAGGTCGTAAGGGGGGGGGGCACCCTCCTTCTCTCTCACCACCCTTCCGCCTCCCTTGCCAATAAGTATTATGGCAAGGCAAGCCCTAAACTCGCTCCTTCTTTCGGCTGGAAGCCCGGAAAAATGTAAACAGAGAGGATTACTCAAGTAAATCTGCAAGGAGGGCACTTTGGATGAAGGGCCCTCCTTTGTGGATTTACTCTGAGGAAACCTCTCTGTTTACATTTTCTCCAGGCTTCCTGCCTCTCCTGCCTGCCAGGATCTAAAGCATCAAAGAGTATTGGGGTGAGAAACCAACCTAATGTATAATAGAATGAATGCTACTGTAAGTGCCTAATATTATAAGTAATCCAACTGGTCATACCTACATTCCATGCACATGCAATAATACAGCAGTAATAACAATAACAAGAGGTAAAATTCAAACCGAAGTATTCTGACTGGTCCCTCCTCATGCGGTGCAAACGGGCTCTTCTCTATTAGCCCGGGAAAAGCCAGCGTTTGCTGCTTGGGAGCACACACATACATATTCTTGGGGGGGGGGGGATTTGCTGCAGAATCCCGGGCTCATAGAGAAGATTCTGCAGCAAATCCCCCCCAAAGAATATGTATGTGTGTGCACCCAAGCAGAAAACGCTGGCTTTCCCGGGCTCACAGAGAAGAGCCCGTTTGCACCGCATGAGGAGGGACCAGTCAGAATACTTCGGTTTGAATTTTACCTCTTCTTATACCCATTGTTATTACTGCTGTATTATTGCATGTGCATGGAATGTAGGTATATGACCAGCCTGGGCAAACTTGGGCCCTTGCTCCCTCGGGATCGGGGTGAGAGAGAGGCAGCGAGGAGCGAGGGGGGGCTCCTCCTCCTTTTCTTTTGCTGCTTCCAAGAATAGAATACCCCCTCCCTCCCTCCTTCCTATTTGGAGAGTCCCATCTAGAATTCAGTGTGGTTTATTCAAGTTTTGGCCTACAACTCCCAGAAATCCCAGCCAATTTACCAGCTGTTAGGATTTCTGGGAGTTGTAGGCCAAAACCATCTGGAATGCGCATGCGCTGGCATACGAACTACTAACGAAATTCGTTAGTAATTAAGTTACATTTTAGAAATTTTTGGAAATTTTTTTGTAAGTCTTCCTATTACTAATCAAAAAAATCCCCCCCCTTTGATTTTCGATTTTCTATTTTTGGGTTCTAAAACATGCCTAGCATCTACCCAAGGAAAAAAGTGCTCCCTGTGTATTGCTGCAAAATGCAAGACACATGAGGGGAGCTTTGGCACTACCTGACTTTAGTGCGGTGGGGATGGGGGCATCACAGGCCCGGATTAACAATTTTTTGTGCCCTAGGCCACACGTTGGAATTACGCCCCCTACCGCACCCCCCACCTCTCTTCCTCTCCCCTGAGGAGGCAGCAAAAGGCGGGAAAGGAGGCCACTCACCCAGGGCGCTGCCCTTTCAGCAGAGGCAGGAAAAGAGACGGGGCTGCTGGCGCGCACCTGCCTGGCCTCCGAGCCGCCACTATTCGTCCTGTTGTGACAAAATCAGAGGAGGAGAAGGAAGGCGCGGGAGCCGCAGCCAGCGAGGCTGGATATCTGCAGGGGCTCCTCTCCGTGCTTTGCCTTCCCTTCCTTGCCCGTTGCAAAGGCTGTTGCTGGAGGATGCTGGCGGGGCGGGCAAAGCGGCCGCCATTTCCTCCAGCCCACCAGGCGCGGAGGCAGGAGAAGAGCTGCCTCCGCCGAAAGGGCAGCGTCTTAGTGAGCGGCCTCCTTTCCCACCTTTTGCTGCCTCCTCAGGACGCTTCCGGGCCCTCTCCCCCGCCCAAGTGGAGGAGGCCTCCCTCTGGGGCAGGCGCCTGCAGCCGGGCGCACTCTCCTCTGCCGGTGCCCATCTGGGAGGGAAGGAGACCTCGCTGGAGGTTTCCTCCCAGAAGCACGCTCTCCCCGTTTCCTCCCAGGTGCACACTCTCCTGATGTTTCGCCCTCAGGGGGCAGGCTGAGACAACTTTTTGGGGGGGGGAGGTCCGTGATTTTGCGCCCCTTTCGACTTGCGCCCCTAGGCCACGGCCTAGGGTGGCCTTATGGGTAATCCAGGCCTGGGGCATCACCTTATCTCACCAAATAATGCCTTTCTAAAAAACAAGGGAACTGGTCTGAAGGCACACAAAGCACTTCAAAATAATAATAATAATAATAATAATAACACTTTCAACCTAGGAACCTTTTTTTCAGATTTTGTTACATAGTGTAACCTGGTTGGGTGCTCTGTTGGCCAAGTCAGAAAAGAAAGAAAAAAGTACCATGGCAAAGCTATACCTGCAGAGAACAGAAGTGAAAGGAAGGTCTACACCAGGGCTGCCCAGGAAGTCAATCGCGATCGACCAGTCAATCCCGGGACCGATGGAGGTCGATCCCAGCCGGATGGGACGCTTCTCAGAGGGGGGTGGAGCCAGGCCGCGCCAAGCCTCACCCCCTCCCCCGGCTTTGGCACTCCCAGCAGCTTCTCCAGGCTTGAGGATGGCAGTGCCAAGCCAGACTTGTGCTAGGTATGTCACCACTGGCTTGGCACTGTCATCCTCAAGCTTGGAGAAGCTGCTGGGAGCTCCAAAGCCAGAGGGGGGAGGGGGCGGGGCTTGGTGCAGCCTGGCTCCGCCCCCTGGCTTCCGCTTCACCAGCAGCTTCTCCAGGCTTGAGGATGGAAATGCCAAGCCAGCCTTGTGCTAGCTATGCCACCACTGGCTTGGCATTGCCATCCTCAAGCCTGGAGAAGCTGCTGGTAGAGCGGAAGCCAGAGGGGGCGGAGCCAGGCCGTGCCAAGCCCCGACCCCGCCTCTCCCCTCTCCAGCCTTGAGGAGGTAGGTAGATCTTTCTGACTTGGTTTTATTATAAGTAGCTCGCGTGCTGAAAAAGTGTGGGCACCCCTGACCTACACACTGGGTAGGATGGGGAGGGGGACTCCTTTCCACCTCAATCTCCAAGATGGTTCAGGGAGTCCCCTATCAGCCTCCATGTGGGCATGATACGGCATCCTGATCACCAGATTGGGCAAGCGTTATTGGTCAATGGAGAAGGGTCCCATGTCTCAAGCATTTATTTGGTTGTGGGGAAAGGATGCTTCTAAAAACAGCACATCAGGGAAAAGACTGGACCTACGTGTCTAGTCTACCTTTATGCTAGTTTAGGAACAGCCCCTGAGTAATACTGTGTAGTAGAGAGTTTGTCTTTGACTCAGGAAGTCCAAATTCTCACCCTCCTTGAACCAACAAACTCAGAGTGCGATCGTGGGTGAGTCACAGTCTCTCAGCCTGGCTTATCTCGCTGAGTCGGGGGTGAGGAAGACAGCCTTGTGCGTTGTTGAGTTCACTGGAGGAAAGGTAGGAATCCAGGACACATGGCGCTTGCTTTGAGCAGGGCCACAAGTCTGCTCTTGAATCAGACGCTGAGTCAGACGAAGTTTGTACACTCACCCACATTCTGAAAAGATCCAGGGCTCTTCCAGACAGATACGAGCTCCCAACAATGCCAAATCTTTTTATTTAAAAAACCCTTTTGCAGCCACTCCACTCTCCTTTTCTTTAAGGCAGTGTTTCTCAACCTGGGGGTCGGGACCCCTGGAGGGGTCGCAAAGGGGTGTCAGAGGGGTCGCCAAAGACCATCAGAAAACAGAATTTTCTGTTGGTCATGGGGGTTCTGTGTGGGAAGTTTGACCCAATTCTAACTTTGGTGGGGTTCCGAATGTTCTTTGATTGTGGGTGAACTATAAATCCCAGCAACTACAACTTCCAAATGTCAAGGTCTATTTTCCCCAAACTCCACCAGAGTTCATATTTGGGCATGTTGATTTTCATGCCAAGTTTGGTCCAGATCCATCATTGTTTTGAGGCCACAGTGCTCTCGGGTTGTAGGTGAATTACAACTCCAAAACTCAAGGGCAATGCCTGCCAAACCCTTCCAGTATTTTCTGTTAGTCATTGGAGTTCTATGTGCCAAGTTTGGTTCGATTTCATCATTGGTGGAGGAGTTCAGAATGCTCTTTGATTGTGGATGAACTTCAAATCCCAGTAACTACAACTTCCCCCACAATCCCACCATTATTCAAATTTGGGTGTATCGGGTATTTGTATGTATGTATGTAATTTGTATGTATGTAATTTGGTGTTTTAAGTTTTTAATAATATTGTTGTAACAGGTTTTAATTTGTATAGCATTGAATTTTTGCTGTAAGCCGGTCTGAGTCCCTCTATAGAAGTGAGAAGGTCGGGTACAATTTTTTTAAAATAAGTAAAATAAATAAATTTATGCCAAATCAGATATTTACATTACACTTCATAACAGTAGCAAAATCACAGTTGAGAAGTAGCAACAAAAATAATTTTATGATGGGGGTCACCACAACATGAGGAACTGTATTAAGGGGTCATGTTGTTAGGAAGGTTGAGAACCACTGCTTTAAGGGATCTTTTTGCTAACAGAAGCAGCAGAGAGAACGCACAGGGTGACAAGCAGGAGACGTTATTCATTTATTTGTCACGTTTCTATACCGCCCCTCTCAGACCGAAGGCGACTCGGGACGGTTTACACAAGGCAGTCTCTGCCCTCCAATACAACACAAGCAAACAACCCCAAAAAATAACCATATAACAACAAATTAACAATTAAAAACATACAATTGCAGTCTCAGCGTCATGTTGAAATCAGTTTCCGTCACATCGTCGTCATTCAGGGGGCCATTCTCAGGGGGCCCCCTGGGGGGGGGGCATTCTCTCCCCGCTGTTATTTAACATCTATATGCGACCACTCGCCCAATTGGTGCAGAGTTTTGGGCTGGAGTGCCATCAGTACGCTGATGATACCCAGCTCATTCTGAGGATGGACCCCGGGGTGGCCTCCGTACCCGATAATTTCCATCTCTGCCTTGAGGCCGTTACTGGATGGCTGCGAGCCAGTAAGTTGAAGGTGAACCCGGCGAAGACGGAGATCTTGTGGCTGGGCCGCCCGGGGGGGCGGGGGTAGAGACCCAGCTGCCGACGTTCGATGGTGCGGCCCTTTGCCCACAACCATCTGTTAAAACAGTGGTTCTCAACCTGTGGGTGCCCAGATGTTTTAGCCTTCAACTCCCAGAATTCCTAACAGCTGGTAAACTGGCTGGGGTTTCTGGGAGTTGTAGGCCAAAACACCTGGGGACCCCCAGGTTGAGAACCACCGTATTAAAAGCTTGGGGGTCCGGCTGGACGCCCAACTGTCCATGGAGGAGCAGATTGGCTGCGCCTGCAGGACAGCTTTCTTCCATCTGCGTCAGGCAAAACGTCTGGCTCCTTACCTCTCCCGCTGCGACCTAGCCACGGTGATCCAAGCCACGGTCATCTCGAGGCTAGATTACTGTAATGCGCTTTACATTGGCCTTCCCTTGTCGGTGATCCGGAAACTTAAGCTGGTGCAGAACGCTGCAGCCCGCCTGCTCTCAGGAGCCTTAAGATCCGACCACGTGACTCCACTCTTGTGCGAGCTGCACTGGCTCCCAATTGAATTCCGGGTCATCTTCAAGGTGCTAGTTCTAACTTTCAAGGCCTTGTATGGTTTGGGGCCAGTGTACATGAGGGAGCGACTCACCCCATATGTGCCCGGGAGATCACTGCGTTCTGAGGGGCTCAACTTACTGGAGGTGCCCAGCATCGGAGTCTACAGACTGGCCACCACGCGACGGAGGGCATTCTCTGTAGCCGCTCCAATTCTGTGGAACGGCCTCCCCGAGGAGATCCGGGCCATTCGGGCCCTTCTACTGTTCCGTAAAGCGCTAAAAACTTGGCTTTTTAGAATGGCATTTGGCCCTTAGCCAATCAGCCGCTATACTGTGTCTATGGTCCTGCTCGGCATGCCACTATACCTCAATTTTGGCCTGCTGCATGTTTTTATTGGGGGGTTAAATTGTTTAATGTGTTTTAATGTATTTTAATTGTATTTTTACTGTATTTTATGTGCTGCTTTTCCTTCTGTAAACCGCTCTGGGCGCCAGAGAGAGCGGTATAGCAAATCAAATTTAATAAATAAAAATAAATAAATAAATAATTCTATATATCTAATTAAACCATTATGCCTGCTCAGACAGCCAGGTCTTGACTTTCTTGCGAAACGTCAGGAGGGAGGGGGCCGACCTGATGTCTCTAGGGAGGGCGTTCGAAAGCCGAGGAGCCACCACTGAGTAGGCCCTGTCTCTCGTCCCCGCCAGTCGCGCCTGCGAAGAAGGCGGGACCGAGAGCAGGGCCTCTCCAGATGATCTTAAACATCTCGATGGTTCATAGGGAGAGATGCGTTCGGACAGGTAAGTAGGACCCGAACCGTTTAGGGCTTTAAAGGCTAAAGCCAGCACTTTGAATTGTGCCCGGTAGCAAACTGGCAGCCAGTGGAGCTGGCACAACAGGGGAGTGGTACGCTCTCTGAATGCCGCTCCTGTTATCAACCTGGCTGCTGTCCGTTGGACTAGTTGCAGCTTCCGAACAGTCTTCAAAGGCAGCCCCATGTAGAGAGCATTGCAGTAATCTATACGGGATGTAACCAGAGCGTGGACCACCGTGGCCAAGTCAGACTACCCAAGGTACGGGCGCAGCTGGCACACGAGTCTTAACTGTGCAAATGCTCCCCGGCTCACCACCGAAACCTGGGGTTCCAGGCTCAGTGATGAGTCCAGGATCTCACCCAAACTGCGAACCTGCGTCTTCAGGGGGAGTGTAACCCCATCTAACACAGGCTGTAACCCATTACTGTTTGGACTATCCATAAAAATTCCACAAGCTCATCAGGGTGTTTGTATTGCAAAATATTTGCCCAAGAGCATCACTAGCAACTCAATTTTTCTGCACTCTCTGAGATTAGTGGGTCTGATGTTAGCAATGCATGCAAGTACAAGCACCTCCAAGTTGCCTGTTGGCATATGGCAACCCCATGGCTTTCACAGGGGTTTTTAAAGGAAATTTGGAAGTGTCGTGTTGCCAATTCCTTCCTCTGAAATATAACCTATTTGTTGGGAGTCTCACATCCAAGGGACCTTGCATAATGCAGTAGTTTGAGCATTCAACCAGGGTCCGAATCCCTGCTTGGCAATGGAAACCTACTGGGTGATCTTAAGCAAGTCACACCCTCTCACCTTAGAGCAGGCCTGGGCAAACTTCGGCCCTCCAGGTGTTTTGGACTACAACTCCCACAATTCCTAACAGCTGATGGGAAATCTTGCCAAGGAAATCTTGGAACATATCTTGCCTGTGACAGGTTCACTTTAGGTTTACCATGTGTAAGAGCATCAAAGAGCATGAAATAGAGCGGGCCTGTCCAACAGGCGGCCCGCAGGCTGTACATGACCCGCCAGCCCCTTGGACATGGCCCCCTACCCTCCTGCAATAAAAATAAATTTTAAAAATCCCCCCCAAAAAATATAAAAAGTGCGCATGCGCATGGCGGCGCAAGCGCCATCCACGGCCACCATGAGGGAGGAGCCAAGGGGACCTTCCCTTGGCTTCGCCCTCCCTTACAGCGTCACGGCCGGGCGCCAGAAGCGGCGAAATCACCCGCTTCTGGCGCCCGAGAGTGACGCTGTAGATGGGAGGGAGGAGCCAAGGGGAGCTTCCTTGGCTTCGCCCTGCCTTACAGTGTCACTCTCGGGTGCCAGAAGCGGGCGATTTCTTCTGGCGCCCGAGAGTGGCGCTGTAGAAGGGAGGGAGGAGCTAAGGGGAGCTTCCCTTGGCTTCGCCCTGCCTTACAGCGTCACGGCCGGGCGCCAGAAGAGGCGAAATCCCCCCCCCCCGCGACCGGCCCTGCCCCTGTGATTGGCCGCGCCCCACGATCGGCCCCGCCCCCGCGGCCCCCCAGGTCATAAGTCACCGGAATTCCGGCCCCTGGGATGGTAGAAGTTGGACAGCCCTGAAATAGAGGCTAGATGGCCATCTGTTTGGAGGGGGGGGGCTTTGAATGTGATTTTCCTGCTTCTTGGCAGGGGGTTGGACTAGATGGCCCACAAGGTGTCTTCCAACTCTATGAGAATGACCAGAAGACACACAGCAACAATCCCCATCCAGCTACTAGGAATTGTGGGAGTTGTAGTCCAAAACACCTGGAGGGCTACTAGGAAATGTGTGAGCCTACATAGCTTCCAACATTGGACGGGATCTGGTGCCTTTGCAGGCTGGCAAGCATGTTGGATGCCGAGATACAAAGGCTGAAAATAACAGAAGGAAGTGAAAGTAATCGGTTGAGCAGAGAAGTTCTGAAGTTTGCCCAGCCCTCGGTCACACCCAGTTGGGTTCCTGCGTATCATGCGTTCCCCATCCTGAACCAATTCTGAAGAAGAAAACTGCAAAAAGGCCACACGCTCCTTGCAGCACTGGCCCATAGAACCTACACAGATGTAGGTGCATTAAAAGCATCACCGTTTGATAGAGTGAGCATAGGATAAATTTGAGGACTTGATGTGGCAACCTCTCAACCCAACAGAGCATCCTGAAACAACAGCAACTTCTCCGACAGATGTGCAGGCTAATTTCCTGAAACAACAGCAAACCTTCTCCAACAGATGTGCAGCTGGATATTATGGTATAGCTGCGACAGGATGAGTCAAGCTGTACTGGAGTAATTACTTCCAAAACAGCATTGTTGCTACAGAGCAGTCCAGCTCTACTTTTGTTTGTTTATTTATTTATTTGCTACGCTTCTATACCGCCTCTCTCTCTCAGCCCGAAGGCGACTTGAGGCGGCGAACAAGTGGCAGCAAGTGCCCACATACAAACACATCATATATGATAAAAACAATGATATAAAAACCATATAAATTAACCGTTAAAAACTACAAAATACAAATCTCAGCACATCATTCTTAAAATCAAATTCCATTGCATCGTTGTAATCCGTTGGTCTCGGTTAATTAAAGTTCGTCTGCGAATGCCTGCTCAAACAGCCAAGTCTTGACTTCATTACGAAATGTCAGGAGGGAGGGGGCCGATCCAATGTCACTAGGAAGGGCGTTCCAAAGCCAAGGAGCCACCACTGAGAAGGCCCTGTCTCTTGTCCCCGCCAGACGCGCCTGCGAAGAAGACGGGACCGAAAGCAGGGCCTCTCCGGATGATCTTAAACATCTTGATGGTTCATAGGGAGAGATGCGTTCTGACAGGTAAGTTGGACCAGAACCGTTTAGGGCTTTAAAGGCTAAAACCAGCACTTTGAATTGTGCCCGGTAGCAAACTGGCAGCCAGTGGAGTTGGCACAACAGGGGAGTTGCACGCTCCCTGAATGCCGCTCCTGTTATCACCCTGGCTGCTGTCCATTGGAGCATTTGAAGCTTCCGAGCAGTCTTCAGAGGCAGCCCTACGTAGAGAGCGTTGCAGTAATCCCAACCAGTGTGCCGTGGGAAATTGGCACTCCCCCCTCCTAGCAGCCCCCTCACAGGTTTCCAAGGAACAAATTGAGCCTCTCCGCTTGGAAATGTGTTTTTTTACTATTTTACAGGATTTTTTGAGAGTTGCCTTCCCCAACAAAGGAAGTGTTTATAACAGCTTCATGACATCCATAGTTAACTGGAAGCAAGTTTCACTCAGGGTGAAATTTCATAAAGGTCTGGAGAACAAGCCCTATGAGGAGCGGCTTGAAGAGCTGGGCATGTTTAGCCTGAAGAAGAGAAGGCTGGGAGAAGACATGATAGCCATGTATAAATATGTGAGAGGAAGTCATATATATGTTGTGTTCATCGAAACAGGCCCAGGTTTCACACTGAGTGTATAAATACATTTAAAAACATATTATCTATATGTATTACTGTGTTAGAGTGTCATTTTGTGTCATTTTGGTTGGTGTAAATGTAAATGTAAAAAATGTGCTGCGGCTCAAAAAAAGGTTGAAAAACACTGCAGTAATCTATACGGGATTTTCACCAAGATCACTTCCTGCCGCTTGCACATTGCAATTAAATTGGCCGACCTGGCCTGAGCCTCCTGAGCCTTGTGCCCTCCAGATGTTTCAGTCTACAAGTCTTATCATTCCTAGCCAATGATCACACTGAATGAGGGTGATGAGAGTTGCCGAACGAGAAGGCACCTCATTGGAGAAGTCTATGACATGATGTAAAAATTAAAAAAAAACCCGAAAAGATTTCTGTTCCTGGATTGAAAGTGTTATCTCCTGTTTAATTGTGTGGTACTTATTTTGAAAGTAGTCATTCAACTCCAGAAACTTTGTTTTTGTGGCTGCCACAAACGGACGTTGGACTGGTTGAGACTCTATGAGAGACTGGTTGCAAAACTGTTGCAAAATGTGCGGCACAATGTCCCGCAAAATCAACGTTTTTGTAGCTTTTGTAGTTTTCCATGTTTTTATGACAGAAACAATTAGGAAATGACATGTATAACAAAGGAACAAAGATAGTGTTGCATTGTGTAAGCCGATGGGAGGGAAGGAGGGGGGGCCGCCTTGCAGAGGGAGTCTTCTTCTCCGGTTCACGCAGTTGTTGAGTGTTAGTTTTAAGAGCAAAAACCACCGACTCTGGAGGAAGTGCGCTTTCAAATATGAGGTGCCTGCAGTGTATAGGAAAGGGCCACTCCTTCACAGGGCCTTGAGCTAGGAGCTTTGGAGACTAATGCAGGGGTGGGCAACTACTTTTTCCAAGTGGCCACACAAGAGCCAAAAAATATTATGGAGGGCCGCACCTAAAGGCTGAACGCCATTCTACATAATATCAATTGAATTTCTTTAATCTATTACAGTGCTGTCCAACTTCTAACCGGCCAAGGGCCAGATTCCAGGTCACTGATGACCTGGGGGGCCGCCCGGCCCCGCCCTGGCCACGCCCCGGCCCGGCCCCGCCCCGCCCCGGCTGCCGGGAAGCTTTGGGAGAGAGGGAGGAGCCACGGCACCCCCTTCCCTTTCAAGGCATCCTAGCCGCAGATGAAGCTGGTGGTTTCGCCGGCTTCAGCTGCTGCCGGGATGCCTTGGAAGGAGAGAGGCCCCGCCGGGACCCCCTCCCTTGCAAGGATCGCAGCAGCGGCTGAAGCCGGCGCTGGCTTCAGCTGCTGCTGCGATCCCTTGCAGGGACGGAGGCCCCGCCGGGACCCCCTCCCTTGCAAGGATCGCAGCAGCGGCTGAAGCCGGCGCTGGCGTCAGCTGCTGCTGCGATCCCTTACAAGGGACGGAGGCCCCGCCGGGGGACCCCCCTCCCGTGCGGGGGATCGGCGCCGGCGATCGGCGGCGCGGAGAGAGGGACGGAGGGCGGTGCAGGGAGGAGGAGCTGGCTCACTTCCTCCTCCCTGCCCCGCCTCCCCCTCCGCCGCCATTTTTTAAAAAAAATTACATTTTTTTAAACAAAAATATAAATGGCGGCCAGGGGCATAGCAGGGGCCGTGCCCAACAGGCTGGGGGGCCATGTGCGGCCCCCGGGCCGCCAGTTGGACAGCCCTGATCTATTACATACTGTATAATAAAAGTCAGTGTTTACGGCCGAGTGGCCAAGCGAGCGACGGGAGGAATATGTGGCAGCGTTTCGATTGGCTGCCATTGTGGGATTATTTGCATAACGGGCTCTAACTGGCCAGTCTCAGAACTCCAACATTCTACGGCCCCAGACAGAGGGGATTGGTTACCACTGAAATGGAATTTGCATAACTGCCTCCAAATGACCAACCACATTCAAAAATTCTAAAGTGACTCAGAGGGAAAGGGAAAGGCCTCAGGCAGTCAGCCACTGAGGCCCACAGAACTGACAGATCAGGACCAAACTTGGCAAACAGACAACCAATGGCCCACTTCACTACCTGGTGTGGTTTAGGGCAGGAGGGGCCACAAATGATGGGATTTGCAGTACCTTCACGTCATTCACTTCCCAAACAACACTAAAGCCCCTATAAAACACAAACCAGCCCCAAAATTGACAGAAAGGCTTCCTTAACTTGATTTTCCTGACTAGGCCTCAGCTCATGGGATATTGTTAGGCTTCCTTAACTTGATTTCCCTGACTAGGCCCCCCGGGACTCGCAGTACCTTCACTAAGTTCCTGAGACCATTGCAAGCCACATAAACATCTAAAAGGAACCAACCTTGGCACACAATGCCTTCCTCAAATAACCCAGGCACCGCCGGGTCCTCAGCTAGTAATAATAATAAAGGCACTACATTGTGTTTTTGATCTATTAATAAGACTGATAAGAGTATATCTTATGAGCCATGAAAAAGAAAGGTTGTCATAAGAAAAATGACGTTTATTCACTAAAATTTTACAAAACAATGGTTAACAAAATGTGAACATTTGTATCATTTGTGATTCATGATATCAGGGGTCAGGAACCGTTTTGACTCAGAGAGCCAGAAAAGCAAAATATTTGGAAATTTATTTCAGTGAGAGCATAATAATAATAATGATGATGATAATATTCATTCAGCCTCTGCTAATAACAACAACAACAACAACAACAGGTTCCTAGAGTAGGAGGAGACCTCCAAGGGCCATTCAGTCCAACCTCCTTCTGCCATAAGGGAAAAACACAAAGCATTCCTCACAGATGTCCATTCAGCCATCTTGAACCAAACTTGGCACACTGAACTCTCATGGGACCAACATAAAGTACTGAAAGAGTTTGCTGGGCATTTACCTTGAGTTTGGGAGTTGTAGTTCTACATCCAGAGAGCAATGTGGACTCAAATAATGATGGATCACAACCAAACTTGGCACGAATCGTCAATATGCCCAAGGAAGGCAGAAGAGAAGAGGAGGAAGATGAGTAGGCCCCGCCCCTTTCCTGCTCTGGCCCCGCCCCCTCTCCATCGCTGCACTCCCGCTCCTTCCCTCTTCCGTTCAGGTGGCGGAAGGGGGAAGGAATGAAATTGGGAAGGAGGGAGGGAGGGAAGGAAACAGGAAGACAGGAAACAGAAGAAGGGAAAGAGCACCGAGGCAAGAGGGAGGGGGAGCGTGTGAGGAGAAAGTGAAGGGGGGGGGGAGGGGCGAAGGCATGCTCTTGCTCCTGGCCGCCTCCCCTTCTTCCCCCTCCCTTCCCTTGCCCTCCGCTTGCCTGCCTGCCTGCCTGCTTCTTCACGTTTGTAGCCACCCCAATGGGAGCTCACCTCCCTCTCTTCAGGACGAAGCCTTGAGGGAGCCAAGGGCCGGACAGCATTGGACAGAGGGCCAGATCCGGCCCATGGGCCAGAGGTTGCCCACCCCTGGACCAATGTGTACATCCCCACCCAGTCACAGAAATCCATTAGCTGACACACCTTTTCAGCTTCAGAGGAAGGCAATGCAAAAGCCCTCTGAAAACACAGTGATCAATTTGTCATAGGGTCACCATAAGACAAAAATGGTCTGACGGCACACAAAGCACTTCATGTCCTACTTCTGTTTGGTAGAAACGCCTGGCCAACGTCTATTTCATGGCATTCAAAGCGAACTTTGGTTGGATCCCTTAAGGGGACATCTGGGGTTGAAATAACACTATGTAACACATTTTTTGTTTCTGGGTTATAAATGTCATTTCCTAATTCGTTCTATCATAAAAACGTGAGAAAAGTTTATTAGCTACAAAAACTTTGTTTTGGAGGCACATCCTGCCGTAGCACATTTTGCCATAGTTTTTCAACCTTTTTTGAGCCATGGCACATTTTTTACAGTATTTTATAAAATCCTGGGGCACACCACCAATCAAAATGACATAAAATGCCACTCTAACACAGTAATACATATAGTTAATATGTTTTTGAATGTATTTATACACTCAGTGTGAAACCTGGCCCTGTTTCGATGAACACAACATAGATATCCTGGCAGGAATGGCAGAAAGATGCCAACTTCCCACACAGAATTCCCTTAACCAAGATAAAATGCTATAAGAGTTCGGTGGGCATTGACCTTGAGTTTTGGAGTTGTAGTTCACCTATATCCAGAGAGCACTCTGGACTCAAACAATGTTGGATCAGGACCAAACTTGGCATGAATACTCAATATGCCCAAATGTGAACACAGATGGAGTTTGGGGAAAATAGACCTTGACATTTGGGAGTTACAGTTTCTGGGATTAATAGTTAACACACAATCAAAGAGCATCCTGAACTCTTGCAACAATGGAATTGAACCAAACTTGGCATATTGAACTCTCATTACCAACAAAGTACTGAAGGGGTTTGCTTGGGAACTGACCTTGAGTTTGGAAGTTGTAGTTCATCTACACCCAGAGAGCACTGTGGACTCAAACTATGTCATGTTATGTTGTTGTTTGTTTTCTATCCAGAATCACAATGTTGGAAGGAGGCTCACCACTTTAAGGTCCCTAAAACAGGCATGGGAAAACTTCAGCCCTCTGGGTGCTTTGGACTTCAACTCCCACCATCCCTAACAGCCTGAGGCCCTTTCCTGCTTAAGTGGCTGAGGGGGGGGAAGGAAAAGGGCCTGAGGTTGCCAGGAATTGTGGGAGTTGGAGTCCAAAACACCTGGAAGGTCCAAGTTTGCCCATGCCAGCTTTCGACAGAGACCTCTTCCTCCCCCTTCATGCCCTTTCTTCCCCCTCCTGCCCAACACTTACCTTTTCTCCTACACTGCCGCTTCTGCCACCATTTTGATCCGAGGGTCTACTGCGCAGACTCACCCCAGAACAAAGCAAGGCTGGGAAGAAGGGAGCCCGAGTGGAGAAGAAAAAGTGTTCGGCAGGAGGGGGAAGAAAGGGTATTGGAGGTTCCAATTTCCCACGGCACACTTGATGATCGCTCACGGCACACTGCTTGGGAAACACTGGAATATTTCATTGAGTCTCAACCAATTGAACATCGTTTGTGGCATCCACAAAAACAAAGTTTTTAGAGTAGAACAATTACGAGCCCTGCTTTGGGCTATCTGAGTCCACACTCAGATAATGTGGGATTTCCTGCCTTGATATTCTGAGATATAGGGCTATGTGGAAGGGCCCTGCTTTCAAAGTATGCCCCACACAATAAAACAAAAGAATAATAACACTTTCAACCTAAGAACATGATTTTCCAGATTTTGTTACATAGCGCGGACCTGCCCAACAGACGGCGCGCGGCCCGCACACGGCCCGCCAGCCCCTTGGATGCGGCCCGCCTACCCTCCTGCAAGAAATAAGCTTTTTTCAAAAAAAATTCGATCTCCGGGGGGACACTCGTGGGGGCAGGGGCGCTCACAGGGGCGGGGCCGCTTGCGGAGGGCGGGGCCGCTCACGGGCATGCACGACAGGGCAGCTCAGCGCCCTTCGCCATGTTTCTGGGTGCTGCAGCGGCCGCCCCGGGAGCTTACCTTCCTTTCTCTTCCTTCGGCCGCTGCAGCATCCAGTGACATGGCGGGGGGCGCCTCGCCGCTCCCCCGGCCCGCCTCCCACCCTGCCATGCATGCCCGGCATCCTGCGCATCCCGCCCCTTTTTGGCAGGGCTAGGTGACGTCAGGCGTGACGCCGGCGGGGAGGAGGAGGTGGAGGAAGAGGTGAGCGGCCCCGCCCCTGCAAGCGGCCGCGCCCCTGCGAGCGGCCCCGCCCCTGCAAGCAGCCCTGCCCCTGCAAGCGCCCCGCCCCGCCCCTGCAAGTGGCCCCACCCCCCAGTGGCCCCACCCCTGCGAGTGGCCCGCCCCCGAGCGACCCCGCACCCGCTGTGGCCCCCCAGGTGATCAGTGACCGGAATTCCGGCCCTTGGGCTGGTAGAAGTTGGACAGCCCTGACATAGTGTAACCTGGTTGGCCAAGTCAGAAAAGAAAGAAAACAGTAACTTGGCAAAGCTATACCTGCAGAGAACAGAAGTGAAAGGAAAGTCTACACTCACAAGCCCTTCGCACCCACAGGCCTTAAATCGGGAAAGTAAAAGGAAGCAGCAAGCACACCTCTCCATGGGGAAGTCCACCCGCAGGAAGGGAGGGGTCCTTCGCCTTACCCAAGCCTATCCATGCATCTGGAAACATTGCTCAGGGGAGGGCCTCTGAGAGAAAAGGAGAGACCGGCTTCTTTGGGCCCTTTGGACACTGCATAAAACCCACATATGACAATGTGGATTCAGATAACCCAGTTCAAGGCAGATATTGTGGCTTATCTGCCTTGGTATTCTGGGTTATGTGGCTGTGTGGAAGGGCCCTTTGAGTTGGAAGCCCGCAACAGTCCCCGCCTCTCAACTTTCACCAGCTGCCAAGCGTTTACAAGAGAAAGGAGGAGACTTGAGGCTGGAGGTATTTCCCTTGAGGAGGAGGAGGAGGAGATGCCTGGCTAGGAAGAAACAGGCCTGAGGCCCCGTCCACACAGCTGAATAAAATCCCACATTATCTGCTTTGAACTGGAATATATGACAGTGTGGACTCAGAGCCCTTCCACACAGCCATAATCCAGAATATCAAAGCAGAATAACTCACAATATCTGCTTTGACCTGAGTTATCCGAGTCCCCCCATCACGCCTGACCCAAATACACAGTTGCCCATGTTTGGCCCATATGTTGGCTGCCTTCAGTGCTTTCTGGATCCAGGTAAACAACAGCGACCATTTGAAAAGGGCAATCATTCCCCAATCCCTGGCTGTTCGGCACATTGGCTCTATGCGCCAAATTTGGCCCAGATCCAGCGTTGCCATGGTTCAATGCCCCGTTTATTAATATTATTATTATAAAGTTATTCTACATTAAAATATATCCCATATGCATGGGGGCATTGGGATAATGATACAAAAGGTTTGCTAGGGTAGATCCTCCCTCACTCAGACGCAGCGCCCCCCACCCCTCAAAGCAAAATCCTGGCTGTGGGCCTGTTCCCAGGTAATCCTCAGAGCTCAGGGTGGTTTTCTGTGTACTATGCTAATAATATTATATATATATATATATATATATATATTGTGTATATATATATATGTTGTAAGCTGCTCTGAGTCCCCTTCGGGGTGAGAAGGGTGGCATATAAATGTCGTAAATAAATACATATTGTGGGATTTTCTGCCTTGATATTCTGGTTTATATTTATTTATTTACTTATTGATTGATTGATTGATTGATTTACTTCATTTATATTCCGCCCTTCTCACCCTGCAGGGGACTCAGGGCGGATCACAACATATATATATATATATATATATATATATATATATATATATATATATACACAAACACACACACACACACACACAATATATATATTATTAGCATAGTACACAAAAAAGCATCCCGACAAACATTCAATGCCATTGACATACAACATTCCAGAAATCAGTTAAATTTAGCCTCCCCACGAAGTGGTACCTACATTTCCTACTTGACAGATGCAATTGTTTTTCGGGTTGCAAAGGTCGACAACAAGCTACACAAATTGGTTGAGAGCTCACCCTGACCTGGGCAGGCCTCGAACTCATGACCTTCTGGTCAGTAGAGATCTTGTGCAGCTGACACCCAGCCAGCTGCACCACATTATTTCTACCCCACCCTTCTCCAATTGGGGGGGGGGGGGCTCAGGGCGGCTTCACAATTGCATCAATGATGCCATATAAATAAAATACATCCAATAAAAACAATTAATACAGAATATTATTTAAAAAACCTTGATAAAAACATTACCATCACAATGAGCATGCCGTTATAGCCAAGGTTCATCCAATAATTCCAGTATTGCCATATCTACAAAATTCAGGCCCAACTGCCATCACCTACTGCTCCTAACCTGAATCAAACGCCTGGGCCCATAGCCAGGTTTCCAATTGTCCCCTAAAGGGCAGGAGGGGGGTGGCTAGCCTGGTGTCCTCTCTGGATGTAGGTGAACCACAACTCCAAAACTCAAGGTCAATGCCCACCAAACTCTTATAGCATTTTCTCTTGGTTATGGGAGTTCTGTGTGGGAAGTTTGTGTCTTAGATAGGACATCTATGTTGTGTTCATTGAAACAGGCCCAGTTTTCACACTGAGTGTATAAATACATTTAAAAACATATTAACTGTATGTATGACTGTGTTAGAGTGTCGTTTTGTGTCATTTTGGTTGGTGGTGTGCCCCAGGATTTGGTCAATGTAAAAAATGTGCCACGGCTCAAAAAAGGTGGAAAAATCCTGACCTACTGCTCATCAACTTAATCCAGTGGTTCTCAACCTGGGGTCCCCAGATGTTTTGGCCTTCGACTCCCAGAAATCCCAACAGTTGGTAAACTGGCTGGGATTTCTGGGAGTTGTATTTATTTGTCACGTTTCTATACCACCCCTCTCAGCCCGAAGGCGACTCGGGACGGTTTACACAGGCAGTCTCTGCCCTCAATATAACACAGCAACAAGACAAACCCTCCCCCCCAAAACATAACACATATAATAACAATTTAACAATTAAAAACATACAATTGCAGCCTCAGCGTCATGTTGAAATCAGTTTCCATCGCATCGTCGTCATTCCATATATCCAATTAAGCCTTATACTTCATCAGCAAATGCCTGCTCAAATAGCCAGGTCTTGACTTTCTTGCGAAACGTCAGGAGGGAGGGGGCCGACCTGATGTCTCTAGGGAGGGCGTTCCAAAGCCGAGGAGCCACCACTGAAAAGGCCCTGTCTCTTGTCCCCGCCAGTCGCACCTGCGAAGAAGGCGGGACCGAGAACAGGGCCTCTCCAGATGATCTTAAACATCTCGATGGTTCATAGGGAGAGATGCGTTCGGACAGGTAAGTTGGACCCGAACCGTTTAGGGCTTTAAAGGCTAAAGCCAGCACTTTGAATTGTGCTCGTAAGCAAACTGGCAGCCAGTGGAGCTGGCACAACAGGGGAGTTGTACGCTCCTTGAGTGCCGCTCCTGTTATCACCCTGGCTCCTGTCCGTTGGACTAGTTGCAGCTTCCGAACAGTGTTCAAAGGCAACCCCACGTAGAGAGCGTTGAAGTAATCTATACGGGATGTAACCAGAGCATGGACCACCGTGGCCAAGTCAGACTTCTCAAGGTGTAGGCCAAAAACATCTGGGGACCCCAGGTTGAGAACCACTGCCTTAATCATCGGCCTGGGCCCATAGCCAGGTTTCCAATTGTCTCCTGAATGGCAGGAGGGGGGTGGCTAGCCTGCTGTCCTTGGGGAGGGAGTTCCTATCTGGCTGCCTGGAAGGGTCCTGGCACTCTGGCTCTCCATCTGCTTGGGCCTCCAACTCCCAGAATGCCTGGCCACTCACCGAGCTAGCAAGGGCTTCTGGGAGTTGGAGGCGCACAGCTGGAGCTCTGGAGTTGGAGGAAGGAGAAGGGGAGATGCCCCCGCGACGGGACGGGGGAGGTTGGAGGAGAAGGGCCCGGCCCCTCCTGGCCCTCCTCAGCCCCCGAACTTAGCGTGAGGCGAAGGGCAGGCTGGCTTACCTTGGAGGCGGGGGTCCCAGCAGGAGGGGGGGGGTCTCTCGGCCAGGCGCTGCCAGCCCAGCCCTCACGCTCAGCCCGGCGCGCGACTTTCCCAAGCGCTGCCCGGCGGCGGGCCTGAGAGGAAGGAGTTCGGGAAGGGGCGGCCCCGAGGAGGAAGGAGGAGGCTCCCCGGCCAGGACGGCTCGCTTTCCCTCTCCCTCGGCGGAGGGGAGCCTGGCCCGGCCCCAGCCGCGCTTTGACCATAAAAGGAGAGAGAGAGAGAGGGAGGGAGAGGCCGACCCGACAGCTGAGCTCACTCCTCCGGGAATGTGGCAAACCGGGGAAGAGAGAAAGGAGAGAAGAGAAGCAAAAGGAGGAAGAGTGGGGGTTGTGGGGGCCGCTTCCGCTTTGCCCCTTCCTCCAAAAAGGGGTGCCTCTTCCCATACACAAACGCCCCCCATTCCTTCCTTCCTTCCTTCCCTGAGGCTGAGGGCCACCTTTGGGCTTTTGTAGTGCTAGGTTGCTTGCTGTAGGTTTTTCGGGGGGGAGTTCTAGTGCAGTGGTTCTCAACCTTCCTAATGCCGTGACCCCTCAATACAGCTCCTCATGTTGTGGTGACCCCCCAACCATAACATTATTTTTGTTTCTACTTCACAATTGGAATTTTGCTCCTGTTATGAATCGTCATGTCAATATCTGATCTGCAGGATGTATTTTCATTCACTGGACCAAGTTGGGTACAAATACCTGGTACACCCCAATTTGAATACTGGAGGGGTTGGGGGGGGGGATTGATTTTGTAATTTGGGAGTTGTAGTTGCTGGGATTTATAGTTCACCTACAATCAAAGAGCATTCTGAACTCCACCAAGGATGGAATTGAACCAGACTTGGCACACAGAACTCCCACAACCAACAGAAAATACTGGAAGGGTTTGGTGGGCATTGACCTTGAGTTTTGGAGTTGTAGTTCACCTATATCCAGAGAGCACTGTGGACTCAAACAGTGATGGATCTACACCAAACTTGGCAGGAATACTCAATCTGCCCAAATGTAAACACTGGTGGAGTTTGAGGAAAATAGACCTTGACACAGGGGGCGGTCTAAGGTAATTTGAAATGGTCGGCGAACATTATTTTGGTGCCCCCAAAAAAACATTATTTTGCCCCCCCCCCATGTAAAACAAATATACAATTATAATATCACAATTCCATTAGTATTATATTGTATCAATGTATATACAATATATTATACCATACTCATACTATATTATATCCTAATTATATTATACTACATTACAATATAATTATATTATAATATATTGACATTATAATACAATGTAACATTCTATTATATTATTATTATAAAATAATAAATAAAATTATTTATTTCAATAAAATTATCCTCTACTAAATATTTTCATTACTCCTATAAAACTCAAATAACCCAAAATAAAGTAAAATAAAATATTATATATTACTATTTTGTACAATACCACTGTACTGCAATATTGTTTGTAATATTACATGTAATATAAAATATATCATCATTCTATTGTTATATTGTATTTGTATTATATTGTATGACAATATTAAGCAGAACTGTATAATAATCAACAAGAAATGCAATGTAAATGCATCAAAACCAGAGTATATTACCTACCACCCGTCTCATAATCCATAGGAGTCTCCCATAAGTCCAAAATTAGGATCCCAATGTAAATGTAAATAGAAAAACAGCCAAAATGTTCAAATGAGGTCGAATACAGGCAGCGCGGCCTGGGCAAACTTGGGCCCGCCCTCCCTCCTTCTAAGTGTTTTGGCCTCCAACTCCCACAACTCCTCATAGCCTCAGGCCCCTCAGGTCTAGACAGAAATAGTGCCGAAGAAAGGAAGGAGGGAGAGAAGAGATCGCAGAGGAGGAGGAAAGTCCTTCATTCATTCCTTCACTTACACTTCCTTCACTGATTCTTTTCTCCTTCCCTGCAAACGCGCGTGCGGCGGACACAAAAGGAGAGGGGAAGCACTCCCTGCCTGCCCAATAGGGAGTGCTTTGCTTACAGGCTTCTGCGCAAGGGAGCTACTGGGCATGCGCGGAGGTTTTCGCGGATGTGCAGTTGCTCCTGCGCTCAACTTCAGCTCTGGAGCAACTGCGCCTGCGCGAAAACCTCCGCACATACCCAGAAGCAGCGTCAAAGCACACAAGGCCGGGGCCCAAAAGCAGGCAGCTGTGGTGCTGTCTGAGGAACATCAGCAGGGCCAGGATGGCGCCCCATGCGGCCAGGATGGCGCCCCCTTCCCAGATGGCGCCCTAGGCGGCCGCCTACTTGGCCTACCTTGTAGGACCGCCCCTGCCTTGACATTTGAGAGTTGTAGATTGCTGAGATTTACAGTTTACCTACAATCAAAGAGCATTCTGAACCCTACAAATGATAGAACTGGGCCAAACTTCCCACACAGGAACCCCCCCCCCCTCCAATGACCAACAGAAAATACTGTGTTTTCTGATGGTCTTTGGCGACCCCTTTGACACCCCCTCGCGACCCCTCTAGGGGTCCCGACCCCCAGGTTGAGAAACGCTGTTCTAGTGTTTTTCAACCTTTTTTAAGCCGCGGCACACTTCTTACATTGACCAAATCCCGGGGCACACCACCAACCAAAATGACACAAAATGACACTCTAACACAGTCATACATATAGTTAATATGTCTTTAAATGTATTTATACACTCAGTGTGAAACCTGGGCCTGTTTCGACGAACACAACATAGATATGACTTCCTCTCACATACTTATACATGGCTATCATGTCTTCTCTCAGCCTTCTCTTCTTCAGGCTAAACATGCCCAGCTCTTCAAGCCGCTCCTCATGGAGCTTGTTCTCCAGACCTTTGTGAAATTTCACCCTGAGTGAAACTTGTTTTCAGTTAACTATGGATGTCATGAAGCTGTTATAAACAGTTCCTTGGGGGGGGGGGGGGGGAGGCAACTCTAAAAAAACCCCAGTAAAATAGTTTTTAAAACCAACCCATTCCCAAGCGGAGAGGCTCAATTTGTTTCTTGGAAACCGGTGAGGGGGCTGCTAGGAGAGGGGAGAGTGCCAATTTCCCACGGCACACCTGATGATCGCCACGGCACACTGGTTGGAAAACACTGTTCTAGAACAGTGTTTCTCACCCTTCCTGAGGCCTCGACCCCTTGGATAGAGTTCCTCATGTTGTGGTGACCCCCAAGCAAGACAACTATTTTTGTTGCTACTTCACAACTGTAAATTTGCTCCTGTTCTGAATCGTAATGTCAATATCTGATATGCAGGATCAGGGCCATAGCCACGATTTTGATTCGGGAGGGGCTGAGTCTGGGTGAGAGAGGGCCTACCCTAGCCAACCTTTTGTATCGTTATCCCAATAACACCCCCATGCATATGGGATATATTGAGCATGGTGATCAGATCATGATATGAATACACATAACAGCTTAAATAATGAGCCAGTAAGGCATTCTCGCAGAAGGACCACCCTGAGAATTTGGGGGGAAGGGGCTGAACCCCCTCAAGCCCCCTCCCCCCGCTACATGCCTGTGCAGGATGTATTTTCATTCACTGGACCACATTTGGCACACATACCCAAAGCACCCACATCTGAATACTTGTGAGGTTGTGGGGGATTGATTTTGTCATTTGGGACTTGTAGTTGCTGGGATTTATAGTTGACCTACAATCAAAGAGCATTCTGAACTCCACCAACAATGGAATTGAACCAAACTTGGAACACAGCAATACTCAATATCCCCAAATGTGAATACCGGTGGAGTTTGGGGAAAATAGACTTTGACCTTTGGGAGTTGTAGTTGCTGGGATTTATAGTTGACCTACAATCAAAGAGCATTCTGAACCCCACCAATGATAGAATTGGAACCAAACTCAATATCCCCAAATGTGAGAACCGGTGGAGTTGGAAAATAGAAAACACTGTGTTGCTGGGATTTTGGTCACCTACAATTGGCATTCTGACCAATGATCTGACACCCCCGCACAGAACCCCCCGCAGAAAACAGGGGTTCCGCAACCCCACCAGGTTGAGGTTGAGAAACGCCAATGGAGAGCCCTTCCAGACAGGCCCTAGAGCCTGAGATCTGACCCCAGGTTTTGTTTTTTTACTTTAAACTGGATTATATGAGTCCACACTGCCAGATAATCTAGGATAAACAGAAAACCTGGGCCTCCGGGGTCAGGGCCTCGCCTCTCCTCCTGAGGGTGAAGTCTTGACAGGGAAGAAAGTTAAGATGCTTGAGGTGGAAAGAAGTGGAAGAGCAAGCCAATTTCCTTAACACCCCCCCTACACACCCCCATGGCCTCCCTCCCCCCTCAGCCCAGGACCCTCCAATGTAGAGTTTTCCTCCTCCTTCTGCTGCTCCCTCTCCTCCTCCCTTCCCCCACAAACCACCTTCCTGGAGAAAAGGAAACCTTGCATGGGTTTGCTGCATTCCTCAGGACCCTCCAGGGCCCCCTCCCCTCCCCTTCCCAGTGACTTCATTTCCTTTGGAGCCCCAGTTCAGTTCAGCCAAGGGGCCCTCCGCCTTGCAGGATGAGTCAGGGTCGGCCTGGCCTCTCCTCCTCCCACCCCCACCCCCACGCCTTGCCTGCCTGCCTCGACTAGTGAGTGGGGAGATGAGCTGACTCAGAGTTTCCTGTCGAAACTTTGAGAGGAATGGCTTTTTCCTCCCTTTTCCACAGGCAAAACCACCCCACTCAGCATGACCCCAAAGAGGCTGGCTCTCCCTGTTCGCTTGGCAAACTCCGGCAACAGTGGCATGGGAATGGCACCGTTCGCGAGATTGGGGCTGCTGGCGTGAAGGAAAAGAACATTGAGTTGCCCGCAGTGTTCCTATAGCAAGGACACTTTCTCATTCTTGAGCTCTCATGGAGAAATCGTCATTTGAGCACAAGCAGTCCCTAGGTCGGCCTCTTCCTGACTTTGTTGCGCTTGCAATATTTGGGCGAGTAGGAAAGATGGGCAGGACCAGGGGCGGTCTACAGTTATTTTATATAGTAAGCAAACATTATTTGGCGCCCCCTTGTCTCCGCCCCCTCTCCCTTTGCCTCCGCCCCCTGCCTACTTGCATGCGCCGCCATAGCAGACCTCCCTGCTGCTAGCCTGCTGCCTGCAGGAGCTTCTGAGCATGCGCGGACATTTTTCGCGCATGCTCAGAACTGCCGGAGCTGAAGTTCAGCTCCGGGCTTCTGGGCATGCGCGAAAATGTCCGCAACATGCTCAGAAGCTCCTGCAGGCAGCAGCCGAGGTTTGCTATGGCGGGGCTGCGGCGGCGCCGATCCTGCTGCTGCCTGCAGCCGCTTCTGAGCATCGCGGACATTTCGCGCATGCCCAGAACTGCCGGAGCTGAAGTTCAGCTCCGGCAGTTCTGGGCATGCGCGAATGTCCGCGCATGCTCAGAAGCTGCTGCAGGCAGCAGCAGGGAGTTCCACTTCGGGGGCGCGGCCAGCGCCGATCCCTGCTGCTGCCTGCAGCAGGGAGTACTGCTTCGGCGGCTGCCATCCATGACGGCGCCCGGCACGGCCGACGTGGCGGCGCCCATCCATGATGGCACCCCACGCGGCTGCGTAGGTTGCTTACATGGACGGACCGCCCCTGGGCAGGACATTCCACTACGGACATTGTGGACACAATCTAGACTGGTGAAGCAGTTGCTAAAATGCCTATTCTTGCCTGTGTCAGGGACTGAGGAGGACATGACAACACAATCAGGAAACACAAATATGGAAACAATGGTGTGTTTTCCATCCCCCCAGTTATGGACATGTGAAGACAGACAACTAACTCATGACAGGGATATCCCCACACGGGCATGGCAATGCCACAAATGCAAGATACACAATGATGCCACTCCAGGTGTGAGAAAACACAAACAGAAGATAGACAGTAGACTCTCACTTCAGTGAAACTCAAGCAAGGCCCAAAAATGAAGAAGAAATAGTTTAAATTAAAATGTTTTTTTTAAAAAAATAAAAAATACGGTAAAACAGTAAAACTGTGTTGCATTGCCTTTATTTGCTTTTCCTGTATTTCAATATTAATATCAAGTCAATGCAGCTTATGGCAGTGTTTCCCAACTGCTGTTCTGTGGCACACTAGTGTGCCGTGAGCGATCGCCTGGTGTGCCGCGGGAAAACCTCTCCTCCCCCCCTCCTGCCGAACTCCTGCTGCTGCTGCTTGCGAGGGGAGGAGGAGGAGGAAGCGCCGGGTGGCGGCAAAGAAGAAGGGGCCGGGGCACCGCCTCCTTCAGCCATTTCCCCAACCAGCCTCCAATCGAGGGAGGGCAGGGAACGGAAGCGGAAGTGAGGAGCGCAGTCCAAGGCAGGCCCACCGGCTTCTTCTTTCGAACCGCAGGAAAGAAGGAAGGCAGGCAGGCAACCGCGGATTGAGTGAGTGCCTTCCCTTCTGGTGTGGAGGAGGGAGAGAGCCATTCAGGAAGGGAGCCACCTGGGGGTTCTGTGTGGGAAGTTTGGCCCAGTTCTATCATTGGTGGGGTTCAGAATGCTCTTTGATTGTAAGGGAACTATAAATCCCAGCAACTACAACTCCCAAATGGCAAGGTATATTTCCCCTGAACTCCATCTGCGTTCATAGTTGGGCATATTGAGTATTCATGCCAAGTGTGGTCCTGATCCCTCATTTGAGTCCACAGTGCTCTCTGGGTGTAGGTAAATTACAACACCAAAATTCAAGGTCAGTGTTCACGAAACTCTTCTAGTATTTTCTGTAGGTCATGGGAATCCTGTGTGCCAAGTTTGGTTCAATTCCATTGTTGCAAGAGTTCAGGATACTCTTTGTTTGTGTGTTAGCTATAAATCCCAGAAAGTGTAACTCCCAAATGTCAAGGTCTATTTTCCCCAAACTCCACCTGTGTTCACATTTGGGCATATTGAGTATTCATGCCAAGTTTGGTCCTGATCCAACATTGTTTGAGTCCAGAGTTCTCTCTGGATATAGGTGAACTACAACTCCAAAACTCAAGATCAATTCCCAAGCAAATCCTTTCAGTACTTTCAGTCTTTCTGCCATTCCTGCCAGGATATCTATGTTGTGTTCATCGAAACAGGCCCAGGTTTCACACTGAGTGTATAAATACATTCAGAAACATATTAACTATATGTATTACTGTGTTAGAGTGTCATTTTGTGTCATTTTGGTTGGTGGTGTGCCCCAGGATTTTGTAAATGTAAAAAGTGTGCTGTGGCTCAAAAAAGGTTGGGCAACACTGTAGTAGAGTATGGGGCATAGTATTAGGCCTATTTTTAACAGTAACTCTCAAGCAACCAGAAAATACATTTATTTGACATCTACCAATCCCCATGGACACCAGTTAACTGAGGACCTTAGCAAATGACCTCAAAAAAAACACATTAGGTAGGCAATCTATCATTTAAGAATGTTAGATGAGGACTGAGTACCTACTCAGCCCACCTCACATGCTTGTTTCCTTTCTGTAGCTAATAAAATAATGCACGCCAGCCTTATCACACAGCCAAGAGATGACTCACCCCATCCTGTGCCATTTCCCCCTATGTTACTGTCTTCCTTTCCTTTAATTAGGTGTATCTTCCACAACCACACAAGCTTGTGGCCTCTGTCCTAATGGAGAAGTGTAAAACAGTAGTTGGTTCCTCCAGAGCTACACAGTTCAGATTTTTAAAAAAGAAAACAATGATAGGAAAATGAAAAACATGTATAGCTTTTCTTGAGGTCTTTTTCGGATTGCCACTGGAAGCGTACTGTCAGCTATTTCGGCAAAGGTGAATAAAGTATGACGAAAATAGCTTCTCCAAAACATGGCCTGAATGACACATCATTGGCACAGAAGACATGAGGTAGATGGGTCTATCATACCTTTTTTAAAAAAAAAAAAAAAAACCCGCTCCTGATATGTATGGCAAAATTTAAGACATTTAAGTTGGTTGTTTCCCATTTTTCAAAAAACTATTCACAGCCGATTATTTGCCTTTGAGTGCCTATGAGTGTCCAATGAAATGGATAGGACCCATAGGCACTCATAGGCAAAGTATGTCAGAGACAGGGTATAAGTGTGTGTGATGGAATCTTGAGAGTCTACTGCAAGGGTGGGCAACCTATGGCCCGCGGGCCGGATCCGGCCCGGCAGTCGGTTCTGTCCAGCCCGGGAAGAAGGGCGTCGGGTCCGGGGCCAAGAGGAAGGGGTGCCGCTGCCGCCATCCCATTGTGGGCTCTGTGGGGCCTGTGTTGGCAGACAGGCCAGAGGAGTGGCGGCTTTGGAGTGCCTGCCATCCCTGGCGGGGATCTGGGCCTGCAGGGGGAGCACTCCGCGACCTGTGGGGGCTTATCGCCCTGACGACCCGGAAGACTTGATCGTCTTCCGGGTCGCCAGGGCAAACAGGCCTGCAGGGGGAGCCTCAGATCGCCGAGTGCTCCCCCTGCAGGCCTGGATTCCCTCCAAGGATGGCAGGCACTCCAAAGCCGCTGCTCTTCCAGCCTGTCTGCCGACACAGGCCCCACAGAGCCCACGATGGGATGGCGGCAGCGGCACTCCATAGCAAGGTGATCAGCTGGGGAACGGCTGGGGACGAGAGCGGGCGGAGGCCTGCAGCCTTCGATCGTCTGCTGCCCTCCTCTCCTCTGCTGCGGCGGCAGCTGGGTCCGCTTTGCCATCCCCTGGGCTGGGTCCATTGGGCCATTCCATCTTGGGATCCTTCCTCTCTTCAGGATGTCAGCCTTCATCTTGGTTCGCACCTTGTCTTCTTGAATTTTATTTTATTTTAGTGGTTTTTATAATTATTTTATTATAATAATAATATAATTAATAATATAATATAATGTCATATTATATTATAATTTCAATATATTATAATGTCTATATATATACTATAATATAATAATTATATTAATACTAATAATATATGAATATTTCTTGATATATTAATATGTTAATATTAATGATGTGTAATATATAGTAAATATAGTAAGTAAATAAATAAATAATGTAGATTAGAATGTAGTTCAGCCTTTTAGGTGCGGCCCTCCATAATATTTTTTGGCTCTCGTGTGGCCCCTTGGAAATAATAGTTGCCCACCCCTGGTCTACTGCATTAAATGGTGCAGGAAGAATGGCAGACTTGACACAGCATCCTGCTAAATACCCACTAATTAAGAATTGCACTGCTGTCTATCCACGCTTGCAATTCATTCACTATGATAGAGAATGCTTTCCCAAGTTCTCCATATTCCAGAATTACGTCACACACAAAATGCCACAGTAGCGCCCGCACGGGTCACGCCTCCCTCCCTCCCCCCTCCCCTCCTGAACACGCTCACGCTGCCCCCTCGGATCAAAATGGCGGCAGAAGCGGAAGGTAGAAGAAGAAGTAAGTGTTGGGCAGGAGGGGGAAGAAAGGGCAAAGCGAAGGGGAAGGGGGAGGAAGAGGTCTCTGTTGAAAGCTGGCATGGGCAAACTTGGACCTTCCAGGTGTTTTGGACTCCAACTCCCACCATTCCTAGCAGCCTCAGGCCCTTTTCCTTTCCCCTCCCTCAGCCACTTAAGCAGGAAAGGGCCTCAGGCTGTGAGGAATGGTGGGAGTTGGAGTCCAAAGCACCCAGAGGGCCAAAGTTTTCCCATGCCTGTTTGAGGGACCTTAAAGAGGTGAGCCTCCTTCCAACATTGTGATTCTGGATAGAAAACAAACAACAACATAACATAACATTGTTTGAGTCCACAGTGCTCTCTGGGTGTAGGTGAACTACAACTTCCAAACTCAAGGTCAATTCCCAAGCAAACCCTTTCAGTACTTTCTGTTGGCAGTGTGAGTTCAATATGCCAAGTTTGGTTCAATTCCATTGTTGCAAGAGTTCAGGATGCTCTTTGATTGTGTGTTAACTATAAATCCCAGAAACTGTAACTCCCAAATGTCACGGTCTATTTTCCCCAAACTCCATCTGTGTTCACATTTGGGCATATTGAGTATTCATGCCAAGTTTGGTCTTGATCCAACATTGTTTGAGTCCACAGCGCTCTCTGGATATAGGTGAACTACAACTCCAAAACCCAAGGTCAATGCCCACCAAACTCTTATAGCATGTTCTCTTGGTTATGGGAGTCCTGTGTGGGAAGTTTGTGTCTTTCTGCCATTCCTGCTGGGATATCTACGTTGTGTTCATCACAACAGGCCCAGGTTTTACACTGAGTGTATAAATACATTTAAAAACATATTAACTATATGTATGACTGTGTTAGAGTGTCATTTTGTGTCATTTTGGTTGGTGGTGTGCCCCAGGATTTTGTCAATGGAAAAAATGTGCCGTGGTTCAAAAAAGGTTGAAAAACACTGGCTTACCCAAATGTTCAGATGTGGCAAAGTGTGTGGGGAGTGGCATGAAAGAGAAAGCAAGAGAGGTTCAAGAGAAACCCAGGACAGTGTTACCTCTGCTTGGAGGGCAGTTGTGTGTGTGTGGTGGGTGGTACCTGTTGCTATTAATCAGTGACTGGTGATAACGAACAATGAAGAATGGGCTTTCCAGGGCAAATGACAGACAAGGCAATGCAGCACCCCAATTGGTTCTTAAATGTACAGTTTTTGTTCCTTCGTGAACAAGACCTTCTCTGTCTTGAATGGCTAATGTTGGGATAAGCCTGTTTGCGTAAGTCCTTGGCTTTGCAACACAGTCTTGCCAACAACATAATGTTTTTGTAGTAATGACACTGAAACCCAAATAGCAAACGTTTAGAAAGCCCATGCTTACCATATAAATTAGACATAATTGTTTTCTTTTTCTAGCAAGGCGTTCAAGGTCCAAGGTCAGAACAAAGCCTCGCCATTTGATAACACTTGGCATTAACTTGGTTATCCTGATCTCAGCCATTCAAAATAAAGAACCTTCATAAAGAAACACAGACTGACTTGGCTTGTTTGGGGTGTTTGGGGTGTTGCATCGCTTGTGTTTGTAGCACTCTCAAACCGTTTTAGAATGTGTTGGATGAGCAAATTCATTTTAATGTATCATTGATACATTAAATCACTGGGTTGTTGTAGGTTTTTTGGGCTGTATGGCCATATTCTATTTGTTTTATTTATTTACTAGCTTGGGGACCCGGCGGTCCCCGGGTTATTTGAGGAAGGCATTGTGTGCCAAGGTTGGTTCCAATTAGATGTTTATGTGGCTTGCAGTGGTCTCGGGAACTTAGTGAAGGTACTGCAAGTCTAACAGTATCCCATGTGGGCCTAGTCAGGAAAATCAAGTTGAGGGGCCTAGTCAGGAAAATCAAGTTGAGGGAGCCTAACAGTATCCCATGTGCTGAGGCCTAGTCAGGAAAATCAAGTTGAGGGAGCCTAACAGTATCCCATGTGCTGAGGCCTAGTCAGGAAAATCAAGTTGAGGGAGCCTAACAGTATCCCATGTGCTGAGGCCTAGTCAGGAAAATCAAGTTGAGGGAGCCTAACAGTATCCCATGTGCTGAGGCCTAGTCAGGAAAATCAAGTTGAGGGAGCCTAACAGTATCCCATGTGCTGAGGCCTAGTCAGGAAAATCAAGTTGAGGGAGCCTAACAGTATCCCATGTGCTGAGGCCTAGTCAGGAAAATCAAGTTGAGGGAGCCTAACAGTATCCCATGTGCTGAGGCCTAGTCAGGAAAATCAAGTTGAGGGAGCCTAACAGTATCCCATGTGCTGAGGCCTAGTCAGGAAAATCAAGTTGAGGGAGCCTAACAGTATCCCATGTGCTGAGGCCTAGTCAGGAAAATCAAGTTGATGTGCTGAGGGGAGCCTAACAGTATTCCATGTGCTGAGGCCCTAGTCAAGTTGAGGGAAAATCAAGTTGAGGGGAGCCTAACAGTATCCCATGTGCTGGGGCCCATGTGCTGAAGGTCAGGAAAATCAAGCCTAGTTCAGTAACAAAACAAGTTGAGTATTCCATGGGAGCCTAACAGTATCCCATGTGCTGAGGCCTAGTCAGGAAAATCAAGTTGAGGGAGCCTAACAGTATCCCATGTGCTGAGGCCTAGTCAGGAAAATCAAGTTGAGGGATCCTAACAGTATTCCATGTGCTGAGGCCTAGTCAGGAAAATCAAGTTGAGGGATCCTAACAGTATCCCATGTGCTGAGGCCTAGTCAGGAAAATCAAGTTGAGTTGAGGAGCCTTACTGTTAACAGTAAACAGTATCCCATGTGCTGAGGCCTAGTCAGGAAAATCAAGTTGAGGAAGCCTTACTGTTAATTCATGTCTTAAACAGGATCCCATTAAGTGAGGCCTAGTCAGGAAAATCAAGTTAAGGAAGCCTTACTGTTAATTCATGCCTTAAACAGTATCCCATTAACTGAGGCCTAGTCAGGAAAATGAAGTGTATGAAGCCTTACTGTCAGTTTTGGGCCTAGTCTGTGATTTGTAGGGGTTCCTTTGTTTTTTGTGAAATGTGTTGGGTGAAGGTACTGAACATTCCATTTCCAACAGAAAAAACTGTCAACTCCAGCCATTTATGTGAGTGAAGGTACTTCAAGTCCCGTCATCCATGGTCCATCCTCCCTCAAACTGCACCAGGATGTAGAGTGGGTCTTGGGGGTTCTGTGCGCCAAGTTTAGTCTTGTTCTCTCACTGTTGGGGGTCGCAAAGGGGTCGCAAAGTGTTTTGGTCTGAAACTCCCACCATGCCTGACTGCCTCAGGCCTTTTCCTCCCCCGCCACTTTAGCGTGTCGGAATGTTCGTGTTGGCTGGCCAATGGGAGCCGTTTATGCAAATAATCCTAGAGTGGCAGCCAATCGAAACGCTGGCACATATTTGCTCGACCGATCGGCCGCAAACCCTGACTTTTATTATATATAATAGATTTACTTTATTTCTATTCCGCCCTTTTCACCCCGTAGGGGACTCAGGACAGATTACAATGTACACATTGCATTTAGACACACAAGCACAGAAGACAGACAGAGGCAATTTAACATCTGGCCACCAGGGGGAGCTGTCGCACTCCTTCATTCCTCAGTGTATTTTCTGGAGATCTTTTTTTAAAAAATGGTCTCTTAAATCAGTTAAATTTAGCCTCCCCACTAAGTGGTACCTTAATTTCCTACTTGACAGATGCAACTGTCTTTCGGGTTGCAAAGGTCGACAACAGGCTACACAATAGGTCGAGAGACCACCTCGACCCGGGCAGGCCTCGAACTCATGACCTTTTGGTCAGTAGAGATCTTATGCAGCTGACACCCAACCAGCTGCGCCACATTCCCGGTGCATATTCTAGAAGCATTCCCTCCTGACGTTTCGCCTGCATCTATGGCAGGCACCCCAAATTCATTTTATTGCATGTGCTGGTTTCAAGTATGATCACACAAGATCTAAGGTCCCCTCTACACTGTCATATGAAATCCAGATTATCTACTTTGAATTGGATTATACGGCAGTGTAGACTCAGATAATCCGGTTCAAAGCAGAACATGTGGATTATCTACTTAGATAATCTGAATTGCATGGCAGTGTACAAGGGGCCTATAAAATCTGTGCCAGGCACCCTGCCATCTGTGTTGGGGTCTACTCCTATAGAATGTATAAACCGTAGTGATGGGGATGGTGCACTATGAGGAGGTATAAAGTTGCGCTATATCCTTATTGAGGATATTTCAGACTGAGGCATTTTTACATGACCCCAGATAATGTTTATTGATAACAAATCAGTACTTGCCTGGTTTGATAAACAGGCTGATTTTCCTTTTTCTAAGTACGATTGAAGCATCTTCGGAGGTTTAACACAGCTGGTAAATCACCAGCAATTATAAGATCTAGCAGCCAAACGGTTGCAAGTTCGAAGCCTCGGGTCGGCATGAGTTGCCGACTGTCAGCCTAGCTCATTGTTTACCTAAGCAATTCAAAAACAGCATTAGCAGTAATTAGAGAAATTAGGCATCACGAAAAGTGGGGGAAGTGTTTTACGACACCATAAGGAAAGAAGATCAGAAGATGCTGAGTGATTATTTTCTTCTTTTCCCTTCATTGTTTTCCTTTTTCCTCACTCCCTTTCCTTTCTTTTCCCCACCCTTTCCTTTCCTCCATTCCCATTTCCTTCTTTCTTTTCTCCTCCTTGTCTCTCTCCTGCTTTTCTTTTCTTCCTTTTCCATAGTTCGTTCTTCTTTTCTTTCTTCCTCTCCCCCTCCCTCCTCCATTCTTTCCCCTTCCTTCCTTCCGCCTTCTCTTCCTTCCCAGAGTCCTGAGCGTGCCTTTTGCAGAGCCAGGTCTGAAGTGTCCCCTCATTCTCCTGGGGGAATCCTTTTCTCATCGTATGTACGTGTAGACTCACATTTAGTTGAATTCAGTCTTAAAATATATTATATATATTACATGGCTCTCAGTGAAATAAATTTCCGAATATTTTGCTTTCATGGTCAAAAAGGTTCCCGACCCCAGGGATAGAGCAACAGCACCCCCTGCACTGGACTTGAGCCCAACCTTCCATGGCACCAAAACAGTTGGACACTGAGTTGAAACAAACTACCTCCTTATGTTCTGTCTGTCTGTGTATTGTCTATACAAAGTGGCATTGAATGTTTGCCGTGTATGTGTACTATGATCCGCCCTGAATCTCCTCTGGGGTGAGAAGGGCAGAATATAAATAAATTATTATTATTATTATTAATATTCTACAAAGTCCACTGTAAGCCCTGCACGACAGATTTCTGAAAATGTCTAAAATAGCCACTAGGTGGCATTCAGAAAAGTTTTACTGTTACCAAATTTTCAGGCCAGGATTACCCATAAGGCCAACCTAGGCCATGGCCTAGGGCAGTCATTGTCAACCGCTGTGCCTCGGCACACCAGTGTGCCGTGAGCTATCAGCTGGTGTGCCGCAAGAAAACCTCTTCCCCCGCCTTTCTTCCCCCTCCAAGGTTTTCCCGTGGCACACCAGTTGATCAAGGAACAGCGGCTGGGGAACCCAACCCTCTCTAGGACCTAGACCTAGAGAGGCAGGGAGGCTCAGGAGGGGAGGGGCCGGGCGATGCTCTCCTCCTCCTCCGAAAGTGAGCCCACAGGAACCTGGGCGCCTTGGGGAGCCGAGGGGAAGGGAGAGGAGAGAAGAAGAAGAGGAGGCCAGGGAAGGAGGGAGCAAGCATCGCCGCCGAGCCTGCCTCTTTCCCAGCAAGCGCGCGCGCAGCTCCCTTCCTCCTCCAATCACGAGCGCAATGTCAGCGCCGTGTGCGAGGTGACTTGGGCACGCTCCTGAATGGAGGAGGAAGGCAGCTGCCTGCGCCCCCCTCACCTCGCACACGGCGCCGACATTGCGCTCGTGATTGGAGGAGGAAGGGAGCTGCGCGCGTGCTTGCTGGCGGGGAAAGAGGCAGGCTCGGCGGCATGCTTCAGAGGGGAAGCAGAAGCAGCAGCCCTGAGTGCCACCTCCTCTGCTCTGCTGGGACCTCCCCTCCCACTATTCCAGCCCCCATCCCCATAACCTATTCCACTTACCCCCTTGCCATTTCAATCTTTCCACTATTCCAGGCTCCCCTTTGCACCCCCGTCGTGCTCACTTTGCAGTCTTCCTTTCCCCATTCCAATCTTTTCCAGCTGCTCCTCTTTACCTCCCCAATTTCCTCTTTACCTTCTCCCAATCCCCCCCACACACACACACACACACCAGACTGGAGTCTTTCCGACTTTTCCAGCCCCCTTTCCATCCCAACCTTTCCCAGTTTCCACCCCCTTTCGCATCAGAGTCATTCCCCCTTCCCACCCCAACCTGTCCCACTTTTTCAGCTTCCCCTTTACCGCTTCATTTTCCCACTTTTTCAACCACCCAATCTCGACCTTTTCCCATTTCCAGGCCTCCTTTCCCACCCCCTTCCCAAGTCTTTCTCCCCTTTCCTTATTCATATACACATAGCATTTCCCCCCAAAATGTATACCATAGTTAAAATAAACTATGGTGATTATTGGATTATTACATTTATTATGTTACTCTGTTATTATTATTATTGCATTTATCATTTTACTCTTGTGTATTATTGCTATTATTACATCTACAGAACTCCCAAATGCCAAGGTCTATTTTCCCCGAGGCTCTCCAGTATTTTCTGTTGATCATAGGAGATCTGTATGCCAAGTGTGGTTCAACTCTATTGTTGTGGTAGTTCAGAAGGCTCTTTGAACTATACATCCCAACAATTCCCAAATGTCAGGAAAATAACCCCAAAACTCTCTGGTTATGGGAGTTCTGTATGCCCAGCTTATTCAATTCCATTTTTGTTGGAATTCAGAATGCTCTTGGATGGCAGAGGAACTATAAATCCCAGCAACTGCAACTCCCAAATGTCAAGATTCCTTTTCTCTAAACTCCAACCATTGATCAATTTTGGGCATATTTAGTATTTATGCCAAGTTTGGTCCAGATTAATAGTCATTTGGGTTCACAGTGCTTTCTGGATGTAGGTGAACTACATCTCCCATAAATCACTGTCAATTCCTCCCAACTTCCTCCAGTATTCTCTGTTGGTCATGGGAGTTCTGTGTGCCAAGTTTGGTCTAGGTCTGTCATTCGTGGGGAATCTCAGTGGTCTGTTGAATTCAGTCAGAGCTGAATTGGTTGAAGGTACTGCAAATCCCATCATCCGTTGCCCATACTCCCCCAAACATAATTGTTTTTGTGATTAATCACTAGGCTTTAATTATGTTCAATGTGTAGCAATGAAAATACATCCTGCATATTAAAGATTTGCATTAGAATTCGTAAGAGTAGCAAAATTATTTATGAAGCAGCAACGAAAATATGGTTGGGGGTCACCACAACACGAGGAACCTTATTTAGGGGTCACGGCATTAGAAAGGTTGAGAACCACTGTGTTAGTGTCATTTTGGGTCATTTTGGTTGGTAGTGTGCCCCAGGATTGTGTAAATGTAAAAAATGTGCCGTGGCTCAAAAAAGGTTGAGAAACACTGGCCTAGGGGTGCAAGCCAAGGGGGGGCGCAGTTCACGGACCAAAAAAAAAGTTGAAATAAATAAAAATGCAATGTGCATGGAGATGAGGAAGGAAGGATACCGGAGGTCCTCCTTTTCGGCGCCGCCCCTGCCCCTTCCTGAATACCAGCTCCTGCCTCTGATATTGCTGCGTAAACGGCGCATGCGCAGGGGCTCTCAAAACTGGCATCGACGTTGACAGGAGGAACAATTAACTCCCTCGATGCCGACAGCATCCACTTGCTGGCTCCTTCAGTGCAAGTACAGGAAACTCCGTTGCGCAGTCTGCGCATGCATGCCCTAACACCATGAAAGCTGGTATTCCTCCTCCAACACAAGGAGGAGACTCCTCCTTACTGGAGAGACAAGCGCAACTGCCGGCTACGGCACATGCGCAAACCCCAGTACAGGAGAGAAGCCCAACGCGACAAGCCTTGGTTTCGGAGAGAAACGCGACATCAGTACAGCTGCTGACTACAACGCATGCGCAATCCCCGATACCGGGTAGGAGCCAAGTGCCTCAAGCCCTTGTATCGGCGAGGAGGCTCCTGCCCCCATGCCTGCATCCATAGTGCCTGCCCAGAGGGAAACTCCAGTGGCGGACCTAGTGGGGCCACACCGGGAGAGCTGGATGCGGGGCCCTAAGGGGGGTGAGCGGATGAAAGGATGTGGGGTGCGGGGTGCGGTAGAGGTTGGCTTAAAGGGGGCGTGATCCCAAAGTGTGGCCTAGGGCGCAAAAAGGTGTTTATCCGGGCCTGCAAATTTTGCAAGGCCCCAACATTGAGCTAAGGGGTCAGGACCCCCAGTTTAAGAAGCAGTGGTGTAGATTCCATAATCACTGTGCAAAAGAATGTCTTGGTTCCAAATATTTCCATGAACTCCAGCAGTTTTGTATTGAAGTCTAGTAAACATTTTGCTCAACTTGATGGCCACTCTTTTAAAAAAGGTTTTGTGTCTCCTGCTGTAACCCATGCAACACCCTGAAAGGGTGTGTCTTAGAATTACAATGTGCAACTACAGTACCTTTATTGACATAGAACGTATAACAATTGGTTCAGGAGAAGGCATCTCCACCTACTTTTTTGCAATAGTCTGTAGCCCCCTGCTGGCCAATGTTATTCATATCTAAAATCTCTCGGCATTACTTCACGAACGAAGATTCTTAGGAAGGACTCATCCCACGCTTTCTACAACCGCGTTGATGACTAAAAAGGCCAATCTGAGATAGGCAAGTCCGGTTGCAGAAAGCACAGCAGAAAGTCTCCTTGGGTGAAGTTGTTTCCAAGTTGCGGTTCTTTCTGCGTTGTCGTTTCTCTTCGAGACCCATTTGGTGTGACTTCTCGAAAGAGGCCGCAGCATTGTGGATAGTGCGTCTCCATGCCTCCCGATGTGAGGCCAGGGTGGACCATTGTTGGTGATCAATCTGGCCGAGCCTGAGATATTGTTTCAGGGAGTCCTTGTATCTCTTTTTGGGGGCACCTCTCTTGTGCTGACCCGTGGCGAGTTCACCATAGAGTAGTATCTTTGGGAGGCAGTGGTCCTCCATCCTAGAGATGTGCCCTGCCCAGCGCAGCTGTGTTTCTCAATAGCATGGCCTCAATGCTGGTGATCCCTGCTTGCTCAAGGACAGCAACATTCGTCACATAGTCAGTCCAGTGTATATTTAGGATTGTGCAAAGACAGCGCTGATGAAAGCATTCGAGGAGTCGTAGGTGTTGGCGATAGGTGACCCATGTTTCAGACCCATAGAGGAGAACTGACAGTACGATAGATCTGTACACACTGATTTTGGTGCTTTGCCTCAGGTGCTTGTTGCTCCAGACTCTTTTGTGAAGCCTTCTGAATGCACTCTATGCCTTTGATAATCTGTGATCTATCTCTTTGTCAATCTTGGCGTCTGAAGAGATGATGCTTCCCAGGGAGGTGAACTGCTGAATGGACTTAAGCACAGATGTGCCTATGCTGACGTGGGGTTGGTGGTGTTCTTCCTGTGGTGCAGGCTGGTAGAGGACTTCCGTTTTCTTCAGGCTGATTTCCAGCCCAAACAGCTCTGCAGCTGCTGCAAAACAGGACGTGAGACGCTGCAGGGCTGCTTCTGAATGGGCGACAAGGGCAGCATTGTCAGCAAAAAGCAGCTCACGGACTAGATAGTTTAGAGTCTTAGTGCGATCCCTCAGACGGCTTAAGTTGAACAAGCTACAGTCAGTACGATAGCGTGTATATATGGCGCCATCTTCTTCGAGGTCTGTCGTAGAGACATGAGGAATTGAAGTTGGAAGACACCACAAGGGCCATCCAGTCCAACCCCCTGTTATGCAATAAAATTCGATCAAAGCACTCCTGACAGATGACCACCCGATCTCTGTTTTAAAACCCCCAGAGAAGGAGACTCCATCACACTCGGAGGCAGCATATTTGAATGTTGAACTTCAACTCTGGAGACTGTGGCTTGAATCCCCGTTCTGCCACAAAAATGTGCTGGGCGGCCTCTCTCAACCTTGAAGGAAGGCCAAAGAAAACCCTCTCTCGACAAGTCTTGCCAAAAAGCTGCTTTGAATCCCATCTGGGATGAAAGCAAGATATAAACCCAATAAATCAATCCGAAAACCCAATGCTATTCCTTAGAGTCACTCACGACACCGAAGCTCAACTCTCCAAGAGCAGAACGCTGAGCACACAAGGAGGTGTTCCTTATCTCGACTGCAAAATGTTTCCAGCTCTGGCCGGAGAGGCTCCTGGAGGGTTCGTTGCATGAGGTCATGTCTTGAGATTTCATGCATTCCTGGAGAATCTGTAGTTTCACCCGTTTTGGAAAAACAAAGACACGAACAGAGTTAACAAGGAGCCCAAAGCACCAGTGATTCCTTTTGACAGTTGGAACAATTCTCAATGACGTTTCCTCCCAGTTATTTGCAGTGCAAATTGGTGCTGGAAACATGTTTTCAATTTTTTCAGAGTAAAGATACATTTCGAAGATTCATCGAATCAATGGAATCAGGCCCGGATTAACACCTTTTTGCGCCCTAGGCCACACTTTGGAATTAGGCCCCCTCTACTACCGGCCCTGAAGTTGTTGTTTGGGATCTGGGAAGGGAGGGTGGGGCCCAAGCCGCGCCTGCCTTTCCTTCCTTCCTCGCCCGGAGGCTTTGGTGCCGTGGCGGCATGGCCATCTGCCGGGGCTGATTAGGATCCCCACCCCAGGGAGGGAGAGTAGTGGGGAGAGGTCTGGGGGCTCTTCCTTCCTTCGGGGGGGGGCTCCCTGGAGATAGATAGAGAGAGACACCCACCCGTCTCTGTCTCATTCAGGGCCGCTGCTCCTCCTCCTCCTTGGTTGCAATCCGTGGCTCAGGGAGAACCCCCCTCCGTGGACTTCGGCCTCCAAGCCGGCCCTCGCCTTCCCATTGGCCGAGTTCATGGAGCCACACCCGCCCTGGAGGGAGGGAGGCTCCCCGATTGCCGGCTGCTGCTCTTCAGCTTTGATTGATGGGTGTCACAAGGTGGGAGGCAGGGCCAGGAGGCGAGCTCTGAGGACTCACTCCTGGCCCCGCTTACTCACTGCCTCCCAGGGAGGGAGAGAGGGAGGGAGGGGGAAAGGGAGGGAGTGATGTCACCCTGGGAGACAACGGAGCAAACAAGGAAGGCGGGCCTGGCGGAGGAGGAGGGAGGGAGTGACGTCACGCTGGGAGGCTCCATCCCCGGCTGAGTAGCGGGGAGGAGGGAAGGAGGAAGGGAGGGAAGCTGCTGCTGCTGCTGCTCACCCTGCATGTCATGCCTTGAGACCAGACTCGGCCCTCCCTCCCTCTGGGGCCTTTGTGCTTCAACTCCCGCCATTCCCAAGGGCTGGCCACGGAGGTGTTTTTTTTTCAATTAACATTTGGGGGGGGGGTCTGTGAATTGCGCGCCCCTCGGCTTGCGCCCCTAGGCCATGGCCTAGGTTGGCCTTATAGGTAATCCGGACCAGAATGGAATGAGACTGAATTTGGGTGGTGCGAGAAAGACATGTTACCATGGCATTTAGGTTACTTTAGTTTGTGCAGCCCAACACACAGCCCTTAGCCTTCCCATTCTTCATTTCCAGGCTAAGGGAGTTCCATGGAAAGCCTTTTGTGGGACCAATTCCCCTCTGAGCAACGTCCTCTTACAGAGGAAGACTGGGCTGAGGTGCAGCTAGTTAGTAGCCAGCTGCATTAAATCACTACTGACCAAGAGGTCATGAGTTTGATGCCAGCCCGGGTCGGAGTAAACTAACTTGCCGTTGAGCTATGCAGCTCAGAAGACAGTTGCATCTGTCAAGTAGGAAATTTAGGTGCTGCTTTAGGCAGGGAGGCTAATTTAACTAATTTACAATGCCATAAAACCTTCCAGCAGAGCGCAGAAGAACGAGAAAGTACTCCATCGAAGGACTCGGTGTCACAAGTGGACGGCGAAGCCACAGCTCCCCCTGTGGCCGGCATCGAGCATACCCCCATGAAGCCAGAAAAAGCTGGAATATGAAATTGTCTCTGTGTCTGTGGCTATACATGTTGTATGTCTAAATGGCATTGAATGTTTGCCGTGTATATGTGCATTGTAATCCGCCCTGAGTCCCCTGTGGGGTGAGAAGGCTGGAATAGAAATACTGTAAATAAATAAATAAACACATCAGGTTGGTATTGAAGATGGTACCAAATGCCTGGCAGAACACCATCATCCTTAGAAATTATGATATTTATAATCCGGAGTATATTGCGAGGGTGCAGGTCGATGGTCAACAAAAAGGCCTTGCCGTTTCGCCGGTAAGTTTGCTTGAAATGTGTGTATAGGGCTGATGATTCGTTCCCAGTCCTGAATCTAGAACGATATTATTTATTGCATAATTTGTGATTGTTCCAAATATTATGTGGGGGAAACGGGACGCGAATTGAGATTGAGAATTCAAGAACATCGTTCACAAGTATGATAACTTTAAGGTCCTAGTTCTTGAACGAATCACTCCCCAACCCCATCAGGACATTAAACTATCATTGCGCAGACGAGAATGTTTCTGGATAACGAACCTCCGAACAGAAACGCCTTTGGGGCTCAATGACCGTTTATCAATCAGTGAAATCCTAATATGAATTACACCTGAGTTAGCTTACTAAATTTAAACCGGCCTTTTCCCATTCTGTGTTGCCCGAGGTTTGGAATGCCAGTGGCTGCGTCCACTACAATGATCATACTTATGGCTGTATATTGGTATGTATTATTTTATGTTCAGCCTTATGTCTTTGGGATTATGTTCTCCATTGTAGGTTCTACTAGACTGTACAATTTTGCTAATATAGCATCTTGATACATAATTTTTATTATGAGATAAACCAGACCAGTGGAATACTTCGATGTTTGGATACATATAAACCGCCAGGTCCCGAGGAAGCCGAACTTACCGGCAAAATGGCAAGGCCCTTTTGTTGACTGTCGACCTGCACCCTCGCTATATACTCCGGATTATAAATATCATAATTTCTAAAGACGGATTATATGGCAAAATAATTTTTTCCGAGTTATATTGCCACGTTATTGATATATGATTTATGAAAGCTACTATCCATGATTTTCCATTTTAAATATTGATGCTCAAGATTATGGAAATAAAACAAAGATATTAATTATTGAATAGACTTTTTCTCCCGCGTTCCTTTTTCATTGCTTCTGGAGAATGCCCAACCTAATTTCTTGGAGAACACCATCATCACCATCAGTTTCTCACTTGTTAATCGCCCTCCATTAAAATGCTCCAGGCGATTTACATAAAGCAATTGCATTAAAAAAACATACAATACCAAATAGACTGCATTAAACATTAAAAGCTCTGCTCAAAAGCCAGGTCTTGAGTGCCTAAGCAAAGGGTCACAAGTCATGCATGTCCCTCAAGTGGGGAGGCAAGGAGTCCCACAAGACAGGGGCAGAGGTGGAGAAGGCCCCGCATCTTGTGCTCTCGAGGCGTACTTCCCTGGGGCCTGGAACATACAGTAAGTTTAGTTGGAGGAGTCATGGTGACCACTGGCGGCAAAGAGGGGAGAGCCCGTCTCTGACATATGCCGGCCCCTGGCCATAATGCGCCTTAAAGATCAGAACCAACAACTTAAACAGGGCCCGGGATTCCCTTGGAAGCCAGTGCAAGCGTCACAGAGTGGGAGTTATGTGGCATCGCTACGGTGTTTTTGCAAGTAGCCTGGCAGCCACAGTCTGACTCATGCGGATCCTCCGAGTAGTCGACAGGGGAAGGCCAACATACAAGGCGTTACAATAATCCAGTCTAGATGTGACCGTCACATGGATGATTGTAGCCAAGGCTTCCTCTGAGAGGTAAGGTGCCCGCTGTCTCACCTGCCGGAGATGGAGAAAGGCCTGCTTACTCACATGCGCGATCTGGGCCTCCATAGTCAACTGTGAATCCAGGACAACACCCAAGCTCTTGACAGTGGAAGATGGATGCAGGGGGGCACCATCGAAGTTGGGCAGGGAGGGCACCACTCCAGGTGAGCGGCCAGGCCACAAAATCTCGGATTTAGTAGGATTCACCTTCAACCTACTGGCACGCAGCCATCGCGATGCAGCCTCAAGGCATAAGGTGAAATTGTCTGGTATTGAGGTGACTCCAGGCTCCAGCCGTAAAAGCAGCTGGGTGTCATCCGCGTATTGGTGGCACTCCAGACCAAAGCTCCGCACGAGGCTGGCAAGAGGTCTCATGTAGACGTTGAAGAGGAGGGGGAAGAGGATTGCTCCCTGAGGCACCCCACATGAGAGGGGAGATCTGTCAGAGGTTTGAGCTAGGTACTCGACACATTGAGACCGGCCTCGAAGAAATGTGTCAAACCAACTGAGGGCCCCACCACGAACTCCCGCCAGAGGAAGTCAAATACCGTGTTTCCCCGAAAGTAAGACAGCGTCTTACTTTCTTTTCCCCCAAAAAAGTCCCACTACGTCTTACTTTCGGGGTACGTCTTATATAAAGTAAGACGTACCCCGTCGCCACGCCCACACCGCAGCCGCCACGCCGCCGCCGCCGCAACCGGCCCCATCGGCCGTGGCACACCTCCGCAGTGCACCTTTTTGCACGCGTGCCTTCCTGCGCCGCCGACCACGCACGCGCGAAACATCTACCGCCATAGCACCTGTGTAGACGTTTCTGTGCGCTGGCCGGGCGCGGTGCAGAAACATCTACAGGCGCCTTTAGCGCCTGTAGAGCGCTTTCTGCGCGCGCGCCGGCAGCGCAGGAAGGCAAGCGCGTCTGCCACTTTGGAGCCAGCACGGTATAGCGCCTGTAGGTCTCTGCACGCGATGGGGCAGGAAGGCACGCGCAGAAAGGTGCATCATGGAGGTGTGCCGCGCCGATGGGGGCGGCGGAGGTGGCGACGAGGTACGACTTACTTTCGGGTACGGCTTATATTAGCCGACCCCTGACACCCCGATACGTCTTACAATCGGGGTGTCTTACTATCAGGGAAACATGGTACTAATAAGGTCTATCTGAATGAAAAGCCAGTTTTTACCCAGGTCAGCCTGAGCAGTCAATGAAATCAAACCCCAACAGTGACCTCGTGCGCAGTGTGTTCTCTCCTGTTTCTGTGTGAGAGTTGAATGCAGAACATAGCCTATGAGTTTGTCCTTTGTTTTATCTTAGCCGTATTATATTTTAACATATGTTGCAATCTGCCTCAAGCATTGGAGAGAGGTAGGGATGAAATACATCCATAAATAAAAGTATTAGTTTTCAGGAGGGAATTCTGTAACTTAGGAGCAGTCACTGAGAAACTTTGGTGGATGAGGAAAGCATGCAACAGAGAATACAAAACAGCAGAAACATGGAAGGCTTACCCCCAGCATCACGGGTAACATGATCTAGAACCTCTTCACATGGGCTTATTTTTATTTATTTATTTATTTATTTATTTATTAACTTTGATTTAGTATACCGCTCACTCCGAAGCTCAGAGCGGTTTACAGAGGAAGCATGAGGACCAAGAATAAAAACAATTAACAGTTAAAACACATTAGTGGTGGCGATGGTTTTTTGCAAGTTTGGCCATGGAGCCCAATGGCTCCCATCAGACCCTGGAGAAGTACTTCTGGGGCGGCTCTTTGACTGAACTTTAAAAAATCCCTGCTGCTGCCATAAGTAAGCTGCCGGCGTAAGACAAGAGGCTTCCCATCTTTCCCATGAAATCAATGGAAAGATCCAGATTCTTCATGTTACCCCCGTGTGATGAGATGGGGGGAGGTGGGATGGTGCAAGGAGCAGGGCAACAGGTTCCCATGCCCCCTATCAGATTTGCCGCAATTCGTGGCAATCTGTGCAGGCCCGGATTAACACCTTTTTGCACCCTAGGCAACATTTTGGAATTACACACCTCTACCGCACCGCACCCCCCCATCCTTTCTTCCGCTCATCCCCCTTAGGGCCCCACATCCAGCTCTCCCGGTGTGGCCCCACTAGGTCCGCCGCAGGAGTTTCCCTCTCGGCAGGCACTATGGATGCAGGCATGAGGGGGGAGGAGCTTCCTACACAATGCCAGGGCTTGAGGCACTTGGCTCCTACCCAGTATCGGGGATTGCGCATGCGTTGTAGTCAGCAGCTGTACAGATGCCGCGCTTCTCCCTGATACCGGGGCTTGTCGCGTTGGGCTTCTCTCCTGTACTGGGGTTTGCGCATGTGCCGCAAACAAGTCTCCTCCTTGTGTTGGAGGAGGGATACCAGCTTTCATGGTGTTAGGGCATGCGCAGAATGCGCAATGGAGTTTCCTGTACTTGCACTGAAGGAGCCAGCAAGTGGATGCTGTTGGCATCGAGGGAGTTAATTGTTCCTCCTGTCGACGTCGACGCCAGTGTCAAGAGCCCCTGCGCATATGCCGTTTGTGCAACAATAGCAGAGGCAGGAGCTGGTATTCAGGAAGGGGCAGGGGCGCCGCCGAAAAGGAGGACCTCTTGTATCCTTCCTCATCTCCATGCGCATTGCATTTTAATTTGTTTCAACATTTTTATTATATATATTTTTGGTCCATGATCTGCGCCCCCCTTCGTCTTGCACCCCTAGGCCATGGCCTAGGTTGGCCTTATGGGTAATCCTGGCTCAGGCAATTCCAGCGGCACATATGGCAAGGTCACTAGTGTCTATCGGTTAAAGATTTTGCCAAGGCCAACCCGCCACCCACAAAGAAGCAATCAGTTACGTTACAATGACATGAGCACTTTTTCAGCAAGCACCCCAGCATCAGCACATATGAGACAAAACTACAGCCAACTCCACAATCACATCCTTCAGCAATGACAGTGGCCAGACAGCAATGGCCTGCTCTTGCCTCTGCTGAGGCATTTCCTTGCACGTCACTTGGAAATCTAAATCTGTCTTTGTTCCTTACCACGGCTGTTCTTATGAGCTCAGCAGACACAAAGGAGAGGGAGAGAAGATACATACCTCACCCACATAGCTCCTTCAGCAGCATGTGTGCGGGGGTAATGTGCCTTTAGGTTGCCTGTCAACTTATGGCAGCCCCATCAATTGCAAAGAGTTGGGGTTGGTTTTTTTAAGGCTAGGAATATTCACAGGTGGTTCTGTCAGTTCCTTCCTATAGCATCTGGTATTCATTGACAGTCTCCCATCGAGTTACTGGTTGGCTGCATGCCAGTAGATTGAGGGTGAATCCAGCAAAGACGGAGATGCTGTGGCTGGGCCGCCAGGTTAGTGGGAAGGCACGACTGCCTAGCTTGGATGGCGAGGCATTACGCCCAACATCCTCAGTTAAGAGCCTTGGGGTCGTTTTTGACCTGTTGCTGTCGATGGAGGCCCAGGTCTCCAGCGTCAGCAAAACCGCCTTTTTCCATCTGTGGCAAGCTAGGCGTCTGGCCCCCTACCTATCCAGAGATGACCTGGCCATGGTGCTCCAAGCCACGGTCATCTCGAGACTGGACTACTGTAACGCCCTTTACATTGGCCTGCCCTTGTCAGTGATCTGGAAACTTAAGCTCGTCCAGAATGCCGCTGCCCGACTTCTCACTGGGGCTCCAGTGAGATGTCACATAACACCCATCCTCCAGCAGCTCCATTGGCTTCCGGTCAAGCACCGGATCACCTTCAAGGTGATGGTGTTAACCTTCAAGGCCTTGCCTGGCCTGGGGCCGCTGTGTCTGAGGGACCGTCTCTTCCCCTACAAACCCCAGAGGTCACTTCGATCCAAACAAATGAACCTCCTTGAAGTACTGACCTTCAAAGCACTCCGTCTTACATCGACCTGGCGCAGAGCCTTTTCTGTAGTGGCGCCGTCAATCTGGAACACTCTTCCTAGCGATGTACGGGCCATGCAGGACCTTCTCTCCTTCCGCAAGGCCTGCGAGACTCACCTTTTCCGGCTAGCCTTTGATTCCTAGGCCAGAAATCTTTTTAAGCTAGTTTAATATGTATGCTTTTACCTCTGTGTGTTTTACCTGATTGTAAGCCGCTCTGAGCCCTCGGGGAATGGCCGCGTACAAGTCCAAATTGTAATGGTCTGTCGATTAGAGCTAGTGTTGCTCTTATCTCATACCCTTCCAGCAGGATAATCTCCACCAGGTGGTGGCCTTGGAGACATGCACAGAGCTGGAAATGTGCCTTAGGTCACACCACACCAACATGAGTAGCACTGACTGGTATATTGCTGACTCAGGCAGGATATGATGCAACCTTTCCTGGACATTGGAGTTGCTGAGTCAGAGGGGATGATGCAACCTCTGCTGGGCATTGCATGTCATGGGGGTTGGGCCTTTGAGATGATGGACAGGTGATGGGGGTGTGTTTTGTATATAAGGTGTGTTTGTTCCTTGTGATGCCAATTCTGGCATCAAAAGCGTTATACCTTCAATAAATCTCGTGGGATCGAATTGCTGTCTGCGCGTGGTCCTTACAGAACATTGGAGCGTTTCTCACACCAAATAATAAATAAATAAATAATAAATACCTGGGGACCTGCAGAGGAACACCTCATATGTCACTGCTCAGACATTCCCTTGAAGAAGAGAATATTCCAAGTGTGATTGCTCTTCATTACTACAGGCAGTCGGCACAGGCAGATTTTAATGAACTAAAAGTAATTAGTTGTTATTTCAAACCAGTAACCCTGAAGTTCACACCCCAAGGGTCCCCTTAGTATCAGTGTCACATTTCAGATGTCTCAGATTCATATTCTTGAAGGTGTGGCAGAGACAGACGTACACATAGACGCCTGTTTTCTTTAATTATTGCACACAGCTCTCCTGGGCAAGGGCTGAAGATCGACCCAATGAGCGAAAGAGTCAAAGAGAACAGTCAAGGCATACAACAAGGACTGCCAAAGGCCCAGATGAAGACGAATAGCAGGAACCTCCAGTGACTGACTTCAAGGGAGTAGGGACTGAAGGAAAGAGCAGATGGAATCTGAACCTTCACAAGGGGAAGGGGTGGCACGCGCTCACTCACTTTTTGCACACCAGTTTTGGTTTTATTTTTAAAGCAAGGAAGCAAAGAAAGAAAGGCAAGGCGTTTTCTTTTCTTTTCTGATGTTCTGAGAGGCCCCGAGAGTCTTCCCCAAGATGGTGCGTGTCTTTGGGGTGCCCGCGTGGAGCTGACGTCACTGCACCTACACCCCCCAAACGGCCGTGGGACGACTGAGCAAGCATGGACACCATCCCACCCCCGGCACCACTTCCGATGATCGCCGTGGAGCTCTGGGAACTGGCGCTGGGGCAGTGGAGCCCACCCAGAGTGTTGTGGGGGCGGCACTGACTTCCCCTGGATACGGATCCCAGCAGAACCGTTTGGGGAGTGGGTTTCGGGAGTTGGAGACGAACGGCAACATCACAGCCTGTAGGAGGAGAACTAAAGAGGCAAATGACTCCCCTATATTAGGGTTGAGAACTGAAAAGGACATTCAAGTGCCACCTCGGAGTTGGTTGAGGTAGGCAGGATTTCCCTGGGTACTGGTTGTGGGGGTCGGGAGCAGGTCAGGTTTAGCCCTCCCTACTGCTCGAGATCCCCGTGAACAACTGGGCGCCACTGTCTGATACAGAATGCTGGACTAGATGGGCTGAGGTCCGATTCAGCATGGCTCTTCTTATGTTCTTATGTTCTTGAACTCCCTAAACCACCCGTCTGACCACCCGCCTCGTGACTTGCCCCCTCCTCCTAGAAGACCGACTCTCCTTGGGACTCACAAGGTTTGGAGGCCTGCCCCTTGGATCTCACCTTCCCTCTCGGCCCCCCAAACATCGATGGGCCTCACCTGAACGGCTGATTCTAGCCCCATTGTTGTACTTAGTGCTGTGTGTTTGTCGCTAGTATTAGGTAATGATCTGTTTTTTATTATTTCTATATTGTAATTGTGTCATGCCACTGTTGTAAACCGCCCCGAGCCCACGAGTCTATAAGCACGAAGTAATAAACAAACAAATAAATAAATGAAGTAATAAATAAATAAATAAACGTTTCCCAGTTTTTATTTTATAACCAATTCCATATGATTGTGCTTCTTCAGCTAGAAATTATTGGAAAGGAAGCCGGCTGTTTTTGCCAGGCGCAAGACAGAGTCACCAGGCTCCACAAATGGCATGTGTTTTGAATTGGCCATGGACTCTGCCTGTGACTTGATCAATCTCAGAAATATTGATTTGGATGGAAGCATGGTCCTTTGCACGAAATTATCCGGTTAAAAGGCAAGGCGTGTTCAGATTAGAGCTGTTTGTGCAAATAGGTACCAAGCCCTGGCTTTTGGGAAAGCAGTGCACACAAACGGACGCACACCATTTCGTCATTGAACAAAGGGCACGCGTCCAAATTAGAAGATCCAGAAATGCTGACTTAAGAAATAAAAGCACATGAAATTGAGTCCTGAAAGTAAACACAGACTCGCTGTCTGGAATCCGAGTCTGGGGAAGAAGAGTTGCTTTCTGGCTCCAGATGATGGTCGCCTTTCTGAATCTGAGAAGCTGGCGGCCAAAATAGCGGAAGGGCCCTTTCCTTAATGGAACTTGATGGGCCCTGAAGAGAAGCCCCCATCCTTGACGTCTGGAGAAGAACGGGGACTCTAGCCATGAATGTCTGTAATGTGTCTTACCATCTCATTCTCTGAGTCAGTGTTTCCCAGCCAGTGTGCCGTGAGCGATCATCAGGTGTGCTGTGGGAAATTGGAACCTCCAATACCATTTCTTCCCCCTTCTGCCGAAAACCTTTTCTTCTCCACTCGGGCTCCCTTCTTCAAAAGCCTCGCTCTGCTCGCTTTGCCTTGCTTTGCTCACGCTACTACGCAGACTCGCCCCACGTCTTCCCCCCTCCCCCCTTCCCTCCTGAACACGCTCACGCTGCCCCCTCGGATCAAAATGGCGGCAGAAGCGGCAAGAAAAAGTCAGTGTTCAGCAAAAGAGGGAAGAAAGGGCGCGAAGGGGAAGGGGGAGGAAGAGGTCTCTGTGGAAAGCTGGCATGGGCAAACTTGGACCTTCCAGGTGTTTTGGACTCCAACTCCCACCATTCCTAGCATCCTCAGGCCCTTTTCATTTCCCCCCCTCAGCCACTTAAGTAGGAAAGTGCCTCTGGCTGTTAGGAATGGTGGGAGTTGAAGTCCAAAGCACCCAGAGAGCCGAAGTTTTCCCATGCCTGTTTTAGGGACCTTAAAGTGGTGAGCCTCCTTCCAACATTGTGATTCTGGATAGAAAACAACAACATAACATAACATTTTTTGAGTCCACAGTGCTTTCTTAATGTAGGTGAACTACAACTTCAAAACTTAAGGTCAATTCTTAAGCAAAACCTTTCAATACTTTCTGTTGGTAATGAGAGTTCAATATGCCAAGTTTGGTTCAATTCCATTGTTGCAAGAGTTCAGGATGCTCTTTGATTGTGTGTGAAGGAATTCTTTCGTTCTTGGTGAAAAACAGGAATTGTCCTTAATGACCTTGTTGACAAAGGGCCATGTGCAGATTCTATCCATGAGAAGTTTCAGCCTTCTGGATGGTAAATAAATGAAATAACAGTAGCCATGTGCTGGTTTCTGAGGCCAACAGTGACAGCCGGTTATGAAATATGAAATATAGTTATGCCAAAGGTTCTATAAGCCAAAAACGAGACTAAACTCTGAGGGTTTGAGGCTTATGAAACGAAAAGGGGTCTTTCAAAATGGGGAGAGGGGAAAGAAAGGAAACCTCTCCAAACCAGAAAGAATCCTCTGTTATGCAAATTGTTTCAATGATTGGATTAAAGGATGCAGCCAGGAATGTGGTCATCATGATCTTGAAAAACAACAGCTGAGTCACCTTACCTTCCTCATATTATTTTACACATGGGGAGGGGGAAAACATGCAGGAAAATTACATAGGAGGGTTTCAGGGGAATATCACCAATATCTCATAATTATTTCATATGCAAGGGGTGGAAAGAAAGTCCATATGATCTTGAAAAGCATCAAATCCATATGCTTTGGGGAAAGTCCATTTGTGTCCTAGGGAAAACTGTAAGAGAAAAGTCCTTTTTGCTAATAGCCAGAGGAGAGTCCAAATACATGGAAGTCCTTGGAAAACTATGTCTTCAACACACTCTGGGCTTGCCCCTGTTGGCCTGTCCGCATGCAACTCCGTGCACAAAGAGTCCATGGCTTAAGGTTAAGTGAGGCAAGAAAACAGAGAGGTAGAAATGGCTGGAGGTCTTTTGATGCCAAATCCCAGCCTTTGGTGCTAGAGATGCCAGACCACATGTGCAGGAATGTTGGAACTCCCTGCTGCAGGTCAAGCCAATTAGGATGCAGATGGGCTCTTTCTGGGGCTCGCCTTCAGCATGTTGTGGACTCCACGTTGTATCTCCATTTCTGAAGACTGGCTCTACACCTCGTGGTGCTACCCAGTCTTCTGTGTGCCCAGGGGGAGTCTCTCATCTGGTATCAGCCATGCAGGTTTTAGCCTGCCACTTTTGGACTCTCGCTTTCTGAGGTGTTCCTGCAAGTATCTCTGTAGGTCTTAGAAATCTATTTCTGGATTTAAGGCATTGGTGTGCTGGCTGGTATCCAAACAGAGGATGGGCTGGAGATGTCTTGGTCCTTTTATTAATGGCTGCTACTTCCTGACGGTGGTACAGTACTGGCTAAACAGTATAGTTGCTCCAGTGGTGTGGGACCTAAACATCCTGTGATAATGCAGATAATGCCACATCCACGGTTTTAATGTGGGGAGATGTATTCCACGCTAGGCATGTATACCCAGCAGCAGAGTCGCAAAGTGCACGGGCAGATGTTTTCACTGTGTCTGGTTGTGATCCCCAGGTTGTGCCAGTCAGTGTTTGTATTATATTGTTTCTAGCACCTACTTTTTGCTTGATATTCAAGCAGTGCTTCTTGTAAGTCAGAGCATGGCCCATAGTACTGACTCATGACAATTAAAGGGATGTCAAATGGCATTAATTCCACCGTGAAGGCAGACTGTGCAGCTAAGAGCAGAGCTTGCATCCCAGTCTACATTAATCTACAACTCTCGAGGATTGTTTTGCAGATGTGCTGAAGCAGGTTTTTTCTGGGATCCTTTCCCCTCTGGCCCTGTATATTGCTTATTTTGAGCCCAAGGTTTTAACTTGAAGTGAGGCTTGCAAAGTGGATGCGGGTGTTGAGACTGCGTGTCTTGTACGTGCCCTTGAGAGATGTGATGTTTTGAAGCAATGTTTGTGAGCAAAATTCTTAGGACCCATGAACAGACCAGCTCAGGCGTGGGCAATTTTTTTTCCAAGGGGCCACACGAGAGCCAAAAAATATTATGGAGGGCGGCACCTAAAGGCTGAACTACATTCTAATCTACATTATTTATTTATTTACTATATTTACTATATATTACACATCATTAATATTAACATATTAATATATCAAGAAATATTCATATATTATTAGTATTAATATCATAATTATTATAGTATATATATATAGACATAATAAAATATTGAAATTATAATATAATATAACATTAGAACATAAGAACATAAGGAGCCATGCTGAATCGGGCCTCAGCCCATCTAGTCCAGCATTCTGTGTCACACAGTGGCCCACTAGTTGTACACGGGGATCTCTAGCAAAAGGAGGGCAAAACCCTCACCTGCTCCCGACCCCCACAACCAGTGCCCGGGAAAATCCTGCCTGCCTCCATCAACACAGAGGTGGCACTTGGATGTCCATTTCAGTAGCTACTGATTCCCTTGGTATCCATGAATCTGTCTAATCCTGCCTTGAAGCTGTCCAGGCTGACCGCTGTCACAACCTCTTCTGGAAGTGAGTTCCATAACCCAATGACCCTCTGGGTGAAGAAATATTTCCCTTTATTAGTCCTAACTTTCCTACCTTGGAGCTTCAGGGAGTGCCCCTAGTCCTAGTGTTGGGTGACAGAGAAAATATTTTTCTTTATTCACCTTTTCTATCCCATGCATGATTTTATACACTTCGATCAAGTCACCTCTTAAACGCCGTCTTTCAAGGCTGAAAAGACCAAGGCCTTGCAACCTGGTTTCATAAGGGAGCTGCTCCATCCCTTGGATCATTTTTGTCGCCCTTCTTTGTACCTTTTCCAGTTCCGTTATATCCTTCTTGAGGTGCGGTGACCAGAATTGTACACAGTACTCCAGATGTGGCCTCACCATAGATTTGTAGAGAGGCAATACAACATTTGCCGACCTATTTTCGATTCCCTTCCTGATCATGCCAAGCATAGAATTTGCTTTTTTCACTGCTGCAGCGCACTGGGTTGACATCTTCATTGAGCTGTCCACCAAAACCCCAAGATCCATTTCCTGGTTTGTCTCAGAAAGCTTTGATCCCATCAGTTGATAAGTGTATTTGGGGTTCTTTGCCCCGATGTGCATGACTTTACACTTGTTTAGGTTAAAATGCATTTGCCACTTTGTTGCCCATTCACTCAATTTCGAGAGATCTTTCTGGAGCTCTTTACAGTCAGTTTCATTTTTAACTACCCTGAACAATTTAGTGTCGTCTGCAAACTTTGCTACCTCAGAATTCACTCCTACATCCAGATCATTTATGAATACATTAAAAAGTAACGGACCCAAAACTGAACCCTGGGGTACGCCACTTCTCACCTCTTTCCACCCAGAGAAGTGTCCGTTTATTACCACCCTTTGTTTCCTACAGTTTAGCCAGGTTCCAATCCAGGACAAGACCTGTCCCCTGATTCCATGGCTGAAGAGCTCATTTAGGAGCCTTTGGTGAGGGACTTTGTCAAAAGCCTTTTGAAAGTCAAGGTAAACAATATCGACTGGGTCCCCTTTATCTATGTGTTTATTTACACCCTCAAAGAATTCTATCAAGTTAGTAAGACATGATTTGCCTTTGCAGAAACCATGTTGGTTTTCCTTCAGCAATGCCTGTTCTTCTATGTGCTTAGTAATTTTTTCTTTAATAATGGTTTCCATCACTTTGCCTGGAACTGAGGTTAGACTAACTGGCCTATAATTTCCTGGATCACCCCTGGATCCTTTCTTGAAGATCGGAGTTACATTTGCCTCCCTCCAGTCCTCGGGTACAGTGCCTGATCTTAGAGAAAGGTTATATATTTTGGCTAGAATTTCAGCAATTTCACACTTGAGTTCCTTAAGAACTCTGGGGTGGATGTCATCTGGCCCTGGTGATTTGTTGACATTTAGTTTAGTAAGGCATGTGAGAACATCTTCCTTGTTTATCTCTATCTGGTTTAATTCATTTAATTCCCTCCCTGAAAAAACTGACTCAGCTGCAGGCATTTGTTGTCTGTCCTCCTGTGTGAAAACGGAGGCAAAGAAGTCATTTAGCCGCTCAGCAATCTCCTTGTCTTCACTTATTGTCCCTTTCTTACTATTATATTATATTATTTATTATATTATTATCATAAAATTATTATTATAAAATAATAATAAAAACCACTAAAATAAAATGAAATTCAAGAAGACAAGGTGCGAACCAAGATGGAGGCTGACATCCTCAAGAGAGGAAGGATCCCAAGATGGAATGGCCCAATGGACCCAGCCCAGAGGATGGCAAAGCAGACCCAGCCACCACCGCAGCAGAGCAGAGCAGGAGACGATCAGAGGCTGCAGGCGTTCCCCAGCTGATCGCCCTGCCATGGAGTGCCTGCCATCCCAGCTTTGGAGTGCCTGCCATCCCGGGAGGCGATCCAGGCCTGCAGCGGGAGTAGTCGGCGATCTGCGGCGGGTGATCGCCCTGGCGAACCGGAAGACGATCAAGTCTTCTGGGTCGCTAGGACGATCAGCCGCCGCAGCTCGCCAACTGTTCCCGCTCCAGGTCCAGATCGCCTCGTGGGATGGCAGGCACTCCAAAGCGGCCGCTCCTCCGATTGTTCTCTGGAGCGGCGGGCTGTCTGCCAATGCAGGCCCCACAGCCCACGATGGGATGGCAGCAGCGGAACCCCTTCCTCTTGGCCCCGCCCCTGACACCCTTCTCCCTGGGCCGGACAGAATCGGCTGCTAGGCCGCATCCGGCCTGCGGGCCGTAGGTTGCCGAGGTCTGGGCTAGCTCATCATGCCAGCCAGGGTCTCAGCACTAAGGAAGATGTGAATAAACATGCTAATCCTCCCTCATCTTGGCTTTCTTTGGTTGTTTTGTTCATATATTTAAAGGGGAGAGGGGATTTGGTGACTCATAGGCAGAAAAGGGGGCTTCATTCCGCCAAACTGAGATGTCCATTACAGTGTTGAAGTCTCCCTCCCCCCCCCAGCACACAGACAGATACACTTGCTTAATCTATATTAGGGCTGCCCAACAGGCTGGGGGGGCAGACCTCCGCCGCGGCGGCGGGAGAGAGGGCGAGCCGCGGGAGAGGCTCGGCCCCCCAGATGATCAATGACTGGAGGTCCGGCCCCTGGGCCAAAAGATGTTGGACAGCCCTGATCTATATAAATAAAAATGTAATATTTGTTTGTGGGACACCAAATTTGGACACGACGCACTTATCAGGCCAACAAGTGACCGACATTATGGGATAAAGAAGTCATGTGTGGATCTCCAAAGTGAGCCAGGGGGTTCTGATACTTGCCATCAGTCTAAAAACCCTTCTTTAGCTTTAATTTGAGCCTTTGAAAAAGGACGAGAGAGAAAGAAATTTCTGCCTCCCCCTCGAGGCTGATTCCATATCTGCTGGCTTTTTCTCTAACCTCAGTAAATCTAAACATTTGGGCAACGGGTAGATCTCCATCATGAGTGCCAGGCTAGATGGCTAATGTTTAGACTAAGAGGAAGTCTGGGGGAAATGAATGGAAGTGACTCAGGAACGGGCTGGTCCGAGGCAGACCTCTGGTTGAAACCTGAACTGAAGTTCTTGGGGTTCCTTTGGCTGAAGAGAGAGCTTTCGCCATTGTTCAACGTAAAGCTCATGGCCCCAAGGGGTTAGCTGATCTTTCTCTCTGCCTGCGTCCCGCCTAAAACTCATTCTTTTTCAGACAAATTTGATTACTTGATTGCTATTTTTGCCTTTTGTGCTTTTGTCTCGACTGTAATTTGGCAATTCTGTTTGATTGATAGGTTATTGATATATCTTGTTTTTATGAACCCCATTATGTTTGGAGTGTGAAACTTGGGTTCATGCCCTATCTATTTTATTTATTTATTTGTCATATTCCTATACCGCCCCTCTCAGCCCGAAGGCGACTCGGGACGGTTTACACAAGGCAGTCTCTGCCCTTCAATCAAAAACATGAGTAACAAAACAATGACCATATAACAACAATTAGCAATCTCAGCGCCATGTTGAAATCATTTTCCGTCACGTCGTTGTCATCCCATAGATCTAATTAAACCGTTACATTTCATCAGCAAATGCCTGCTCAAACAGCCAGGTCTTGACTTTCTTGCGAAATGTCAGGAATGTCGGAGGAGGAGGGGCCGAGGAGCCACCACTGATGTCTCTAAAGAGGCGTTCCGCCGAAAAGCCGCCGGCCTTTGGAGCCACCACTGAAAAGGTCCTGTCTCTCGTTGAAAAGATTGCAAACGCCGCCTAAGACTAGCGTCGAAACCCCTTGTAGATTTAAACTGACCACTGACCACTTCGTTGTGAAGACGCAGCCTAAAGCATGCATCCCACTGTGAGAGGATCTTTTTTCAATTTCACTGCCACCATATTAATTCTGGCTACCGATGTGAGGGCTTTGATAATAAACGACTTCCACAGATGTTGTGTTGAAAGTGTTTAACAATTTATTCACAAATGGGTACAATGCTTGGTTGGTTTCAGACTCCAAAGAGGTACACACTTGTATTTCCAAACTAATTTAACACTGGGGTATAACTTCCCCTGACACTGGGGTATAATTTTGCCTGATACAGTTAGTAGCACAAGTGCCAGCAGTTCCACTACTTAACTGCTTACTACTTGTTACCCCCAACCCTAACTAGGACTAAAACCTGTCCCACACACTTGGGTTTCCCTAAACCCCACACACAGAGTTGAACTGCACACTTAGCAAACCGGCAGCCAGTGGAGCTGGCACAACACGGGAGTTTATTTATTTATTTATGGCATTTTACCCCCGCTCTTCTCAACCCCGGGGGGGACTCAGAGCGGCTTCCAAAAGGCATAATTTGATGCCTACATCACAATTGCAGTATAAAACACAATATAAAACCCTCCATAAGGAGTTGTATGCTCTCTGAATGCCGCTCCTGTTATCAACCTGGCTGCTGTCTGTTGGACTAGTTGCAGCTTCCGAACAGTCTTCAAAGGCAACCCCACGTAGAGAGCATTGCAGTAATCTATACGGGATGTAACCAGAGCATGGACCACCCTATCTATCTATTAGGTTTGTTTGATCAAAAAAAAAGTTCAAAACTTGTTTCGGATGTCGGGGGCGCTGGTGGTTCAGATCTAAAGTCAATTCCAATTTTCACAGAAAAAAAAAAGTTTGAAACTTCAAAACTTCTGAGACTTCCGAATCCTTCGTTAATGGTTTCAAATTGTTATTTCCTGTTTCATTGGGTGGTCTTTACTTTGGAAGTAGTTGTTTTACTCCAGAAAGGGCGGAGAGGGAAGCAAAAACAATTCCACAGCTTGTGCAGAGGATGGAAATCCGACCGGACTCAGTACCCGATTCTCTCCATCAGTGCCTTGAGGCTGCGACTGATGGCTAAGATCTAGCTGGTTGAAGGTGAACCCATCGAAGACGGAGATCTTGTGGCTGGGTCACCCAGGTGGGGGAGAGTGCCGGCTGCCTGCCTTGGATGGCGAGGCATTATGCCTGTCATCATTAGTCAAAAGCTTGGGGGTCCACACTTTTTCAGCATGCGAGCTACTTATAAAACAACCAAGTCAACATGATCTCCCTCCCCACTACAAAAATGTGAAACAGATAACACAATATCTGCTTTGAACTGGGTTTTTTGAGTTCACACTGCCATATAATCTGATTCAAAGGCGATAATATGGGATTTTATTCAACTGTGTGGAAAGGACCAAAGATAACCCAGGGCTGGCAACACTTGGGCGGCGTCAGGACTGAGCCTTCCTCCCGCCCTGCCTGCGATCTACCAGGACGCCCTATGCAATCTACCAGTAGATCGCAATCTACCTAATGAGCACCCCCGAATTAGACCCATTGCTGACTGTGGAGGCTTAGGTCTCCATGGTCAGCAAAACCGCATTCTTCCATCTGTGCCAGGCTAGGCGACTGGTGCCTTACCTATCTGGGAGTGACCTGGACACAGTGATCCAGCCGACGGTCATCTCAAGATTAGATGATTGCAACGCCCCTTACATTGGCCTTCCTTTGAGAGTGACCCGGAAACTCCAGCTAGTGCAGAATGCAGCAGCTTGACTACTCGCCGGGTATCCGGCGAGATGTCATATTACACCAACCCTGCAGCAACTGCACTGGCTACCGATAGAGCACCGGATTGCTTTCAAAGTGCTGGTTTTAACCTTTCAGGCCTTGTATGGTCTAGTCTAGGGCCTGCGTACTTGAGGGACCGCCTCTCCCCACATGTTTCCCAGAGATCACTGCGATCTGAAGAGCAGAACCTCCTTAGTGTGCCATCTGTCCGGACATACCATCTGTCCTCAAACAGGCAAAGAGCTTTTTCGGTGGTGGCGCCGACATTGTGGAACGCCCTGCCCGATGAAGTGCGGGGAATCAGAGAGCTGTCCTCCTTCCGAAGGGCGTGTAAGACGACGGCCCTCTTTCGCCAAGCGTTCTCACTTGAGTAAAGCCGTAACACCTTTTGCTGTTAGTCTAAATTCAATTGTAGTTGGAAAGTAGAGATTTTAGACTTAATGTGTTTTTTTTTATTACTGTGCTGTGTTTTTATATTGTTGTAAACCGCTCCGAGCTTCGAGAAGGAGAGGTCTAGAAGACGAAATAATAAATTAATAAATAAATACATTTCCTGCCCCCTGCTCTTTTTTTAACCCACGTAGGACACCTGCCTTGTCTGAATCAGCCAGTCTAATCTTTTTTCTCTGTAAGCCAGGGGTGCTCAACTAGTCGATCGCGATCGACTGGTTGATCTTCGGCCCTCATCCAGTCGATCTTCGGGCCTCACCTGCCATGCACGCACTCCCGCGCGCTCCCGTCGCCACGCGTGCTCCCACCTCCGCAGCGCCTCCTCCACCCGCGGGACACTGCAGGAAGGAGGAAGCGGCAGCGGAGGCTGCGCAGCTGCCCCTGGACAAGAGAGAGGCAGGGCACTCCCTCCGAAGGCCCCGCCTCATGCTCCCTCCTTGCGAGCGGAGGAAGCGGCGCCCGGGCAGAAGGCGTGCTCGTGCTGCTGCCTTCCACCCAGATCGGCGCGGCAGGGCTCTGGCGGCAATGGAGAGGCCTGCAGGGGAGGCGAGGCCTGGCGCGGCTCCCTTCCCCCGCCGCCTGGATCGGAACGGGAGCCGCGCCACGCCTCGCCCCTCCCCCCGTAGACCTCTCCATTGCTGCCAGAACCCCGCCGCGCCGATCCAGGCGGGGCTCCCGCGGCGATGGAGAGGCGTGCAGGGGAGGCAAGGCGCCCCTCCCACCTCTCTCTCACCCGGGTCCGCCATTGAGCCGGGCGAGAGAGGGGCGGGCGGAGAGGAAGGCTAGGTCTGTGGAGGAAGGTGCGTGCATGCACACGCTCGTGCAAGGTGCGCTGTGCAGAAGCTGGTGCGCTGTGTTCACGCATAAGGTAGGTGATCTTTTTGACTTGGGTAATTTACAAGTAGCTTGCATGCTGGAAAGGTGTGAGCACACCTGCTGTAAACCACCAGAAAGATAAACCGGAGCATCTCACATAAGTCCTGCCCTACATTAACCTGTTTGGATATCTCTTAGGTAAGGAGGGGGCTCATGGGAAGAGTAATTGAAAGTATGTTAGAGAAAAAGTGCTTATCCAGCAGGGTTTAATTCACCGGGGAAAAGGAATCAAGAGTCAGCAGCAATTTGGGTTAGGTTTATTCATGAAGCTTCAGGGGAAACCTGCATTGGCCCAAACAGTCGAATCGTAGCTCCACGGTAGACCATGTGCTTTCATTAAGGATCTCCTGCAACGGGACAGAGAAAGGCCTCAGCTTGAAACCTCTGGGAGAGGCTTCCCTGCCTGAGAAGGAAGGCAGCGGGGCAGCGCTTTGATTTGGGCAGAGAAACCTATACCCAGGCAAGCAGTGGCTTTCTCTTCTCTCTCGGCATGACTTCGCGAACGAAGATTCTTAGGGAGGACTCATCCCACGCTTTTTACAAGCACGTTGATAACTAAAAAGGCCAATCTGAGATAGGCAAGTCCAGTTGCAGAAAGCACAGCAGAAAGTCTCCTTGGGCGATGTTGTTTCCAAGTTGCGGTTCTTTCTGCGTTGTCGTTTCTCTTCGAGACCCGTTCGGCGTGTCTTCTTGAAAGAGGTGGCAGCATTGTGGATAGTGCGTCTCCATGCCTCCCGATGTGAGGCCAGGGTGGACCATTGTTGGTGATCAATCTGGCCGATACATATCACTAAACCATACACTATTGAAGGGGCAGATCTCTATGCTGCAGCAATTACAACATGTGTTTTAGTAAACAAGTATCAACGTATATTTGCAATAATCATAGTGTTATACAGCATCACAATATCACTTCAGGTGCAATGTGTTACATATATCACTAAACACAATTTAATACAAAGCCCTTACACTCAATAGCTGGCCTATAATGACGCAAGCATAGAGTCTAAGTATCCCTATGAAGGATCCGGAGGTCATTCACTCACGGATCAAGACCAAGTGGCGTGGGGAGCCTTGGAGGTTGGAAGAGCTGGCAGGCTGCTGGGTCGGCAGGTGCCTACGGCAAGAGGTAAGCTCAACGCCAAGGAGGCCGTTTCGCGTATCCACGCTTCCTCAGGGCGCTGGGGTCTTCTAGCCGCTCCTCCCCAGGGTTGTCGTCATCAATTCAAGACACAAGGTCAATACGAGAGGTTGCTGGGTATGGAATTGCATACCGTGAACATAATGCTACATAGTCAGTATACAAAGCAATAATAGTACAATCACAAGATTAACAGAACACATAATCAGAACAGTCAGTACATACCGCGTTAGCGCGTCTTCATACATATCGCTGATGCAAGTATCCTCCCGGGCTGGAAGCAGCACCGGGCTAAGGGGTTGGTTGGCTTTAATAGCGCATGAGCTAATCTAAAACAGGTGAAGTTACAACAGCAAAGTTTGGACAGATAAAGTTTCGTTTAATCCGAACGGGGACTCGCATGACAGTAATAAAATCCATTTTCTTTCAGTTATCAAAAGCACCTTTTGTTTATCGCAATGCGGAGGAAAGTGTACCTTTTCTAACCCTATTATTTTTAAAGTAAGCGGATCTAGTTTCATCTGGGAACAATGCTGGTAGAATTCTGACTCTGTTGAACCGTGATGTGTATTAGCAGTTTGTTACTGTGACATATTGTTTGTGTATTGGATGATCAATCTGGCCGAGCCTGGGATGTTGTTTCAGGGAGTCCTTATATCTCTTTTTGGGGGTGCCTCTCTTGCGCTGACCCGTGGTGAGTTCACCATAGAGTAGTATCTTTGGAAGGTGGTGGTCCTCCGTCCTAGAGACCTCGTGCCCTGCCCAGCGCAGCTGTGTTCTCAATAGCGTGGCCTCAATGCTGATGACCCCTGCTTGCTCAAGGACAGCAACATTCCTCACATAGTCGGTCCAGTGTATATTTAGGATTGTGCGAAGACAGCACTGATGAAAGCGTTTGAAGAGTCGTTGGCGATAGGTGACCCATGTTTCAGACCCATATAGGAGAATAGACAGTATAATGGCTCTGTACACACTGATTTTGGTGCTTTGCCTCAGGTGTTTGTTGCTCCAGACTCTTTTGCGAAGCCTTCCAAATGCACTCTATGCCTTTGCTAATCTGTGATCTATCTCTTTGTCAATCTTGGCACCTGAAGAGATGATGCCTCCCAGGGAGGTGAGCTGCTGAATGGACTTAAGCACAGACTTGCCTATGCTGACGTGGGGATGATGGTGTTCTTCCTGTGGTGCGGGCTGGTAGAGGACTTCCGTTTTCTTCAGGCTGACTTCCAGCCCAAACAGCTCTGCAGCTGCTAGCAAGCTTGGACGGTGGCAGCGAGGTCCTCAGGTCATAGGTTTGGTTCGAGTTTCCTTCTCTTAGATGGTTGACCTTACAGGGTTAGACAAGCACCATCTGCCCGGGTTCGAAATTAGAGAAACCTATAACCAGACAAGCAGTGGCTTTCTCTTAATGCCGTGTCTTTGTGTGCTAGAGGGGGATCATCCTGAACTCATTGTAGTAACATCTGGTAGTCCATCTAGCCTGGCATAGCCTATCTGGCTTGGCAGCAGTTCACCCACACCTGTGATTTGTTGATGGCTGGAGATGCCTGGAATGGATCCCGAGACTCCCTGCCCACAGAACACTCTTTGCTACTGAGGCACCTACCCACCCGCAACAGGAGGTCACAACCTGGGACTCTTTACAGTCGCATGAACATCTGGGAAGGCAGTGAGCACAGCCGCTGTCCGTCTCAGAGGGCGGAGACATACAGAAGGAGCACACTGAATCTGGAAAGAAAGAAAGAAAGAAGGACAACGTGGCCCTGTAATTCTCACCAGTTTGTCAGTGACAGATTCCATTGTGGAGCTCGCTGTTCTTTCTTCTTATTTGGAACACCCTTGTCACTACGAATGAGCCACTGGTGAATTTAATGACAGAAGGAAGTTAATTGGCATAGATTTCAAATTGTGCCTTCCTGACTTTTTCTCTCTTGCGCTTTAACAATAGAAACATCACATTTTGTTGTTGTTTATTCGTTCAGTCGCTTCCGGCTCTTCATGACCTCATTGATCAGCCCACACCAGGGCTCCCTGTCAGCCACCCCCGCCCCCAGGGTCTCCTTCAAGGTCAAGCCAGCCACTTCAAGGATGCCATCCATCCATTTTCCTTGGTTTTCCTTTTTTCTTCCATTTCCCCAGCATCATTGTCAGGCCCGGATTAACTTTTTTTTGCGCCCTCGGCCACACTTTGGATTTATGCCCCCCCCCCCACACACACACACTCACCCACCACTCAGACCCACACTTGGCTGGCTTTGGCCATGGTGCCTCCGGAGCAGAAGAGAAAGGCGAGTAGGCACCGTCCGCCTCCAAGGTCCCCATGCATTCCCACCGGCTGGAAAGCTCCGCTGTGCTCTGAAGGTCTCCTCGGGAGTCAGGAGGCTTGGGGAGAGCGCAGCGGGTGCAAACTCGCTCCAAAGGTGCACACGAGAGAGAGAGCAAGAGAGAGAGCGAACGCGACAGAGACAGTGCGTGTGTGAGAGAGAAAGCGCACGAGAGAGAGAGCACATATGTGCAAGAGAGAGAGTGCACGAGAGAGCAGGCCCGGATTACCCATAAGGCCACCCTAGTCCATGGCCTAGGGCGGCAGCCATGGGGGGGGGGGGGGGCAGCAGGTACGGACCCCCCCAAAAAGTTTTTTAAAATCCAAAAAAAAGTTTTTTTTAAAGTGCACATGCGTGCGGTGGCGGAAGCGCCATCCACGGCCGCCCCCGCCCCCCTTTGCTCTGCTCCCCTTGGCTCCAAAGGCTCTCCCCCCGCCCCTGGCTCCACCCTGGCTCCGGCTTTGCCCCCGCCTCCTCGCTGGTGCGAGGAGGAGAAGGAAGGAAAGACCCACCCCCGGAGCCGATGCCGCACATGTGTGGCAGGGGCCCCAAGGGTGGGGCCTCCGCACGGCTTCTCCCTCCCTCCTAAAGCTGTCATGCCGGCCTCAGAAGCAGCCGAAATCGCCCTTTTCAGGCCGGCATGGTGGCTTTAGGAGGGAGGGAGGAGCCGCGGGGAGGCCCTGCCCTTGGGGCCACTGCCGCGCATGCGTGGCATCGGCTCCGGGGGTGGGGTTTTTCCTTTCTCCTCCTCCTCGCGCCGGTGAGGAGGCGGGGGCGAAGCCGGGGACAGGGTGGAGCCGGGGCGGCGCCTTTGGCCTAGGGCGCCAAAAGGCCATGATCCAGGCCTGAGTGAGAGAGTGTGTGTGAGCGAGAGAGAGAATGCGTGCGAGATGGAGCAGAGACTTTGCCGGGAGAGGGAGTGAGGGAGGGGCATGAGAAAGGGGGAAAGAGGGGCGCGGACCAGGGGTTTTTTTGGGTCCGTGATCTGCGCCCCCCTCTCGGCTTGCGCCCCTATGTCATGGCCTCATTGGCCTTATGGGTAATCTGGGCATGATTATTGTCTTCTCTAAGCTGTCTTCTCATGATGTGGTTCATCTTTGCCTCTGATATTCTTCCTTCCTTGCAATGAGCAGTCGGGCTTTATTTCCTGGAGTATGGACTGGTTGGCTCTTCTTGTGGTCCAAGGCGCTCTCAGAACCTTCCTCCCAACACCACAGTTCCAAAGCCCCTCTCTTCCTTCGCTCAGCCTTCCTTATGGTCCAGCTCTCACGTCCGTATCGCATTCTTAAATGACTAGAGATACACTTGAGGATGGTGGGAGTAGACCAACAACATCTTGTACATGAATATTGTTTCAGAAATGACAAAAACAGATGGTTGGATTCATATTTTACAAAATATAAAGGATTTTCATGTTGTATCTTATTTTTTTCTTTTTCTTTTTTTGTTGCAAAGATTTTATTTTATTTTGACAAGAGAAGAGTATTTCCAGGTATGTTGTATCTTCATACATTAAAAAAATCTGGGTATTTCATTATGGGTATTTTAATGTATTCTGCATACATTAAAAATGGCACAAAATGACACTCTAACACAGTGCAACGCTGGGGTGGCGGCCTGCTGGGAAGCTGATGGGAGTGAGAAACCTCTGGAGGGAGGGGTGGAGCCAGGCAATTCCATGCCCCGAAACATGGAACCTAAAAGAGCTTCTCCAGCCTTGAGGGGGTAGTGCCAAGGCAGTGGTGGCAGAGCCAGCACAATGCTGGCTTGGCGCTGTCCCCTCAAGGCTGGAGAAGCTGTGGGAGAGCTGAAGCTGGGGGGAGGGGCGGAGCTATGCTGTGCCATGCTCTGCCCTCTCAACCCAGCTTCAGCTCTCCCACAGCTTCTCCAGCCTTGAGGGGGCAGTACGAGTGATGGGCGGGAGTCATGGCTCCCATCCCCGGCACTGCTCTCCACCATGACTCCCGCCCTTTGCTCGCTGAAGCTGCGCGGGGCTCCTCCTCTGCGCGGCTTCAGCGAGCGAGGGGTGAAAGTCATGGCAGGAGTCATGGCGGATTGCAGGCTGGCTGGGGAAACGGCCGAAGGAGGTGGTGCCCCGGCCCCTTCTTCTTGTTCTTTGCCGCCGCCCGGCCTTCCTCCCCCAAGCAGCAGGAGTTCAGCAGGAGGAGGGGGGAAGGAAGGGGGGCAGAGAGCTTTTCTCGCGGCACAGCAGGAGGTCCGTCGCGGCACACTACTGTGTTTCCCAACAGCGGTTGGGAAACACTGTCCTAGGGAAGGGTGAGCATTCCTGAGGTCTTTGTTTTGCTTGAGAAGATTTAACCTCACTTTCCGTCCCTGTGAGAATTGGATTTTGGACTGGATGATATGAGTCTACACTGCCATATAATCTGGTTCAAAGCAGATGATCTGGATTGTCTATGGCAGTGTTTCCCAACCAGTGTGCCATAAGCGATCATCAAGTGTGCCGCGAAAAACGTCTCCCCCCCCCCCTTTCTCCCCCTCCTGCCAAACTCCTGCTGCTTGGGGGAGGAGGAGGAGGAGGAAGGGCCGGGCGGCGGCGAAGAAAAAGAAGAAGGGGCCATTTCCCCACCCAGCCTCCAATCGAGGGAGGGAGGAGGGAAGGGTGACGTCGCTCGGGCCCCGCCCCCTTCTCAGTGGCAGAATCTTGCTCGTGCCTGATTGAGTCATGGCGGGAGTCATGGCGGAGAGTGGCCCCCGTCCCCAGCACTGCTCTCCGCCATGACTCCCATCCCTCGCTTGCTGAGGCCGTGCGGAGGAGGAGGAGCATGAGCAGTAGACGGGCTTCAGTGGGTGGGGCTGAAGCCTGTCCACCGCTCATGCTCCTCCTCCGCGCGGCCTCAGCGAGTGTGGGGCCAGAGTCATGGCAGAGAGTGGCGCCGGGGACAGGGAATTGCCGCTTTCTCCCTCTCCCCCGCTGCCCCTTTCGCCCGTGAGCCGCTATCTGTGGCAATGGAAGTGGCTGAGGCTGGCGGCGGGACCCTGGGCCAGAGCCTGGGCTTGGTGGCGACCCTCGGCCTGCTCTACTGCCTGAGGGGCCCGCTTGCCAAGTGTGGTCCAGATCCATCATTGTTTGAGTCCACAGTGCTCTCTGGATGTAGGTGAATTACAACTCCAAAACTCAAGGTCAATTAACTATATGTATGACTGTGTTAGAGTGTCATTTTGTGTCATTCTGGTTGGTGGTGTGCCCCAGGATTTTTTTAATGTTAAAAGTGTGCCGCGGCTCAAAAAAGGTTGGGAAACACTGGTCTATGGCACTGTGGAAGGGGCCTGAGATTAAGTGTGTAAAGATGGTTTGAATAATGCATTTGCTGCGTTGTCGAACCTTTTCCTGGCCGGAATCTCTGGGTTGCTGTGAGTTTTGGGGCTTGTATGGCCATGTTCCATATATATGAATGAGGATGCCTGCCATACATGCCAGGAGAGAATGCTTCAGGAACATGGCCATACAAGCCCCAAAAATTCACGCAGCAAATGCATTATTCAAACCATCTTTACACACTTAATTTCAGGCCCCTTCCACAGTGCCATAGACCAGTGTTTCCCAACCTTTTTTGAGCCGCGGCACACTTTTAACATTAAAAAAATTCGGGGGCACACCACCAACCAAAATGACACAAAATGACACTCTAACACAGTAAAGAATGGTTGGGGGTTGGTGGCCTGCTGGGAGTAGCTGCTGGCTTCCAGATGCTCCATCAACCCAGAATTGGAGGCAGGGGAGGTGGAGTAGGAATACTGGTCCGGGACCACATCCCCATAACAGCTGTACAGACCCCGGAGATCATTGGCATTGAGTGCCTGGGAATTACCCTAAATGCCAAGGAGAGCCTGTCAATCCTTTTAATCTATCGCACACCTGGGGCCCCGAGGGAGAGTACCTTCAAACTACTTGACCTTGTTGCAGACTGGACCCTTAGATCGTCAAGACTCATTGTGGTAGGGGACTTTAACGTTCATGCAGACATGATTACGTCGTCTCCCCTAGCAAAGGACTTCATTCATTCAATGGATACTCTAGGTCTCTCACTAATGGAATCTGGCCCCACACACCAGGCCGGACACACCTTAGACCTAGTCTTCGGATATGGGCTAAAGACTATACCACAAGCAACAACGAAGGTCCCTGGTCAGACCACTTCACCCTGAAGGTTAACATCGAAATCCCTCTGCCACCAAGGACAGATCCAGAACCTATCCTGGCGCGGCAGAAGAGACTCATGGACCCTACCAGATTGGCGTCGGCCTTAGAGTCCGTGGAAGTCCCTGGAGGTACCCTTAACGATCAAGTAGAAAGGTGGAATGCAGCCCTGTCTAAGGCTATCGACCAAATAGCCCCTAAACGCCTCTTCCGACCACGCAGATTCCGCTCCCCGTGGTTCACTGAAGAACTGCGGTTACTGAAGCGCAAACGGAAACAACTGGAGAGCGCCTGGCGGCGGAAACCTAGCCAGACATCAAGAACAGCCTTCAGAAACATGTGCAAGACATACGAGCGGGCTACAAAAGAGGCAAAGAAAATTCATAACACCTCCCTAATAACAGCTGCGAGATCGCGCCCAGCGCAGATCTTCAGGATCGTCCGAGATTTGGTCACCACTAATCCACAGCCAAAACCCAGGGACACTCCAGCCATCTCAGCAGAGGAATTCCAGGAATTCTTCATAGAGAAAATCACCGCTCTTCGGCTAGACCTGCCATCCGTGCCCGATGATACGAGTGAGAGGGTAAAAGGACCACATACACCAACTAACCAGAAATTTGACCACTTCAAAGCTCTGGACCTGGAAGCAGTCAAGAAAATCATCTCCACAGCACGGGCAACTACCTGCTCCACGGACCCTTGCCCTTCCCATCTAGTTAAGGACTGCGCAGAGGAGCTCTCGGTCCCCTGATGCAGATAATAAACCCTGGAGCAGGGAATCTTCCCGGATGCCCTGAAAGAAGCCTTGGTCCGCCCACTCTTGAAAAAAGCCAACCTGGACCCTGCGATGCCAGCGAACTACCATCACGTCTCAAACCTCCCGTTTCTCAGTAAGCTGATCGAACGCGGCAGCAACCCAGCTACAAAACTTCCTTGAGACCTCAGATGGCTTGGACCCCTTTCAATCAGGGTTTCGCCCGGCACGGGACCGAGACCGTCCTGGTGGCCATCTCGGACGATATCCGCTGCCAATTAGACAAGGGAGGCTCAGTAGTTCTGGTACTATTGGACCTTACCGCTGCATTCGACACGGTGGACCACGACCTGCTGACACGACAACTTGCCACCATAGGGATACAAGGAGCAGCTTTAGCTTGGATTAGCTCCTTCCTGCGCGGACGTAGCCAGCGAGTTGAATGGCTAGGCCAAACTTCTAGGAAATCTTTCCTCGAGTGCGGAGTGCCCCAAGGCGCCATATTATCACCAACGTTGTTCAACATCTATGTCCGGCCTTTGGCTGGTATAGCCCGGAGCTTCGGCCTAGGGTGCTACCAATATGCCGATGACACTCAGCTCCTGCTGAAGCTGGAGCCTGGCGCAACTTCGGTGCCCGAAAACTTCACTCGAGGTCTGGAAGCAGTAACAAAATGGCTCCGTGCCCACAAACTCAAAATAAATCCATCAAAGACGGAGATCTTATGGCCGGGCCACCCAGAACCACCTTTCCCACTGCCCCCTTTGAAGGGAACCATTGATTCCATCCCCTCAGTAAAGAGCCTTGGTGTTATCCTGGACTCCAAATTGTCGATGGAGGCCCAGGTTGCCTCCACGAGCAAAAGGGCCTTCTTCCACCTGCGCCAAGCGAGACAACTGGCGCCCTACCTCCCGACGGAGCGCTAGCTACAGTAATCCATACCACGGTTACATCACGGCTGGATTACTGTAACGCCTTATATGTGGGTCTGCCCCGGTCACTAACCCGCAGGATCCAGATTGTGCAGAAGCGCGGCCGCCAGGCTTCTCACAGGAACATCGATGAGATGCCACATTACACCATCCCTGCAGCGCCTGCACTGGCTGCCCGTTGAGTATAGAGCCTTACATAAGACCTTGACCTTGGCTTTCAAAGCCCTACGGGCCGGGGCCCAACATACTTAAAGGACCGCTTGCTGATGCCTGCCTACTCAAGGACACCGCGGCCGGCAAACAAGAACCTCCTTTGCGTCCCGGGCGTGAAAGAGGCCCACCTGGAGGCCACGAGACGGAGATCGTTCTCCATTGTGGCCCCCGTTCTCTGGAACTCGATGCCACCGGACCAGAGAGCCTCCCTCGACCTGCCCCAGTTCCTGACCGCTCTAAAGACCTGGCTATTTAGGAAAGCCCATGGCTAATGCAGAACCAGGAGCTCAACTACCTGAGCCTGGCCCTTGCATTTAACCCCTAAATATTTTAATCTAATTTTTAATATTTTTAATATTTTTAATTGTTGAATTGCTATGTGTAAGTCGCCCGGAGCACTAACGTGGAGGGCGACTCAGAAATAATAAAGTCAGTCAGTCAGTCAGTCAGTCAGAGTGCCAAGCCGGGGAGGGGGCGGAGCCAGGCCGTGCCATGCCCTGCCCCCTCCCCCCGGCTTCAGCTCTCCCAGCAGCTGTTCCAGCCTTGAGGGGGCAGTGCCAAGGCAGTGGTGGCAGAGCAAGCACAATGCTGGCTTGGCGCTGTCCCCTCAAGGCTGGAGCAACTGCTGGGAGTCCCGAAGCCGGGGGAGGGGGCAGAGCCAGGCCGCGCCATGCCCCGCCCCTCCTCCCAGCTTCAGCTCTCCTACAGAGGAGGAGCATGAGCGGTGGACGGGCTTCAGTGGGCAGGGCTCCTCCTCCACGCGGCTTCAGCGAGCGCGGGCGAGAGTCATGGTGGGAGTCATGGCGGATTGGAGGCTGGCTGGGGACACGGCCGAAGGAGGCGGCGCCCGGCCCCTTCTTCTTTTTCTTCGCCACTGCCCGGCCTTCCTTCTCCTCCCCCAAGCAGCAGGAGTTCGGCAGGAAGGGGGGGGGGAAGGGGGGCAGAGAGCTTTTCTTGCGGCACAGCAGGAGGTCCGTCATGGCACACTAGTGTGCCACGGCACACTGGTTGAGAAAGACTGCCATAGACAATCCAGATCATCTGGCAGTGTAGACTCATGTCATCCAGTCCAAAATATATATAAAATGTGTGTGTGTGTGTGTGTGTGTGTGTGTATGTACTGTATGTATACACACACACACACACAATGCCTGCTTTTGAAGAAAATGGTCTTTCTCCAGCCATTCAAACAAAAGGTGGTCCCTTCCTTTCCCCAGGCCTGACCTGCTTGATCCCAAATGCCCCCATGCCCCCTCCCCAGGGCTCCCCTTTGGGCCTCTCCTTCACCTGCTTCTCACCTTGGGCCATTTGGCATGCTTGTGTTGTACGTGTGGATATGGCATTGGGGGGGGGGCTCAATCTGGGGAGAGGTCCCATGTCAATGTGAAGGCCATGCCCAAGGGTGTCAGGGCGAGTGGGCGTGGGCGCCCTCCTCCCTCCCTCCCTTGGCTTCCCTTCTGGAGCCGCGGGGGGGCTCTTGCCTTGTGGGCTGGCTCGCCTCCCCCAGCCAGGCTGCGGCTCAGCCAATGGGAGCGGCGCCTCAGGCCCGACCCTCCGCAGTAGTGCCCACCCCTCCTCTCTCCCCTCCCTCCCTCCCTCCCTCCTCCCCTTGCGAAGGAGCCATCCCCGGAGGAGCAGCCTCGTCCCCTCACGGCGGGTGTGTGCCTCTCCAGGGGGGCCCCCGCGCGCCGCTCGCTCCCTCCCTCCCCCCCCCCCCCCGTGGGCACCTGAGCGGAGCGTCGGCGATGAAGAGCGGCAGCAGAGGCAGCGCAAGGAGCAGCAGCAGCAGCAGCCGCCGCGGCATCGGGAGGAGCCGCCCTCTCGGGCCCCGCCTGGGCCCAGCCGCCCTCTCGCCCTGACGGGGAGCCCGCTCTCGCAGCAGCACCACCCCCCCGGACTAAACACCCTCCCCCCCCCAAGCCCTGCCTGCCCTTGGCTTGGCAACGCCCCTCTGCCGCCGGCTCCCCACGGCGGGGGGAAGGGGCGCCGCGCCGGCAGGAGGCATGGGCTGCATCGGGTCCAGGACTGTCGGTAAGGACGGGGGCACGGGGGGGGGCTTTGCTCGCAGCTGGGGTGGGGCAACACCTGGCTGCAGCCTGGGAGGAGGAAAGAGGCAGAGGGGTCAGGCCTCCTGCCCTTCCTCTCCTGCCTGGCCCTGGGCATCCCTGGGCTTCCCTTCGCCCCTTGGCTGTCAGCTGTGTGTGCACCCCCTCCCTGATTTGGATGCCATTGGCCTTGGTGCTTCCCAGGAGAGGGATCAGGCCTCCTGCCGCTTCCTCTTCCCCCTCCTCTTCTTCCTCTTCCGTTTCCACTTCCTCCTCCTCACTTACATTGCCCAGGGCATCCTCCTGCAGCCTGGGAGCAGGAAAGAGGCAGAGGGATCAGGCCTCCTGCGGTTTCCTCTCCCCCCTCCTCTTCCTCCACTTCCTCGCCCCCCCACCCCCCCTCTTCTTCCTCCTCCCTTCTTGCATGGTCCAGGGCACCCTTCCTCCCTTGCCTGGCAGCTCTGTGCAGGCCCCCAGCAGCCTGGGAGCAGGAAAGAGGCAGAGGGATCAGGCCTCCTGCCTCTTCCTCCTCTTCCCCCTCCCCCTCTTCTTCCTCCACTTCTTCCTCCTCTTCTTCCTCTCTTACATCACCCAGGGCATCCTTCTGCAGCTTGGGAGCAGGGAAAACTGCCTTTTTCCTGCTCCCAGGGATCAGGCCTCCTGCTGCTTCCCCCTCCTCTTCCTCCACTTCCTCTTCCCCCTTCCTCCTCCTTCTCCTCTTCCTCCTCCTCTTCTTCCTCCTCTTCCTCCTCTCTTGCATGGCCCAGGGCACCCTTGGGCTTCCCTTCATCCCTTGGCCGGCGGCTCTGTGCATGCCCCCTCCCTGATGTCTGCAGCCTGGGAGCAGGAAAGAGGCAGAGGGATCAGGCCTTCCTCTTCCTCCACTTCCTCTTCTCCTCTCCTTCCTCCCCCCTCCTCCTCTCCTCCTCCTTCCTTCTCTTCCTCCTGCCCTTCCTCTCCTGCCTGGCCCTGGGCATCCTTGGGCTTCCCTTCGCCCCTTGGCTGTCAGCTGTGTGTGCACCCCTCCCTGATTTGGATGCCATTGGCCTTGGTGCGCCCAGGAGATGGGTGGCACCGCATTGCCCCCCCTGCCCAGGGTCTCAATGGATCCTTTGGACCCAAAGAGGCAGGCCTGCTCTGGCAAGGCTCCTTCCTGCCAGCTGATACTCCTCCCTCCCTCGCTTTCCCCCAGGTTGTCCTCCCTCTCACTGCAGTGATGGCTGCACATCGCCCCCCCCTCCCCCTTCCCGGTGCCCACGCCTCGGCAGAGACCAGGCTCCCTCCCCCCTCCCCCAAGACGAGAGCGGTGCCAAGGGCAGCCCCCCCTTCTTTTGTTCTCGGCTGCCACGGAACCAAGTGGCACCCATCTGCCTCTCGCCTAATCCAGGTTTATGGGCTGCTAGACTCAGGCCTGCCACCCAGCGTGATGCTTCCCCCCCCCCCCACTTCAAAGGAGGGCCTTTCCTTGAGAGGGGGTGCACAACATGCCAGGCTGTGCGTGCCACTCTGCCAGAGATGTGGGCTTTCTAGTAAGAGGAAGGAGAGAGCATGATCTTGGCTCTATCTATGCGCCACAGCCCGGCAGGATGTCCACGCAAGGCCCAGCCGGTTCAGCGCAAACCCTCTTTCACGGGAGATCTCCTGACGTTTCGCCCACATCTCCTGGCGTCAGTTAGTGGCCAATGTGCTGCTTTGGTCCAAGCTGTGTTTGGTCCATGAGATCAATGACACTTTGGGTTACTGTGTTGTCAAAGGCTTTCATGGCTGGAAGCACTGGGTTGCTATGAGCTTTCTGGGCTGTATGTCCATGTTCCAGCAGCATTCTCTCCTGTCGTTTCACCAATATCTATGGCACGCATCCTCAGAGGTTGTGAGGTATATCGGAAACTAGACAAGTGAGGTTGATATATCTACTAGCTTGGGGACCCGGCCTTACCCGGGTTATTTGAGAAAGGCATTGTTTGCCAGTGCTCCCAGTTTAATGTAGGTCCAATGTCAGCTGAATTCAGTAGGTGTGGGTGAACTACAACTCCCATATGGAAGTCCCATCACCCATGGTCCATGCTCCTTCAGTCTGCACCACCATGTAGAGTGGGTCATGGTGGCTCTGTATGCCTAGTTTGATTGTGAACACTCATTGGTGTGGGTTGTAGTGGTCCCAGGAAGTGAGTGTTGGTACTGGAAATCCCATCATCCATGGTCTGTCATCCTTGAAACTGCACCAGTATGTAGAGTGTGTCATGGTGGCTCTGTGTGCCAGGTTTGGTCTTGTTCTGTCATTGTTGGGAGCTGCAAAGTGTTTTGGTCGGAAACTCCCACCATGGCTGACTGCCTCAGGCCTTTGCCTTATCCCCCTCTGGCAGTTTAGAGTGTCGGAATGTTCGTGTTGGCTGGCCAATTAGAGACGTTATGCAAATACTCCCTCACTGCCTTGCAGTGGTCTCAGGAGGTTAGTGAAGGTACTGCAAGTCCCATCGGCCATGGTCCACCTCCCCCCCGTCCCAACAGCACCAGGATGTAGAGTAGGTCATGTGGGCTCTGTGTGCCACGTTTGGTCTTGATCATTCATTGGATGAGGGTTGCAGTGATCTCAGAAAGTGAGTGAAGGTACTGCAAGTCCCATCATCCATGGTCCATCTCCCTCCCAACAGCACCAGGATGTAGAGTGGGTCATGGTGGCTCTGTGTGCCAAGTTTGGTCTTGATCAGTCATTGGATGAGAGTTGCAGTGATCTCAGAAAGTGAGTGAAGGTACTGCAAGTCCCATCATTCATGATCCATCCTCCCTCAAACCTCACCAGGATGTAAAGGGGGTAGTGGGAGCTATGTGTGCCAAGTGTGGTCTTGATCAGTCATTGGATAAGGGTCGCAGCAGTCTCAGTAGGTGAGTGGAGGTACTTCAAGACCCATCTCCTTTCCCGCAGTTCTCTCCCAGGCCCTTTCCACATTGCCCTTATATCCCAGGATCTGACCCCAGATCATCTGATTATCCCAGATATGTGTGGTCTCTATTGGTAACTGGATGAGCATCACAGTGGTCTCAGAAAGTGAGTGAAGGTACTGCAAGTCCCATCATCTGTGATCCGTCCTCCCCCAAACCGCACCAGAATGTAGAGTGGGTCTTGGGGGTTCTGTGTGCCAAGTCTGGCCTTGTTCTGTCATTGTTGGGGGCCGCAAAGTATTTTGGCCTTAAACTCCCACCATTCCTGACTGCCTCAGGCCTTTGCCTTACCCCGCTCTGCCACTTTAGAGTGTCGGAATATTGGTGGTGCTGGCCAATCAGAGTTCATTATGCAAATTCTCCCACAGTGGGAGCCAATCAGAAAGCTGCCACATATCCGCCCTTCCGCCCTACGCACCTCCGCATACATACATACAAACATTCTGTTTTATTATATACATAGATAGATAGATAGAGAGAGAGATGGGTTATTGTTTTGTATTTCTTCTCTTCCAATCCTCAGGGAAGTGGGTGAGGTCTGGTCCATTTCACTGCCTCCTGGCATTACATTCAATGCATGCATAGAGTCATAGAATCCTAGAGTTGGAAGAGACCGCATGGGCCATCTCGTCCAACCCCCTGCCATGCAGGAAAAGCACCATCAAAGCACCCCCAACAGATGGCCATCCAGATGTTGTATTCCGAGATCCTAATTGCCCTTACTAGGAAGTAACGCACATTGAGCTCTTGTTAGTCGTGTGTCACCATAGCCCTGGTTCTGGCTATTGAGATTGGCTTGGATTTTTTTTTCTAATTGTGTTTTTATATATTACTGTTTTTGTGAATTTAGATTGTTATATGTTTATTATGTTTTTAATGTGCTTTTATTTGTCTAACTTTGTAAACTGCCCCAAGTACCTTCGGGGAGATAGTGGCACGATATAAAAATAAAGTTATTATTATTAAGCATGCTCAGCATAATAATAATAATCTATGTATATAATAAAAGAGAATGTTTGCGGCGGTGCGGAGGTGTGGAGGGCGGGAGGTGCGAAGGAATATGCGTTTCGATTGGTTACTACTGTGGGAATATTTGCATAAAGGACTATGATTGGCCAGCCTCAGAACTCCAACACTATAAGGCACCAGATTGTTTCCATAAAGGACTCTGATTGGCCAGCCTCAGAACTCCAACATTCTAAGGCACCAGACAGAGGTAATTGGTTGACACTAAGACACTTTGCATTAAGGACTCTGATTGGCCAGTAAAACAGAATGCACTGAATGCTTGAGTAAGCCAAATTACAGTTTTTTTCCGTTGGAAACTGTTCATTTTCTGGGAGGTGCGGAGGTGCCAAGGAATATGTGACAGCGTTTCGATAGGTTGCCACTATGGGATTATTTGCATAAAGGACTCTGATTGACCAGCCTCAGAACTCCAACATTCAACAGCCAAAGACAGAGGGGATTGGTTGCCACTGAAATGGTATTTGCATAAAGGACTCCGATTGGCCATCCACATTCCAACATTCTAAGGCGATGCAGAGGGAAAAGGAAAGGCCTCAGGCAGTCAAACACTGCAGCCCACAGCAGTGACGGATTAGGACCAAACTTGGCACACAGGGGCCCAATGGCCCACTTCACAACGCGACCCTCACCCAATGACCACTACAGACCAAAATTAGCACACAGAGCCCCCTTGACCCATTCTACACCCTGGTTCTGTTTCAAGGAGGACCACAGATGATGGGACTTGCAATACCTTCACTCACCTTCCGTGATTGCTGCAACCCTCATCCACAGATTGATCAAGACCAAATGTGACACACACAGCCCCCATGACCCTCTCTACATCCTGGTGCTGTTTGGAGGGGGATGGACCATGGCCAATGGGACTAGCAGTACTTTCACTAAGTTCCTGAGACCACTGCAAGCCACATAAACATCTCATAAGAACCAACCTTGGCACACAACGCCTTCCTCAAATAACCCGGGCACCGCCGGGTCCCCAAGCTAGTAATAATAATAAAGTTTATATCCCGCCCCCTCTCAGCAGGCTTACAACATAAATAATACAATAAGCGCCGTACAGTAAATACATAAAATGGAATAAACCATTAACAACACATCCAAATGATATAACAATTTGAACAAGGAACCTTCTGCTCCTTTCCTTCGCTGCCCGTCCTTCTGCTTTTGGAAGCGTAACTACTTCAGCAAACATGGCAGGAGGCAACAGGAACTTGGTGTTAAGGCATTAAGGGGGCATTACATATTTTTCTCATCCATTGTTCCTGTTAAGAGGAATTATACTGGGTTGCTGAGTTTTCTCGGCTGTCTGGCCATGTTCCAGAAGCACTATCTCCTGACGTTTCGTCCACATCTATGGCAGGCATCCTCAGAGGTTGTGAGGTCCTGGGGCGGATCTTAATGGAGGCAAATTAAGCGGCTGCCTCAGGGTGCCACATGGGCTAGGGGCGCATCTGGCTGCAGCCACCATTGCTGTGGGCCGGCGTGCGGGTGCGACTCCAGGTGGATGGTGATGCAAAACGCACTCCACAAGGCCGAAAAGGAGGACGTTTTGCAGCCGGGGCGCAGCCTCCCGCCTCCAGCTGCAAAACGCCCTCCTTTTCGGCCTCCTGGAGGGCGTTTTGCATCACCATCCACTTGGTGCCGCACCCCCGTGAATGGTGCATGTGCTGAACTAGCTGGCCTGGTGCATGTGCACACTGGTGAGCATTTGCGAAGCTGCCCCTGTGCATGCGCAGAACTAGCTGACCTGCACATGCACACACCGGCGCACCACCTGTGCACGGAGAGTGAGGGGGTGCCAAAAGGTTTGTGTACCATTTGAAATTATCTTCGCCTGGCCGTGGTGAGGTCTGTGGGCAAAACGTCAGGAGAGAATGCTTTTGGAACATGGCCATACAGCCCGGAAAACTCACAGCAACCCTGTGACTCCGGCCATGAAAGCTTTCAACAAGAGTTATACTACTTGCCACTTGTGCAAGTACAACTGGCACTGGCGCAACTGAGGTGAGAGGTCCCCATCCTGGAAATATATCGTACATGATGAAAGCAGAAACAGAGGCATTTGAGTGTGTGTACGCATGCATTTGGCTGTGTGTCTATGCACACCTACTTCACCCCCTCCCTGAGATATGAAAGATGTGGGACTCCTTCTTCAGCTGTGATTTGGAAAGCAAGCCGGGCTGGGAAAATTCAGCCGACTCCCAAGCCTACCAGCATTGCTGCCTTAATCAAATTTGCAGTCTCCCACAGCTGCGTTTTGGTGGCGGGGCCCTTGGAGAGAGCCTGTGGACCGCCTACGTCAAGCCATGTTTACCTTTTGAAACAACTGCTAACATGTACTGCGGATGCACAGAGTTGCACCCTTAATGTGTATGTGAGGAAGAAGATGCCTTCCACCTATGTGTGCTTTGCTGTCCTTCCATGCCGACAGGGTCTCCTAACTTTGCCAGTTTAGACTCATAAATGGCTATGTTTATGCGGCAGCCGGCTTATGTGGCAGAGAAGGAGGCAATGCTCTGAAACAGAGGAGCAAGCATGGAGTGTTTTGGTTTGGGAATGCTCCTCGAACAAGTCTGAGAACAGAGGAGCTCTTTTGGAACGCATTAATACGGTGTCGCTTCTGCTCATGTTGATGAGGCTTGCGGGGAGAGGTTCCGGTTTGGTTGTGATCTATATTGGTGGCATGGTGTGGGGGGTAAGAGTGCCACCTGCATTTTCCGCCTCGGTCCTTCACAGGCTATGGCATTTGGCTGATCGTGATCTCACTACTAAACATGAGATTTTGCAGAACTAAAGATGCGCACCTGACAGCGAAGCAGTACATTGGGTTGAATCCTGCGCACTTTCGCTGCTGCTAAAAGACTAGGAAAGATAAACATTTACCATCTCTCATTCCGTGCTCAGAAGACCTTGCTGGTTTTAGCTACTTATAGACATGTATTTGGAGATACAGCCAGCTTCCGTTACTTAATGTATGTGTCTCGCCCATGTCTGCTCCCTGCAACCCTCTGCTCTTTTTGCTCATTTGTATTCCTTCTGATCCTTCCCTTTAGCTTTTGTTTGTTCTTCTGTTTTTTGTTTTTATTTATTTATTTATTTTAAAAAACAACAACAGTAGCTGGCCATGCATGCTACACCTGCTGTGAAATAATGTGTTGAGCTGTAAAACTGTACATATTTTGTTTTACTATTAACTCATGCCACCCAGTCTCAAGGAAGGATCTGGCATACCTGACCTTTTGCTTATTACCAACTAGCTTGGGAACCCAGCCCTGCCCGGGTTATTTGAGAAAGGCATTGTGTGCCAAGGTTGGTCTCTGGAAGTTAGTGAGGGTACTTCAAGTCCCATCATCCGTGGTCCACCCTCCTCCAAACTGCACCAGGATGTAAAGTGGGTCAAGGGGGCTGTGTGTGTGCCAAGTTTGGTCTTGATCAGTCATTGGATGTGGGTCACTGCAGTCTCAGGAAATGAGTGAAGGTACCTCAAGTCCCATCATCCGTGGTCCACCCTCCTCCAAACTGCACCAGGATGTAAAGTGGGTCATGGGGGCTTTGTGTGCAAAGTGTGGTCTTCCTCAATCACTGGATGAGGGTTGCAGCGGGCTTGGGAAGTGAATGGAGGTACTTGAAATCCCATCATGCATGGTCCGCCCTCCTCTAAACTGCAGTCGGATGGAGTGTGGGTACATGTGGGCATTGTGGGCCAAGTTTGGTCTTTATCTGTCTTCGTTCTGGGCCGCAGTGGTCTGTGGGGAATGAAGGGTTTGAAAGTACTACAAATCCCATAATCCATGGGGGTACATCAAGTCCCATCATCCATGGTCCACCCTCCTCCAAACTGCAGTACAATGTAGTGTGGGTCATAGGGGCTCTGTGTGCCAAGGTAGGTTACTGTCAATTCAGGCCATACACAATGTCCAATGAGCTGAGGCCTACTCGGGAGAATCAAGTTAATGTAGCCTTACTGTCAATTTTGGGCCTGGTCTGTGATTTATAGGGGCTACAATGTTGTTTGGAAAGTGAATCAGGTGAAGGTACTGCAAATTCCATAATTTGTGGCCCCTCCTGCCCTAAACCACGCCAGATTGTGAAGTGGGCCATTGGGCCCCTGTGTGCCAAGTTTGGTCCTGATCCGTCATTGCTGTTGGCCACAGTGACTGACTGCCTGAGGCCTTTCCTTTTCCCTCTGCGTCACCTTAGAATGTTGGATTGTCGAAGGCCAATCAGAGTCCTTTATGCAAATACTCCCTCCATGGCAACCAATCCCCTCTGTCTGGTGCCTTAGAATGTTGGAGTTCTGAGGCTGGCCAATCAGAGTCCGTTATGCAAATACTCCCTCCGTGGGAACCAATCCCCTCTGTCTGGTGCCTTAGAATGTTGGACTTCTGAGGCTGGCCAATCAGTGTCCTTTATGCAAATAATCCCACAGTGGCAACCAATCGAAACGCTGGCACATATTCCTCCCTCCGCACCACCGCCCGCAAAAACTGACTTTTATTATATACATACATAGATAGATAGATATTTAGATGACCTTCTTGAGTTCGTCCATCTGGTGCAATACAGTTCCCTGTGTCCAATTGTGCAGCAGCATGTCACAGAGGGTTCTTTGATGGGTTTATTACAACATATTTATTTATTTATCATTTCGGTTTGATAACCCGCCCTTCCCGAGGCTCAGGGCGGTTTACATGTAAAACAGCATATGAACACATAAAACAGCATATAAAACATGATTAAAAACACATAAAATTCCATTAAAGCAGTCATATAAATCACAACCAAAGCTGGTTCATAGGGGTGGTGGTGGTATGACAAGCTAGTGAGCGTCGATTGAGCACTATCAGACTCCAAACGCTTGTCTGAAGAGCCAGGTCTTGCAGGACCTGCGGAATGCCATCAGGTCCTGTAAGGCCCGTCTCTCTGGCGGCAGCGGGTTCCACAGAACAGGTGCCGCTACTGAAAATGCTCTCTGTCTCGTGGAAGAGAGCCTGCAAGACTTCATGCCCGGAACTTCAAGGAAATTAAGCCCCTCTGAACGCAGTGATCTTCTGGGTGCATATGGGGTAAGCCGCTCCTTCAGGTACACTGGCCCCAAACCATATAAGGCCTTGAAAGTCAGAACTAACACCTTGAAGGAGACCCGGAATTCAGTAGGCAACCAGTGCAGTTTGCGCAGGAGTGGCATTATATGTGCCGATCGTGGGGCTCCTAGCAGCAAGTGAGCTGCTGCGTTCTGCACTAGTTTAAGTTTCCGGATCGCCGACAAAGGAAGGCCAATGTACAGTGCGTTACAGTAGTCGAGCCTCGAGATGACCGTGGCTTGGATCACCGTGGCCAGGTCACAACGGGAGAGATAGGGAGCCAGACGTTTCGCTTGCCGCAGATGGTGAAAGGCTGTCTTGCAGGCACAAGCAACTTGTGCCTCCATAGACAGCTGTGGGTCCAGCCGGACCCCCAAGCTCTTTACAGAGGACTGCGGGCGTAGTGCCACGGCGTCGAACGTCGGCAGCTGGATTCCCCCGGGTGGCCCAACCACAAGATCTCCGTCTTCGCCGGGAAAACAAGTCTTGAAGCCCTCCGATTGCGATGTACACTGGTTCCTTGGTGCCTGCTGAGGTTTAGTTCCAGGAGCAAGCCATGAATGCCGTAATCCACAATTGAAAAATGTGTGGATATGAAGTGCAAAAGAGAGAGAAGGGCCAAAAATGATATGAGGCACAGACGTCAAATGGAAAGGAGAGGAATCCAGGGAGTTGGAAGAGACCTCTGGGCCATCCTTCAGCTTCAGCCCCCCCCCCCCAGGAACTATCCAAGGTGCTGAACCTGGCTTGCAGATAAACATACAATCATAGAATCATAGAGTTGGGAAGAGACCTCATGGGCCATCCAGTCCAACCCCCTTCCAAGAAGCAGGAAAATTGCATTCAAAGCACCCCTGACAGATGGCCATCCAGCCTCTGTTTAAAAGCTTCCAAAGAATGAACCTCCACCACACTCCAGGGGCAGAGAGTTCCACTGCTGAGCAGCTCTCACAATTAGGAAGTTCTCCCTCATGTTCAAGTGGAATCTCCTTTCCTGTAGTTTGAAGCCATTGTTCTGCGTCCTAGTCTCCAAAGCAGCAGGAAACAAGCCTGGTCCCTCCTCCCTAGGACTTCCCCGGCCCTCACATATTTATACGTGGCCATCATGTCTTCTCTCAGCCTTCTCTTCTGCAGGATAAACATGCCCAGCTCTTTAAGCCGCTCCTCATAGGGCTTGCTCTCCAGACCTTTGATCATTTTAGTTGCCCTCCTCTGGACACAGTATTCCAGCTTCTCAACGCCTCCCTTAAATTGCAGTGCCCAGAATTGGACACGTATTCTAGGTGTGATCTGACCAAGGTAGGATAGAGGGGTAGCATGACTCCCCTGGATCTAGACACTAGGCTCCTATAAAATGCAGACAGAAGGTGAGAGAGTTAAGCTCTCTCACCTTTGCTTCTCCTTCCCTTCCAAGGCATCGTTGACCTGAAGGAACAGTGCTAAACTTGGCACAGAGCCACACGAGCCGGCACTTGGTGGTTCAGCTAAGATTTGGTTCGGTATGGCAGTGTTTCCCAACCAGTGTGCCGTGGGAAATTGGCACTCTCCCCCCTCCTGATCCATCACTGCTGTGGGCCACAGTGTCTGACTGCCTGAGGCGTTTCCTTTTCCCTCTGAGTCACCTTAGAATGTTGGAATGTGGATGGCCAATCAGAGTCCTTTATGCAGATACCATTTCAGTGGCAACCAATCTTCTCTGTCTGGGGCCGTAGAATGTTGGAATTCTGAGGCTGGCCAATCAGAGTCCTTTATGCAAATAATCCCTTAGTGGCAACCTATTGAAACGCTGTCACATGTTCCTTGGCACCTCCGCACCTCCCAGAAAATGAACATTCCATTTCCAACGGAAAAAAACTTTGTCATTTGGCTAACTCAAGCATTCAATTGCATTCTGTTTTCCTGGCCAATCAGAGTCATTTATGCAAATCGTCTCTCAGTGGCAACCAATTCCCTCTGTCTGGTGCGTTAGAGTGTTGGAGTTCTGAGGCTGGCCAATCAGAGTCCTTTATGCAAATAATCCCACAGTGGCAACCAATCGAAACGCTGGCACATATTCCTCCCTCCGCACCACCACCCGCAAAAACTGACTTTTATTATATACATAGATAGATAGATAGATATTTAGATGACCTTCTTGAGTTCGTCCATTTGGTGCAATACAGTTCCCTGTGCCAAATTGTGCAGCAGCATGTCACAGAGGGTTCTTTGATGGGTTTATTACAACATATTTATTTATTTATTTATCATTTCGATTTGATAACCCGCCCTTCCCAAGGCTCAGGGTGGTTTACATGTAAAACAGCATATGAACACATAAAACAGCATATAAAACATGATTTAAAACACATAAAATTCCATTAAAGCAGTCATATAAATCACAACCAAAGCTGGTTCATAGGGGTGGTGGTGGTATGACAAGCTAGTGAGCGTCGATTGAGCACTATCAGACTCCAAACGCTTGTCTGAAGAGCCAGGTCTTGCAGGACCTGCGGAATGCCATCAGGTCCTGTAAGGCTCGTGTCTCTGGCGGCAGTGGGTTCCACAGAACAGGTGCCGCTACTGAAAATGCTCTCTGTCTCGTGGAAGAGAGCCTACAAGACTTCATACCCGGAACTTCAAGTAAATTAAGCCCCTCTGAACGCAGTGATCTTCTGGGTGCATATGGGGTAAGCCGCTCCTTCAGGTACACTGGCCCCAAACCATATAAGGCCTTGAAAGTCAGAACTGACACCTTGAAGGAGACCCGGAATTCAATGGGCAACCAGTGCAGTTTGCGCAGGAGTGGCATTATATGTGCCGATCGTGGGGCTCCTAGCAGCAAGTGAGCTGCTGCGTTCTGCACTAGTTTAAGTTTCCGGATCGCCGACAAAGGAAGGCCAATGTACAGTGCGTTACAGTAGTCGAGCCTCGAGATGACCGTGGCTTGGATCACCGTGGCCAGGTCACAACGGGAGAGATAGGGAGCCAGACGTTTCGCTTGCCGCAGATGGTGAAAGGCTGTCTTGCAGGCACAAGCAACTTGTGCCTCCATAGACAGCTGTGGGTCCAGCCGGACCCCCAAGCTCTTTACAGAGGACTGCGGGCGTAGTGCCACGGCGTCGAACGTCGGCAGCTGGATTCCCCCCCCCCCCCCGGGTGGCCCAACCACAAGATCTCCGTCTTCGCCGGGAAAACAAGTCTTGAAGCCCTCCGATTGCGATGTACACTGGTTCCTTGGTGCCGGCTGAGGTTTAGTTCCAGGAGCAAGCCATGAATGCCGTAATCCACAATTGAAAAATGTGTGGATATGAAGTGCAAAAGAGAGAGAAGGGCCAAAAATGATATGAGGCACAGACGTCAAATGGAAAGGAGAGGAATCCAGGGAGTTGGAAGAGACCTCTGGGCCATCCTCCAGCTTCAGCCCCCCCCCCCAAGGAACTATCCAAGGTGCTGAACCTGGCTTGCAGATAAACATCCAATCATAGAATCATAGAGTTGGGAAGAGACCTCATGGGCCATCCAGTCCAACCCCCTTCCAAGAAGCAGGAAAATTGCATTCAAAGCACCCCTGACAGATGGCCATCCAGCCTCTGTTTAAAAGCTTCCAAAGAATGAACCTCCACCACACTCCAGGGGCAGAGAGTTCCACTGCTGAGCAGCTCTCACAATTAGGAAGTTCTTCCTCATGTTCAGGTGGAATCTCCTTTCCTGTAGTTTGAAGCCATTGTTCTGCGTCCTAGTCTCCAAAGCAGCAGGAAACAAGCCTGGTCCCTCCTCCCTAGGACTTCCCCGGCCCTCACATATTTATACGTGGCCATCATGTCTTCTCTCAGCCTTCTCTTCTGCAGGATAAACATGCCCAGCTCTTTAAGCCGCTCCTCATAGGGCTTGCTCTCCAGACCTTTGATCATTTTAGTTGCCCTCCTCTGGACACAGTATTCCAGCTTCTCAACGCCTCCCTTAAATTGCAGTGCCCAGAATTGGACACGTATTCTAGGTGTGATCTGACCAAGGTAGGATAGAGGGGTAGCAAGACTCCCCTGGATCTAGACACTAGGCTCCTATAAAATGCTCTCTCACCTTTGCTTCTCCTTCCCTTCCAAGGCATCGTTGACCTGAAGGAACAGTGCTAAACTTGGCACAGAGCCACACGAGCCGGCACTTGGTGGTTCAGCTAAGATTTGGTTCGGTATGGCAGTGTTTCCCAACCAGTGTGCCGTGGGAAATTGGCACTCTCCCCCCTCCTGATCCATCACTGCTGTGGGCCACAGTGTCTGACTGCCTGAGGCGTTTCCTTTTCCCTCTGAGTCACCTTAGAATGTTGTAATTTGGATGGCCAATCAGAGTCCTTTATGCAGATACCGTTTCAGTGGCAACCAATCTTCTCTGTCTGGGGCCGTAGAATGTTGGAATTCTGAGGCTGGCCAATCAGAGTCCTTTATGCAAATAATCCCTTAGTGGCAACCTATTGAAACACTGTCACATGTTCCTTGGCACCTCCCAGAAAATGAACATTCCATTTCCAACGGAAAAAAACTTTGTCATTTGGCTAACTCAAGCATTCAATTGCATTCTGTTTTCCTGGCCAATCAGAGTCATTTATGCAAATCGTCTCTCAGTGGCAACCAATTCCCTCTGTCTGGTGCGTTAGAGTGTTGGAGTTCTGAGGCTGGCCAATCAGAGTCCTTTATGCAAATAATCCCACAGTGGCAGCCAATCGAAAAGATGGCACATATTCCTCCGCACCTCCTGCCCTCTACACCTCTGCAAACACTGACTTTTATTATATACATAGATAGAGGGGGTTCTAATAACTGGTACTGAAATCAGTGTGCATCTTAAAATTGATGAAATTTTGTATATATTTTTTTAAGCTTTGGCTTCTTTTAGACAGAAATGTGTGCAGGCAAAAATATATAGCATATTTATGAAGGTGGTTTCACTCAGGAGATGGTAGAAAGAAGGAATGACACATCCAGCGGTGAGTCTCATGCTCATAGAAATAGCATAAGGTTGATTAGAGGGAGATGCAAATTGTGCATCTGGTGAAATCTGAAAGTCACCATTGGCTGCTCTTCCCTGCGGTTCGCTTCATTCTTTGACATTTCTGTGGGTTTAAAACCCCTGTATTCTTTGCACTGTAAAAGCATGCCTGTTTTGGAGCAGAAATGCTTCTAAAGCCTACGGTAATATATGATCCCGGCCTTTTCTTTTGTAATGGCCCAAGTATTTGCCATTCCAGCCCATCATCATTTTCGCCCTGCCAAGTAGTGCCCAGAATATCTTCTTACACCAGTTTAGGACGTCCTGCAAATGGGGTTGCTGTGAGTTTTCCGGGCTGTCTGGCCGTCTTCCAGAAGCATCCGGCTGCAGATTGGCTCTGTCCAAATATGTTATTCATTAAGATAATTTAAACTAATCTAATTTGTCTTCTGAAACATACTCCACTTTCCTCTTGCGTGCAAATTCACAGTATTTTCTCATTTTCCTTCCATAATCACCCACGCGTTCTCCTAAAATAACATCCGCCATCCCCAGCAACACCTACACCAAGTTGGCCAGGCTTTTGCTGCAGTGCCGATCATCGCCCGTCGCTCACAGGCTTTAAGGAAACTTAGCTAGCAAGGGTTAATGGATTGACAGTTGGATTACAACTCTGGAGACCAGGGTTTGGATCCCCACTCTGTCATGGAGACCCACTGGGTGACCTTGAGTGAGTCACATACTCTCAGCCACAAAGGCAACCCCCCCCCCCTCTGGAAAACTCTTTCCAAGAGAACCTCCTGATCAGTTTGCCTTAGTCACCAAAAACTAAAAATAGACTTGCAGGTACATAACAAAGCACCAGAGGCCATAGCAAGGGGTGGGAGTAGGGGTGTACGAGGAGTATGAAGTCGATGCATTCCTCATAAAGGAAGATTGGGCAAAATGCAGGTTTCGCTGACCTGTGAGTTAAAGGAGCGCTACCCAGCACAGCAGATAAACAATAATTCTGGAAATTGTCATCCAGCAACATCTGCCCAATCTTACCTTCCCACCATAAGACAGTTGTTGCTTGTGTAGCTGTTTGGCTCAGAATCACAGAATAATAAGAGTTGGCAGACACCACTTGGGCCATCTAGTCCAGTGTTTCCCAACCTTTTTTGAGCCACGGCACATTTTTTACATTTGCAAAATCCTGGGGCACACCACCAACCAAAATGACACAAAATGACACTCTAACACAGTAATACATATAGTTAATATGTTTTTAAATGTATTTATACACTCGGTGTGAAACCTGGGCCTGTTTCTGTATGGTTCCTTCATTCTTTTCCTACTTACAAATCAGGGGACGAACGTACAGTAATTTTACTTTGAAACCTGAAGGAGATAAGCGAGTTTGCCTTGCGTGGTTCCTGGCACCGGCCATTGTGCACCATTGTGTATAACACTGAACTTGTGCACTACTGCTTTTCTTAAAATGCCAAGCCATTGGGGATTTCAAAGCTGTGCGCAATGTGAACACATAGCCTTCTAAAATAGGCATGATTCAGAGCTTGATGTTGGTGTATAGGTCCTGACATTGAGAGTCACAAGAATTCACTGGGAAGAATAGGCAGGGGCCATGAAATAGTGAATGTGGATGATGGGATTGAGAAAGGCTTAGACCAGTGTTTCTCAACCTGGGGGTCGGGACCCCCAGGGGGGTCGTGAGAGGGTTTCAGAGGGGTCGCCAAAGACCATCACAAAACATGTATTTCTGATGGTCTTAGGAAGCCCTTTGGCAGAGAAGGTTGAAGATCTCTCCGCTTTTTCTTCTCTTTCTTTTTGGAAACAGACTGCGAATTCTCCCACCTAAAGCTCTCCTCTGCTGTGATTGGCAGGCCTCCCAACCTAGGGGAGGGCTGATTCTGAGACTCCAAGCGGGGATGGGAGAGCAGGCGTGCTTGGCGCATGGCAACATGATGCGCATGTGTGGGTGAGAGAGTGTGTGAGGTGGGATGGAGGCTTGCGCCAGCTAGTTCCTTCAAGGCATGAGGGTTCTGTGTAGGAAGTTTGACCCAATTCTATAATTGGTAGGGTGCAAGGGGCTCTTTGATTGTAGATGAACTATAAATCCCAGCAACTACAACTCCCAAATGTCAAGATCTATTTTCCCGAAACTCCACCAGTGTTCACATTTGGGAATATTGAGGATTCATGTCAAGTGTGGTCCAGATCCATCATTGTTGAGTCTATAGTGCTCTCTGGATGTAGGTGAACTACAACTCCCAAACTCAAGGTCAATGCCCACCAAACCCTTCCAGTATTTCCTGTTGGTCATGGGAGTTTTGTGTTCCAAATTTGGTTCAATTCCATTGCTGTTGAGTTCAGAATGCTCTTTGATTGTAAGTGAACTATAAATCCCAGCAACTACAACTTCCAAATGACAAAATCAACCACCCCTCCCCAAAATACAGTGATGAAGTAGCAATGGAAATAATGTTATGGTTAGGGGTCACCACAACATGAGGAACTGTATTAAGGGGTCGCAGCATTAGGAAGGTTGAGAAGCACTGGCTTAGGCTGTTCCTGAGGAGGGAAACCATGTTAAGGTAAAATGCAACCTGGTAGCTCACTGCACTCCGACATATGGTTGTTTGGAGATAGGCTTTAATATATTTAGTGAGTATTATATTCTCTCTCGGCATTACTTCGCGAACGAAGATTCTTAGAAAGGACTCATCCCACGCTTTGTACAAGCGCGTTGATGACTAAAAAGGCCAATCTGAGACAGGCAAGTTCGCTTGCAGAAAGCACAGCAGAAAGTCTCCTTGGGTGATGTTGTTTCCAAGTTGTGGTTCTTTCTGCATTGTCGTTTCTCTTTGAGACTCGTTCGGCGTGTCTTCTCGAAAGAGGCCGCAGCATTGTGGATAGTGCGTCTCCATGCCTCCCGATGTGAGGCCAGGGTGGACCAGTGTTGGTGATCAATCTGGCCGAGCCTGAGATGTTGTTTCAGGAGTCCTTGTATCTCTTTTGGGGGCACCTCTCTTGCGCTGACCCGTGGTGAGTTCACCATAGAGTAGTATCTTTGGGAGGTGGTGGTCCTCCATCCTAGAGATGTGCCTTGCCAAGTGCAGCTGTGTTCTCAATAGCATGGCCTCAATGCTGGTGATCCCTGCTTGTTCAAGGACAGCAACATTAGTCACATAGTCGGTCCAGTGTATATTTAGGATTGTGCGAAGACAGCGCTGATGAAAGCATTTGAGGAGTCGTAGGTGTTGGCGATAGGTGACCCATGTTTCAGACCCATAGAGGAGAACTGACAGTACGATAGCTCTGTACACACTGATTTTGGTGCTTTGCCTCAGGTGCTTGTTGCTCCAGACTCTTTTGTGAAGCCTTCCGAATGCACTCTATGCCTTTGCTAATCTGTGATCGATCTCCTTATCAATCTTGGCATCTGAAGAGATGATGCTTCCCAGGGAGGTAAATTGCTGAATGGACTTTAGCACAGATTTGCTTGTATAAAATATGGGGATGATGGTGTTCTTCCTGTGGCGCGGGCTGGTAGAGGACTTCCATTTTCTTCCTCTCCATTGGCGCCCCCTTGCAGTGGGGGAGAGGCTTGCGTACCCTAATGAAGTTGTTTAAGGAATGGAGGAGGCACAAGAAATAATAAGCCACAGATTTGCAGTGCTGATATATATATTTTTTCCAAGTGGAACTTTTCTATACGTAGTTCGTTTAAACGAAGGCTATATTCCTGCGCATAGTTGGGAGCATGTTGCCTTGTACTGAGTAAAAATGCCGTAGTTTCCATTTCCTTGCTTGTTTTCTCTTCTTTTGCTTTAATGGCGCATTGTGTGTCATTCTGATAACAGCGAGAACTCATACAATATAACCTTTTTAAAAAAAGTCAATGGTGCTACTTTAGATAATTAAGGAGACATGTTGCAGGGGATGAGATTAACTTTGACGATCTCATGGAATAGATTAATCCTCCTCTTGGAATCATTAGCTATTCACCACAGTTGTTGTTTTTTAATATAAAAAAACCCATGGTTGTTTGGTGAATGGCGCTGGTACTTTCCATCCGTATCATGATGCATTCATAATAGTTCCCTTGAAATTTCAGGCACACAAGTAATTAAAAATTGCCAGAAATGTGCTTGAATTCCCTTTCCCCAGAAAATTGCATTCTGATTAGACATCTCTAAAAATGTGAGTCCTTGGCTGAAATTTCCCAGCATCTCGTGAGGTTGCTGCCCAGACAGAAGGTGCTTCTGTTCGTGTGGGGTGTGGCACATGATGCTACATTCCCCTTCTGTTCCAATAGTAATTACAGTGGTTTTGAATCTCTGGCAGGTCCTCTGACCTCACAGAGCCAGTCTTCAATTATAAGGGTGCCTCATAAAAAGGTGCCCCATAAAAGAAGGTACCTCCAGGTGTAAGAGATCAGACCCTTTAGATCAGGGGTGGGCAACCTACGGCCCGCAGGCCGTATCCGGCCCGGCAGCCGGTTCTGCGCGGCCCTGGAGAAGGGCGCCGGGGGCGGGGCCGAGAGGAAGGGGTGCCGCTGCCACCATCTGATCGCAGGCTCTGTGGGCAGACAGGTGGAGGAGCGGCGGCTTTGGAGTGCTCACCATCCCGCGTCACTCACAGGACACACATACCATGCGCCCTCTCGCCTCACCCGCTCACCCGCTTGTCTCACCCGTGCGCCTGTGCGCCTGCTCGCCCGCGCACCCACTCGCCCTCTCGCCCACTCCGGCTCTCCCAGTGCCAGGGAAGCTGGCTGGCTGGCCTTGCTGTTGCCGGCGCTGGGAGAGCCAGAACAGGCGAGAGGGCACGCAGGCATGCAGGCGCACGGGTGTGTGAGCGGGCGGGGCGAGAGGGTGAGGCAGGCAGGCAAGCAGAGCGACCGACGGAGAGGGAGGGAGGGGGGAGAAGAGGAGGAGGCCAGGGAGCATCCTTAATAAGTGAACTATACATTCCAGCAACTCCAACTCTCCAATGTCTATTTTCCCCAAATTTCCCCAGTGTTCACATTTGGGCATATTGAGGATTTGTGCCAAGTTTGGTCCTGAGTTTCCCATCCTTTCAATGGGGTTTGATCTCTTCCTTTTCCGTCACGAATCTCAAAGGCTCGCTGTCAGGAGGTTTTTAGAAAGGCGGAACAGGAAGTCATCGAGAGGGAAGGGACCCCAGGGCCATCCAGCCCAACCCCCAGGGATACACAATCAAAGCTCCCCCGACTGATGGCCATCAAGCCTCTGCATAAAACTCTCCAGAGAAGGGGACTACAAGGAAGCATTATTTTATTTTAGTGGTTTTTTTTTATTGTATTAATTTTATAATAATTAATAATAATATAATAATAAATAATATAATGTTATATTATATTATAATTTCAATATATTATAATGTCTATATAGATATACTATAATATAATAATTATGATATTAATACTAATAATATATGAATATTTCTTGATATATTAATATGTTAATATTAATGATGTGTAATATATAGTAAATATAGAAAATAAATAAATAAATAATGTAGATTAGAATGTAGTCCAGCCTTTAAGTGCGGCCCTCCATAATGTTTTTTGGCTCTTGTGTGGCCCCTTGGAAAAAATAATTGCCCACCCCTGCTTTAGATGAAGCCCATTCAACTTCACCTCTAGGCAACTGCAGGCCTAGACCAGTGGTTCCCAACCTTTTTTTTGACTAGGGACTACTCTCCAACATTAGGGTTATGAATCAATATTTGGTCAACTTTAGATTCAGTTTGGTTACTTGGGGGGCTGATTCGGAAAATTGCATTGGATAGACCACATCAGCTCTAGTTTCCGATACAGAACATATGCCATCCAGTAGTCGCCATCTGCTCGCCCACAGAAAACCATATTGAATAATCTAGAGCAGATGTGGTAGTAGTAATCTTTTGTGGGGAGCCAGCCTATGCCCTCTTGACATCGCCATTGTTTCAGCACTATCAGAGGGTTTCGCGAGACCGGTTGCTCTCACGTCTGCATGGTTTCGAGGCAATGGTGTCGTCATGGTGATCATATTTTCATTCTTGTGGACCACCGGTGGTTCACAGACCACAGGATGGTAACCACTGATCTAGACTGTAGAATTAATGCAGTTTCATACCACTTTAATTGCCATGGCTCAATGTTATGGAATCAGGGGATTCATAGTTTAGTGTGGCACCAGCGCTTTTTGGCAGAGGAGACTAAAGACCTTGTAAAACTATGACTTTCATGATTCCATAGTACTGAACCATGGTTGTTAAATTGGCGTCAAACTGCATTCGATGGTGTACTGTAGATCAGGGCTGTCCAACTGGCGGCCCGCGGGCCATATATGGCCCCCCAGCCCCTTCCCCACGGCCCCCTACCCTCCTGCAAGATATCTGCTTTTTAAGATTTTTAAAAAATATTTGTTTATTATTTTTTGAATATTTTTTATTCATTTATTTTTTGCAGCCGGGGGGGGGTGAGGGGCGGGGCGGGGCAGGGAGGAGGAGCAGGGTCCCTTCCTCCTCCTCCTCCTCCTTCCCTCCCTCCATGAGGCTGGGGATGGCCAGCTGCGGCCTTCCCTTCCTCGGCGGCCACAAACCTGAAGAAGCAGGCAGGCAGGCAAGCGGAGGTGAAGGGGAGGGAGGGGGAAGAAGGGGAGGCGGCAAATAAAGTGTGTGTGTTCGCCCTCCTCCTCCCTCCACTTCCTCCTCATCCGCTCCCCCTCCCTGTTGCCTCGGCACTCTTTCCTGTCTTCTTGTTTCCCTCCCTCCCTCCCTCTCTCTCTCCCCCTCCCTCCTTCTCTCTCTCTTCCCCCCTTTCATTCCTTCCACCACCTGAACGAAAGAGGGAAGGAGAGAGAGAGTGCACCGAGCGAGAGGGGGCATGGCCAGAGTGAAAAAGGGGTGGGGCCGAGTTCGGAGCACGCGGGGGGGGGGTGCTCATCCATTCCCTTTATGGCTTCGTCCTCTTCTGAGGGTTCCTGCCAAGTTTGGTCCTGATCCATCATTATTTGAGTCCACAGTGCTCTCTGGATGGAGGAGAACTACAACTCCCAAACTCAAGGTTCAGTACTTTCTGTTGCTCTCATGAGAGTTCGGTCTGCCAAGTTTGATTCAAAATGGCTGAGGAATGCTTTGATTGTGTTTTCCCCTTATGGCAGAAGGAGGTAGGACTGGATGGCCCTGGATGGCCCTTGGAGGTCTCCTACTCCAGGAACCTGTTGTTGTTGTTATTATTATTAGCAGAGGCAGAATGAATATTATGCCTTGTCATTCAGGGTTATAGGCCTGTGTGGAAGGGCCCTGGCTTCTTATTTGACTTCCTTTCCACACGTCTGAATAAAATCCCATGTTATTTGCTTTAAACCAGATTATATGAGTGTGGACTCCGATAATCCAGTTCAAAGCAGGTATTCTGGGTTATATGGCTGTGTGGAAGGGCCCTGAGTCCACACTGCAATATAATCCAGTTCAAAGCAGGGACTGGGACTTGAGACTAGGATTTTGGTTTTCATCTCTATCTCCAAGTCAAACCCCCGGTGCCGTCCACAGACACCTCCAAGGCGGGGAGGGGGCGGAGCCGGGGAGGGGCGGAGCCGGGGGCAGAGGCAGACCCTTCGGCCCCCCAGGTCATCAGTAACCGGAATTCCGGCCACAGGTCTGGTAGAAGTTGGACAGCCCTGCTGTAGATCAGTGTTTCCCAACCTTTTTTGAGCCGCAGCACACTTTTTACACTTGCAAAATCCTGGGGCACACCACCAACCAAAATGACACTCTAACACAGTAATACATATAGTTAATATGTTTCTAAATGTATTTATACACTCACTTAGTGTGAAACCTGGGCCTGTTTCGATGAACACAACATAGATATCCTGGCAGGAATGGCAGAAAGACACACACGAAGGTCTTGCTCAATTTATAGTTAACACACAATCAAAGAGCATCCTGAACTCTTGCAACAATGGAATTGAACCAAACTTGGCATATTGAACTCTCATTACCAACAGAAAGTACTGAAAGGGTTTGCTTGGGAATTGACCTTGAGTTTGGAAGTAGTAGTTCACCTAAACCCAGAGAGTACTGTGGACTCAAACAATGTTGGATCAGGACCAAACTTGGCATGAATACTCAATATGCTCAAATGTGAACACAGATGGAGTTCAGGGGAAATAGACCTTGACATTTGAACTGCTAGGTTGGCTTTTATTTCCAGCTCATCATTATGACTAGCCTTCTCCCAGGATAGTGAGAGTTTGGGATCCAATGTCAAGAAGAATTCAGGGACTCAGGGTGCTTCTGGATTGTGTTAGAAGAAGGGGGGGAGAAACACTGCTGTAGATCAGGGCTGTCCAACTTCTACCGGACCTGTGGCTGGAATTCTGGTCACTGATCACCTGGGGGGCCAAAGGGTCTGCCTCCGCCCCTGCCTCCGCCCCCTCCCAGGCTCCGCCCCCTCCCAGGGAGGGAATATAAATACATTAATAAAATATAATAATATCAGAAAGGGACATGGATGGAGGGAGGGGATATACATACATTAATAAAATATAATAATATCAGAAAGGGACATGGATGGAGGGAGGGGATATACATACATTAATAAAATATAATTAATGCTTCCTGCCTGGGGGAACCCTCCCAACCCCTGAGGCTGTGGGTTCATTATCTGGGGAGGCGGCGATGGCGTCGCAGGCCTGCCTCTGTGCGGGCGGGAAGGGGTCCTGGAGGCCGGCGCGGAAGGCGGTGGAGGCCTCGGGCAGGAAGGGAACCAGGGCTGGGCCCTCACTGGCGCCGAGCAGGGCGGCCAGGAGCTGGAGCAGGCCCAGGCGGAGCTCCTCGCAGGCCTCGCCTTGGCCTTGTACGGCCTCGCCCTGGCATAGCCGCTGAATCCCGAGATTTCGGCAACTGTATTAACTATCGCGAGACTACTCCAGGTACACGGGATTTTGCTCTCAACGCGAGATCCCACATGGCTGATGTAGTCTTGCGAGACTTCCTCCGGAACCCGGAAGTGGGTATTTTTTTATTATTATTTAATTTATTTTCCCATTTTTATTTTTTATTAAGAAGATGAGGGAGCCGCAGGAAAGGGGCTGGGGGGCCGTGTACAGCCCCAGGGCCGCCAGTTGGACAGCCCTGCTGTAGATGATTCCTGAGAAGAAGACCTTTTTACAAATACTGTTGGTGCTGGTTGGGCTCATATAACCATTTTACTGATTTATAGTTTTAATACGTTTAAGGATTCCTTCTGACGGCTTGTGGGAGGCCTTACATTACAGAACCTAAAACAAGAAGCAGTAAGGTTAAATTCAAATCGTTGAAATCAGAGATGTTATTAATGTTTCATCTCCTCCTTAGATGTGATGCTCCCGATGCCTTATAAAAATAAAGACATGTATGGAATTAAAAAGAACCCAAGAAGTATCTGTTGAAAAGGCCAAGTTATCAAAGCGGCAGAGAACTATTTGAAAAACCCTTCCCTTTTCAATAGCCATCTGGAATAAAGACACGACCTTCCCGAGGAAGGACCATTTGCAAGGAGCCACTCAGATCACCCTACTCTAGGGAAGTGTCTCAGGCCCCATCTACACTGCCGTATATTCCAATTACTGAATCCACATTATATGACTGTGTAGACCAGGGGTGGGCAACCTATGGCCCGCGGGCCGGATCCAGCCCGGCAGCCAAGAAGGGCGTCGGGGGCGGGGTCAAGAAGAAGCGGTTCCGCTGCCACCATCCTTACATCCCTTTGGAGCGGCGACTTTGGAGTGCCCCAGGCTCTCCACCTCTTTCTCATGCCTCTGGCATGGAGAGGCTCCGGATGGCCAGTGTGGGAGCGTCAGTGTCGGCGATGTGGCGGGGAGGAGCCTTGGTACGACTTCCTGTAGTCCTGGATGAGCTGGCTGAGACATTCTGGGAGCCGTAGGAGTCAGGAAATTACGGTTCCCAGAATGCTTCAGCCAGCTTATCCAGGGCTACATGAAGTCATCCAAAGGCTCCTCCGCGCCACGCCGCCGGCACTGACACTCCCAAGCTGGCCATCCGGAGCCTCTCCATGCCGGAGGCAGGAGGAGGAGGCGGAGAGCCCGGAGCTGGCGCTGCCTCCACCCTTGGGCCCTCCCTCACTCCACCAATGCGCGACCCTCCATGCAAGAGGGCCAAAGCCCAGGATCACCACCGCGAGGGGCACTCCAGAGCCGCCGGAGAAGGCAGGAAGGAACCCCCGCTGCCCTGGTGCAGCTGCTCCTCCTCCCTGTGCCCTCCCTCTGCCCTCCTCCTCCTCCCTTCTTTCTAAAGTACGTAGTTGGATTTTCTTTTAATTATTATTATTATTTTAAATTTATACCCGTAAATTTATAGCAGGGTGATCAGCTGGGGAACGGTTGAGGGCGAGAGCGGGCGGAGGCCTGCAGCCTCCGATCGCCTGCTGCTCTGCTCTCCTCTGCTGCAGCGGCGGCTGGGTCCGCTTTGTCCTCCTCTGGGCTGGGTCCATTGGGCCATTCCATCTTGGTTCACACCTTGTCTTCTTGAATTTAATTTAATTTTAGTGGTTTTTATTATTATTTTATAATACTTTTATTATAATAATATATAATATAATATATAATATAATGTTATATTATATTATAATTTCTATAATTTCTCTCCCCTCTGTTATTTAACATCTACATGCAGCCGCTTGCACAGCTGGTGCGGAGTTACAGGCTGGAGTGCCACCAGTACGCTGATGACACCCAGCTCATCCTGAGGATGGAGGGCAGGCCTGGATCTGTCCCCGATAATTTCCAACGGTGCCTCGAGGCCGTTACTGGATGGCTGCGAGCCAGTAGGTTGAGGGGGTGAAGACGGAGATCTTGTGGTTGGGCTGCCCAGGCGGTAGGTGTCCAGGACCCACGGTGTGGCGTTATGCCCATCGTCTTCCGTCAAGAGCCTGGGGGTCCACTTGGACTCCCAGCTGACCATGGAGGCCCAGGTCTCTGCGGTCAGCAAGATTGCCTTTTTTCATCTACGACAGGCAAGGAGGCTGGCCCCCTATCTCTCCCGGAATGACCTGGCCACGGTGATCCAAGCCACGGTCATCTCAAGGCTAGATTACTGCAACGCGCTCTACATTGGCCTTCCTCTGTCGGCGACCCGGCAGCTCAAGCTGGTGCAGAACACTGCCACCCGGCTCCTGTCTGGCACCCCAGCAGGTAGCCGTATAACACCTGTTTTGCAGGATCTGCACTGGCTGCCAATCGAGCACCGGATCGCCTTCAAAGTGCTGGCTCTTACCTTTAAGGCCTTGCATGGTCTGGGGCCAGCGTATCTGAGGGACCGTCTCACCCCACACTGCCCTTCGAGATCACTACGGTCCGAGGATTCCAACCTCTTGGAGATACCTTCGGCAAAGCTTGTAAGACTGACTTCCACCCGCCGGAGGGCGTTCTCTGTCATAGCTCCTACGCTGTGGAACGCCCTCCCGGCCGGAACCCGGGCCATGAAGGACTTGCTCCCGGTCAGATGGGCCTGCAAAACCTACCTGTTTAAGCAGGCCTTCGGCGGGTAGGTCGGGCTCATGCCCCGCCATCTGCTCGTTCGTTCTGGGTCGATGTGACGCTCATTCTTGAATTGCGTCATTGTTTTATTGTGTTACTGCTGTTTTTAATTGTTTTATTGCCTTGTGTTTTATTGTGCCTTCGGCTTCTGTAAGCCGGCGCGAGCCTCAGGGAGCCGGCGGCATAGAAGCCCGAATAAATAAATAAATAAATAAATAAAATATATTATAATGTCCATATATATATACTATACTATAATAATTATGATATTAATACTAATAATATATGAATATTTCTTGATATATTAATATGTTAATATTAATTATGTGTAACATATAGTAAATACATAAATACATAAATAATGTAGATTAGAATGTAGTTCCGCCTTTAGGTGTGGCCCTCCATAATAGTTTTTGGCTCTCGTGTGGCCGCTTGGGAAAAATAATTGCCCACCCCTGGTGTAGGCACATATAATTCAATTCAAAGCACATAATGGGGATGTTATGCTTTGATCCCCTCCGTTTTCTGTGTCGACTGGCCTTCATAGTCTCCTGGAGACGAATATACTTGGAACCAGTCACTTAAAAGTTAATTTTCTGAATCTACTGGGCCAGATTCTCCCTTGACCATATGCAGACTGAGAACAGAGGAAATAATATTTCCTTTTGGGCTGAGTCACAGATGGTTTGGGCTCTGCCTTCGCCCTGGAGCCCTTTCTGATTCCCTGAAATTGCAAGACCAATCGTGAAATGGAAACAGATATCAGATGCTGAGGGTTCATTATGTGCACGCAGCATGCCTAGCACGGTCACGGGCATGAAAGCCGTTTGTTTAATATGATACCGAGGAGCTGATGCAGCCCATGTGTTTGGAGGCATGTGTTTCTTCATGGAGCATTAAGAGACCCATTGCTCTTGTTATGTTTGAGATGTGAGTTGGTACCACTGCTCTCGGGAGAGGGGAGGAGGGGCGTGTGGATTGTACCATATGTTTCAAGCAAACTGATGCCTGGATAAATATTGACTCACAGTACCTAGCCTGATGCAATGTGCATCACAGGGCAGCAAGAACACTACTTTTCAACCCTGCACACACACAGCTCATGGTTCCAGTGTTTTCAAGGCACTGAACCCACCCTGGGAGACTGAGGGTTCAAGGACACTGTCGAATTAATGCTGTTTGGCACACAGTTTAACTGCCATGGCTCAATTCTACGCTCTGGCTTTAAATTCTACTGTTTGAGCTATTTAAATGTTTCAAACATATGTTTTCATAGGATTAGTGGTTTAATTCTATTTTAATTATTGACTTTTGTTGCTTTTTAAAAGAAACTGGGGCTGTCTGTGAGCATGTAACTCTCCTGTTGCAACAGCCCCACTGACTGCCAGTTCATGCCAAAGGGCTTACTACAGTGTTTCTCAACCTTCCCAATGCCATGACCCCTTACCACAGTTCCTCATGTTGTGGTGACCCCCAACCATAAAATCATTTTTGTTGCTACTTCATAACTGTCATTTTGCTACTGTTATGAATCATCATGTAAAATGTATTTTCATTCACCGGACCACATTTGGCACAAATACCCAATACACCCAAGTTTGAATACTGGTGGGGTTGTGGGGGTGATTTTGTCATTTGGGAGGTATAGTTTCTGGGATGTATAGTTCACCTACGATCAAAGAGCATTCTGAACTCTACCAACGATGGAGTTGAACCAGACTTGGCACACAGAACTCCCATGACCAACAGAAAATACTGGAAGGGTTTGGTGGACATTGACCTTGAGTTTGGGTGTTGTAGTTCACCTACATCCAGAGGACTCAAATAATGATAGATCTGGATCAAACTTGGCGCAAATACTCAATATATCCAAATGTGAACACAGGTTGAGTTTGGGGAAAATAGATCTTGATATTTGGGAATTGTAGTTGCTGGGATTTATAGTTCACATGCAACCAAAGAGCTTTCTGAACTCCACCAACAATGGAATTGAACCAAACTTCCCATACAGAACCCCCATGGCCAATAGAAAATAATGTATTTTCTGATGGTCTTTGGCGACCCCTCTGACACCCCCTCATGACCCCCATAGGGGTCCCGACCCCCAGGTTGAGAAACACTAGCTTACTATGACCTTTAAAGCTCCATTCACATCATTTAAAGCAGTGCTTCCCAACCTTTTTTGAGCCATGGCACACTTTTTACATTTACCAAATCCTGGGGCACACCACCAACCAAAATGACACAAAATGACACTCTAACGCAGTAATACATACAGTTAATATGTTTATAAATGTATTTATGCACTCAGTGTGAAACCTGGACCTGTTTCGATGAACACAACATAGATATCCTGGCAGGAATGGCAGAAAGACACAAACTTCCCACACAGAACTCCCATAAGCAAGAGAAAATGCTATAAGAGTTTGGTGGGCATTGACCTTGAGTTTTGGAGTTGTAGTTCACCTATATCCAGAGAGCACTCTGGACTCAAACAATGTTGGATCAGGACCAAACTTGGCATGGATACTCAATATGCCCAAATGTGAACACAGATGGAGTTTGGGGAAAATAGACCTTGACATTTGGGAGTTACAGTTTCTGGGGGGCTCAAAATACCAGCAGTCTCCCTCTCACTTAGGTTGCCCCTCCCTCCCTGCCAGGCTTGAATTGGGGTCATGGGGAGCAGTCAGTCAGTCAGTCAGTAGCCTTTATTTCGGTCAACAAACTATTGGCTAAGTCAGGTGAAAGTAGAACAATAGAATACAACATTTAAGAAATTAATAACATCACATTTGGGTTATGATTAATAAAAACAAGTAGAGCAGGAGCCTCACTCACCACCTGCTCAGCTCCTCGGGGGTCAGTGGGCGGCCCAGGTGGGCATCTCGGGGCTGGCAAAACAGGCAAGAAGGAAGGCAGCGGCGGGCAGGGAGCCGGAGAGAGGCCGAGAGTGGTTTCGCACGCACCGGGGAGGAGGGGGAAGGGCCGGGGCCAGTGCTGGACCGGCATTAGGTCCAGGGGGGGGGGGAGCAAGAGGAGGTCTCTACTTGGGGAAAGGGAGGCGGGCCTTACCAATGCATGGAGAGGGAGAGACCAAGTCGACAACGGGTGGGGAGGGGGGGGGTGGTCTTTGTAATTTTGTGCCTTTATCGAGGTAGGTTTCTTAGGGTTTTTATACTTCAACACCCTAGACTCTCCCCCCCCCCCCTTCCTGGAGGTTCCAATTTCCCACAGCACACCTGATGATCTCTCACGGCACACTAGTGTGCCCCGGCACACTGGTTGGGAAACACTGATTTAAAGGACTGTAGTCTTTCTTACAAATTCGTCCATCTTTTGATAATTTCTGGGGAACCCCTTCTTTCTGTCCCATCACCGTTGGAGTTACAACTGGTAGCAATACGGGAGACATTGTATTAGCACGACTCTTTCCGCAGGCACTTGGAGATATTTCTATTTTGATGGGTCTTTGAAAATTATTTTCGTGGGCCTTGTACAATAGCCTGGGCATTTCATTTTTGTTTACCTGGTTTCTGATTTTGACTAGTTTTAATACTCTGGTATAGGGTTTACAGGTCTAACCCTGTAAGGTCAACCATCTAGAGAAGGAAACTCAAACCAAACCTGTGACCTGAGGATCTCGCTGCCACCACCCCAGCTTGCTAGGCCCCGGCAGACTAACCTTTGGTTTAAGGGGCGAAGCCAGGCCCGGATTAAACCCTTTTGGTGCCCTAGGCCACACTTTGGAATTACGCCCCCAAACCAATCTCTACCACACACACCCCCATTCCTTCTTTGCACCTGCCTCTTCTCTCTCACTGATGTGCTGCGTGCGGGGGGCCAGCAAGGCCTCACCCAGGCCTGGCTCAGCGCCCTTGTGCAGCTGGGCCAGGCAGGAACCCAGGGAGCTGCTCCCAGGCCCCTTCCCAGCCCCTGGGCCTTCCAGAGCCGCTACCCAGGGACATTGGGGAAGGAGGCAAAGGTGCTCGCGCCCTCCTGCTGCGCGCGCATGCCCGCCTGCGGCCCCAGGGGTGGGGCTTCCCTCCTCCTTGCCTCGCCCTCCATTCTTGGGCGCAAGGAGGATGAGGCGGAGGGAAGCCCTGCTCCCGGGGCCGCTGGCGAGCATGCGCGTGTGGCAGGAGGGTGTGAGCGCCTCTGCCTCCTTCCCCAATGTTCTTGGGTGCCGCGCATGGCCAGCAGTGTGGCCCCGGGGGCTTCCCTTCCTTCCTCCTCCAGAGGAGGAGGAGGAAAGAAGGGAAGCCCCCGGGGCCACACTGCCTTCCATGCGCGGCACCCAGGAACATGGCGGAGGAGGCAGAGGCGCCCTCCTGCCATGCGCGCATGCTCGCCAGCGGCCCTGGGGGCGAGGCTTCCCTCCGCCTCATCCTCACGCCCTCCCTTGACAAGGGGGCGGGGGCGATGGCGAGGGGAGGTGCCATTCCCACCTCCCCCGCCCCCTCGCAGCGCTCTCCCCCTGCCCTCCCCCAAGAGAGCACAGATCCAATACACAATGAGTACAGATTATTAGGCCCGTATAGACAGTCCCCCAGTGGAACTAGCACTTGCCAGATGGGGAAATAAACACTACACCATCTCCATAATAGTAAAATAACACTGTCCCAGGCCCATAGCTGGGGGGGCTTGAGGGCCTTCAGCCCCCCCCCCTGAAATTTTCAGGGTGGTCCACGAGAAGGCATTACTGGTACATTATTTAAACTGTTATGTGTATTCCTATCAAGATCTGATCACCATGCTCAATATATGCCATATGCATGGGGGTGTTATGGGGATAACGCTACAAAAGGTTTGCTAGGGTAGACCCTCTCTCACTCAGACTCAGCTTCCCCCGAATCAAACTCACCCCACCCCCCAAACCCCCAAAATCCTGGCTGCGGTATTGCGACTGTCCCATTCATATCTAATAAGAAATGTGTCAGCTTGAATTCAGTACAGGTTACACATACCTGTACATGCTTTTTTCCTCCAGTCTTTGAAGTAGCATGTCAGCCTCAGCATTACGTAGCACAGAAAAGGAAACGGACGTTTCGGGGAAGAAAAGGAGCTTTGAGTGAGTTAAAAGCAAGGCCCCATTTGAGCGCATTCCTAGACTGGTCCAAAAAGAGTTGTTTGCTTAGCAGTTCAGGCAGATAACACAGCTGCGTGTATCTTCTTCACCCGGACTGAAAACCTTCCAATGTAATTGTCCTTAAAATCCATTGTAACCATTTTCATAACAGTTTCTCCTTTGGATCCTAACAGTGTCGAAGCAGCGTGTAAGTGGCTTCAGTAACCTTATTTTAAAGTTTGTTAAAAAATACCTTCATTTTGGGAAAAAAATGTGACAACTTTCCCAAAGAAGAAAAGTAAACGAGAGGGACAAGTGCAATACTTCCACTATTTTCTTGGGCCTTTATTTATTTATTTATTTATTTAATTTTTTTGTACCCCGACCTTCTCACCTCCATGGAGGGACTCAGACCGGCTTACAACAAAATTCAATGCCATGCAAATTTAAAGCATCTTAAACTCTCTCTCGGCATTACTTCGGGAACGAAGATTCTTAGGAAGGACTCATCCCACGCTTTTTACAAGCACATTGATGATTAAAAATTCCCATTATGCTTCCTTGATAGCGTCTGCAGACTCACGCCCGGCTCAATTGTTCAAGATAATTCGGCAGCTTACGATGGTCCCTACCATCCCAAATAATGATGATCGGGCCCTTACCGCCGAGGCTTTCCAGAGTCACGTTGCAGACAAGATTGCGACGCTCCGCCGGGACCTGCCCGCCACAGTTGATACAATACAGGAGCTGGAGACTCCGTGGCCCTCCGCCGGATCCACCTTCGACCGGTTTCGACCACTGGATGCAGAGGATGTTGACTGGATAGTCGCCGCTCTTCGACCAACCACCTGCTCCCTTGACCCGTGCCCCTCCACGCTGATTCGATCTTGTGTGGAGGGGTTACGAGGCCCTCTGTTGAACATAGTCAACTGCTCCCTTGAGCAAGGAGCTTTTCCAGAGGAGCTGAAAGAGGCGGTGGTCAGTCCACTGCTGAAGAAGCCCGGGTTAGACCCCACGGCTCCCTCCAATTACCTCCCAGTGTCTAACTTGCCGTACCTGGGCAAGGTAATTGAGAGGGCAGCAATGGAGCAGCTGCAGGTGTTCCTGGATGATGCAACCTGGCTAGACCCCTTCCAGTCCGGCTTCCGCTCTGGGCACGGGACGGAGACCGTCCTGGTCTCCATCACAGACCTACTCCGTTGCCACTTGGACCGAGGCGGATTGGTGCTGCTCGTGTTATTGGACCTCACGGCAGCATTTGATACTGTCGATTACCAATTTTTGACATACCGCCTGGCGGTGGCGGGGGTAAGGGGGACAGCTCTCAACTGGCTGTCCTCCTTCCTCCAAAACTGCCTGCAGCGAGTGAAGTGGGGAGGGGTGGTCTCCGAGGGCTCCCCCTTACACTGCGGGGTCCCTCAGGGGGCCATCCTCTCCCCGCTGTTATTTAACATCTACATGCGACCACTTGCCCAATTGGTGCCGAGTTTCGGGCTAGAATGTCATCAGTACACTGATGACACCCAGCTCATTCTGAGGATGGACGCTGGGGTGTACCTGATAACTTCCAACTCTGCCTAGAAGCCGTAACTGGATGGCTGCGAGCCAGTAAGTTGAAGGTGAACCCAGTGAAGATGGAGATCTTGTGGTTGGGCCGCCTGGGGGAGATCCAGCTGCCGACGTTTGACAGCGTGGCACTATGCCCGCAGTCCTCAGTAAAGAGCTTGGGGGTCCAGCTGGACCCCCAGCTGTCTATGGAGGCACAAATTGCTTCTGCCTGCAAGACAGCCTTTTACCACCTGCGGCAAGCAAAGCGTCTGGCTCCCTATCTCTCCCGCCGTGACCTGGCCACGGTGATCCAAGCCACGGTCATCTCAAGGCTTGATTACTGTAACACACTGTACATTGGCCTACCTTTGTCGGCGATACGGAAACTTAAACTGGTGCTAGGAGCCCCAAGAACGGCCCATATAACACCACTCCTGTGTGAACTGTGTCAGTTTTGACTTTCAAGGCCTTATATGGTTTGGGGCCAGTGTACTTGAAGGAGCGGCTCACCCCATATGTGCCCAGAAGATCACTGCGTTCAGAGGGGCTTAATTTACTTGAAGTTCCGGGTATGAAGCTTTGCAGGCTCTCTACCACGCGGCAGAGAGCGTTTTCAGTGGCTGCGCCGGTCTTATGGAACTCACTGCCGCCGGAGACACGAGCCCTGCGGGACCTGATGGCTTTCCGCAGGTCCTGCAAGACCTGGCTGTTTAGGCAGGCGTTTGATGTCTGATGGCGCATGATTAACACTTGCCACCATGACGTACCACTGCCACTCTCTATAAACCAGCCATGTCTGGCCATGATTCTATGTGATTGTAAGGGGTGGGTTTGTCATCTGTTTTAATATGTAATTTTATGTGTTTTAAATTTTATGTGTTTTATATGCTGTTTTTATATGCTGTAAACCGCCCTGAGCCTCGGGAAGGGCGGTTTATCAAATTGAAATAAATAATAATAATAATAAAAAGACCAATCTGAGATAGGCAAGTCCGGTTGCAGAAAGCACAGCAGAAAGTCTCCTTGGGTGATGTTGTTTCCAAGTTGTGGTACTTTCTGCGTTGCCGTATCTCTTTGAGACCCATCTGGCGTGCCTTCTTGAAAGAGGCCCCAGCATTGTGGACAGTGCGTCTCCATGCCTCCCGATGTGAGGCCAGGGCTTGCCATGGATGTTGGCGAATTCCATTTTCCCAAAATGTTATGACTCTTAGCAGGTCATGCTTTTTACCAAGAGGTTATGGCATCATTTTTCAAGAGGTTGTCACTTCTAACAAGGTCATCCCTTTCCAAAGGTCATAAAATCTCCAAAAGATTGTGGAGATTGTCAGTTTCCAAAGAAGTCATGGCGAACTTAGCCCCACTTATTGGTGCTTGCAAGACAAAAGCCAGTCAAAATCAAGGGTTGCAAATAGATGTCAATACCTGGACCTGTCTCCACAAAATCCCATGTTTGATGCAAGTGGATTGTGGTGCGAAAACCTTGTCCGCGTGCACTCAGGAAACTCTTGCTTATTAGCACTTGCTGGCTTGTTTATTTTTTCCATTTTGGTTTGTTTTCTCAGATGCATGCATTGACAAACATGTTGTGTATATTTTATAATAATAATAGAATAAATAATATAATATGTTATATTATAATTTCAATATATTATAATGTCTATATATAATATAATAATAATTATGACAGTGTTTCCCAACCATTGTGCCGGGGGCACACTAGTGTGCCGTGAGCGATCATCAGGTGTGCCGTGGGGAATTGGGACCTCCAATCCCCTTTCTTCCCCCTCCTGCCAAACACTTTTTCTTCTCCACTCGGGCTCCCTTCTTCCCAGCCTCACTCTGCTCGCTTTGCTCACGCTGCTGCCATTTTGATCCAAGGGGGGCAACATAAGCGTGTTCAAGAGGGGAGGGGGGAAGGAGGAAGACATGGGGCAAGTCTGCGCAGTAGCGCCCGCACGGGTCACATCTTCCTCCCTCCCCCTTCCCTCCTGAACATGCTCACGCTGCCCCCTCAGATCAAAATGGTGGAAGAAGCGGCAAGAAAAAGTAAGTGTTCGGCAGGAGGGGAAGAAAGGGCGTGAAGGGGGAGGGGGAGAAAGAGGTCTCTGTCGAAAGCTGGCATGGGCAAACTTGTACTTTCCAGGTGTTTTGGACTCCAACTCCCACCATTCCTAGCAGCCTCAGGCCCTTTTCCTTTCCCCCCCTCAGCCACTGAAGCAGGATAGGGCCTGAGGCTGTTAGGAATGGTGGGAGTTGGAGTCCAAAGCACCCAGAACGCCGAAGTTTTCCCATGCCTGTTTTAGGGACCTTAAAGTGGTGAGCCTCCTTCCAACATTGGGATTCTGGATAGAAAACAAACAACAACATAACGTAACATGGTTTGAGTCCACACTGCTCTCTGGGTGTAGGTGAACTACAACTCCAAAACTCACTGAATTATGATATTAATACTAATAATATATGAATATTTGTTGATTTATTATTATGTTAATAATAATGATGTGTTAATATATTAATACTAGCTGAGGACCCGGCGGTGCCCGGGTTATTTGTGGAAGGCATTGTGTGCCAAGGTTGGTTCCTCTTAGATGTTTATGTGGCTTGCAGTGGTCTCAGGAACTTAGTGAAGGTACTGCGGGGGCCATGGTGCATCCCCTCCAAACAGCTCCAGGATGTTGAGTGGGTCATGGGGGCCGTGTGTGTCACATTTGGTCTTGATCATTCTCTGGATGAGGGTTGCAGTGGTGTCTGGAAGTGAGGGAAGGTACTGGAAGTCTCAGGATGAGTGTTGAAGCGGTCTCAGAAAGTGAGTGAAGGTACTTCAAATCCCATCATCCGTGGTCTGTCCCACTCAAAACTGCACCAGGATGTAGAGTGGGTCATGGGTACTCTGTGTGCCAAGTTTGGGCCTGGTCTGTGATGCATAGGGGCTGCAGTGTTGTTTGGGAAGTGAATGAGGTGAAGGTACTGCAAATCCCATCATTCGTGGCCCATCCTGCCCTAAATCACACCAGGTGGTGTAGTGGGCCTGTGGGCCCCTATTTGCCATGTTTGGTCCTGATCCGTCATTGCTGTGGGCCACAGTGGCTGAGTGCCTGAGGCCTTTTGCTTTCCCTCTGAGTCACCTGAGAAGTGTATTGGGTGCAGGTACTGAACATTCCATTTCCAACAGAAAAACTGCCCACTGGCACTAACTTCAACTCCAGCCATTGATGCCTGCCTCAGGCCCTTCCCTTTCCTCTCTGTGCTGTGTTGGATGTTGGGAGGCTGGCCAGTCACAGCCATTTGTGCAAATAATCCCACAGTTGCAGCCAATCGAAACGCTGGCACGTATTCGCTCAGTCGCACCACCCACCCACCGCCCGCAAAAACTGACTTTTATTATATACATAGATATTGTCATTTTATATTGTTATGTGTACATTGTAAGCCATTCTGGCAGTATTGTTGTTTGCTGTAAGCCACTCTGCATCCCCTTCGGGGTTAAGAAGAGCGGCATATAAATATAGTAAATAAATATAGTAAATAAATAAATATATCTTGTCTGAATAATCCTGTAATGGGATTGTCAACAGCAGGGCAGGGGAAGCAGGAAGACCCGGGGGACAATGGACTGGCAGAGTCTGGAACTATTAAAGGGGAAGAGGTGTGTGTTGATCTTCCCATGGCGTGTGATCGCAGGCTGAAGAGGAAGGGCCAATTGGTAGCAGGCCTTTCGCCAGCGAGGAAGCAACGAAACCGCAAGGAGCCCATTCATTGTTCAAGGCCGGCTGTATTCAGCCTGTCACGACAAAAAAGCCAAAAGAGCGGAGGAATTCTAAAATCTCACTAAATTAACTTTGGCATGTATCTTCCTCTTAAGGCAATGGCCTATTTCGTCATAATTTTGAACAGAACAGAGAGGAAGTCTCTCCAGAAGTAGCTCGTAGTTTTAGCATCAGCCATTTAAGTGGATGGGCAGAACAGCTGCGTTATTTGTCTTTTAGGAAAACCGTATCTCTACGTGTGAGCTGTGAATTGTTCTATTTTGCTCCACATACATTCACTGGAAAGCAGTGTGGGACTATTTATAGCTTTCTGGCGTGCCTGCGTACTTGCACAAAGCCTTGTAAATATACATGTGCAAGACCATTGTATGCAGGCCCGGATTAACACCTTTTTGCGCCCTAGGCCACACTTTGGAATTACGCCCCCTTTAAGACAACCTCTACCACCACCCCCCACACACACAACACTCAGACCCACACTAAAAATAAATCATTTCATACAACTTACCTCAAATTCACTCAAGTAGCCCAATACATCTCAGTTGATCAGTAATATCCACATAAATCAACAACAACCCGCGCCAATCAGCGCAGATGTATCCGCAGGGCTTGCGGGGCACCTGGGCCAGACCCACCTGCAGCAAGCGCCGTGCTCGGGCCCATTTTTAAAAATGCAATCCCAATGCAGTGGCAGGGAGTTCCACAGTCACGCTTTCTGCCCAAAGTGGGACTCGAACTCAGGACGTTAAGACAGAAGCACCGCCCCCAAAGAGGAGTCAAGGGAAGTGGGAGCCAATCACAGAAGCGCTTTCCCAAGGGCGGGAATTCAAATGGGAGAGTGACACCCGGCAGGGCCAATGAGGGGACGGGATGGCACCGAGGGGGCGGGGCCACCTGAGGCAAGCGACACGGGCTCCCTGAGGGAGCGACTCTGGCTCCGGCGGGGCCTTCCCGGTCCCCGTCACAGGGCGCCCCGGCGCTTACCTGCTCGAAGCGCGGCCTGCCCAGCTGGAAGGGTGGACCTTCCTCGACGCCCTCCACCATCCCCACGAATCCGCTCGCTCCCTCTCCGCTGCCCAGCCACGCCCCCTGGCTCCGCCCTCGCCGCCTCCCATTGGCCTGGCCCCACCGCAGCCCCCGCATAGTCTTTCTCATGCGGGGAGGGAGGCGGAAGCGGAGAGAAGTACACAACAGGAGGTGTAGTCTTCAGGACAGGGCCCTCTCTCATAGACATCTATGGGTGAGGCTGAGGGAGGGTGGGAAAAACGTGTTGCGTTTTTATTTGTTTCAACAATTTTTCTTGGTCCGTGATCTACGCCCCCCCCCCCTTGGCTTGCGCCCATAGGCCATGGCCTAGGTTGGCCTTATGGGTAATCCGGGCCTGATTGTATGTACATAGCTCCCAATGCAGGTGAACCTTTGCTGTTGAGATGTCGTGATTTTTAGAAGTCTATCGCTTGAGACCAAACAAACTGGATTAGAAATAAGGAAATGGGAAATTAAGGATTCAGGTAGCAGAAGAAATAATTATCTAGTTTGTGAAGAATAGCTGACTAGATTGCGAATCCTGGAAACACTAAAAATTAACGGAATTGTGTAAGCAAATTGTGGCCCTTGGCTTCCATGCTGCTTCTGGACCGGTTCCCCACAGCTCCCAACCAACTTCATGAAAATATAGCAGAATCTTTCAAAATCATTCAGGAAACCCTCTAAACACGTGGAAATATGAAAAAAACCCTCAATTTTCACAACCCTGTACTACCCCAAAATATTTATTTATTTATTTTATTTACTTTATTTATATTCCGTTCTTCTCATCCCGAAGGGGACTCAGAGCGGATTACAGGTACACATACTTAGCAGACAATCCCTGCCGTTTCCACATAACACACACATACAGACGAACAGAGGCAAACTCTGGCCACCAGGGGGAGCTGACGCACTCCTCATCTCTCAGCGTTCCCAGTGTTCCTTGTTGTTCCTTCCACATTCTCAGCGTTCCTGGAGTTCTTTAATGGCCTCATAATTCAGTCAAAATTTGCCACCCCACTTAATGTGGTACCTTTACCTCCTACTTGACAGATGCAACTATCTTTCGGGCTGCAAAGGTCGGCAGCAGGCTACACTGAAAGGTCGAGCACCCACCTCGACCCGGGCAGGCCTCGAACCCATGACCTACTGGGCAGAGAGATCTTATGCAGCTGACACTTAGCCAGCTGCGCCACATTCCCGGTGCATAACTTCTAACTTTTCTTCTGCCGTCCCTCTCAAAATGGTAATGTTACATCCTGTTGCCATTCTGAGAGGGACAGCAAAGGAGAAAAGATAATTTATTTGCTGTGGACCCTGGCCTTCATGCAATTGTCTATTTTTGGGGCAGGATCAGACATGACCACTTTGGTATGGAAGCCACTAGTTGCTCTGGTTCCCTTCCATACAATTCAGCGAATGGGGGAGATGTCAGCATTCACATCGGAAACAGCTTGGTTATGGTCCCAACCCCTGTAAAGGTGGACACATTGAGTACCCATTATCCGAGGCCGCTTCCAGGTAGCACTTAAACCCGGGCGTGTTTAAGAAACCTGCTTAGGCACACGTGTAAGTCCACATGCCACCCTCTAAAGCAGTGTTTCTCAACCGCTGTGCCGCAGCACAGTAGTGTTCCGTGACCAATCAGCAGGTGTTCCACGGGAAAACATCTCTTCCCCCCGTTCTTCCCCCTCCTGCTGCTGCGGAGAGAGGTTTTCCCACAGCACACCAGCTGATCGCGGAACAGCGTCTGGGAAACAGGCTTTCCTCATCAGGAGGAACCCCAGAGAAAACCGCGGAAGCGATCCAGTAGGGATGGAACTGCCGCGATGCTACATTACCCAGAAGAGCTGCTGTTAGCGCTCGGAGTCTCGCGGGAGTGTCGGGCAAATGGAGGAGCAGCTTTCCCGGGATGAAGGCAAACAACGCGTCCAAACGAAGGATAATCACAAATATGTGTAGTCCCCTTTAAGGATCTTTGTGATCATCCTTCGTTTCGACGCGTTGTTTGCCTTCATCCCGAGAAAGCTGCTCCTCCATTCGCCAGACACTCCTGCGAGACTCCGAGCGCTAAAAACGGCGCTTCTGGGTAAGTTCCTGGTTAGTTGTTGGGCTCGGTGGAAGACGCGAGCCAGCCAAACTCCGCTCCCAGGCAGGGTCTGGACCCTGTGGAGAGCCGTACCAGTTCGTGGCTCCACCGGGCTTGGTGCAGCCGCGAACCAGGAGAAAGGCTCCCCGCAAGGAACAGGCCCTGCCTGGGAGCCGGGTTTGGCCGGCTGGCGTCTCCCGCTGGGCTCGGCAGAAGATGCAAGCCGGCCAGGGTTCACGGCAAACCGGGGGAGGGGGCAACCTAAGTGAGAGGGAGACTGCTGGTCTTTCGAGGCCTGTAACTCCCAAATGTCAAGTTCTATTTTTCCCAAACTCCATCTGTGTTCACATTGCGGCATATTGAGTATTCATGCCAAGTTTGATCCTGATCCAACATGGTTTGAGTCCAGAGTGCTCTCTAGATGTAGGTGAACCACAACTCCAAAACTCAAGGTATGACTGTGTTAGAGTGTCATTTTGTGTCATTTGTGTCGGTTCAATTCCATTGTTGCAAGAGTTCAGGATGCTCTTTGATTGCGGGTGAACTATATATATACACCTCACTTGCCTAGTTTCTAACAGCTCACAACCTCTGAGGATGCCTGTCATAGATGTGACTGAAACGTCAGGAGAGAATGCTTCTGGAACATGGCCATACAACCTGAAAACCTCACAGCAACCTGGTGATTCTGGCCGTGAAAGCCTTCAGCAAAAGCTCTTTGATTTCTGCCAGGATATCTATGTTCTGTTCATCGAAACAGGCCCAGGTTTCACACGGAATATATAAATACATTTAAAAACATATTAACTATATGTATGACTGTGTTAGAGTGTCATTTTGTGTCATTTTGGTTGGTGGTGTGCCCCAGGATTTTGTAAATGTAAAAAATGTGCCACGGCTCAAAAAAGGTTGGGAAACATTGATCTAAAGCATGCACTTTCTTTTAGGGGGGGTGTCTAGATGCTCTTCTGGCATTTTCCTGCTTTGTTTTGAATTAATTCAGTTTTGCCAGAGATGTCGTTTTGTCGCCTATGGTAAAACCTGCTTTGCTGTGTTATGGGCCCTGTCTGGATGGGACCAGAAGTGTTTTAGAGTTTGGATTTCTCTTTCCTCAACCCCCCCTCCCCCCACCCACCCAGAGTTTGGAATACCTATACTGTATTCATAACTGTACATAATGAGCGATCTTGGAGATGGGATGTATGTCTCAACACAAAATTCCTTTGTTTCATATACAATTTATACACAGAAATTGAAGATCGTTTTATACAATGTCTGCAATAATTTTGTGCATGAAGCAACATTTGTGTTGAACCACCAGAACGCAAAAGTGCCACTGTCTCAGCCACTCATATAAATATGTGTGTGTGTGTGTGTATTTCAACATTCTAGATAGGGATGCTAAGCATGTTTCACCAAGACACATGTTGCATGGGAAGATGATACAGCATGTCTTCTCAAAAGAGGCCGCAGCATTGTGGATAGTGCGTCTCCATGCCTCCCGATGTGAGGCCAGGGTGGACCACTATTGGTGATCAATCTGGCCGAGCCTGAGATGTTGTTTCAGGGAGTCCTTATATCTCTTTTTGGGGCGAGTTCACCATAGAGTAGTATCTTTGGGAGGCGGTGGTCCTCCATCCTAGAGACGTGCCTTGCCCAGCACAGCTGTGTTCTCAATAGCATGGCCTCAATGCTGGTGATCCCTGTTTGCTCAAGGACAGCAACGTTCGTCACATAGTCGGTCCAGTGTATATTTAGGATTGTGCGAAGACAGCGCTGATGAAAGCGTTCGAGGAGTCGTAAGTGCTGGCGATAGGTGACCCATGTTTCAGACCCATAAAGGAGAATAGACAGTAGGACAGCTCTGTACACACTGATTTTGGTGCTTTGCCTCAGGTGCTTGTTGCTCCAGACTCCTTTGTGAAGCCTTCCAAATGCACTCTATGCCTTTGCTAATCTGTGATCTCTTTCTTTGTCAATCTTGGCGCCTGAAGAGATGATGCTTCCCAGGAAGGTGAACTGCTGAACGGACTTAAGCACAGATTTTCCTAAGCTGACGTGGGGTTGATGGTGTTCTTCCTGTGGTGCGGGCTGGTAGAGGACTTCCCTTTTCTTCAGGCTGACTTCCAGCCCAAACAGCTCTGCAGCTGTTTTTATAATACAGCAACCAGAAACACATTGATCTGGCACCTACCAATCATCATGGATGCCCCATGCCTTTATTCTTTGCTGTAGCATTGATGTGATTATTTCTGTGTCCCAGACATGGTTTTACCCCTTAGCACTTTAGTATCTGTCTCTCTCTCTTTCCACTCAGCTTGCCTGAGTGCTGCCAAAGCACTGCCAATTAGGAGAGACTTGCCCATCTTTTCCCCTCTCCAGCCCATACAAAAAAATGCTCCCTTTCATTATTTTGTCTTATGATTGTTTCCAGACCCTCACAGAATAGTCACCATAAATGTGTCTAGAATGGATCCAGCCTTGTGGTCATATAATCCTGTTTAGTTCATATAAACCAGTCCTTGTCACAGTGGAGGCATTCCAATACATGGTTGTGGCTGCTATTATTATTACTACTGCTGCATGCACTCTCTCGCGAACGAAGATTCTTAGGAAGGACTCATCCCACGCTTTTTACAAGTGCGTTGATGACTAAAAAGGCCAATCTGAGATAGGCAAGTTCGGTTGCAGAAAGCACAGCAGAAAGTGCTGAAAGTCTCCTTGGGTGATGTTGTTTCCAAGTTGCGGTTCTTTCTGCATTGTCGTTTCTCTTTGAGACCGGCGTGTCTTCTCGAAATAGGCCACAGCATTGTGCATAGTGCGTCTGCATACCTCCCGATGTCAGGCCAGGGTGGGCCATTGTTGGTGATCAATCTGGCTGAGCCTGAGATGTTGTTTCAGGGAGTCCTTGTATCTCTTTTCTGGGGCGCCTCTCTTGCGCTGACCCCTGGCGAGTTCACCATAGAGTAGTATCTTTGGGAGGCGGTGGTCCTCCGTCCTAGAGACGTGTCCTGCCCAGCGCAGCTGTGTTCTCAATAGCATGGCCTCAATGGTGGTGATCCCTGCTTGTTCAAGGACAGCAACATTTGTCACATAGTCGAGCCAGTGTATATTTAGGATTGTGCGGAGACAGCGCTGATGGAAGCGTTCGAGGAGTCGTAGGTGTTGGCGATAGGTGGCCCATGTTTCAGACCCATAAAGGAGAATAGTCAGTCCGATAGCTCTGTACACACTGATTTTGGTGCTTTGCCTCAGGTGCTTGTTTCTCCAGACTCTTTTGTGAAGCCTTCCGAATGCACTCTATGCCTTTGCTAATCTGTGATCTATCTCTTTGTCAATCTTGGCGTCTGAAGAGATGATGCTTCCCAGGGAGGTGAACTGGTGAACGGACTTAAGCACAGATGTGCCTATGCTGACGTTTGGATGATGGTGTTCTTCCTGTGATGCGGGCTGGTAGAGGACTTCCGTTTTCTGCTGTTATTAAATTGAAATGTTGCTGTTTTACTAATTGATTTTATGTAAACCTCCCCGAGCCTTGGCTGAAGGAGCGGTATATAAAAATGAAAAATGAAAAAAAAATAAATAACGCAATAGGCTACTCAACCTTTCTAATGCCACACATACCTCCTATATTTTATCTTTCGGCAAATGAATTTTCAACAATCTTCCCATTTTTGGAATTTTGTTTCGATAAGACAGAAATCTACCATCGTTTTTGCACGTCAGAAACTAAGATTATATATTGTGAATAGACGGAAAGATTTGAAATTCAAAAGGGGGATTGTCAGTGTGTGATTTTCAAATGATTCTGCAATTCAACCATTGTATAAGATGCTGTGTGGTGTAACCAGGCATGTATAGAGTTAAAACAGCACAAGTGGTGTCCAGCACTGTTTTGACCTTCAGCTGTGTAAACATACTGATAAGGGAGACGCTGGGCTGCTTGAGTCGGTCGCCATGCTGATCCCGCTGTGAGGTGCCGGCTGCTGAATGGCTCTGTGTGAGAAGGCTTTACTTTGCTCACTTAATCAATAAAAGAACTTTCTAAGTTCAGACCTGGCTTCGCTTCATCACTGGCGCGCGGACAATGAAGAGGAGGGAAAAGAGTCCAGATTCCGAGGGAAACACGAGAATTATGGTTTCAAGTTGCAGCAAACCAGATTTAGGGCAGATACCTTGGATTGCTTTCTACGTGAAGGGACAGCCGGACAACGGGACAAGGGGCACTTAAACCTGCGGCATTTCTTTCTCTGGACCCGATAAAAGGATGAATAAGTGACTGTTAGGAGCTGTTGAAATTCAGGGACAATTATGGGATGGCGATGAGTGTTCTTGTTTATGTGGGCCGGTTTTGATGAGATCCTGAGCACATGGAAAGTCTTGCTATCTCAAGATCTGATATCGCATTTAAAGAGCCGTTAACCCATGTGCTATATTTAATCTCTCTCTCGGCATTACTTAGCGAACGAAGATTCAGGAAGGACTCATCCCACGCTTTTCACAAGCGCGTTGATGACTAAAAAGGCCAATCTGAGACAGGCAAGTTTGGTTGCAGAAAGCACAGCAGAAAGTCTCCTTGGGTGATGTTGTTTCCAAGTTGCGGTTCTTTCTGCGTTGTCGTTTCTCTTCGAGACCCGTTCGGCGTGTCTTTTCGAAAGAGGCTGCAGCATTGTGGAGAGTGCGTCTCCACGCCTCCCGATGTGAGGCCAGGGTGGACCATTGTTGGTGATCAATCTGGCCGAGCCTGAGATGTTGTTTCAGGGAGTCCTTGTATCTCTTTTTGGGGTGCCTCTCTTGCGCTGACCCCTGGCGAGTTCACCATAGAGTAGTATCTTTGGGAGGCGGTGGTCCTCCATCCTAGAGACGTGCCCTGCCCAGCGCAGCTGTGTTCTCAATAGCATGGCCTCAATGCTGGTGATCCCTGCTTGCTCAAGGACAGCAATGTTCGTCACATAGTCGGTCCAGTGTACATTTAGGATTCTGCAAAGACAGCGCTGATGGAAACGTTCGAGGTGTCATAGGTGTTGGCGATAGGTGGCCCATGTTTCAGACCCATAGAGGAGAATAGACAGTATGATAGCTGTGTACACACTGAATTTGGTGCTTTGTCTCAGGTGCTTGTTGCTCCAGACTCTTTTGTGAAGACTTCCCAATGCACTCTATGCCTTTGCTAATCTGTGATCTATCTCTTTGTCAATCTTGGCGTCTGAAGAGATGATGCTTCCCAGGGAGGTGAACTGCTGAACGGACTTGAGCACAGACTTGCCTATGCTGACGTGGGGATGATGGTGTTCTTCCTGTGGTGCGGGCTGGTAGAGGACTTATGTTTTCTTCAGACTATATTTAACACACTTGTTTTATGTATATTGAACACTTGTTTGTTTTCAGTTGATAAACGTTTGGCGATAGAACAAGACCTCTTTTGTAGAAGTGTTTTTTAAAAAAAAGATCTAGTCGTGATTAAAAAAAACCCAAAACCCCCGAAGACCTGTAGACGAGAGAAAGTACTTCTGAGTCCACTCAATTCCCAGGGAACTTCTCTCTGTCTGCCCCATAAGAGGGATTATTTGCTTTACTTGGATCTAACCTACTTACGTATGTCATTTGATATTGTTGAAAAAGGACTAGCAGGTCAAAATGCATCCCTCAAATCCGGCTGTTTTTGTCGCGAGGGCAGCGCGCGGACAATCCTTCTTTGTATCCACTTGCAAATTAACAAATGGGCCTGTTACTGCTCCGCTGTACATCAGGGCTTGATGTAGTCAGACCGGTTTTCTATTGAGATGGATCAAAGACATACATTACTCCAGAATCGATCAGTCTTTCTTAACTTATCTCCTCACCATGGTGGGTAGGAAGCTGAACCCATGTGCTAGCAAACACACATCTCTCCTTCTCAGTCATATAGATCAGTCTTTCTCAACCGGTGTGACGCGGCACACCAGTGTGCCGTGTGAGAGCACGTGGTGTGCCGCGAAAATGTCTCCTCCCCCCGCCTCTCTTCCCCCTCCTGCTGCTGCTTGGGGGAGGAGGAAGAGGCCAAGCGGACGGAGGCGAATCCGGGCCTAGCGGGTGAGGCGGGCTCTGAGGCCTTGTGTGTGTGTGTGTGTGAGAGAGAGGAGAGGGTTGGAGGAGAGGGAGGGCGCCGGGCCGGGGGAGGCTTTTCCGCCTGGCCCCCGTGCCCTTCCAAAGTCGGAAGGTCGCAAGAACCGGGCGAAAAGCTTCCCCCGCGAGCCATCGAGGCCTGCAGGAGGATTTTCAGCCGGCTCTCGCGTCCCTCTGGTCAGAAGGACGCGAGAGCCGGGCAAAAAGCTTCCCCTGCAAGCCATCGAGGCCTGCGGGAGGCTTCTCCGCCTGTCCCCCGCGCGCTTCCCAAATTGGGCGGGCGAGGGAGCCAGGCGGAGAAGCGTCCCCGAGGCAGCGAGGCCTCGCTGCCTCGGGGACGTTGCTCCGCCTGTCCCCTGCGCCCTTCCCAAATTGGGAAGGCGAGGGAGCCAGGGGGAGAGCTTCCCCCAGGCAGCGAGGTCCTCACTGCCTCGGAGACACTTCTCCGCCCGGCCCCGCGCCCTTCCCAAATTGGGAGGGCGAGAGAGCCAGGAGGAAAGCTTCCCCCAGGCAGCGAGGCTTTTCCGCCTGTCCCCCAGTTCTTCCTTCCCTCCCCCACTCCCTCCCTCTTTCCTCCCTCCCGTGTGTGTGTGTGTGTTGGAAATGGTCACCTTGATTAGCATTTAATGACGTTGCAACTTCAAAGTCTGGCTGCTTCCTGCTTGGAGGTCCTTAATTTGGAGATGTTAACTGGCCCTGATTGAGTCTTGTCTGGAATTTCCCTGCTTTTTGAGTGTTCCTCTCTATTTACTGCCCAGATTTTAGAGTTTTCAGGGCCAACTAACATCTTCCAACAAAGGATTCCCCCAGACAGCGACTTTGAAGTTGCAAGGCCATTAAATGCGAATCAACGTGGCCATTTGCAACATTCGCACTTGCCTAAAGCACTTGCCTAACCCTAACCCTAAAGAGTTCTTTCTCCCACCCTGGACATTATTCCACAGATATATACACCTCACTTGCCTAGCTTCTAACAGCTCACAACCTCTGAGGATGCCTGTCATAGATGTGACTGAAACGTCAGGAGAGAATGCTTCTGGAACATGGCCATACAACCTGAAAACCTCACAGCAACCCGGTGATTCTGGCTGTGAAAGCCTTCAGCAAAAGCTCTTTGATTCCTGCCAGGATATCTACGTTGTGTTCATCGAAACAGGCCCAGGTTTCACACTGAGTGTATAAATACATTTAAAAACATATTAACTATATGTATTACTGTGTTAGAGTGTCATTTTGTTTCATTTTGGTTGGTGGTGTGCCCCAGGATTTTGTGAATGTCAAAAGTGTGCCTCGGCTCAAAAAAGGTTGAGAAACACTGATTTATAGATCACTGACTCTCAAAGTGGGCAGTACCGCCCCCTAGTGGGCAGCGAGGTGATCCAAGGGGGCGGTGGGAGGCTCAGGGGAATTTGGGGGGGGTGAACCCCTTTAAGGGGGCGGTGAATGATTGGGAGTTCTGTGTGCCAAGTTTGGCTCAATTCCATTGTTGGTAGAGTTCAAAATGCTTTTTGTTTGTAGGTGTACTCTAAATCCCAGCAACTACAACTCCCAAATGAGAAGGGCTATTTTCTCAAAACTCTGCCAGTGTTCAAATTAGGGCATATTGAGTATTTGTGCCAAATTTCCTCCAAATCCATAGTTGTTTGGGTTCACAGTGCTCTCCAAATGTAGGTGAACTACATCTCCCTTTAATCACTGCCAATTCCTCCCAAACCCCTCCAGTATTTTCTTCTTGAAAGAGGCCGCAGCATTGTGGATAGTGCGCCTCCATGCCTCCCGATGTGAGGCCAGGGTGGAGCATTGTTGGTGATCAATCTGGCCGAGCCTGAGATGTTGTTTCAGGGAGTCCTTGTATCTCTTTTTGGGGCGCCTCTTGCGCTGACCCGTGGCGAGTTCACCATAGAGTAGTATCTTTGGGAGGCGGTGGTCCTCCATCCTAGAGACCATGTGCCCTGCCCAGCGCAGCTGTGTTCTCAGTAGCATGGCCTCAATGCTGGTGATCCCTGCTTGCTCAAGGAACAGCAACATTCGTCACATAGTCGGTCCAGTGTATATTTAGGATTGTGCGAAGACAGCGCTGATGAAAGCGTTTGAGGAGTCGTAGGTGTTGGCGATAGGTGACCCATGTTTCAGACCCATAGAGGAGAATAGACAGTACGATAGCTCTGTACACACTGATTTTGGTGCTTTGCCTCAGGTGCTTGTTGCTCCAGACTCTTTTGTGAAGCCTTCCGAATGCACTCTATGCCTTTGCTAATCTGGGATCTATCTCTTTGTCAATCTTGGTGTCTGAAGAGATGATGCTTCCCAGGTAGGTGAACTGCTGGACGGACTTAAGCACAGATGTGCCTATGCTGATGTGCGGATGGTGGTGTTCTTCCTGTGGTGCGGGCTGGTAGAGGACTTCCGTTTTCTTCAGGCTGACTTCCAGCCCCAAACAGCTCTGCAGCTGTTGCAAAGCAGGATGTGAGGCGCTGCAGGGCTGCTTCTGAATGGGCGACAAGGGCAGCATCGTCAGCAAAAAAGCAGCTCACGGACTAGATAGTTTAGAGCAGGGATGGGCATTTGGCGGCCCGGGGGGCGGATGCGGCCCCTTGGGCGCTCCCATCCGGCCCGAGGGGCTTTGGGCAGTGCTGCTTATGGGGGGGAGAGGGAGCCGGTTGCAGCGCTGCTTACCGGGTGAAAAGGGAGGCCCGGGCAGGTAGAAAGCCATGCGTGGCTTTGTTTACGGCAAAAAGCAAGGGAGGCGAACGCGGGTCCCTTCCTCTCACGCACGCTTGAAAACAAACTCCCGGAGGACGCCCACCCCCTGAGCGCCTCCCCGCGATGACGTCGCAGCCGGCATCGCCGAACACGCTCAGGGGCGGCGCTCTCCCGCAGTTTGTTTGGCAACGTGAACGAGAAGAAGGGGACGCCGCCTCCTATGCTTGCTTTTTGCTTTGTATCTGGCGAAAAACAAGCATAGGAGGCGAACGCGGGGTCCCCTTCCTCTCACGCACGCTTGAAAACAAACTCCGGAGGAAGCGCCGCCCCCTGAGTGTGTTCGGCGATGCCGGCTGCGACGTCATCGCAGGAGATGCGATGCGTGAGAGGAAGGGGACCCCGCGTTCGCCTCCCTTGCTTGCTTTTGCCGTAAACAAAGCCACGCATGGCTTTCTACCTGCCCGGCCTCCTTTTTTTTGCCTGGTAAGCAGCGCCACCCGGCTACCTGGCTTCGCCAGGAAGGCGCACTGCCCGGACCTCCTCTTCCAAAGGAGGAAAGAAGAGGTATGTTATTGTGTTCTGGGAGATATATTAAATTGATTGCTTCATTGATATACTTTTGTTGTGGGAGATATACTATAAATTTAATTGCTTCATGGATATTATTGCGTTTAGAGTCTTAGATCGAGCCCTCAGGCGGCTTAAGTTGAACAAGCTGCCATCAGTACAATAGCGTATATATATGCCGTCTTCTTCTTCGAGGTCTGCCGTAGCCCTTTGGAGCATCATGCTGAAGAAGATTGTAAATAGGGTTGGTGCAAGAACACAACCTTTTTTCACTCCATGAGTTATGAGAAAGGGCTCCGAGAGAGCATCGCCGTATCTGGCTTGACCGCGCTGGCCCTCATGTAACAGGGTAATCATTTAGCCATGTATAAATAGGTGAAAGGGTGTCATAAGGAAGAGGGAGCAGGTTTGTTTTCTGCTGCCCATGAAACTAAGAGCCATGGGTTCAAATTACAGGAAAGGAGATTCAACCTGAACATTAGGAAGAACTTCCTGTTTGTACGAGCTGTTCAGCAGTGGAACTCTCTGCCTTGGGGTGTAGTACAAGCTCCTTCCTTGGAAACTTTGAAACAGGCTGGATACCCATCTTTCAGGGATACTTTGTGCTTTTCATGCAAGGCAGGGGTCAGACTTGATGGCCCATGTGATCCCTTTCAACTCTATTATTCTATGATAGCAAAATCCGAAAGCTGGTTTTTTAGGTAGGCCTTTTTGTTTGGGTTGCCTAATTCAGTGTTTCCCAACCAGTGTGCCAGGGCACACTCGTGTGCTGTGAGCGATCATCAGGTGTGCCGTGGGAAATTGGAACCTCCAGGAGGGGAGGGGGGAGAGTCTAGTGTGTTGAAGTATAAAAACCCTAAGAAACCTACCTCAATAAAGGCCCCCTTCCCACCCGTTGTCTACTTGGTCTCTCCCTCTCCATGCATTGGGAAGACCTGTCTCCTTTTCCCCAAGTAGAGACCTCCTCTTGCCTTCTGGGGGTTCTGTGTGGGAAGTTTGGCCCAGTTCTATCATTGGTGGGGTTCAGAATGCTCTTTGATTGTGGGGGAACTATAAATCCTGGAAACTACAACTCCCAAATGTCAAGGTTTATTTCCCCTGAACTCCATCTGCGTTCATAGTTAGGCATATTGAGTATTCATGCCAAGTTTGGTCCTGATCCAACATTGTTTGAGTCCACAGCGCTCTCTGGATATAGGTGAACTACAACTCCAAAACTCAAGGCCAATGCCCACCAAACTCTTATAGTATTTTCTCTTGGTTATGGGAGTTCTGTGTGGGAAGTTTGTGTCTTTCTGCCATTCCTGCCAGGATATCTATGTTGTGTCCATCGAAACAGGCCCAGGTTTCACACTGAGTGTATAAATACATTTAAAAACATAGTAACTATATGTATGACTGTGTTAGAGTGTCATTTTGTGTCATTTTGGTTGGTGGTGTGCCCCAGGATTTTGTCAATGTAAAAAGTGTGCCGCGACTCAAAAAAGGTTGAAAAACACTGGCCGAATTGATTGACAAAAGCTGACACTCCTACAGAGAGCAGAGCGTGTGAGGGGGATGCACATGAACGACTCCATTCAAGTTGTGTATGTTGCGAGTGATTTGAGGGCACCCTGAGTGTGTTTCCTTGTCATTGTGCATTTAGGATGTTGTTGTTCTTCTCTGTTGTAGTTGGCGGCCTAATCGCGAAATCTGATTTCCTTTGTGACTTCTAAAGTGTCTGCCCATTCTCCTCAAATTCCCAATTTCTCCTCCATTCACTAATGACCGATGCACTTAATGAGTCAGAAGCTTTCTTCTAATGGGTGGCATCTATGCGCAGCAGCATCTTGTCCTGCTTGCATCTGTGCAATAATTCACGGCCAACTGGGAAAGTGTCTGGATTGCTTTTTCTCCTGCCCTGAAATGATAAATTTTACCCTTGAGGTTCGGCAGTACAGTCTGAAGGTGAGTCTACACTGCAGAGTTAATGCAGTTTGGCAATGCGTTTACTCAGGCCCGGATTAACACCTTTTTGCGCCCTAGGCCACACTTTGGAATTACGCCCCTTTTAAGCCAACCTCTACCACCACCACCCCACACACACACCACTCAGACCCATACTTGGCTGGCTTTCGCCATGGTGCCTACGGAGCAGAAGAGAAAGGCGAGTAGGCACCATCCCGCCACCTCCAAGGTCCCCATTCCCACTGGCTGGAAAGCTCCGCTGTGCTCTGAAGGTCTCCTCGGGAGGCTTGGGGAGAGCGCAGCGGGTGCAGACTCGCTCCGAAGGCGCGGATGAGAGAGAGAGAGAGAGAGAGATGTCCGCTTGGCGTGCGCACCCGCAGACCGAGGGAGGATTCAGGTTGAGGTTTGTGCGGTTTTGGTTGGCTGCTCCTAAAAGCAGGAGAGTCGGACCCTGGCCTTGATCCTTCCCTCCCTCCCTTGGCTCCCTTTAGCCAAGCAGGCCGCCCCTGTTTGGTCCGAGAGCGCAGGAGCGAGCCTGGGTTGGTGTGGTCTCGTGCTGGGGACCTGGGAGAGGTCCACCCAAGCAACGCCCTTTCTCTCCCCTCTCCCTCCTTCCCTCTCTTCCTTCCTTCCTTCCTTTCTTTCCTCCCAGTTGCCTCCTTCTCCTCCTTCTCCCCTCCCTCCCACCGCCCTCTCCCGGACTCTGCCGCTCGGCTCTGGCTGCAGGAATTTACAGTCTGCTGCTGGGGGAGCCGGGCGAGTCGCCATGGAGACGGCTTCCCCGGGAGCCAGGAGGTCAGGCCAGGCAGAGACCCGGGGGCAAATCAATGGGTCAATGCGAGGGCCCCGCCGCAGCCCAGAGAGCGAGAGACGGAGGGGACAGAGCAGAGACTTTGTGGGGAGAAGGAGCGAGGAGGGGCATGAGAAAGGGGGAAAGAGGGGCGCGGACCAGGTTTTTGGGTCCGTAATCTGCGCCTCCCCTCGGCTTGCGCCCCTAGGCCATGGCCCAGGTTGGCCTTATGGGTAATCCGGGCATGCATTTACTGCCATGTCTCAATGCTGTGAAATCATGGGAGTTGTAGCTTTACAAGGCCTTTAACTTTTTTTCTGCCAAAGGGTGCTGTGGTCTCGCCAAACTGGCAATCCCATTGCCATCTTAATAGGATTTGGCTTGAGACCTTCCCGGGAAAAAGGGGCCTTCAGATTTATCTTGAGCAGGAAATAGACAGTTCTCTCTCTCCTTTCACCATTGTCCCTATAAAGCAGTGTTTCTCAACCTGGGGGTCAGGACCCCGGGGGGGGGGGTTTGCAAGGGTGTGTCAGGGGGCTCTCCAAAAACCATCAGAAAACACAGTATTTTCTGTTGGTCTTGGGGGTTATGTGTGGGAATTTTGGTCCAATTCTATTGTTGGTGAGGTTCAGAAGGTTCTTTGATTGCAGGTGAACTATAAATCCCAGCAACTACAACTCTCAAATGTCAAAGTCTATTTTCCCCAAACTCCACCAGTGTTCACATTTGTGCATATTGAGTATCCGTGCCAAGTTTGGTTCAGATCCATCATTGTTTGGGCCCACAGTGCTCTCTGGATGTAGGTGAACTACAAATCTAAAACCCAAGGTCAGTGCCCACCAAACCCTTCCAGTATTTTCCGTTGGTCATGGGAGTTCTGTGTGCCAAATTTGGTTCAGTTCCATCATTGGTAGAGTTCAAAATGCTCTTTGATTGTAGGTGAACTCCTAATCCCAGCAACTACAACTCCCAAGTGACAAAATCAATATCCCCAACCCCACCAGTATTCGAATTTGGGCGTATCAGGTATTTGTGCCAAATTTGATCCGGTGAATGAAAATACATCCTTCACATCAGATGTTTACATTACGATTCATAACAGGAGCAAAATTACAATCATGAAGTAGCAATGAAAGTAATTTTATGGTTGGGGGTCACCACAATATGAGGAACTGCATTCAGGGGCCATGGCGTTGGGAAAGTTGAGAACCACTGCTATAAAGCAATGGGGATCTGATAAAATACGTAAAATACTTATGGGGAAGCAGCTATTGCAGTCTATGGGGGTTTGTTCCTGTTGATTAGGAAGCAGCTGGGTCAGATTCCCATTCCTCTTCCTATATGTTGCTGTTTATTTGTTCAGACGCTTCTGACTCTCCGTGACCTCATGGACTAGCCCGCGCCAGAGCACCCTGTCGGCCATCTCCACCCGCAGCTCCTTCAAGGTCAAGCCAGTCCCTTCAAGGATACAGGCCCGGATTAAGCCCTTTTGGCGCCCTAGGCCACACTTTGGAAGCCCCGCCCCCAAGGGCAGGGCAGTTGCCGCGCATGCGCAGCAGGAGGGAGGGCGCAAGTGCCACGGCCTCCGCCATGTTCCTGGGTACCGCGCATGCACGGCAGCGGCCCCGGGGGCTTCCCTTCCCTCCCTCGGAGGAGGAAGGAAGGGAAGCCCCCGGGGCTGCTGCGGCACCCAGGGACATGGCGGAGGAGGCAGAGGCCGCGGCACTCGCATCCTCCCTCCTGCCGCGCATGCCCAGAAGTGGCCCCGGGGGCGGGGTTTCCCTTCCTTCCTCCTCCTCCTTGACTCAAGGAAAGAGGGCATGGCGAGGAGGAGGAAGAGGCGGAGGGAAGCCCTGCCCCCGGGGCCGCTGCCGGGCATGCACGGCAGGAGGGACGGCGCGAGCACTGTGGCCTCGCCTCCTCTGCCATGTTCCTGGGTGCCGCGCATGCCCGCCAGCGGCCCTGGGGGCTTCCCTCCACCTCCTCGCACCCTCCTTCCTTGACAACGGGGTGGAGGCGATGGCGAGGGGGCGGGGCGCCATTCCCTCCTCCCCCACCCCCTCGCAGCATTCTCCCCTTGCAACATTTTTTTTTGGTCCCTTTCGGCTTGTGCCCCTAGGCCATGGCATAGGGTGGCCTGATAGGTAATCTGGGCCTGCAAGGATACCATCCATCCATCTTGCCCTTGGTCGGCCCCTCTTCCTTTTTCCTTCCATTTCCAAGTAGTGGGCCAATTCTTCATAGTGGGCACCTGAATGGCTCACGTTCTCTTCTGGACCACATTGTAACAGATCCCATACCACTTGAAACAGCTCCACTGAATAATTTTGTGTGGATTCAAAAGCATAAGCCAGAAAGGGCCTCTTCTTCTTCTTCTTCTTCTTCTTCTTTTTGCTATATTTATTACTCTATTTTAGGCCTTCAGTTAAAATTTCCCCAGTTTTCTATTAGACTTTTCTCCACCAGTGTTTCCATAATCTCCATCTCATTCCATTGCTGGTGAAGCCTGCCCCAAGGGAGGAGGTGGCTCTTTGGCTTTGGCCTCTTTGCCATCCAGGGCTAGGATCAAGCCTTTCGCTCTTTCCTAGAGGCTGGCTAATTCTTCAGATTACTTTACCCTCGTGTTGGCTGATTTTAAATACACTTCAGTATTGAAAGGTGTCAAAGGTGTGTCACATTTATGTAGCCTGAATAGGGTTGCCACTTTTTGATATAAGAAATAAGGGACATTTATGGGATTTTTCACAAAAATAAGGGACACTTCATTAAAAACTTGAAACTCAAACGTTAGGTAGAAATAGTTTTATTAACAGAATAAGATAATGATTGAAACTCACAAAAGAAACAGACTTACACCCTCTTAACAGTGCATGGTGTGTTCCTGCATGCTTCGTCATGCGGAAAAAGCATTATTAGAACTGCCTTATTTTCTCCATCTGGATTTAGTACTTTGCTGACTTTAAAAGTGCGCTGTCTAAACATTAAAATAAAATAAATTTTATAAGACAGTACATCTTCATGATTATTATGTCAATAGTTAATGGTATAGTATAGTATGGGATACACAGCATTGTATAGTATTGGGATGCACAGCTAGGCCTATTTTAAGAGTAACTCTCAAGCAACCAGAAACAATCTTTATCCAACATGATCCAACATGCCCCTTGGGTAACGGTTAATTGAGTCGACTGTACTTTGAAAAAGTCCTGTATCACCTCTTCCTTCTAACGGGGATGCAGGCAGGCACACACTCGCAAGCGCACGACTGTCAGCCTGCCCTGCGAGTTGGAATCCCCGGGCAGGCATTGCCGTGGAAACCGCAGTGCGCAGCTTCCTCTGGTCAACCCCGCCCAGTCCTGTCCTGCTAGTCCAGTGGTTCTCAACCTTCCTGATGCGGTGACCCCTTAATACAGTTCCTCATGTTGTGGTGACCCCCAACCAAAAAATTATTTTCATTGCTACTTCATAACTAAATTTTGCCACTGTTATGAATAGTAATGTAAATATCTGATATGCTAGATGTATTTTCACTCACTGGACCAAATTTTGCAAAAATACACGATGTGCCCACATTTGAATATTGGTGGTGGTGGTGGTGGTGGGGGGGGGGGGGGTTGATTATGTTCTTTGGAAGTTGTAGTTTCTGGGATTTATAGTTCACCTACAATCAAAGAGCATTTTGAACATCACCAATGATGGAATTGTACCAAATTTGGCACACAGAACTCCCATGACCAATAGAAAATGCTGGAAGGGTTTGGCGGGCATTGACCTTGAGTTTTCGAGTTGTAGTTCTCCTAAATCCTGAGAGCACTGTGAACTCAAACAATGATGGATTTAGACCAAACTTGGCAATATGCCCAAATATGAACACTGGTACAGTTTAGGAAAAGAGACTTGATATTTGGGAGTTGGAGTTGCTAAGATTTATAGTTCACCTACAATCAAAGAGCATTCTGAACTGGGCCAAATTTCTCACACAGAACCCCCATGAACAACAGAAAATACTGTCTTTTCTGATGGTCTTTGGTGACCCCTCTGACATCCCCTTGCGACCCCCACCCCCCAGGGGTCCCGACCCCCAGGTTGAGAAACACTGTGCTAGTCAATAATAAGGGACAGGGCCTGAAAAAACGGGACACAAATTTTAGGGCCAAAATAAGGGACGTCCCTTAGAATAAGGGACCTATGGCAACCCTAAGCTTAAAGGGCCATCCAGTTAAAATACGCAGCTGATAGTCAAGACTAGGCTTCCTTTTTTTCTGCTAAAATAGCCTAGTCTGTTCTTCTGCATCAGTCAGTAAAAATGTTATTTTCAAATGGTTTCTGCAATTGTTCCGGAGCTCATATCTGATGTTTACTCACTATCATGATCGTAGGTATTTATTGATTTACTAGCCATCCCCTGCCACGTGTTGCTGTGTCCCAGTTTGTGTATATGTGTTTTGTGTGTGTAAATATTTGTGTATATACGTGTGTTTGCGTATATATATGTGTGTGTGGTTTTGCGCAAGCGTTGTAATGTATTTTTTTTGTTTTGGGGGTTTTAAGTCTCTTCTGCTCAGGCCCGGATTACCCATAAGGCCACACTAGGCCATGGCCTAGGAGTGCAAGCCAAGGGTGGCGCAGTTCACACGGACCAAAAAAAATGTTGAAACAAAACTGCAACGCACGGCATGGAGATGACTCTCTCTCTCTCTCTCGGGGGAGGGTGGGGGGAGAGCGCTGTGAGGGGGTTGGGGAGGAAGGAATGGCGCCCCCCCTCACCATTGCCCCCTTGTCAAGGAAGGAGAGCGTGAGGAGGAGGAGGCGGAGGGAAGCCCCCGGGGCCGCTGCCAGGCATGCATGGCACCCAGGAACATGGCGGAGGAGGCAGAGGCGTTCACGCCCTTCTGCCATGTGCGCATGCCCGGCAGCGGCCCCGAGGGCGGGGCTTCCCTCCGCCTCCTCCTTCTCACAGCGCGCCCTCCTTCCTTTAGTCAAGGAAGGAGGGCGCACCGCGAGGGCCTGGGGGCTTCCCTTCCTTCCTCCTCACGCCTTCCTTCCTTGTGTCAAGGAAGGAGGGAGCATGGCGGTGCGAGAAGGAGGAGGTGGGGGTGTGTGCGGTAGAGGTTGATTTGGGGGCGTAATTCCAAAGTGTGGCCTAGGGCGCCAAAAGGGGTTATTCCGGGCCTGCTTCTGCTGTATTTTTCAGTGTTTTTATGAGTGATGGTCACCCGTTGGCCTGATAGGTGTGTTGTGTCCAAATTTGGTGTCAATTCGTCCAGTGGTTTTTGAGTTATGTTAATCCCACAAACAAACATTACGTTTTTATTCATATGGATGGTACTATTGCTTTAACATTTCAGTACAACTTGTTTATTTTTGAGCGTGTCTATCATCTCATAGGGTACATAAATTACTCATGGTGTTTTGTTTTGTTTTTGTTTTTTCATTTCTGGCTGTTACGGTTTTGCTTTATTTGGTACGGTACTTGCAAACTCAGATTGAGCATCTGCGTAGTTAAGTATCTCATATGTGTTGATCGAAGCTGCTGTATGCACTTAGACTCAATAAAGGTTGGGTTACTGTGAATTTTCTGAGTTGTATGGCCATGTATCAGAAGCATTCTCTCCTGACGTTTTGCCCACATCTATGGCAGGTATCCTCAGAGGTTGTGAGGTCTGCTGGAAACTAGGCAAGTGAGGTTTACATATCTGTGGAATGATGTCCAGGGTGGGAGAAAGAACTCTTGTCTGCTTGAGGCAAGTGTGAATGTTGCAATAGGCCACCTTGATTAGCATTGACTGGCCTTGCAGCTTCAAAGACTGGCTGATTCCTGACTCAGGGAATCCTTTGTTGGGAGGTGTTAGCTGCTCCTGATTGTTTCATGTCAGGAATTCCCCCCTTGTTTCTTCTTGTCCTGATTTTAGAGGGTTTTTTAAAAAAAAAAATTCTGTTGTCCAACCTGGACACAGCATATTATTTGAGAACACAGAAATACTGGACTACTCAAACAACCACCGTGCCAGGCTATACAGAGAAGCCACTGAAATCCACAAGCAGGTGGACAATTTCAACAGAAAGGAGGAAACCATGAAAATACACAAAATCCGGCTACCAGCATTATAAAAAAACTCTAAAATCAGGACAGTAAATAAAGGGCAACACTCAAAATGCAGGGGAATGCGCCTGGAATGTGGCGCCGCTGGCTGAGTGTCAGCTGCATAAAATCTCTACTGACCAGGAGGTCATGAGTTCGAGGCCAGCTCGAGGCAAGGTGGACTCTCGACCAATTGTGTAGCCTATTGTCGACCTTTGCAACCCGAAAGACAGTTGCATCTGTCAAGTAGGAAATTAAGGTACCACTTAGTGGGGAGGCTAATTTAACTGATTTACGAGGCCATAAAAAGATCTCCAGGAAACACACTGAGGAATGAAGGAGTGCGACAGCTTCCCCTGGTGGCCAGATGTTAAATTGCCTCTGTCTGTCTTGTGTGTTTGTGTGTCTAAATGTAATGTGTACATTGTAATCCGCCCTGAGTCCCCTGTGGGGTGAGAAGGACGGAATAGAAATGAAGTAAATAAATTGAGGCAAGTGTGAATGTTGTCATTGCCACAGCTCCCCCTGGTGGCCAGATGTTAAATTGCCTCTGTCTGTCTTGTGTGTTTGTGTGTCTAAATGTAATGTGTACATTGTAATCCGCCCTGAGTCCCCTGTGGGGTGAGAAGGGCGGAATAGAAATGAAGTAAATAAATTGAGGCAAGTGTGAATGTTGTCATTGCCACAGCTCCCCCTGGTGGCCAGATGTTAAATTGCCTCTGTCTGTCTTGTGTGTTTGTGTGTCTAAATGTAATGTGTACATTGTAATCCGCCCTGAGTCCCCTGTGGGGTGAGAAGGGCTGGAATAGAAATGAAGTAAATAAATTGAGGCAAGTGTGAATGTTGTCATTGCCACAGCTCCCCTGGTGGCCAGATGTTAAATTGCCTCTGTCTGTCTTGTGTGTTTTGTGTCTAAATGTAATGTGTACATTGTAATCCGCCCTGAGTCCCCTGTGGGGTGAGAAGGACGGAATAGAAATGAAGTAAATACATTGAGGCAAGTGTGAATGTTGTCATTGCCACAGCTCCCCTGGTGGCCAGATGTTAAATTGCCTCTGTCTGTCTTGTGTGTTTGTGTGTCTAAATGTAATGTGTACATTGTAATCCGCCCGAGTCCCCTGCGGGTGAGAAGGACGGAATAGAAATGAAGTAAATACATTGAGGCAAGTGTGAATGTTGTCATTGCCAAAGCTCCCCCTGGTGGCCAGATGTTAAATTGCCTCTGTCTGTCTTGTGTGTTTGTGTGTCTAAATGTAATGTGTACATTGTAATCCGCCCTGAGTCCCCTGTGGGGTGAGAAGGACGGAATAGAAATGAAGTAAATAAATTGAGGCAAGTGTGAATGTTGTCATTGCCACAGCTCCCCCTGGTGGCCAGATGTTAAATTGCCTCTGTCTGTCTTGTGTGTTTGTGTGTCTAAATGTAATGTGTACATTGTAATCCGCCCTGAGTCCCCTGCGGGGTGAGAAGGACGGAATAGAAATGAAGTAAATACATTGAGGCAAGTGTGAATGTTGTCATTGCCACAGCTCCCCTGGTGGCCAGATGTTAAATTGCCTCTGTCTGTCTTGTGTGTTTGTGTGTCTAAATGTAATGTGTACATTGTAATCCGCCCTGAGTCCCCTGTGGGGTGAGAAGGACGGAATAGAAATGAAGTAAATACATTGAGGCAAGTGTGAATGTTGTCATTGCCACAGCTCCCCTGGTGGCCAGATGTTAAATTGCCTCTGTCTGTCTTGTGTGTTTGTGTGTCTAAATGTAATGTGTACATTGTAATCCGCCCTGAGTCCCCTGTGGGGTGAGAAGGACGGAATAGAAATGAAGTAAATACATTGAGGCAAGTGTGAATGTTGTCATTGCCACAGCTCCCCCTGGTGGCCAGATGTTAAATTGCCTCTGTCTGTCTTGTGTGTTTGTGTGTCTAAATGTAATGTGTACATTGTAATCCACCCTGAGTCCCCTGCGGGGTGAGAAGGACGGAATAGAAATGAAGTAAATAAATTGAGGCAAGTGTGAATGTTGTCATTGCCACAGCTCCCCCTGGTGGCCAGATGTTAAATTGCCTCTGTCTGTCTTGTGTGTTTGTGTGTCTAAATGTAATGTGTACATTGTAATCCGCCCTGAGTCCTCTGTGGGGTGAGAAGGGCGGAATAGAAATGAAGTAAATAAATAAATAAATAAATAAATAAATTCCAGGCAAGAATAAATCAGGGCCAGCTAACACCTCCCAACAAAGGATTCCCGCAAGCAGGAATCACCCAGTCTTTGAAACTGCAAGGACTAATCAATACATATTTGCTGTTTGCTATTTTGCCACAGTGGTTTCAGTAAATGCAGCTTGCATCGCAAGGCAATTGGTATGAAATCTGTGGTGATGACTCCCTTTTATGTGTGTATGTTTCCAGGAAACGAAGTGATTGCCGTGGACTGGAAAGGGCTAAAAGATGGGGACCAAATCAACATGGACAGCACCAGTTCGCTCCACGGCAGCAGCATCCACAGGCCCTCCAATGAGGTGAGTATCTGTTCTGTGTTCCCAGAGAGGGGAGGGATTGATCGGGTGTGAAGGCTCAAGCATAGATAGAGATGCTTCCCTATTATGGCTGTTGAATCCTCAATTTTCGAAGCTGTCTTTCTTTTATTTTGGAACTTTTATCTAAGATTTCAGCAAATACTTGAAAGCCAAAATTTAAAAAAAGAAAAAGAAACACTATTCCCTGTATCCCAGGATCTGGTCACACATGATCATCTTATCCCTGATTATCTTGCAGTGTAGACTCATATAATCCAGTTCAAAGTTGATTATCCTGAATCGGATGCTGGGATTTAGGGCAGCGAAGATCCTGCTTTACTTTCAAGTTCGAAATGGTTTGATTACCAGGTGGTTCATTCTTAAAAGCACGCATGGGTTACCTGAATTGCTGAGGCTGGATCTATACTGCAATACAGTGTTACCTCACTTGTCATGGGTGTTCCGTTCCAGGATCACCCATGTGGTGTGGGGACTAAAACCTGTGTGGAAGCGGGTTATTTCTATTTATTTACTAGCTGAGGACCCGGCGGTGCCCGGGTTATTTGAGGAAGGCATTGTGTGCCAAGGTTGGTTCCTATTAGATGTTTATGTGGCTTGCAGTGGTCTCAAGAACTTAGTGAAGGTCCCGGGGGCCTAGTCAGGGAAATCAAGTTAAGGAAGCCTAACAATATCCCATGAGCTGAGGCCTAGTCAGGAAAATCAAGTTAAGGAAGCCTTTCTGTCAATTTTGGGCCTGGTTTGTGTTTTATAGGGGCTTTAGTGTTGTTTGGGAAGTGAATGACGTGAAGGTTCTGCAAATCCCATCATTCGTGGCCCCTCCTGCCCTAAACCACACCAGATAGTGAAGTGGGCCAATGGTCGCCTGTTTGCCAAGTTTGGTCCTGATCTGTCATTGCTGACTGCCTGAGGCCTTTCCCTTTCCCTCTGAGTCACTTTAGAATGTTTGAATGTGGTTGGCCATTTGGAGGCAGTTATGCAAATTCCATTTCAGTGGCAACCAATCCCCTCTGTCTGGGGCCGTAGAATGTTGGAGTTTTGAGGCTGGCCAGTTAGAGCCCGTTATGCAAATAATCCCACAATGGCAGCCAATCGAAACGCTGGCCCATATTCCTCCCGTCGCTCGCTTGGTCGCTCAGCTGCAAACACTGACTTTTATTATATGTAGTAGATTATTTCGACTTGTATCCCGTCCTTCCATTTGGCTCAGGACGGTTTACATCATATCGAACAACAAGCAAGGCACATAAAAACAGTAAAAATAAATACAGTTTCCACAATAGTCCATCAACCAAGGATGGTTATAGGTTGAAAGCCTGCCGGAACAGTGCCGTTTTGCACGCTTTCCGGAAAGCCGGCAGCTCATTGATTGCTCGCACTTCCGGAGGTAAACTATTCCACAAGCATGGTGCTGCCACAGAGAAGGTTCTTTGTCTAGTTGACGACAGACGAATAGTTTGCAAGGGTGAAATCTGTAGGAGGTTGAGGTCTTCTGAATGGAGGGATCTCTGGGGAACATATGGGAGCAGACGGTCCCTTAGGTACACCAGCCCCAGACCATGCAAGGCCTTAAAGGTCAGAACCAACATTTTGAAGGTGACCCGGTGCTCAATTGGTAACCAGTGCAGGCGCTGCAAGGTTGGAGTGATATGAGCCCTGGCCGGTACTCCAGCCAGGAGTCTCGCTACAGCATTCTGCACCCGTTTGAGTTTCTGGATAACCGACAAAGGAAGACCAATGTAAAGGGTGTTACAGTAGTCTAGCCTCAAGATGAGCGTTGCCTGGATTACTGTGGCTGGCGTCCCTCTGCTGTGGGGATGGCCCCTGCCGCCATGACTTCCACTCCAGGGACGGGGAGGCCCCGACCGCCGGAATACTGAGCCCGCCGCACCCTGACTCGCTGGGGGAAGCGACTGCTGCCGAGCCCCTGGGATCGCGACATCCAGACCTGATCCCAGGCCCGGGATTGCTGCACCCATGCCTGCTGGACCGGGGGGGCGCGGCGGAGAGGCGAGCGGAGGCCCAAGAGAACGGCGTGGGGGATCCTGACCTCGGAGGCCGCTGTTGCCTGTTGGGGAGATCGCCCGCTTCTAGTGGGGAGAGGGTTCCGGGGGGGTCTACCGGGGATGGAGTGGCAGGGGAGCCACGGGGGGCCCAGGGAGGACTCTGGAGCACTGTGCCCCCCCCTCCTGACGGGAGGGGCGTGGGCCGACGGCACCAACATGGCGCCGAGCCCGGGTTGCTCGGCGTCTCTAGCCCCGCCTTCCCCGTCCCTGTCCACCCCGAAGATCTTGTCCACGCCCCCTTTGACTGACGGGTTGGGGCGGCCGCTGCTGCCGGGACCCCCGACGGAGGTGCTGGATGTCTCTGGGGTTCTGGCGAGGGTCCCCGGGGAGGCCGCTGTCGACTGCCAGCGGCCCCCAAAGTTGCGACTAGGCGGCAATCTGACCCGCCACCCTCTAGTGGACGGAGGAAGAATTACAGACCAGGTCAGGGAGAGGCAAGATTAGGGGTGGCTAATCCAGGGAGTGGCCCAAGGAGGAAGCGCCCGCCTTTGGGGGACCCTAACCCCGGAGGCATCTTGCAGCGGAAGCCACATGGTCATCAGAGGAAGCGGCGCCGGAAGCCAAGGAACTGCAGATCCCCTCCCCTTGACCTTACCATGGACCAGCAGTGTGGGTCGCCCCCCTATCGAGGCCGCCGACCCCCTGGACCCACCACATCTTCTGCCAACTGCCTGAGAGAGAGGAGGCCCACCTCACTCGAGCCCCGGTTCCGGAAATCATTCCGATCCAGAACTTTTTGGAGCTCGAGTTTCAAGCGGCGAGCTCCACCGGACATGTCCGAAGCCGGAGAAAGACATTCCTTTAGCAGGTCTGATTCCCCCTGCCAGACCTTTGGACAGAGGAAGCCAGGCCACCCGACTCACTGGTGGCCAGTTACGAGAGATCTCCTTGAGACCGCCCATGCTTCCTTCTTTCGATGGCAAGGTGGTGCCTGCTTAGGTCCATCCGGGCACCCTATTGCCACCTTCCTGTTTTCTATCTTTGTCCTTCTCCCTTCTTTCTTTCTTTGATGTTGTAGTGTCTGTTTGTTGTTTACTGTTTTGTTATGCCAGACTTGTGAACCGCTCCGAGCCCTCGGGGAGTGGCGGCGATAGAAGTTTGAATTAATAAATAAATAATAAATAATTTCCCGAGAGGTCGGGCACCAGCCGCCTGGCTTGTCGCAGATGGTAAAAGGCGGATCTGCTGACAGTGAAGACCTGAGCCTCCATCGTCAGCAGTGGGTCCAACTGGACGCCCAAGCTCTTTACTAAGGACGGCGGGCGTAATGCCTCGCCATCCAAGGCCGGCAGCTGGAGCTCACACTCGCCCGGGTGACCCAGAATTTTACCCCAATTCTGGCCGGGTTTTAGCTCCGCCTGGAAGTGCCTTGAGGTGCACGCATGATGAACCAATGAACAGTTCAGGTTTTCTTTCCTCAACAGGGGTTTACATGCGGGATCTTTTCTGTGGAGCCATTGCTCAGTTCCGACCACGAATGCCACGTGTCGATTGTTTCTGCTGTTCGTTAAGGAATGAAGTGTTATCTGCACGGCACTAAGGCTTTTATTTGAACACACGGTTCGGCTGCCTAGAATCCCGACAATAGGAAACATAAATTAATTCCGTTGTACACATAATATGCAAACACGGGCATGTTCAAATCTGAAAAGAACCCAAAACACTTCTAGTTTCAAGTGTTTCCGATAAGGGGTGCTCAACCTGTTCATGAGTGGATGTTTGTGCAGATGTACATCGGAATCAATGTGTTTCCAAATGTTGATTCTCAGGCAGTTTGTAACATCATGTTTATGCAGTTGGTAAAATCATGTTGAACACAATCATTTGGCTGTGTGGAAGGGGCCAGGACTGTGGGTACTGTTATTGTTGGGCTCACTCCCAATCCACAGTCAGCGAATGCTGTGGCCAATCATCATCACCATCAGTTTCTCACTTGTTACTCGCCCTCCATTAAAATGCTCCAGGCGATTTACCTAAAACAATTGCATTAAAAACACACATAATACCAAATAGACTGCATTAAACATCAAAAGCTCTGCCAAAAAGCCAGGCCTTGAGTGCCTGAGCAAAGGGTCGCAGGTCACGCGTGGCCCTCAAGTGGGGAGGCAAGGAGTCCCAGAAGACAGGGGCAGAGGTGGAGAAGGCCCCGCGTCTTGTGCTCTCGAGGCGCACTTCCCTGGGGCCTGGAACATACAGTGAGTTTAGTTGGAGGAGTCGTGGCGACCACTGGCGGCGGAGAGGGGAGAGGCGGTCTCTGAGGTATGCTGGCCCCTGACCATAAAGCGCCTTAAAGGTCAGAACCAACAACTTAAACAGGGCCCGGAATTCCCTTGGAAGCCAGTGGAAATATAACAGAGTTGGAGTTGTGGCATCTCAAAGGTGTTTCTGCAAGTAGCCTGGCAGCCACATTCTGAATAATGCGGATCTCCGAGTAGTCGAGAGGGGAAGGCCAACATACAAGGCGTTACAATAATCCAGTCTAGATGTGACCATAGTATGGATGATTGTAGCCAAGGCTTCCTCTGAGAGGTAAGGTGCCGGCTGTCTCACCTGCTGGAGGTGGAAAAAGGCCTGCCTACTCACACGAGCGATCTGGGCCTCCGTAGTCAACTGTGAATCCAGGACGACACCCAAGCGCTTGACAGTGGAAGATGGCTGAAGGGGGGCACCATCGAAGTTGGGCAGGGAGGGCGTCACTCCAGGCGGGCGGCCAGGCCACAAAATCTCAGTCTTAGTAGGATTCACCTTCAACCTACTGGCACGCAGACACCTCGATACAGCCTCAAGGCATAAGGTGACATTGTCTGGTCTTGAGGTGACTCCAGGCTCCAGCCGTAAAAGCAGCTGGGTGTCATCTGCATATTGGTGGCACTCCAGACCAAAGCTCCGCACTTTATTGATATCCCACCCATAGGCAAACATTCCATGCCTTAAAATCACAGACAAACACAGACAAGGCAAAGGCTTCTCCTTTCGTTTCAGGCTTCTGAAGGCGGTGCTCATCTCTGGGTCTTGGGGGGGGGGGGTGTTCTTCTCCATTTTCAAGCCAAGGAGCTTGCATTGTCACCTCCTCGTCATGTGGCCGGCAAAACTGCTTGGAGCGTCTTTTCCCCGCTGAAGCAGGACCTATTTATCTATTAGCATTTGCATGTTTTCAAACTGCTAGGTTGACAGGAGCTAGGGCTAACAGCAGGAGCTCACCCCGTCCCATGGATTCACATTGGCAAAAACCCTCAGGTCAGAAGTTTATTTAGGGCATTTGTATCCCGCCCTATCTCGACCTTCTCGGAGGGACTCAGGGCGGCAACAGCACAGCACAGGATATACATATTATAATAAAACAATATAAAAACATTAAAAAAACATTAAAACAATTTGCCGATTTAAGTTGGAATCCTAAAAACAGTCCATCATAGTCCATTGAAGCCGTATCTTTGCCAGCAAGTAAGTCTAATCCACAAACACTTGATCCCACAGCCAGGATTTCACTTTTTCCCGTAAGGTCAGGAGTGATGGAGCAGATCTGATCTCATTTGGGAGGGAATTCCATAGCGGAGGGGCCACCACGGAGAAGGCCCTGTCTCTCGTTCCCACCCAATGTGATTTCAGTGGTGGAGGAACCGAGAGCAGGGCCTCCCCAGATGATCTTTAGGTCCTAGGTGGTTCGTAGAAGTTTACCCATTGCGCCACTGCGCCCCCAACGTACCAGCCTCAAATTCTTTCCTGGGGTGTTTGGGTAGGTGCTGTACAACGAAACCAGTCCAGTTTAATCTACTTCCAAATTGAATTATAGGGTCTGTGTCGCACAGCGTGAAGATGTTATAATATCATCTGGAGTTTCGGGGTGCGGTGTCATCTGCATGCAGATGGTGTCCAGCTCAGTCACTCCTTCCCACCTGCTACTAAGGAGGCTGTCCAAGTCCTGAACCGGTGCTTGGCCGCTGTAACGCAGTCTTTCTCAACCAGTGTGCCGTGGCACACTAGTGTGCCGTGACAGACCTCCTGCTGTGCCGCGAGAAAAGCTCTCTGCCCCCCTTCCTCCCCCCCTCCTGCTGAACTCCTGCTGCTTGGGGGAGGAAGAAGGACTGGACAGTGGCGAAGAAAAAGAAGAAGGGACCGGGGCACTGCCTCCTTCGGCCGTTTCCCCAGCCAGCCTCCAATCCGCCATGACTCCCACCATGACTCTCGCCCCTCGCTCGCTGAAGCCGCGTGGAGGAGCCCCGCCCACTGAAGCCCCGCCCACTGAAGCCCGTCCACCGCTCATGCTCGTCTTCTGTAGGAGAGCTGAAGCTGGGGGGGAGGGGGCGGGGCATGGCGCGGCCTGTAGGAGAGCTGAAGCTGGGGGGAGGGGCGGGGCATGGTGCGGCCTGGCTCTGCCCCCTCCCCTGGCTTCGGCACTCCCAGCAGCTGCTCCAGCCTTGAGGGGCAGTGCCAAGCCAGCATTGTGCTGGCTCTGGCACGGCTGGCTTGGCACTGCCCCTGAAGGCTGGAGCAGCTGCTTGGGAGAGGTGAAGCTGGGGGTAGGGGGCGGGGCATGGTGCAGCCTGGCTCCGCCCCCTCCCCGGCTTCAGCACTCCCAGCAGCTGCTCCCAGCAGGCCACCAGCCCCCAGCCGTTCTTTACTGTGTTAGAGTGTCATTTTGGTTGGTGGTGTGCCCCGGATTTTTTTAATGTTAAAAATGTGCCGCGGCTCAAAAAAGGTTGGGAAACACTGCTGTAATGGACTGGATGAGGGCTAATAGATTGAAACTAAATCCAGACAAGACAGAGGCACTCCTGGTCAGTCGTAAGGCTGAACAGGGCATAGGGTTACAGCCTGTGCTTGACGGGGTGACACTCCCCCTGAAGGCACAGGTTCACAGTCTGGGAGTGATCCTGGACCCATCGCTTTTGCACAACTAAGACTTGTGTGCCAGCTGCGCCCGTACCTTGGGAAGTCTGACTTGGCCACGATGGTCCACGCTCAGGTTACATCCCGTATAGACTACTGCAACGCTCTCTATGTGGGGTTGCCTATGAAGACTGCCCGGAAGCTGCAATTAGTCCAGCGTGCAGCAGCCAGACTACTAACAGGAGCGGGGTACAGGGAGCACACAACTCCCCTGTTGCGCCAGCTCCACGGGCTGCCAATTAGCTTCTGAGCACAATTGAAAGTGCTTGTGTTGACCTACAAAACCCTGTACGGTTCCGGCACGGTTTACATGTCTGAACGTATTCTCCCCTATGAACCGTCAAGAGTGCTAAGATCGTCTGGAGAGGCCCTGCTCTCGGTCCCACCACCTTCGCAGGCGCGTCTGGTGGGGACGAGGGGCAGGGCCTTCTCTGTGGTGGCCCCCCGGCTGTGGAATTCCCTCCCAAATGCAATCAGATCCGCCCCCTCCCTCCTGACTTTTAGGAAGCGGGTGAAAACGTGGCTGCGCAACGAGGCCTTCGCAGAATGAAGGAGATCGCGAAGCGACTAAAGTCGCCAACCACTTGATACGGACCGAATATATGGATTAAGTTGGACTTGATTTCACTTTGGCGAAAGGCTTTTTAAATGTATTTATTGTATTGTATTTTATTGCAAATTTTATTGTAAATTTATGATGTTTTTAGATTTTAAATGTTAGCTTTGAATACTTGCTGCTTGCCGGTCTGAGTCCCTCCTCGGAGGTGAGGAGGCCGCTGGGGTAGAAAAGTTTGAAATAAATAAATAAATAATAAATATTTAAAGGGCGGTTAAGGGGAAAAGAGAACTTGAAATTGAATGTAGGACTAACAAAACGAAGGATAGAGCCAGCATAGTGGAGTGGTTTGAATGTTGGGTGAAGATACTGGGAAATCCCTGCTTTGCCATGGGAACCGACTGGGTGACATTGAGCAAGTCACTCTTCCTCCACCTCAGAGGAAGCGAAGGCGCAATCCTCCTCTGAACCAAGTCTGGAAAGAAAACCATGTGCCCGGTTCCCCTTAAAGTCATCATAAGCCAGAAATTATTTGAAAGCAAACAAAAACAGCAACAACTAAAGGAGCAAAAAGAGATCGAAGAAGACAGAAGAAATGCAGGAGTTGGCATGCAAGCAGGAAAGGAGGGGGCTCCTGGCCCTGAGCCACAGAAAACCCCATGTCAGATTATTGCATTTTGAATAGCAATTCATGAGTCAGCACAAGATATATTTTCACAGTTTGAGATGACCTGCAGTGTGACATGTTTGACACCAGATGGCGCTGTCTCAAGACTGCTAAATGGAACCTTGAGGAATGTCAGTTACAAAGTGACAGTTGGGATTCAATATCTGTGAGGAAAGGATGTTTAGAAAGGTAGCTGTGATGGCTGTTGTTTTTCGATGTTTTGCCAGTTATTGTTAAATACAATTCAATACAAAGTTATATATTTACCTTGTGAATTGAATGAGAGTTTCATTATTCACTCGAACAGAGACTGGAGTTTTTGGGCCGATGGGGAATTAAACTTCTATATTTCTGTTGCCTATCCGCTGTGACATAAATACTCAACGCCGAAGAAAAACCCCATGTTGGCCTACCATTTTCATAAAGCCACCTCCCTTGAAGAGACACCTGCTGGCGGAAGAGATCCGGTGTTAAGCCACAAAAGGGTTTGAGCCCAGTGGGGCTTGTGCCCCATAAGGGTTTTTATTACACACACTTCTTTCTTCTCCGCGGGCCTCCATTTCTCTCTTTCTTCCTCCATCTGTCTCTTTGTGACTGTGCTTTCCTTTCCTTTATGTAACAGATCGTATCGGCACGCATAAAACTATGACTTATCAGGAGCAAACCTGATCATGTTTTTTCTCCTCCTAATATCCACATCCTTCCCACTTGAACTAATCTTGAGTTTATTTTATTAAATACTCGCTTGGGGACCCGGCGCTGCCCGGGTCATTTGAAAAGTGCAGCAGGATGTAGAGTGGGTCATGGGGGCTCTGTGTGCCAAGTTTGGTCTTGATCCATCATTATTGGGAGTTGCAGTGGTATCATGAAATTACTGAAGGTAGTGCAAGTCCCATCATCTCTGGTCCACCCTCCCCCAAAGTGTAGTAGGATATAGAGTGGGTCATGGGGGCTCTGTGTGCCAAGTTTGGTCTTGATCCATCATTATTTGGAGTTGCAGTGGTATCATGAAATTACTGAAGGTAATGCAAGTCCCATCATCTCTGGTCCACCCTCCCCCAAAGTGTAGTAGGATGTAGAGTGGGTCATGGGGGCTCTGTGTGCCAAGTTTGGTCTTGATCCATCATTACTGGGAGTTGCAGTGGTATCATGAAATTACTGAAGGTAGTGCAAGTCCCATCATCTCTGGTCCACCCTCCCCCAAAGTGTAGTAGGATATAGAGTGGGTCATGGGGGCTCTGTGTGCCAAGTTTGGTCTTGATCCATCATTATTTGGAGTTGCAGTGGTATCATGAAATTACTGAAGGTAATGCAAGTCCCATCAGCTCTGGTCCACCCTCCCCCAAAGTGTAGTAGGATATAGAGTGGGTCATGGGGGCTCTGTGTGCCAAGTTTGGTCTTGATCCATCATTATTTGGAGTTGCAGTGGTATCATGAAATTACTGAAGGTAATGCAAGTCCCATCATCTCTGGTCCACCCTCCCACAAAGTGTAGTAGGATGTAGAGTGGGTCATGGGGGCTCTGTGTGCCAAGTTTGGTCTTGATCCATCATTACTGGGAGTTGCAGTGGTATCATGAAATTACTGAAGGTAGTGCAAGTCCCATCATCTCTGGTCCACCCTCCCCCCCAAAGTGTAGTAGGATGTAGAGTGGGTCATGGGGGCTCTGTGTGCCAAGTTTGGTCTTGATCCATCATTATTGGGAGTTGCAGTGGTATCATGAAATTACTGAAGGTAATGCAAGTCCCATCATCTCTGGTCCACCCTCCCCCAAAGTGTAGTAGGATGTAGATTGGGTCATGGGGGCTCTGTGTGCTAAGTTTGGTCTGTATTGGTGAATGGATGAGGGTTGCATTGTTTTTAGGAAGTGAGTGAAGGTACTTCAAGTCCCATCATCCGTGGTCCATCTCACACAAAACTGCACCAGGATGTAGAGTGGGTCATGAGGGCTCGGTGTGCCAGGTTTGGTGTTGATCAGTCATTGGATTAGGTTTGTAGCAGTCTTGGAAAGTGAGGGAAGGTACTGCAAGACCCATCATCCATGTTCTGGCCCCCTCCAAACTTCAGTAGGATGTAGAGTGGGTCACTGGGGGTCTGTGTGCCAAGTGTGGTCTTTATCGGTGTTTGTTGGGGGCCACAGTGGTCTGTGGGAACAGAGGGGTGTGTAAGTACTACAAATCCCATCATGGTCAGTCCTCCCCCAAACCTCACCAGGACGTGAAGGCAGTCATGGGGGTTATGTATGCCAAGTTTGGTCTCAATCAGTGATTGGATGAGGGTTGCAGCAGACTTGGGAAGTGAGTAGAGGTACTTCAAGTCCCATCATCCATGGTCCACCCTCCTCCGAACTGCACCAGGACATAGAGTGGGTGATGGGGGCTGTGTGTGCTAAGTGTGATCTGTATTGGTCGTTTTTGGTGGCCTCAGTGGTCTGTGGGAACAAAAGTGTTTGAAAGTACTACAAATCCCAAAATCCATGGGTCATGTCCCCCGAACCACACCAGGACGTAAAGGGGGTTAGGGGGGTTATGTGTACCAAGTTTGGTGCAGGTCTATCACCTGCGCTGGTCGCTGCGGCCTGTGAAAGTGGCTGCCACATGTCCGCCCTTCCGCCCTCCGCACACATACAAACATTCCGCTTTATAAAGGTATACAGACTAGCTTGGGGACGCGGCGGTTATTTGAGGAAGGCCTTGTGTGCCAAGGTTGGTTCCTATTAGATGTTTATGTGGCTTGCAGTGATCTCAGGAACTTAGTGAAGGTACTGCGAGTCCCATTGGCCATGGTCCACCCCCCTCCAAACAGCACCAGGATGTAGAGTGGGTCATGGGGGCTCTGTGTGTCACATTTGGTCCTGATCATTCTCTGGATGAGGGTTGCAGCGGTCTCGGAAGGTGAGTGAAGGTATTTTAAGTCCCATCATCTGTGGTCCATCCTCCTTGAAACAGCACCAGGGTGTAGAATGGTTCAAGGGGGCTCTGTGTGCTAATTTTGGTATGTATTGGTCATTGGTTGAGGGTCGCATTGTGAAGTGGGCCATTGGGCCCCTGTGTGCCAAGTTTGGTCCTGATCCGTCACTGCTGTGGGTCGCAGTGTCTGACTGTCTGAGGCCTTTCCTTTTCCCTCTGAGTCACCTTAGAATGTTGGAATGTAGATTGCCAATCGGAGTCCTTTATGCAAATTCCATTTCAGTGGCAACCAATCCCCTCTGTCTGGGACCGTAGAATGTTGGAGTTCTGAGGCTGGCCAATCAGAGTCCTTTATGCAAATAATCCCATAGTGGCAACCTATCGAAGCGCTGTAACATATTCCTTGGCACCTCAGCACCTCCCAGAAAATGAAGATTCCATTTCCAACGGAAAAGAACTAACTGAAGCATTCAGTTGCATTCTGTTATGCTGGCCAATCAGTATCCTTTATGCAAATAATTCCACAGTGGCAACCAATCGAAATGCTGGCGCATATTCCTCCGCACCTCCCGCCCTGCGCACCACCGCAAACACTGACTTTTATTATATACATAGATAGATAGTTAGCTGGTAGGTAAAGGTAAAGGTTTCCCCCTGACATCACGTCCAGTCGTGTCCAACTCTGGGCCTTGGTGCTCATCTCCATTTCTAAGCCAAAGAGCCGGCATTGTCCGTAGACACCTCCAAGGTCATGTGGTCAGCATGACTTCATGGAGTGCTGTTACCTTCCCGTCGGAGTGGTACTCACATTTGCATGTTTCCAAATTGCTAGGTTGGCAGAAGCTGGGGCTAACAGTGGGAGTTAAAGAAAAACGAGCTGGCTGGTAATGAAGACTAACACAAACAGCAGTGTGAAAATGCCAAATGGAATCAGACTCTATAGGCTTAGTGTTGTAGATCGAAGAAAACACCCTAAGTATGCAAAATATGTCTCTATATTAACACATTAGTGTAAATAAACACATGGTATATCACATCAAACATACAATGATACAAAAAGAAGGAGGCGCCAGGTGAAATATACTCCCAATAGTACTTGCCCTATGGCGAATGGTTGCTGGAAAAGGTCCGCTCTCTGTGCCAAGCTGTATAGCGGCTCGGGTTCAGCGTGGGCCGATACCTGAGCAGGGAGAGGAGGCGCTGAGTGATGACGCGTCACAGCGCCAGATGCGGCCGTCGTGAGATCAATATTGCAGTAGTGACGCCAGCACGTTGGGAGTGGTATGCGGGATACCCCAGAGGAATGAAAACATGGATGGGGAAATCCCCGTGTAGTCGAGGGGAATCCCGGGCGTCCTATCAATCCAGCCTGGCGGTCTCGCGTCACTGTGGTGCTCTGTATGAGCCGAAAACCATAGTAGGGAATCCCTGGAAGCGACGCGGGAGGGGGTGATGGAATCACAGGCGGGTGGGTTGGATTCACAAAAACACAAAGCAGTCCGATTAAGAGCTTCAATGCTCCAAAGGGGCAGAATTACCCCAGACTGGACATGGAGGAAGAGGCGGTGTGGCTTCTTCTTCACATGAAGGCTTGGAGGTTTAGCAGAGCCGACGGCCAGCAGATGCCATGTATTTTCCGTGGTTTTTGAAACCGTTTTCGAAGGCCCCATAGGCTCCTTTTTCAAGGCTCTTGTAGCTATACCAAGCAGTAGTCACTATAGATATAAATATTACAAGGAATGAATATCCACCAAGTAAATTAATTACACAAATACACAGCCAAATACAGTAATTAAAAGTATGATACATACCATATCAGGTAGAGAGATGCACATAACCCTGTTCCATGTGGATTAGGGTGACCCAAAGGTACTGAGTAACAGGAACCTACAGTTTATAACAACATAGAGCTGATGCAGATTGGATCATTGAGGCCAGCTGGCCATTCTGTGTTTAGGCGGAGGGTCCATAGGTTTTGTAGCCTAATTAGATGCTCACTAATGTCCCTTTGAGGATTTGGATTAACCTTCTCCAGGATTCTGTTTATTTACACTAATGTGCTAACAGTGGGAGCTCACACTGCTCCCCGGATTCGAACCTGCGACCTTTGGGTCAGCAAGTTCAGCAACTCAGCACTTTAACCCACTGCGCCACTGGGGGCTCCTAAGCTGGTGGGCCTGGTTAAATGGGCACGCTGGTGGAGAGAGAGGTGTATGCCTTCTCAGCAGACTTTCCTTGTCTCCCTGACTTGCTGCCTTCTTTCTCCACAGCAAACGCGCACAGATTTCTCCTGGGACGGCATCAATGTAAGTATAGCTTTGATTCCCCGGAGTGTTCTCTCTGCATGGCATGCGTGCTGCTGCCGCCGAGTCTTGACGTGAGGAGCAAAGCAAGGCCGCACTGTTCTGCCGGCACACTTGGGTTTATACTTCAGGTGAACGTTTTCTTGTTCCTCATTAAATTCCTCAGGAAAAGTATACGGATTACCTGCATTGTTTTGTTTGTGTGTCAGGAGTGACTTGAGAAACTGCAAGTCGCTTCTGATGTGAGAGAATTGGCCGTCTGCAAGGACGTTGCCCAGGGGACACTGCCCAGATGTTTTACCATCCTATGGGAGGCTTCTCTCATGTCCCCACATAAGAACCTGGAGCTCACCCTGCTCCCCGAATTTGAACTGCTGACCTTTCGGGGGGCTCCAATTCCCTGCATGCCTCCTGAACATAACGGAGAGGGAAATGTAGTTTTCCTTGACCAAACACAAACTGTGATGGCTCGCCTGTGGGCATGTGAATGGGCCAGTATGTCTTCATGGTGCCCTCTCAGGGAGGTTTGGCCTTCCTGGCTCTTCTTTCCTGCTTTTCACTCATTATCGGGAAGGATGGAAGAAGAAGCAGAAAGCCCACTCTGTATTCCGGGTTTCCAAGATCTGTAATGTTTATAGTCAGGTGAATGGACTAATAGTTGTCTTGCTAATAAACTATGTCTATCCCATGGGGTTCGCTCCATAGAACTGGCAGTTCAAATCCGTGAGATGGGGTGAGCTCCCCTCTGTCAGCTCCAGCTTACCACACAGGGACATGAGAAAAGCCTTCCACAGAATGGTAAAAAAATCTGGGTGTCCCCTGGGCAACATCCTTGCAGGCAGCCAATTCTCTCACACCAGAAGCGACCCGCAGTTTTTCAAGTCACTTCTGACACACACAAAAAGCCTTAATGTAGACCAGTGTTTCCCAACCTTTTTTGAGCCGCGGCACACTTTTTACATTTCCAAAACCCTGGGGCACACCACCAACCAAAACGACACAAAATGACACTCTAACACAGTCATACATGTAGGTAATAGGAATTGTCCTTGAGCTTTGGAGCTGTAATTCACCTACATCCAGAGAGCACTCTGGACTCAGGCCGGTGAAGAAGGCAGGAAGGAAGGCGCCGCGGCGGTGGCCAGGGAGCTGAAGGGAGGCCGAGAGCAGTTTCCCGTGCACCGGGGAGAAGGGGGAGGAGGGAGGGGTGGGGCCCTGCAGGGAGCCGTTCTCCTGGTTTGCGGCTCTGCCGGGCTTGCCGGAGCCACGAACCAGGAGAATGGCTCCCCGCTAAGAACAGGCCCTGCTGGGAGCCGGGTTTGGCCGGCTTGTGTCTCCCACCGGGCTTGGCGGAAGACGCGAGCTGGCCAAACTCGGCTCCCAGGCAGGGCTTGGGCCCTGCGGGGAGCCATTCTCCCGGTTTGCAGTTCCGACGGCCTCAACGGAGCCGCAAACCGGGAGAAAGGCTCCCCGAGGTGCCCAGGTTCCCGCCTCTTCCTCCTCCTCTGGAAGTGAGCCCACAGGAAAGAGCGTCGCCCAGCCCCTCCCCTCCTGAGCCTCCCCCGCCTCTCCAAGTCCTAGAGAGTGTTTCCCAACCGCTGTTCCGCGATCAGCTGGTGTGCCGCGGGAAAACCTCTCCCAGCAGCAGCAGGAGGGGGAAGAAAGGGGGGAAGAGAGGTTTTCTCATGGCACACCAGCCGATCGCTCATGGAACACTAGTGTGCCGTGGAACAGCGGTTGGGAAACACTGCAGTAGACAATCCAAAATGACGACAATATGTACGCCCGCAGAGTTCCATCGCATGGGCAAACCCTTATCTGAGGAAGCACCACTTGAGTAATTTTCAGTCTTGGTTTGTTCCTTCTTCTCCTCCCTCCATATTCCTTAATCCCTGGTATTCTTCAAAGTTGAGACTGACTTTCTCCTTCACTCGAACTCATCCCTGTTCATTCTTTCAGCTCTCCATGGAAGATACAACCTCGATCCTTCCTAAACTCAAGCGGAACTCCAATGCGTATGGAATCGGAGCCCTGGCCAAGTCGTCTTTCTCCGGTGAGGATCACAAACCCTTGGATCTCGGATCTTTCTACCCTTCTATTAATGTCGGTTTTATCCCCCAAATACACTTTTAAATGAAGTGTGGTGACTTCCGTAACCACTAAAAACACGCTGAGTATGGCAGGACTACAATTAGTATATAACAGTGCTGTACAACTTCTGGCGGGTCCAGGGCCGGATAAGAGGTCACTGATGACCTGCGGGGCCACTTGGCCCCGCCCCCAGGCCCCACCCCAGGCCCCGCCCCAGCCCAGGCCCCACCCCTCCTAAAGCCACCGAAAGGAGGAGTAAGCGCCAAGAGCGCGTCACAGGCCTGGCGTGACGCGCTGCTCTTGGCACCGCCTACTCCTCCTTTTCGGCGCCCCCCCTCCCTTCCTAGGCCGGGGGAGCCGCCGAAAAAGGGCAGAAGGCGGCGCCAACGGCAGCGCGTCACAGGCCTGGCGTGACGCGCTGCCCCTTGGCACCGCCTACTCCTCCTTTTCGGCGCCCCCCCTCCCTTCCTAGGCCGGGAGCCGCCGAAAGGAGGAGTAGGCGGTGCCAAGAGCAGCGCGTCACGCCAGGCCTGTGACGCTGCTCTTGGCGCCGCCTTCTGCCCTTTTCGGCGACTCCCTGCCCTAGGAAGGAGGGGGCGCCAGGGAAGAAGGCGGCGCCAACGGCAGCGTCACAGGCCTGGCGTGACGCGCTGCCCCTTGGCACCGCCGCCGCCATTTTTAAAGAAAAAATCGATATTTTTTTTTAATTTAAAAATGGCGGCCGGGGGCCTAGGTGGGGCCGTGTCCAACAGGCTACGGGGCCGGATCCGGCCCCGGGGCCGCCAGTTGGACAGCCCTGGTATATAACATCGCAAAATATAGGGAGAGCAAAATTATATAGTCAATGTTATATTCACAACTCTACAGTAATAAGCCAGGTTCGTCCAATAGCAGCATTCAATCATAAACATCTATTCAACAATCATTCAAGTGGACAAAGAGTGTGGGAATAGTCCGTATCGTGAGTAAAGGAGTCAAGGTTCGTACTGGGAAAATGACGGGAAGAGCTCAGCTCTCTCCCTGCTTTTTGTGGTCCAGCTGTTGCTCCTTCTTGCATGTTTAAATTGTGTACACACAACTAATACAATGTCTAGTTTGATCTTTAACCATTAGCTATTGAATGTAACTATAAATACTATAATGGTAATTATAAATACCTGTAACATATTACTATCATTGCAATTATTACCTTGATATCCAGTTCACTTGGCTTCTCTGGTATGAATGGCTGAGTGGTCCGCAATTAGATTAGGAAGTGGTGAGTATACTTGTGAGGCCCCTTCCACACCGCTGAGTAAAATCCCACATTTTCTGCTTTATTTATTGATTTATTTACGACATGTATATGCCACCCTTCTCACCCCGAAGGGGACCCAGAGCGGCTTGCAAGTCATATCTACATTAAAACATACTATATTATTAGCATAATACTCATACATCATTCATAATATTAGTATTATATAATATTATATTGTTACTGGGGGAGGCAGGCCTGGATTATCCATAAAGCCACCCTAGGCCACGGCCTAGGGGTGCAGCCAGGGGGGGGGGGCAGATCCAGACCCCCCAAAATTAAAAAAATTAAATAAAAAAAGGTTGATCTTCGGGTGCTTTTGCGCCTGCGCGCGAAGCGCCATAGGCCCCTAGGGCCTATGGCGCTCCTCCTTCCTTGAGTGAAGGAAGGAGGGGCGCCCGACGTGAGCAAGGCTCAGCATCGGCCCGGGGGCGTGGCTTCCAATGTGTGGCCTAGGGCGCCACAAAGAGTTAACCCGGGCCTGCGGGGAGGAACTCTGATGCCGCAGGAGACAAGATGGAACTGTCTTCTCTGCTCCCTTCTTTACTCTTTGAACTGGGATATATGACAGTGTGGACTAAGATAACCCAGTTCAAAGCAGATATTGTGGGTTATTCTGCCTGGATATTCTGGGTTATATGGCTGTGTGGTAGGGCCCTGAGACGGGTGTTGTCCAACTCTTACTTGGCTCTTTTATGTAAGGAGGGCAAGGGGAAGAGGGTAAAAATAGTTCTGTCATTTGGACGATGTGGCCAACGGTCCTGGAGCTGTATAATAGCCCCTTCTTGTTTTTCTCAATGTCTGGCGCCTTAGGGATATCTCGCAGCATGAAGGATCACGTCACCAAGCCCACCGCCATGGGGAGCGGCCGTGTTGCCCACATGATTGAATGGCAGGGCTGGGGACAGGGAGCCAGCCAGCAACAGATCCACACCCACGAAACCGTACGGAAGGATGCGGATGCTTACTCTGACCTTAGTGACGGTGAAAAGGAGGCCCGGTTCCTTGCAGGTACACTATCGCTTTTTAATGGTCATCAGGATATGTTTCTTGGTGGAACTGGAGAAAGGGGGGGCGTGGGCGGGAAGGACTTCTGAGGCTGTGTGGGTGGCTGACTCAGGTGGACCCTTTCCAAAACGCCATTTTTATTGGAGACACCTGGATCTTTTGGAATGCGTCTTCCCTCTGTATTGCATAAATAGTTTGAGGAGGTGAAGGTGTTTTTTTAGTGAGTCTACCTGTGGATAGAGGTGCCTTTGAGCACCTGCGGAGCCCAGGAATTTGTGACCAGAACTAGAGCCACATTCAGAAATCATTTCCTGTGAAGATCTACTTCTGGCTTTCTTCTCAAGCATTCCCCCCACTATTTATTAGAGGGGGGGGGGCTTTCCAGTTGTTGCCGTTAGACTGTGGTGAACTTTGCAATTCACACAGCAACACGAGGGGAAAAAAGCCTTAAAGGCTCAATAATTCAACACAAATATATATATATATATGTATGTATGTATGTATGTATGTAAAATCGGGCTTCTATGCCCCCACTCCCTGGAGGGGCTTGGGGCGGCTCACAGGAGCCATACAGGCACAATAAAACAATAGAAAGCACAACAATAGTTAAAATACAACAGATTAAAATACAGAATAACAATGGATTAAAAATCTGTAGTGCGACGCTTCACCACAGATAACAATAAAAAGCAACGGGCTACACGGGGCAAGACCTACAGATTAAAGGCCTGCTGAAAAAGGTAGGTCTTGCAGGCCCGCCTAAAGGGGAGCAAGTCCTGAATTGCGCGTGTTTCTGCCGGGAGGGCGTTCCAGAGCGTGGGCGCAATGACAGAGAATGCCGTCCTGCGGGTTGCTGTCAGTCTTGCGAGCTTCACCGAGGGGACGTCTAAGAGGTTGGCTTTTTCTGACCGCAGTGATCTCGTAGGGCAATAGGGGGAGATACGGTCCCTCAAGTACGTTGGCCCCAAGCCGTGCAAGGCCTTAAAGGTAAGAACCAACACTTTGAAGGTGATCTGGTGCTCAATTGGCAGCCAGTGCAGGTCCTGCAAGGTGGGTGTTATGTGACTGCCTGCTGGTGTCCCAGACAGGAGTCGGGCGGCAGAATTCTGCACCAGCCTGAGCTTCCGGGTCACCGACAAAGGAAGGCCAACGCAGAGTGTGTTGCAGTAGTCCAGTCTCGAGATGACCGTGGCTTGGATCACCGTGGCCAGGTCGTTCCGGGATAGATAAGGGGCCAGCTGCCTCGCCTGTCTAAGGTGGAAAAAAGCTGCCTTGCTGGCCATGGAGACCTGAGTCTCCATGGTCAGCTGGACCCCCAAGCTCTTTACTGAAGGCGATGGGCATAGCGCCACACCGTCCAGGGTCGGAAGCTGGACATCCCTATCACCCGGGCGGCCTAGCCACAAGATCTCTGTCTTCGCTGGATTCACCCTCAACCTACTGGCTCGCAGCCATCCAGTAACAGCTTCGAGGCAACGCTGGAAATTATCGGGGACGGATCCAGGCCTGCCCTCCATCCTCAGAATGAGCTGAGTGTCATCAGCCTACTGGTGGCACTCAAGCCCCAAACTCCGCACCAGCCGCGCAATCATTCAGTTTCATTAATAGAGTTCAGCACAATAATATCAAAATTTCAACACAATAGTATCAGTAGTTCAACACAATTATATAAGCAACAATACACAAGTGTGGAAGGATATGGCTATTACATTCCAAATAGTCCATGGAGGGTGTTACAGGTGCACGTTACTCACGGTACTCTCTTTGAGTTCTAACGTTCAGCATTGGTATCCGTATATAGAGTCAAGAGAGACCCTTGGCATGAACTCCTTTGTGATAATCTGATTTAGTGTGAGTAAACGGTTCGCGTTCAGCTCTCTCCCTGTAAATCAGGGCGTTGTTTGCCGAAGGTGGATAATCCAGTTCTATCTACTGTATACATCCTCTGTGCAAGATACGCTTCCATAAGGTTTCCAACACAAGCAAAAAAAGCCAGATGAACAATATACCATCGAGCATGGGATCTCGCCTACGGGGTCGTGTAAATGGACCCACCCCGTTTCGTCGTAAAGACTTCCTCAGGGTGGCAGTTTACATCATACTCGGAGGCTTCAACAAGTTTTTCTATAAAATGTAATACAGTAATATTATATACATTCCAGAAAGTTGTGATAGTAGAAGGGTAGGGTCACAATACAGCTTGTTGAAGCCTCCGAGTATGATGTAAACGGCCACCCTGAGGAAGTCTTTACGAAGCGTATCTTGCATAGAGGATATATAGATAGAACTGGATTATCCACCTTCGGCAAACAACGCCCTGATTTACAGGGAGAAAGCCGAACGCGGACCGCTTACTCACACTAAATCGGAGTTCACGCCAAGGGTCTCTCTTGACTCTATATATGGATTCCAACGGCGAACTTTTTGGTTTATTGGACTGTAACTGCTCTCTTACCTTCACTGGGATTACAATTACAACTTTACTCTTTGCTGGCACATCTATTTGGATCGTCTTGCCACAAACAGAACTCAAAAAGAGTACCGTGAGTAACGCGCGCCTGTAACACCCTCTATGGACTATTTGGAATGTGATATCCATATCCTTCCACTCTTGTGAATTGTTGCTTATATAATTGTGTTGAACTACTGATACTATTGTGTTGAACTTTTGATATTATTATGCTGAACTCTATGAATGAAACTGAATGATATTGTTTTGAATTATTGAGCCTTTAAGGCTTTCCCCCCCTCGTGTTGCTGCATAGTACTAGTAGTGTGTAGTATACTTTTTTGTGTTGCTATTGAACTTTGCAATTCACCCAGATGTATATCAGAAGATCCCTGTTTTCCGCCCCTTTCAGAGTCGGCACCCAGGAACATTTGGGAAGGAGGCAGAGGCGCTCGCGCCCTCCTGCCGCGCGTGCATGCCTGCCAGTGGCCCCGGGGGCAGGGCTTCCCTCCGCCTCCTCCTCCTCCTTGCCCCGCCATCCTTCCTTGGGCGTGAGGAGGATGAGGCAGAGGGATGCCCCGCCCCCGGGGCCACTGGCGGGCATGCGCGTGCGAAGGGCACGAGTGCCTCTGTCTCCTTCCCCAATGTTCCTGGGTGCTGCGCATGGGCGGCAGAGGAGGAAAGAAGGGAAGCCCCCGGGGCCACTGCCGCCCATGCACGGCACCCAGGAACATTGGGGAAGGAGGCAGAGGCGCCCTCCTGCCGCGCGCGCATGCCCGCCAGCGGCCCCGGGAGGCGAGGCTTCCCTCCTCCTCACCCTTCTTCCTTGGGTGCGAGGAGGATGAGGCAGAGGGAAGCCCCGCCCCCGGGGCCACTGGCAGCCATGCGTGGCACCCAGGAACATGGTGGAGAAGGCAGAGGCGCCTTCCCGCCATGCGCGCATGCCCGGGGGTGGGGCTTCCCTCCATCTCCACCTTGCGCCCTCCTTCCTTGACAAGGGGGCAGGGGTGATGGCGAGGGGGGCACCATTCCCTCCTCCCCCGCCCCCTTGCAGCGCTCTCCCCCCGCCCTCCCCCGAGAGAGTGAGAGAGTCACCATGCCGCATGTTGCGGTTTTGTTTAAACTTTTTTTTTGGTCCTTGATCTGGTGCCCCTCTAGGCCTGCGCCCATAGGCCATGGCCTAATGTGGCCTTATGAGGAATCCGGGCCTGAGTAGGGGTGTCATGGGTGGAACAGCAACATCATGTGGGGACTGGAGCGAACTGCCATCGTTTGTCCCCATGCAACCCGAAACGGACCAATGGATGACTGTCGAGACAGCTGCAGCCAGTTTCATTAGCTGTGCATACATGCCCTAACTCAGAGGAGAACCCAAATCTTGGTACAGGGTTCCGATTTCCATTCTAGAGTCCATTCTGTTATAGAGTCACACTGACATACGTGATCCATGCAGATGCGCCTGCAGTTCCTCTGGGACGTTCATGGGTTTGGTAGCGAGCAGGGGCGGATCTTAATGGAGGCAAATTAAGCGGCCGCCTCAAGGTGCCACGTGGGCTAAGGGCGCATCTGGCCGCGGCCGCCATTGCTGCGGACTGGAGTGCGGGTGCGACTCCAGGTGGATGGTGACACAAAACGCACTCCATGAGGCAGAAAAGGAGGATGTTTTGCAGCCGGGGCAGAGCCTCCCGCCTCCGTCTGCAAAACGCCCTCCTTTTTGGCCTCCTGGAGTGCGTTTTGCATCACCATCCACTTGGTGTCGCACCCGCGCGAATGGTGCATACGCCAAACTAGCTGGCCCTGCGCATGCGCACACCAGTGAGCATGCGCGAAGCTGGCCCTGCACATGCGCAGAACTAGCTGCCATGTGCATGCGCATACCGGCGCACCACTGGTGCGCGTGCGCACGAAGAGTGAGGGGGCGCCAAAAGGTTTGCGTACCATTTGAGATTACATTCGTCCGGCTCTGGTAGCGAGACAATCGAAAGGAGTGAAGCAGCAAAGATTATAGATATTAGCACATGGTCGAGGAGAAGTAGAAGAACTCTGTTCACCCCTTTGTTTCTGTTCTATTCTGCCTGCCATGCAGGGGTGATGGAGCAGTTTGCCATCTCAGAGGCCACCCTCATGGCCTGGTCTTCCATGGATGGGGAGGATATGAGTGTCAACTCAACCCAGGAAAACCAAGCTGGGAACTACAATGGCCAGGAGGTGGCGGAGAACCAGGGTGAGAACCTACAAGGTGGGTCGTGTGCTTTCTTACTGATTTCTTTCTTACTGATTTAATTGTTTCAATGTGTGCTTTCATTTATGTCTGTGTGTTTTAATCTTACGTGCATTATGTTTTTATCTATTATTTTTTAATTATATTATAATTGTATGCATGCATGTTTTACTATATGTGGAGGAATGTTCAGTACAGTGAGCCCTTACTTATAGTGTGAAGTCATGAAGGAGGAAAATTAGATGAAGAGAAACTACTACCAGATTTCTGATTGGATAGTATAAATGCACTTGGGCTTGGTTCGATCACATTCGGCCATTCAACAACTTTGGCCATACAATCTATGCACACATTTGTGAATCTACATGATGTTTTTATATATTAATTTAGATGTTTTATGTTTAAGTTCTATGTTAGTTATAATTTTCAATAAATTATGTTTTATTTAAATTATTTATTTATTTATTTATTTATTGTTCATTCTTATATACCGCTCCTTCCAGCAGGCTCGGGGTGGTTTACAAAAAGCATATAAAATATCCACAATTCAATTTAATACAGCAATACTAAAAGTATAAAATACTACAACTAGACAAAAAAACAAGCATCTACAGAGCATCTACAATTAAAATTCTAAGCTTAGCATATATTCTCAAGGACCAGTAAGATTAAAAGCTTGTCTAAACAGGGATGTCTTACAAGCTCTCCGAAATGGGACCAGTTCCTTGATGGCGCGGACCTCATCCAGCATAGAATTCCATAAGGATGTTGCTGCCACTAAAGAACTGTAAATTTTTTTTTTTTTTTTTTTTTTTTTTTTTTTTTTTTTTTTTTTTTTTTTTTTTTTTTTTTTTTTTTTTTTGTTTTATGTTTAAGTTCTATGTTAGTTATAATTTTCAATAAATTATGTTTTATTTAAATTATTTATTTATTTATTTATTGTTCATTCTTATATACCGTTCCTTCCAGCAGGCTCGGGGTGGTTTACATAAAGCATATAAAATATCCACAATTCAATTTAATACAGCAATACTAAAAGCATAAAATACTACAACTAGACAAAAAACAAGCATCTACAGAGCATCTACAATTAAAATTCTGAGCTTAGCATATATTCTCAAGGACCAGTAAGATTAAAAGCTTGTCTAAACAGGGATGTCTTACAAGCTCTCCGAAATGGGACCAGTTCCTTGATGGCGCGGACCTCATCCGGCATAGAATTCCATAAGGATGGTGCTGCCACTAAAGAACTGTAAAGTGTATTCAAACAGTGTTCTAAGCGTGGAGGTTTCAGAGTTCAAAGCTTAGGTGCTTACAGTATCTTCTTAGAGGCACGTATCTTAAGGTTACAATACACTAACTATGGAGATACAACTTGATACTATTTATTATATTTATTATTTATTTAGTTATTATAGTTGTTATGCTTAAGTTGCTCTTTATGTGGGGTTATCTTAGGTTTTTATATTTATATTTACTGTTATTGAGGCATTGAATGTTTGCCTTTTTGTTTGTTAGACTCTTCCCTTAGTCTCCCGGGGAGATAGGGCGGAATATAAATAAAGTTTTTTATTATTATTATTATTTATTATTATATTGACACAAAAACAGTATGTCACAGCAAATGAGATATATATGCTGGATTTCGTATCACAAAATCACAAGTTGAACTCTTCCCAAGCGTCTAGGACTGTGAGGTGTATTTTCAAATGATGTGCACAGATCCAAGTAAGGTGGCCTTTTTCAGTTGACAGATCGTGATTTTGTCATTGTTTATTGTTTCCAAATCGCGGCTGAGATCTTTTGGCATGGCACCCAGTGTGCCGACGACCATTGGGACCACCTGTACTGGTTTATGCCAGAGCCTTTGCAGTTCGATTTTGAGGTCCTGATAACAGCTGAGTTTTTCCTGTTGTTTTTCCTCAATGCGACTGTCACCTGGTATGGCGACATCAATAATCCAAACGTTTTATTATTATTATTATTATTATTTGCTAGACTCTGCCTTCATAGACACATTTCTTTCTTCCTTCCCTTGTTTTATCAGATCAAATGGCTCAAGCACAGTACGACAGCTGGCCTCACTCGTACGTCTCCCAAGGCATGTACTGCCTGGGTTCTTCTGAAGCCTGGGAGACCAGTGACCAGTCCCTCATTGCTTCTCCAGCTACCGGATCCTATCTTGGCCAGAACTTCGAAGACTCCCAATCCAGTTTGCAGGAAACTGTTCTGATCCAGAACAACCTTATCCAGCAGCACCAGTTGATGCAGCTGCAACAGCTGCAGCAACAACAGCTGCAGCAACAACAGCTACAGCAGCAACAGCAGTTGCAGCAGCAACAACAGCAGCAGCAGCAGCAGCAACTGCAACAACACCAGCAACTGCAACAGGCCCTACTCCAAAATACTGGCCTTGTGGAGGTGTGGCCCACTCAGACAGTTCCCGGTGGTGGCAATGGTGGCAGCGCTGAGTCCAGCACCTTTGTGGGTATTCACACAGAGGAGGAAGGGAACCCCTTGCTAGAGAAAGCCCCGCTATTGAACAAGAAGCCCTCGCCAGAGGAGGACGATGTTGTGTGCCGGGACTTGGAGTCCCTTTCGCCCCGGGAAGAGCCTGAACCCGCTGCCCTCAGCCGCAAGGTCTCCGACGTGACATCTTCTGGGGTGCAATCTTTTGACGAGGAGGAAGGTGAAGCCAACAACTGAAGCTGCCATTGAGGAATCTTTGTCCTTATGCATGGGAAACACGGGTGGGGGAAAGTGACAGGGAAGCCCCTCTTCAGCTCTGAAACCCCCAGGCTCACTAGCACACTTGTTCGTTTGTTTTTGTTTTAACGGAAGGGTAAGCCAAGGACCCAAAGTGCTGGACATTGCTGCGTCCCCTTCACCTTCTTCACCTCCTGGGCCGAACCGTCAAGACCTGCTGCTGCCGCCTTGGACACTCGGGCGCAGGGAGCTCAGGGAAGGAACATTGCTGAGCATGGATACAGGTTTGCTAGTGGAAAGGGTATGCTTTGAGAGATTTAGACATAGTCTTAATATGGCAGCTGAGGGTATGCTTTGGTTGGATATTTGAAGATATAACAGAAGTTTGACGTGGTGACCATGCCGAAGGGGAATGATGAGAACATTTGGGTTTGTTGACAAACTTACACCAAAAGTGTCGGGCTCAAGCCTAACCGTATAATCTGCTTATGGAAGTGAGGTTCTACCAGGAGGAAATCTCTCTACTGGAGGCCTAGTTGGTGTCATGTGGAAGCAGTGGCGCTGTGGAAACAGGCCATGCATAGGAACTAACGGGTTTGTGGATTTTACTCATTCTACGATGGACAGAGCTGCTCTGTGAGTTCACTCCAGCACTTTTGCACTGATCACTGCAGAAATCTTCCTTGTGCGCCCCGTTCTCTCTGCCTGCCTGGGAGCTGGAGAGGGGTTTCCCCCTCTTTCATATGGGGCACTGCATGCAGGGTGGGGAAAAGGGAGGGAGGGGGGGCATCTGCTAAGGTCATATTTTACGCAGACATGGAATCCTCTCTTTCCAGTTGTGAATGGGAAAACTGAGCATGTGTGCCATCCGTATGTATCACAGTCTCCCGGTGTATATTAGGGCTTTTGTTGCCACAGGTTTCAAAATCAGTGGCTACCAGAGGGAAGGGCCTTGTTGCCACCTAGCGTGGGGTAACGCTCCTTTCCGAGGATCGCTGGATCCTCTGTCGTGCCAAAACGGAGATGAAGCAGAGGCTGCGGGAAGAGGATCCTTCTTCTCCATTTCTATTAATCCCCGTTGACCGGCTTTACTTTGTCTTTCCTGATCTGTCCATGTTTCTCAGGCCTCATATCAGTCAAAGAAAAAACAAATATCGATATGCGAAACTAGGTTTTTATTTTTGTAATGTTTCTTTGAGGTGGGGGGGGGGATGAAAATAACTTGGTTTGTGGATTTGACACAACTTTAACTCAAAAGTCGCTCCTATCCCCTTTCAAGATCTGTTTTGTCATGACAGCCAAAGCATACTTTGACCAGTATCGAAACCATGTTAATCTCCTCCTCTAAGTCCCCAGCCTTCTGTGGAAAATACAACACGGGACACAAAATGGCCTGAAGCAGGACAATCTACATGCAATTGGTTGCTGACATTCAATAAGGACACACAACTGTCCAGTGACAAGGATAGTCCAGTCTTCCCTTTCCTCCTGTTTGGACTGAGTCTGACTTGGTCCGTTCACCTGGTACTCGAGGCTGTCTTGCGGCCAATACGTTTTCTTGCTGGATTCTTGGCTGCAGGATTCAGGGAGGAAACCCTTTTGCAACATTGCGCACTGCGATCTGGGGACTGGGTCATGTATTAAACCAACTTTGCATTCTGGTGTCAGTCACTGCGAGAGAGGTAGCCGAGCGAGACGCTTCTGCCCCTGGACTTCTGAAGAAGAGTCGGTGGAGGTCTCCATCTAGTTCGCGGGCTTCAGGGGCCAAGGGGTTCCCGTCTTCCCCTTGCTCTGCACTTTCCTGAGCAATGCTGTCCTACCCATGGCCCAGGGGTCAGGCAGAATGAATCACAGCAATGCATGGAAGAAAAGCCTCTTCTCAGCCTTCCTGCCTCCATTCCCTTCCTCTTCCTGGCTCCCTACTCGGTTTCCGAGCATCCGGAGCCAGGAGCCAACCTCTCTCTCCAAAAATATGTTTACATGCTACAGTGCCAACCTCTGGAGGCTGAGAGGGTTGGAGATAGCACCGCTCTGAGGGCGAAACCTCATGTTCCTGCATTTATAATCACTGCTGCAATCTGGCTGTCGGTTGGGGAGGAATTCTGCTCGCAGTGGTGACGCGGAAACGCCGTGCAGTGGCCTCCTCTCTGTAAGCGAGTCGTGAATGAGATTGGAGTTGCCCCAACATGGTTGCATCTTCAGGAGGATCCGAAAGCTTTGAGATGCATCCCCAGTGTTGTGGTGGCTTTGCGTTGGAGATTGGGGCCACCTGCTTCTTCTTTCCTCCAAACCATTCTGCTCCACGTGCCTGTCCAGGACCAGGACTCAACCTGGATGTTTACGGTCAACCTCTTCCCGTGTCAATGCATCCTGCTTCTCATCTTGGCCCTCACCGGACTTGGCACGTCTTGTGGCTCATCTGGCTTAGGTCTCTTCTGTTATTGACTCTTTTTTTTTAAAAAAAATGCAAGCATCATATACGTTTGATAATATGTGATACTCAAGTTCAGAAGGGGGTGTTTTTCTCTGTCTGGGAGATGCTGAAGAGGGAGAGACTGCATGGAAAATAGTAAGGAAACACCAGGAGAGAGAATGAGGCTAATGGGTTTAGAAGGAAGAATGGGTGCTCAGGCCCGGATTAACCCTTTTTGGCACCCTAGGCCACACTTTGGAATTACGTCCCCAAACCAACCTCTACCGCGCACCCCCACCTCCTCCTCCTTGTGGTACTGTGCTCCCTCCTACAAAGAGGAGGCAGAGGGAAGCCCCGCCCCCGGGGCCGATGCCGGCGCCGGGGCTTCTCCCCGCCTCCTCCTCGCGGCGCCCTCCTTCCTTGACTCAAGGAAGGAGAGGGCACGAGGAGGAGAAGGAGAAGGAAGGAAGGAAGGAAGGAAAGCCCCCAGGTCCTCGCGGCACACCCTCCTTCCTTGACTCAAGGACCTGGACTCAAAGTAGAAGTTTTTCTTAATTTTAGGTATTTCTTAGAGTTGCGTTCCAACTTCTTATGGTGTGAGGAAGTCACTCCACTGAGATAAACTCAAAGTAACTGCATTGGTCTCTTCTAGCCAAAATGAGTCTCTTTACGACTTAAAAGGCATACGTGGTGGTGTATGCTGCTGTACAAGCACAATGGAAGTGAGCAGGGGCAGCTCAGAAGTGATTCCTGGCAGATTTGCACAACATGAATTCTGGTGGATTTGCACAATCATCATCTTCACCACCACCCGAATTGCAGTCCTGAGTTCCGTTTCTACATACGTTGCATATTACAGGGACATACCCATGTCTTTGAGCATACATTGTGACAGGGCCGTAGCCAGGGTTTTGATTCGGGAGGGGCTGAGTTTTATTGGGGAGGGGCTGAGTCTGAGTGAGAGAGGGTCTACCCTAGCAAACCTTTTGTATCGTTATCCCAATAACACCCCCATGCATATGGGATGTATTGAGCATAGTGATCAGATCATGATATGAATACACATAACAGTTTAAATAATGTACCAGTAAGGCCTTCTCGTGGACCAACCTGAGCATTTCACGAGGGGGGCTGAATCCCCTCAAGCCCCCCCCCCCCCCCCGGCTACATGTCTGCGTTGTGATCAATAGAGTGAAGTTGCTAGTGTTGTGTATTCTGAGCATAGAAGGGATGGTGCAGGGGGGTTCACCAGATTCCCCTCCTCCCCCATCCCCACCCAGGATCTTTTCCTCATAGTGGGGTGTCTTTCTAGTCTGGGATTCAGGTTAGGGAAAGCTCTGAGTTGTTCCCCCAGTAAGCACCAGTTTATTCAGCTGGAAACGGCTGCCCCACCTGTGGGTTGCCTGGTCATCTTGGAAAACTCCACTCCTGGCCGCACTTGCAATCCAATCCACAAAAGATTTAGAAAGAGGTAAAGATCCTGGCATTTTACTTCAGTGACGGGAGTTAGGCAGCTCTCCAGAAGTTGTTGGACTGCAACTCCCAGCATTCATCACTATTTGCTGGGCTGCAGCGTCCTGTTAATTACATGCAGGTGTAAGTTGTGTTGAGCACGCACAGGTTTTTTTAGTAGACAATAGTAGTATCTAGTTGATGGAAATGAAAGGTTCTGCATATAGAGCATGTATTTATGTGCATTTGAGGGGCGGGAGGTGCGCCAGGCCCGTATTAACCCTTTTGGCGCCCTAGGCCACACTTTGGAATTACACCTCCCAAACCAACCTCTACCACACACACACACACACACACACACACCTCCTCCTCCTCCTTGCGGCACTGCGCGCCTTCCTTCCTTGAGTCAAGGAAGGAGGGCGCGAGGAGGTGGCGGTGGGAAGCCACGTCCCTGGCGCCGGCATCAGCCCTGGGGGCAGGGCTTCCCTCCACCTCCTCTTCGCGGTGTGCCTCACGCCCTCCTTCCTTGGCTCTCCCCTGAGAGAGAAAGAGAGAGAGTTGCGTTGTGGTTTTGTTTCAACATTTTTTTGGGTCCGTGTGAATTGCCCCCCCCCTTGGCTTGCGCCCCTAGGCCATGGCCTAGGGTGGCCTTATGGGTAACCCGGGCCTGAGGTGTGCTGTATGTCATTCCCAGTGGGCTCCAATGGGCTTATTCCATAATGGAGCTTGAAGCCTTACTACAGATCAGGTACAGGTCCCATGCCATTGTGGACTGCATTATGCCTTGCAGTTGCATCACTGCATACCCATGTGCATTGAGCAGAGATCCACCCACTTATCATTGCCATTATATATAGCCGCCGCCCCCTCATGCTGCAGCAGGTTAAACTGCTGAGCTGCTGAACTTGCTGACTGAAGGGTTGGTTCGAATCCGGGGGAGCAGGGGGAGCTCCCACTGTTAGCCCCAGCTTCTATGGTTCAAAACCATGCAAATGTGAGGTACTGCTTCTGCAGGAAGGTAACTGTGCTCCATGCAGTCCTGCCGGCCACATGACCTTAGAGGTGTCTACGGACAATGCCGGCTCTTTGGCTTAACAATGGAGATAAGCATCACCCTCCGGAGTCGGACACTGGACTTAATGTCAAGGGAAACCTTTACTTTTACCTATATTATTCTATTTATTTGTATCCTGCTTCCCTCTCTTAAAGGAAACTCAACCTGGCTTTGCGGTGATATCCAGTGTAGGGGTTCCAGGGTGCAAGTGGAATGTAACTTTGCTGGCAGTTACTTATGGTGTAGCCATGTAGGATCTCCACCTATGACTGCTGAGAGTAGCATTTCAACAGCATCGGAAGGTCTGCATGCTTCCCACCTGTTTACTCTCTTGACGAAACAACCATCTAGAACAGCGGTTGCCATGTTTATTGATGCTTACTAATGTGAATTTAAAGTGTGCATGTCTAGTGAAGATGTTGTATTTTAGTGTGCTACTTGAGGGCACTATACGTACATCAGATGTGTGTTGTGCATGCACTTGCTTTTTATTGTTTGGTCTCATATAATAAGCAGCGAGACCACTTGGCTCTCCAGTGCCATCTAAAGCCACACGGTTAAAATCTGTGGCTCAGCAAGTTGGTAAACATACCTTATATCCCCATAGTGCTTCCCATATTGCTGTAGACGTTTACGTAGTGAATGGTAAGCATCATTAATGGCTTTTAGCGTGTGGATTTACATCATATGTGAGATGTAGTGTGAGGTTTTGTGACCATGTGCCTGAAGGCTTTGATTTCCTTTTGCATGTGGGGAGGGGGAGGCATCCTTAAAATACAAAGTTCCCTCACTTATCGCGGGGGTTCCGTTCCAGGACCACCAGCGATAAGCGGAAATCCGCAAAGTAGGAATGCCATATTAATTTTAATATTTATACATTATTTTATAATATTTTATATATTATTTTCTTACCCACGCTTCCTTACGCACCAGGTTGTAAAGTGGGCCATTGGGCATCTGTGTGCCAAGTGTGGTCCTGATCCGTCATTGGTGTGGGCCACAGTGCTCTAAGCAAGTGAGATAAAGTACTGTAAGTCCCATCATCCATGGTCCATCCTCTCTCAAACTGCACCAGGATGTAGAGTGGGCCTTGAGGGTTCTGTGTGCCAAGTTTGGACTTGTTCTCTCATTGTTGTGGGCCGCAAAGTGTTTTGGCCTTAAACTCCCACCATGCCTGACTGCCTCAGGCCTTCTCCCTACCCACCTCTGCCACTTTAGAGTGTCGGAATGTTCGTGTTGGCTGGCCAATCAAGAGTCCGTATGCAAATTCTCCTTCAGTGGCAACCAATCCCCTCTCTGCCTCCTTGGAGTGGTGGAATGTTGGCTGGTTGGCCAATCAGGCGTTATGCAAATAATCCCACAGTGGCAACCAATCGGAACGCTGCCACATATCCCTCTGCACACACGCATGCATACATACAAACATTCCGTTTTATTATGTATATAGATTTTCAAAAACCCGCAAAACAGCGAGTCTGCTAAAAGCGAACCACGAAGTAGCGAGGGAACACTGTACATAGATTTTGCAATCAGTAATTTCCCTATACCGCATCTATTTTCTGAACCAGTGTCAAACCCACTGCTGCCACTTATTGGCCCCTTTGCAGGAATGCAGCAGTCCTGTCCGATGGAGCTTAGTGAAAAAGGACAAGAGTTTGCATAGCTGGATAATTTGTTCTGTTGCAATATATGGCTGCATATATGTTAACTACCTTTATTCCATGGGATTTGGGGAGATTTGTAAAATTCACCGAATTGGTAGTAAAAGCATTACCAAAGGATTATAGCAGGACCACTCCATCAAATGTTTGCCATAAAGAGTTGTGCCTGCTCAGAGTTGTGCCAGCTTTCGGGTTTCTTGGCCCTGAGGCAAGAGAATTACAGTCCCCGAAAGCCAAACCGAGGGGAGATGCATTGCAGACAGATCATGCCAAATCTCTGTGAAGGGTAGCCAGGGGCTGAATGACATCGGAGCAGAGTTGTTGTTGTTGTTTTTATATAGTAACTCCTAAGGAAAATTATATATTTCTGATGTTCATATCTAAGGGCCAAATTAAATGTGATGTGATTTTGCATCTGTATTATTTATGTGTAGGCTTGGATCAGACTGGTCGGAGGAGACACTTAACTATTTCCTTGTGATTCATTTGGGGGATCAAATTCCTTTTTGGATCCAATCTGGAGAAGCGAGCTTTAAGATGCCTAATCCCATATATATATATATATATATATATATATATATATATATATATATATATATATAAATAAAATAAATGGGTTCACGTCATGTGATGTATACCTCAAACAAAGAAACCATACAACGCAGAAACACAATACTTGCCAACAGAAATAGGCCTCAAGCAAGGTACGTTTGTAGCAAAGAAACTTCCCCCCAAAACCTACAAGGCCCCCAAAACAACAAGTAAAAATAAAACTACATTTACCAGCATCCTCCGGGGCAGCCAAAGACTCACCCAGCCTCTACATTCTGAACAACATGATTGGCTGCCAATAAGGGCGGATTTGCATAACTGCTGCACTGGCCAGCCAACATGAAAATTCCGATCCATAATAAACTGCCAAAACAGAATAAGGAAAAGGCCTGAGCCAATCCCCAACACAAACACCCAAATCACTTCCAACCGAAAATTTACACCCCAAAAAATCACAGACCACGCCCAAAATTGACAGTAAGGCTTCATTAACTTGATTTCCCTAACTAGCCCTCACTTACTGGGAAGCTGTTTACGCTCTAAATTGACAGTAAGACTTCATTAACTTGATTTCCCTAACTAGCCCTCACTTACTGGGAAGCTGTTTACGCTCTAAATTGACAGTAAGACTTCATTAACTTGATTTCCCTAACTAGGCCTCAGCTCATTGGACATTGTGTATGGCCTGAATTGACAGTAAGGCTTCGTTAACTTGATTCTCCCGACTAGGCCTCAGCTCATTGGACATTGTGTATGGCCTGAATTGACAGTAAGGCTTCGTTAACTTGATTCTCCCGACTAGGCCTCAGCTCATTGGACATTGTGTATGGCCTGAATTGACAGATTCTCCCGAAGGCCTCAGCTCATTGGACATTGTGTATGGCCTGAATTGACAGTAAGACTTCATTAACTTGACTAGGCCTCAGCTCATTGGACATTGTGTATGGCCTGAATTGACAGTAAGGCTTCATTAACTTGCTGTTCCTGACTAGGCCTCAGCTCATGGGACATTGTGTATGGCCTGAATTTACAGTACCTTGGCACACAGAGCCCCTACCATGCATGATGGGACATGAAGTACCACCATGGAAAATGGGATTTGTAGTACTTCAAACCCCATCATTCCCCACAGACCACTGTGGCCCAGAACCAAGACCAATAAAGACCCAACTTGGCACACCATGCCCCCCATGACCCACACTCCATCCAACTGCAGTTTAAAGGAGGGCACACCGTGGATGATTGCACTTTCTCGCATCTCCTAAAAAGGGCACAGCAACGCGTGCCGGGTACAGCTAGTGTGTGTATATGTGTGTGTGTGTGTGTGTGTGTGTATATATATATATATATATATATATATATATATATATATATATATATATATATAATATGTGCCTCCTCTCTCATTTTGCCTGAATGCATGACGGCCATTATTCTTGATTTTCTATTTTTTCTCTATTAGTCATTGGTGCCACATATCTCTTGCTAGCTTAAGCAATGATAATCAAGGTGTACAATATGCAGCTGCTATGGGTAAGCACACCCGAGGGAAAAACTTGAATGTGGAGTAAGTAAGTACATAGAATGGGTTGCTGTGAGTTTTCCAGGCTGTGTGGCCATGTTCCAGAAGCATTCTCTCCTGACGTTTTGCCCACATCTATGACAGGCATCCTCAGAGGTTGTGAGGTCTGTTGGAAACTAGGTGTAACGATTCCAATTATGTGAAGATCTGAATCCGAATTTGTGTCTTAAGTGTGGAGAGAATGTGAGCATTCGAACTCAGGTTGTGACAGGGCAGAATATATTGCCAATGCCACCACAATATGTAAGGATTCTCTTACTTTTCACTTGCTGCCACCATTCAATTTACTGTGCTTGGCTACCCACTAAGAAAGGGGTGTTTTCAAGGCTTGTGGGAGAAAGAATTACCAGAATAGATGTTTTTATCAAAGAACTGTCAAGTTTATTTAAACAGTGTTTCGAGCTTGGAGGTTTCAAGAGTTCAAGCGCTTGGATGGTTACAATCTACTCAAAGGTACTTGGGGGTGAGATTAATAATATAATAATACTTTAATACTTTATTACTTGTGAGTCGCCCTCCACCAATGGTGCTCCGGGCGACTTACATCCATTAAAAACATAGATACATCAGTTAAAACAGCAGATATGAGCCGTAGAAGGCTCTGCCATCCATCCAGTTCAGTCCCCGAAAGCCTGGCGGAAGAGCCAGGTTTTCAGGCCAGCCAAAAATCTGGCCGGGGCCAATGTGGCCCTGAGCGCAGGCGGGAGCGAGTTCCAGATCGTAGGGGCCGCCACCGAGAAGGCTCTTCTACGGGTCTCTGTCAGCCGGGCCTCTCTCACCCCAGGGATAGCTAACCGGTCGCCATTTATTACGCGTGCGGGTCTTATTACTTGCAGGTAGCTAGTGAATAATAATTTACTACTTCTGGGCTCTGAAAAGAACTCAGGAGTGAAACAATGCATTTCCTGTCTATGCAGGAGCCTTGTCTATTTGAAGTTGGCACAAGCCATGCGATGCAGAATAAACTGTGCCTAGTTCCAATCAAGCCATGAAATGGGAAAATAACAGGCCGGAGAAAGCACTTTTGCCACTTGCAATCCCTTGTTCCCCAAAATGGGTCTTCCCCATTTTGTTTTTCTCATTGGGAAGCACCACAAATAAAAAGTAGTACAAGACTGGGTCAAGCATGGAGTAGACCAGGCCTGGGCAAAGTTGGGCCTTTCAGGTGTTTTGGACTTCAACTCCCACAATTCTTCACAGCCTCCAAAGGAAGGGGCCTGAGGCTGTGAGGAATTGTGGGAGTTGAAGTCCAAAACACCTGAAAAGTCCAACTTTGCCCAGGCCTGGAGTACACCTTTTCTTTTCTGGTTACCAGAAAAGTTCTCTGCTCTGTTATCGCCCATCCTTCTTTATGCAAACTGGGTAGCCGCACACATTTTAATGCATGGGATTGCTCTTGTCAGGTGTACTTTACTACTTACCTCTTCTAGGGCCCTTCCACACAGAATATCAAGGCAGGAAATCCCACATTATTATCTGAGTGTGGACTCCGATAACCCAGTTCAAAGCAGATATTGTGGGATTTTATGCCTTGATATTCTGGGATACGGGGCCGTGTGGAAGGGCCCCCAGCCTTGTTTTAATGAGTAGTAAGCCCAGTCCGAGTCACGCAAATTCAGAGCGTTGAGTGCTGTTCACGACAGTTTCCCACGTATAGAAGCCTTGACATAAGGGTGAAGTGTCCTCCATAGCCATCTCTGATCTTTTCCATATGCAATTACGATTTTGTAGCATTCTAATTGAGCCGCAATGGGCCTGAAGTGATACAGCCTGTGCCCAGTTTAAACATTTCCTCGGTGATGCCAGCATGTAGTCTTGGTTGATTTCTTCTAGAACATCGTTGATTTCTTCTTGCACATTCCAGGTGGGACTTACCTGTACTCTGACCTTTTATATATATATATATCTTCTCCTGTTTTCCAAAATGCATTTCCCAGTCACTTTTTAAAAAATGATTTCAGCCACTTATGTTTGGGTTCTTGCCTCAAAGTCCAGTTGGGCAATCGTGGAGCTTTGGGTCCTATTTTATCCGGCTTCCTTCTGCCGTTTCTAGAAACCGTGTTCAACGAGTGAGAAAGAGTATATCTTGTGAACAGGACCGGATTAACCCCTTTTGGCGCCCTAGGACACACTTTGGAATTACGCCCCCAAACCAACCTCTATCGCACCCCCACCTCCCCCTCCTCTTCCTCGTGGTGCCGTGCGCCCTCCTTCCTTAAGTCAAGGAAGGAGGGCGCGAGGAGGTGGAGGGAAGCCCCGCCCCCGGGGCCGGCATCAGCCCCAGGGGCGGGGCTTCCCTTTGCCTTCTCTTCGCAGCGCGCCTCACGCCCTCCTTCCTTGACAAGGGGGCAGGGGTGATAGCGAGGGGGGCATCGGCCTTGGGGGCGGGGGTTCCCTCTGCCTCCTCTGCGGCGCGCCTCACGCCCTCCTTCCTTGACAAGGGGGTGGGGGCGATGGTGAGGGGAGCATTGGCCCCGGGGGCGGGGGTTCCCTCTGCCTCCTCGCGGCGCGCCCTCCTTCCTTGACAAGGGGGTGGGGCCCTCCTTCCTTGACAAGGGGGTGGGGGTGGTGAGGGCATTGGCCCGGGGCGGGGTTCCCTCTGCCTCACGCCCCTCCTTCCTTGCGGGGCGCCTCACGCCCTCCTTCCTTGACAGGGGTGGGTGGGGGGCGATGGTGAGCATTGGCTCTTTTGGCCCTCCTTCCTTGACAAGGGGTGGGGGCGATGGTGAGGGCATTGGCGGGGCGGGGTTCCTCTGTCTCCTCTCGGCGGCGCCCACGCCCTCCTTCCTTGACAAGGAGGCAGGGGGTGATAGCGAGGGGGGCCCTGCGGCGCGCCCACGCCCTCCTTCTTGACAAGGGGGTGGGGCGATGGTGGGGCATTGGCCCCGGGGGCGGGGGTTCCCTCTGTCTCCTCTTCGCGGCGCGCCTCACGCCCTCCTTCCTTGACAAGGGGGTGGGGGCGATGGTGAGGGGAGCATTGGCCCCGGGGGCGGGGGTTCCCTCTGCCTCCTCTTCGCGGCGCGCCTCACGCCCTCCTTCCTTGACAAGGGGGCAGGGGTGATAGCGAGGGGGGCATCGGCCTTGGGGGCGGGGGTTCCCTCTGCCTCCTCTTTGCAGCACGCCTCACACCCTCCTTCCTTGACAAGGGGGGTGGGGCGATGGTGAGGGCATTGGCCCGGGCGGGGTTCCCTCCGTCTCTTGCGGCGCGCCTCGCGCCTCCTTCCTGACAAGGGAGGCGCCATTCCCTCCTCCCCCGGCCCTCGCAGTGCTATCCCCCGCCCTCCCCCGAGAGAGAGAGAGAGAGAGAGAGAGTTGCGTTGCGGTTTTGTTTCAACATTTTTGGGGGGTCCGTGTGAATTGTGCCCCCCCCCCTGGCTTGCGCCCCTATGGGTATGGGTAATCCAGGCCTGCAACTTGTGAATACGAGTCAATATCCTTGAATATTTCTCTGGTTTATTCGGTGCTGTGCATGAAGTGGAATTGCTGGTCCTCCAAGCTACAGATACGAGCCTCAAAAATAACCTTGCAGTTAGCCACCATTTTTTTTAAAAAGCTCTTTTTTAGGGGTGGGGGCGCGTCCAAGCGTGGGAGGGGGTTACCCAACATACCCTTGCAATGTATAAAGAAGCAGCGAGGACTGGTGTATTAAAGCATGTTTAAAAGTAACCAAAGTTTTGAGGCTTCAGGGGGTTTGTTGTCGTTCTTTGTTTTGTTTTGAGGGTATCTGAAACTGCTTTGGGGTATTAGGAGTAGATGGTCTTCCTCGAGGCCCTTTTCCTGCTCTTAAGTTTCTGAACAAGAGATGGAACTTAATTTCTTCCCATCCTTAAAGGATGGCATTTATTGAGTCTGTGACTTTTCAGGGAGAAAGGAGGGACTGCGGGAAGAGCGGAGCAAGACGCGCGTCTACGGTGGGGACCCTGCCAAGCCTCCTCTCTCCTGGGGTACCCCAACAGACAAAAAAACAAAAAACAGATTTGCCTTTGGTCTTCCAGCACCAAAATGTCTTGGCTTGAAATTTTTTCGCTGGTTATTCTGCGCATGTTTTGATAATGTGACTTACGAGAATATATCTTCTATAAATAAATAAATATATATATATCATATATAAAAAATACATATATATACATATATATGTAACTCTATAAATATAGAAATAAAACTATATGGCATTTCATGCCTGGTTGTGGTAACATCCACTAAGGAGGAACGAACATTGCCCGAGACGGGTGTGTAAGATGCTTACATGGCGTTACGATTAAACAGCATGTGGTTTTGCCATTGTGGTTGGTGGTTTTCTTTCTATGGGGAGCATTCACCAGGTCCATGGACACTGAAGTGCCGGCGGGGTCACCAAACAGAAGAAAAAGAAGGCAACTCAGATACATCACATTTCTCCACGGGATGAGAAGTGACATTGCTATATAGGCAGTTTTCCCAGCTAGTGTCTGGCACAAAATTGGTATCTTAGTGCAGTGATTTTCAACCAGTGTGCCGCGGAACACTAGTGTGCCGTGAGAGATCATCAGGTGTGCCGTGGGAAAATATTTTCGAACTTCATTCATATATAAACTATAAGGCGCATCTGTCCCTTTAAGAAATGGAACCATAGCACTCTCGCGTCACCTAAGAAGTGACGCCAGAGTGCTATGGTCGTGCCATCTTGGATTCGCTCGACCAAGACGCGGCTAAGTAAACAAAGTTAGAGTTAGTGCTGCAGCAGCTCAAGTGAGAGTCAATTTGGGATCACAGCAAGACAAGCGAGTGACCGTGACGGAGAAGTTTTTGAGAAGGGAAAATGCAAATGCCAAACAGGGCCCTGTTCAAAATTATCACACTTAGTGAGTGTATAAATACATTTAAAAACATATTAAATATATGTATTACTGTGTTAGAGTGTCATTTTGTGTCATTTGGTTGGTGGTGTGCCCCAGGATTTTGTAAATGTAAAAAATGTGCCGCGGCTCAGAAAAGGTTGAAAATCACTGTCTTAGTGTACAGTAGAGTCTCGCTTATCCAACATAAATGGGCCAGCAGAATGTTGGATAAGCGAAAATGTTGGATAATAAGGAGGGATTAAAGAAAATCCACTGTGCCACCACTGCTGGACTTTCTAACTAAAAGGTCGCAGGCTCCCTCTGTTAGCCCCAGCTTCTGCCAACCTAGCAGTTTGAAAACATGCAAATATGAGATCTGTAAATATCGCTCCAATGGGAAGGTAAGAGTGCTCCATGCAGTGATGTCAGCAACATGACCATGGAGGTGTCTATGGACAACATCGGTTCTTCGGCTTAGAAATGGTGATGAGTACCAACCCCCAGAGTTGGACATGATTGGACTCAATGTCAAGGGAAAACCTTTACCTTTACTAAAGAAGAGCCTATTAAACATTAAATTACGTTATGATTTTACAAACTAAGCACCAAGACATCATGTTTTACAACAAATGGACAGAAAAAGCAGTTCAATACTCAGTAACATTGTGTAGTAATTGCTGTATTTACTAATTTAGCACCAAAAATTGTAATGTATTGAAACAGCTGTGGGTCCGTACAGGAGGCAGACTGTATCAGATAACACAGAACGTTGGATGAGCGAAGATTGGATAATTGAGACTCTACTGTACCCAGGCCAGGATTACCCATAAGGCCAACCTAGGCCATGGCCTAGGAGTGCAAGCCGAGGGGGGGGGGGTACAGATCACAGACCAATAATAATAAAAATGTTGAAACAAAAATGCAACGCGCATGGAGATGAGGAAGGAAGGATACCGGTGGTCCTCCTTTTCGGCGCCGCCCCTGCCCCTTCCTGAATACCTCTGCTATTGTTGCGCAAACGGCGTATGCGCAGGGGCTCTCAACACTGGCGTCGACGTCGACAGGAGGAACAATTAGCTCCCTGGATGCTGACAGCATCCACTTGCTGGCTCCTTCAGTGCAAGTACAGGAAACTCCATTGCGCAGTCTGCGCATGCCCTAACACCATGAAAGCTGGTATTCCTCCTCCAACACAAGGAGGAGACTCCTCCTTACTGGAGAGACAGGCGCAACTGCCGGCTACGGCACATGCGCAAACCACAGTACAGGAGAGAAGCCCAACGCGACAAGCCCCGGTATCGGGGAGAAGCGCAGCATCAGTACAGCTGCTGACTACAACGCATGCGCAATCCCCAATACCGGGTAGGAGCCAAGTGCCTCAAGCCCCGGCATCGGGGAGGAGGCTCCTCCCCCCATGCCTGCATCCATAGTGCCTGCCGAGGGGGAAACTCCTGTGGCGGACCTGTGGGGCCCTAAGGGGGACGAGCGGATGAAAGGTTTTGGTTAACTTCAGATTCAGTTTGGTTATTTGGGGTGCTGATTCAGAAAATTACATTGGATAGACGACATCAGCTCTAGTCTCTGCGACTGGCATGGCCCATGTCTGATATCTATCTATCTATCTACCTACCATGTTTCCCCGAAAATAAGACAGTGTCTTACTTTCTTTTTATCCCCAAAAGCCCCACTATGTCTTACTTTCGGGGTATGTCTTATACTCCGGCTGGGAGGGGCACCACCGGCTGGGAGGGGCGCCGCCGCGCCGACTCCGCACCCCACCGCCGCCACACTGCCCTGCGCCGCCGCCGGCGCATGCGCAGAAGCCATGCCGCCGCCACCGCAACCGGTCCCATCGCCTGCCGCTTGAGCCAGCGCGCATGCGCAAAACCTGCACGCATGCACGCTGGCTCCAAAGCGGCAGGCGCGCTTGGGAGTGGGCGCACATGCGCGGCCGGCGGCGCAGGGAGCCACGCGCAGAAAGGTGCGCCACGGAGGTGTGCCGTGGCCAATGGGGCCGGTTGCGGCGGCGTGGGCGTGGCGGCGGGGTACATCTTACTTTCGGGGTACGGCTTATATTAGCCGACCCCCCTGAAACCTCCAATACGTCTTACAATCGGGGGTGTCTTACTATCGGGGAAACACGGTATCTATCTCACAGACATGTATATATACACACACACACACACACACACACAAAATATTTAAAATTAAGAACAATTTTAAGCACCATACATTTAACAATAATTGAGTGGAAGACCCCCTGGACCACCCAGTCCAAACTCCTGCCATGCAGGAAATACACAATCAATCCAACAGATGGCCACTCAGCCTTAATAATAATAATAATAATAGCAACAACAACAGCAATAGAAATCGCAGAGGAGAGGTGGGCATCCGCAGAGCTCCTAAGCACCTCTTGCGGGGCCCCAAGGGCTCCCTGGAGCACAGTGTGAGAACACTGCCTTAAGAACCTTTAAAAACCTCTTCACTAAGAAAACCAGGAGCTGACAGGTCAGCGGTTTGAATCCGGGGAGAGCAGGTTGAGCTCCTTCTGTCAGCTCCAGCTCTCCAGATGGGGACAGGAAAGAAGTCTACCGCAAGGATGGTAAAACATCCAACATCCCGGCGTCCCCGAGCAATGTCCTTGCAGATGGCCAATTCTCTCACACCAGAAGTGACTTGCAGTTTCTCAAGTCGCTCCTGACACACACACACAAACAACCCTTGTCAAGGAAGGAGGGCGCGAAGAGGAGGAGGCGGAGGGAAGCCCCCGGGGCCGCTGGCGGGCATATACGGCACCCAGGAACATGGCGGAGGAGGCAGAGGCTGTGACACTCGCGCCTTCCCTCCTGCCGCACATGCCCGGCTGCGGCCCCAGGGGCAGGGCTTTCTTCCGCCTCTTCCTTCTCCTAGCCGCACCCTCCTTCCTTGAGTCAAGGAGGAGGAGGAAAGAAGGGAAGCCCCGCCCCCGGGGCCGCTTCTGGGCATGCGCGGCAAGAGGGAAGGCACGAGCGCCGCGGCCTCTGCCTCCTCCGCCATGTTCCTGGGTGCCGCAACGGCCCCAGGGGCTTCCCTTCCTCCTCCAAGGAGGAGGAAGGAAGGGAAGCACCCGGGGCCGCTGCCGCACATGCGCAGTACCCAGGAACATGATGGAGGAGGCCGCAGCGCACACGCCCTCCCTCCTGCTGCGCATGCGGGGCTTCCAAAGTGTGGCCTAGGGCGCCAAAAGGGCTTAATCTGGGCCTGATACTAGTGAAATACATTGTGTCCTCTTGCCTTTTCTGGTATGGAGCAACTATGTCCCCCCCCCCTCTTAGTAAGTCATATTGAGAAATAAACCAGTGTGAAAGTGGGAACGTTGGGGCTCCGTGAAAGAATACGGAACAGTTCACAGCAGCAGGGCTACGGTCAGGAGTAAACCTTGAGTAGATCAAGAACAAGAGAGTCTGGAGTAGCATTTCCCAAGAAACATTGTACTTCTTCCTGCAAAGCAAGACCTCTGGGAAGGAGTCAAGACCAGCTTCCTATTCCAATTGGGGCAAATGGATCAGAATAAGGTATGCAACCAAGAACACCTCACCGGAAGAACACATTCCTAGACGAAGACATTGGCAGGTACGGAACATTTTCTGTACTTCTTGGTGCAAAGTAATACTGTTTAGTGGGTCATTGGTCTAGAACAGTGTTTCTCAACCAGTGTGCCGGGGCACACTAGTGTGCCGTGAGCGATCATCAGGTGTGTCGTGGGAAATTGGAACCTCCAGGAAGGGGGGAGTCTAGTGTGTTGAAGTATAAAAACCCTAAGAAACCTACCTCGATAAAGGCACAAAATTACAACCCCCCCTCCCCACCCGTTGTCTACTTGGTCTCTCCCTCTCCATGCATTGGGAAGGCCCGCCTCCCTTTCCCAAGTAGAGACCTCCTCCTGCCTCCTGGGGTTCTGTGTGGGAAGTTTGGCCCAGTTCTATCATTGGTCTTTGTTATGGGAGTTTTGTGTGGGAAATTTGTGTCTTTCTGCCATTCCTGCCAGGATATCTATGTTGTGTTCATCGAAACAGGCCCAGGTTTCACACTGAGTGCATAAATACATTAAAAAAGATATTAACTATATGTATGGCTGTATTAGAGTGTCATTTTGTGTCATTTTGGTTGGTGGTGTGCCCCAGGATTTTGCAAATGTAAAAAGTGTGCCGCGGCTCAAAAAAGGTTGGGAAACACTGGTCTAGAAATACAAAAGAATGTGTGTGTGAGAGAGAGAGAGAGAGAGAGAGAGCGCGCACAGAGGCCAGCCTACTCAATGCCACAGATATTTTGAAACTCAGTTCCTGAGCAATATTACTTTGGACATCAGACTGTAGCTTGCATGGCTGAATCGCCCGGCGTGCTCAAACCATTTCTTCTACCTGGAAAATCAGCTGATCTGGGAAAGTGTTCTCATAGCCTTCACTATTAATTTTCTAGGCAGAGGGACATTCAGGCAGAACTGTAATTTTCCGTGGACGTATTTGGCCACCACAAGGAGAATCGGCCAGAATCCACCATTTAAAATGAAATTTTAAAATGAAATTGAATGAAGACACCATATTACTTGAATAGGTTTCTTAACATGTCTATATATAATAAAAGTAGTGTTTGCGGTGGTGCGGAGCGAGGAATATGTGCCAGCGTTTCGATTGGTTGCCACTGTGGGATTATTTGCATAAAGGACACTGATTGGCCAGCCTCAGAACACCGACACTCTAAGGCACCAGATTATTTGCATAAAGGGCTCTGATTGGCCAGCAAAACAGAATGCAACTGAATGCAAATGACAGTTTTTTTCCATTGGAATTGGAATGTTCATTTTCTGGGAGGTGCGGAGGTGCCAAGGACTATGTGACAGCGTTTCAATAGGTTGCCACTATGGGATTATTTGCATAAAGGACTCTGGCCAGCCTCAGAACTCCAACATTCTACGGCCCTAGACAGAGGGGATTGGTTGCCACTGAAATGGTATTTGCATAAAGGCCTCCAATTGGCCATCCACATTCCAAGATTCTAAGGTGACTCAGAGGGAAAAGGAAAGGCCTCAGGCAGTCAGACACTGCGGCCCACAGCAATGACAGATCAGGACCAAACTTGGCACCTTCTTGGACCCAGCCTGCTGAAGGGCGATGATGAAGGCCCTCCAGGGCCCGGCCTGATGGAGGCCGATGATGAGGCCTTCTAGGGCCGGCCTGCTGAAGGGCGATAATGAGGCCCTCCAGGGCCCAGCCTGGTGGAGGCCTATGATGCGGCCTTCTTGGGCCTGACCTGCTGGAGGGCAATGACGAGGCCCTCCTTGGCCCAGCCTTATAACCCAGTTCAAAGCAGATATTGTGAGATTTTCCGCCTTGGTATTCGGGGATATAGGACTCTGTGGAAGGGCCCTTAGTGAAAGGTTTCAGAACCAGGGAGAGTTCTAAATAACAGTGTGGGGCAAAGATGGGTCTAGGACAGGCCTGGGCAAACTTCGGCCCTCCAGGTGTTTTGGACTCCAACTCCCACAACTCCTAACAGCCAGTAGGCTGTTAGGAATTGTGGGAGTTGGAGTCCAAAACACCTGGAGGGCCGAAGTTTGCCCAGGCCTGCTCTAGGAGGTGGGAAAACGCTCATGGCTTAGGGCTAAGGTAATAAGCAGAAGCCTCGGAGGAGGCCGTTTCAGATTTGGAGAACGGCTGGGGGATTATGCTGAAGGGGAGAAGGAAAATTAAAGACAGTAGCAACACACATCTTGAGAAGATGCCACCATTGTTTTCATTCTGACCCTTCCCTGAATTCTGTCTACGGCCAGGCAAAACCCTTCGTCTTCCTCCTCACTCAGGTTTGCATGTCATTGAACACAGTGAGGAAAAAAGGACGCCAACCACGACACCTTGATGGGGAAAAGCAAGAGAGGAGGGGGAAAGGGGAGCTTTTCTTTGAAGGGAAACTGCTGCCTTGTCTACCATGAACACAGGCCTGGATTAACCATAAGGCCACCCTAGGCCATGGCCTAGGGCGGCAGCCATGGGGGTGGGGGCAGCAAGTCCGGACCCACCCCAAAAAGTTTTTCAAAATATTTTTTTTTAAATTCCCAAAAAATTCAAAAGGTGTGCATGCGTGAAGCACCATCCAGCGCCATCCACGGCCTTCCCTTTGCTCTGCTCCCCTCGGCTCCTCCCTCCCTCGCTGCTCACGCCAGCCCCGCCCCTCTTCCTTCAGTGAAGGAAGAGGGGTGGGACCGACGCTGACGCGAGAGAGGAGGGGGCGGAGAGAAGTCCTAGGCCCCCTCCTCGCTGCTTGCGCCGGCCCCGCCCTTCATCCTTCAGTGAAGGAAGAGGGACGGGACCGTCACTGACGCAAGTGAGGAAGGGGCGAAGGGAAGTCCCGCCACCCCCTCCTCGCTGGTTGCGTCTGCCCTGCTCCCTCCGTCGGCCTCTGCTCCCCTCGGCTCCTCCCTCCCTAGCTGCTCGCGCTGGCAGTGAAGGAAGAGGGGCGGGACCGATGCTGACTCGAGCAAGGACGGAAGCCCCCCCCCGCAAGAGGCCCCGCCCCGCAAGTGGCTCCACCCCCCCCTCAAGCGGCCCCTTCCCCTGCAAGTGGCCCTGCCCCCCCAAGTGGCTCAGCCCCTTCAAGCGGCCCCTTCCCCCACAAGTGGCTCCGCCCCCACAAATGGCTCCGCCCCTCAAGCGGCCCCTTCCCGCAAGTGGCCCTGCCCCCACAAGTGGCTCTGCCCCCACAAGCAGCTCCGCCCCTCAAGCGGCCCCTTCCCCACAAGTGGCTCCGCCCCACAAGCACCCACACAAGTGGTGGCTCATCCAAGCAGCCCCTTCCCCTCAAGTGGCCCCTTCCCCCACAAGTGGCTCCGCCCCTCAAGTGGCTCTGCCCCAGCGGCCCCTTCCCCGCAAGTGGGCCCCTCAAGTGGCTGCCCTTCCCACAAGTGGCCCCGCCCCCCACAAGCAGCTCCGCCCCCTCAAGCGGCCCCTTCCCCTGCAAGTGGCCCTGCCCCCTGCAAGCAGCCCCGACCCCCGGGGGCGGCACTTCCAGTGTGTGGCCTAGGGCGCCACAATCTTTTAGTCCGGGCCTGTTGAACAGGATGAGTCGAGTCCTGCAGAATGTCCTGACCACACTTACCGCAAACACCAAAGAAAGCAAGACCGGAGGATAAAAGCCCAGGTTTTTTCTGGCCCGTTTATTTCTCATACCGCCCACCTACGGATGACGGCAGGCAGAACATCCAGTCCGCTTAGCGAAGGCTCCCCAGCAAGGAGGGCCACCCATTAGTGCCAGAGAGAGGCAACTCCCAGCCTCTCCTTGAAGCACGCCTGCAGCAAGAGTACCCAGGGGCAGAAGCAAGGCGAACCCCTCTTCTTTACCAAGATGAACCCCTCTTCTTGACGTCATCGTCCTCGTCCACATCCGTGGAACGCAGATTGAGGTCCCTGAGGATGTCTGAGATGTTCTCGGCCGCAGGGCCGGAAAGCTCCATTTCTTCCAGTTCCAAATCAGCCATGGAGGTGGAGCGCTTCTCCTTCCCTTCGCTGGGATGGGGAGACGGTTGAGGGGCAGCAGCATTGGGGGGCACTGTCCCGGAGTCCGTCGTGGTTCCCTCAGGACCCGGGCTGCTGTTCTCTTTGCTCCACGTGTGTGGGGCCCACTTGCCCTGCTCCTTGTTTTTTGACGTGTCGCGGAAACTTGCAAGAGGAGGCCGAAGCTGGACGCCGGCGCTTGTTGAGCCCTCGATCGCCTTTTGGAGCTGGGAGAGGGAGAGAGAGGGAATTAACAGGGGAAATGACCTGGATGCATTTCTCATACCCCAGGGACATAGGAAAGAGCTCACTATGGCAGGGGTGCCCACACTTTTTCATCATGCGAGCTACTATATGAACAATCAAGTTGAAAAAATCACCTGTTGTGCATGTGAGCTCGCACGCATGCGCGCACGCATGCTCCTACTACAGCCTTCCGTCTGCGCGGGGCTTCTTTCTTGCCTGCCCACGAACTCGCCACCGCGCGCACCCGGGAAGGGGATCCTCCTGGCCTGCGCGCTCTCTCTTAATGTCTTCATTGCCTTCCTCCTTCCTGCTGCGAACACGGCGGAGCCCTCCCTCCTCGCCCCCAACCAAGGAAAGAAAGCAGCCCCACACAGCTCCCTCGCCCAGGTCTCGGCTTGGAATGGGAGTCCGAGGGCAGCAGCAGGGCTTGCGGCGGGGCTTGCTTGGCTTTGCCCCACTTTGCCCGGCCTCTTTCGCCTCTTTCTCTCTCCCTCTCTCCTTCTAGCGCCCGCCTGCCTGCCTGCCAAAAGGATCCGAAAAAGTTCTCTGGATTTCTTTCTTCTCTCCTTGGCACTCTCTCTCTCACACACACACACACACACACATTCCCTCCATGCCTCCCACAGCATCCTATCCATGCACGTGCCTTTGCCTTGGTCCCCCAGCAGCAACCAATGGGAGGTCATGTCACCACACCATGCGTGGCAAGACGAGCGCCAGGGCCCGCCCACTAAAGCCTCATTTTGGCAAAAGAAGCCCCGCAAAGGCGGCGGCAGGAGCGCACGTGCGCGCGCATGGCAGGAGCACGCCATCCGGCTGGTGAGGCCCAAAGATCACCTGGAAGAGGGCCGAAGATCACCTAGGTGCTCCCGATCACCGTAATGAGCACCCCTGCACTATGGTATTGTCTGTTGTGATAGATCAGTGGTTCTCAACCGTTGGATCCCCCAGGTGTTTTGGACTACAACTCCTAGAAATCTCAGCCAGTTTATCAGCTGGTAGGATTTCTGGGAGTTTATTTGTTTATTTATTCATTGTTCCTTCTTGTATACGGCTCCTTCCAGCAGGCTCGGGGCGGTTTACATAAAATCAATTTATAAAACAGCAATCATTCAATTTAATAACAGCAACAATATAAAACAGAGCATAATAACAACAGTTTATATAGGACTACAGAATTTGACGTCTTCCTCAGGAGCCATTGAGGTTAAAGGCCTGCCTAAAAAGGGACGCTTTACAGGTTCTCCGAAATGGGGCCAATTCCTTAATGGCACAGACGTCGTCTGGCATTGAGTTCCATAGCGATGGCGCCGCTACGGAAAGGCTCTTGATCTGGTTGTGGACAACCGGCAGGAATGAATAGATGGAACTACCAGGAGGTTTTGCTCTTCCGAGCGTAGTGATCTCAGGGAAACATATGGGGTGAGGCGGTCCCTCAGGTACACTGGCCCTAGGCCATACAAGGCCTTAAAGGTCAACACCAACACCTTGAAAGCAATCCGGTACTCTATTGGTAGCCAGTGCAGTTGCTGCAGAATAGGTGTCATGTGCTCTCGTGCAGGTGCTCCCACCAGCAGTCGAGCCACAGCATTCTGCACTAGCTTGAGTTTCCGGATTGATGACAAAGGAAGGCCAATGTAGAGGGCGTTACAGTAGTCCAGTCTTGAGATGACCGTTGCCTGGATCACCGTGGCTAGGTCGCTCCTGGGCAGGTAGGGAGCCAGCCGCCTAGCCTGGCGTAGATGGAAAAACGCAGTCCTGCATACCGTGGAGATTTGCATCTCCATTGATATCAGTGGGTCTAATTGGACCCCCAGGCTTCTTACTGAAGACGACGGGCTTAAAAGCTTGCCGTCCAGGGTAGGCAGCCGGCATCCACCCAACCCAGGGCAACCCAGCCATAGGATCTCCGCCTTCGACAGATTCACCTTCAACCAGCTGCCACGCAGCCATCCAGTCACAGCTTCTAGGCATTGGTGGAAACAATCGGGTACAGTATCTGGCCTGCCGTCCATTCTCAGCACTAGTTGGGTGCCATCAGCATACTAGTGACACTCCAGACCAAAGTCGCGGACCGATCAAGCCGGTGGATGCACGTAGATGTTAAACAGTAGAGGGGAAAGGATGGCACCCTGGGGGACCCCGCAACTTAAAGGGAGTCTCCCAGAGACCGTCCCTCCCCCCTCCACACGTTGTCCTCGATCTTGGAGAAAGGAGGCCACCCATTTAAGGGCAGTCCCCCTGACCCCTGTCACGGCCAAACGGTGGGTCAGTAGTGCATGATCTACCGTGTCAAAATTGCTGTGAGATCTAACAACACAAGCAGTGCTGGCCCCTCCTGGTTGAGCTGGCAGTGAAGTTGGTCTGTAATGGAGACAAGCACGGTTCCCGTCCCATGCCCAGTATGGAAACCGGACTGGAAGGGATCGAGTCCAGCTGTGTTGAAGGGCAAAACATCTGGGGAGCCACAGGTTGAGAACCACTGCTCTAGATATTTAAATGATCTCTTTTCTGAGAGGAAAAATTGCCTAAACCTCAAGATCTCACTTGGCGGCATCTTTGGGAATATTCCTAGGGAAATATTCCTAAGGAATGTGTGTAGTGTCAAATAGGGTTTGAAGGGATATGAGTGACCTTGGATACATCATACTCTTTCAGCATCAGAGGAAGGCAAAGGCAAACCTCCTCTGAACAAATTGTGCCAAGAAATCCCTGTGACAGGCTCAACTTAGAGCGACCCTAACCTAGAAGTAACCTGAAGGCACACAACTTACGGGAGCCCCACCAAGGCCTAGTAATATCCAACTGGAGATACAAATTTTCGTCCCTGAAGTAAAACTCCGAAGCTTGGATTGGGTTGGAAAGCATAAGGAAGCCATGGGAAGTAAAGCACGCATGAAACGAGAAGTCTGCAGTAATTCCTCCCTCTAATTTCTCATAGAAGAGAGACGCTCAATCCCTCGAGGCTTTTTGGCAAATGGAGCAGGAATAGGAGCTTAAAAGAAGGACGGCTCTCCTTGCTTTCTCCTCTTTTGCCTTGGTCCAGGCACAACACTGGAATAAACCACGACTCATCTTCAAACATGCTGGGTGAAAATTGCATACATGTTATTCCTGTAATCAATACTTAACTGGATAAGGAACTCCCTTGAATAAAGCACTGGCTATTTTATCTGATCAGAAAAATTTAAAGGTTATGAAGGGTTCATTTACCTCTTCCAGTGCAATCACGCCTTTCAGCTTCCCCATACTGGTTACATAGGCATGGCTGAGTCCCAGCAAGGAGAACAAGGTATGTGTCTGGGGGAGAATAAAAACGGATCCATCAGTGACAGAAGGCAGCAGGGGGCCACTGGCACCATCGATCGCATGAGCAAGCGTGACACACCTCGCGCCAAGAAACATGCAGACACAATTGATTGGATAAAAATGGCCACAACTCATTTATTGAAAGCAGGAACAAAGGGTTGGCGGCCATGCTTGGGTCCTGGATCAAGGTAGAACAGCGCCCACAAATGTCCAAAGGAGTTAGCAAGCCTGGGGTGCGAGCGGGCCAATGCCTGTCCACGAAAACTCAGCACCCCAGGGGGCCTGGGCGTTATCCCCCTAACAACCAAGGGGCGATAAGCCAACCTGATCCACGGGCCAAGCCACACGCCACACACCAACCACAGAGTTGCAACAAAGAACATAACAAAATATAACACACTGAACCGGGTAACAATAAAAGCAGATAAACAAAAAGAACCCAACGAGCAATGCAATAAGTAGGGAGGGTGGGAGGCAAAATAAGCCTGACTCCGGATGAGGCCAGGCAGTCCCGGGCAGCCTAAAAGGGCTGCCCAGGCAGAAGTGCGGGCTGGCCGGAAACAGGGAGGGGGTGGGGCGGAGCCGGCCCCCTCATTGGCTGGCCAGCCTAGATGGCGGGAAGCCTTCCCGCCACACATAGGACTTCTGGGGAAAAGAAGCCCCCTCAGGCAACAAAGATGGCGGGAGGGCAACTCTGCCGCGCAACCAGCTTGGCTGGTGAGTCAGCCAAGGCCAAAATCTGAATCAAGTCAAGAGGAGATCCCAGAGCAAAACCAGGCCTCTTTATGCAATGGCTTTGTTTAGTTTGAACCAATCATCTCAACTAGCCAAAATCACAACTGCAATGCGTTGCTCGTACTGAAAACAATATGCAGCAGTCAGCTGACACCAATAAAACCAATGTATCATATATATTATAAACCCTTGTGCCAGCAGGACTGCTGACTGATAGGTCAGTGATTCAAACCCGGGAGAGTGGGTTGAGCTCCTTCTGTCAGCTTCGGTTCCCCATGTGGGGACATGAAAGAAGCCTCCCATAATGGTAAAACATCTGGGCGTCCCCTGGGCAATGTTCTTGCAGACGGTCAATTCTCTAACACCAGAAGCAACTTGCCGTTTCTGAAGTCATTCCTGACATGAAAAAAAACCTCAGCTACCGTTTTCTATAATTTGCAGAAATAGCAAACACGTTTGGTTTTGTTAAATCAAACGTTTTGGTGAATTTGTTTGAGTTCAATGCACTTTTTTCCATTTACTTTTTTCCATTTACAACTTTTGCAAAATATTTGCAAATTAATTGTCATAATGTGAAAAATAACTCAAAAGTTCTCACAACTGCATAATGAAACCATTTTGAGACCAAAATAAACAAAGCTAGATGTCTCTACTAAAGAAAAGTGAAAAGGCCCTTGATACACTAAAGGCCCCAAACAAGGACAGGACCCAACGAAAGGCCCCCCAAAGAGCCCACAGACTCGAGTGAAGGTGGTTGAACCTAGTATTGCACCTAGTATTGCACAAGATTGTGTAGAGGAAAGATAGCCCCAAACCCAGGAGTAAAGAGGGAGAATGGCACTACTAAGAGGCAAAGGGGAAAAGGAGAAGGAGGCAAGAGAGATGAAAGGAGCGCAAAGAAGAGCATCCATGTCAGAAGATCCAAATCAGAACATTAAAGAAATGATGAGGAATATGATGAAAGAGATGCAGAAATTACAAGACAAACAAGACAAAATACAAGAAAAGCAAGACAAAATGCATGAAAAACAAGATGTGTACCAAAAAATAGCACAAGAACAAATGTCAGACCTAAGAAAGGAACTAAGAGAAGAGTTGGGAACGATGAAAAAGGAAATGAAGGGCATGAAATCTGAATGGGAGAAAATGAAAGAGGAGAAAAAGGAAATGAAAGATGAACAAGATAACATCCAAGTCGAAATGAAGAATTTAACAATGAAAACTGACAGACTGGAAATAAAACAAGAAGTGATGGAAGCAAGAAATCTTGAATTTCAATTGAGACTGAGGAATATTCAAGAAGAGCCAGGGGAGGAGATCAGAGGAAAGGTGACGGAAATTATAGCAGAAATCCTAAGATTATCGGAAAAAGAAGCAACAGAACAGACAGACAGAATATATAGAGTTGACACGTTATTTGCCAAAAAGAATAAAACGGCCCGTGATACGATAGTGCATTTCATGAAAAAGACGGTGAGAGACGACATTTTGAAAATGGGAAATAGCAAAGAAGTCTACTACAAAGGGAAGAAAGTCATTTTCCTAAAAGAGTATCCAGCAGTGGTTCTTAGCAGAAGAAGAAAGTACGCCTTCTTGACCGAAGAATTGAAAAAGCAAAACATCAGATTTAGATGGGAGAGAGGCGAGGGTCTGATGGCTACTTTCCAAGAGCAGAGATATTGGATAACAGATATAGAGATGGCAAGAGAGTCCTACGAGAAAATCAAAACCAACAAAACAAAAAGGAGATTTGATGAAGAAAAAGAGAGGAAGAGGTGGAAGGAATACAGAAGGAAATCACCAGAAAGACAGTACCCAAAGATAGACGATTTTGTGAGAGTCCCGATTTATGGGAACACAAATCAGAGGGACGAAGTACAAGAAGAGACGGCAATGGAGGAGGAGGAGAGAGGAAGAGGAGGAGGGGGAAGAAGACGAGGAAGGAGACCAAGAGGAAAGCGAGGAACAGGAAAAGGGATCAGATCAAGAAGAAGCTCAAGACTAGGTAAGAGGAATAGTAAACAAGAAAGACAGATAAATACATGTATAAAGAATTGAGGATTTACTCTAACAATGTAAATGGGCTAAATTCACAATATAAAAGAAACAAAATATTTAATAGACTAGCAAAAAAGAATTACCATGTGTTGGCCTTACAGGAAACACACATTATGGATAAACATATCCAGCATCTAAGGAATAAGAGGTTAGGTAAAGAGTTTTGCGCATCAGCCAGAGAGAAGAAAAGAGGGGTCGTGACCTATGTTAAAGAGGGTATTCCAGCATCCCTACAATTCAAAGACGAGGAGGGAAGATTCATAGGTGTTATGGTGTCAGTCAAAGGAAAGAAGATACTCATCTGTAATATTTATGCACCAAATGATTCTAAATCAAGTTTTGCGGAAAAAGTAAAGAAAAAAATAGATGGGGAACAATTTGATCATTTGCTAATAATTGGAGATTTCAATGGAGTCTTGAACAGAGACATAGACAGAACCCAACCCTTAAAAAAAGTCGGGAATCAAACAACCAATGGGAGTAACCTCCCAAAAACCATGTCAAGATGGCTGAAAGACTATATGCTGCTGGACGTGTGGAGGTATAAGCATGAATTGGAAAAGGACTTCACATTTCTATCAGATCGACACAAAACATGGTCGAGAATCGATATGGCATGGGGATCCAGATCGATGATGAAGGACATTAAAAAAATCAACATACTTCCCAGGATAGATTCGGACCACTGCCCTCTTGAATTGATTATAGCCAACTCCACATACTCCAGAAGATGGAGGTTGGACGATAACTTAATAAAGAAGGAGGAGGACATTGAGAAAAATAGGGAAGCCCTAAAAGAATTCTTTGAGCTTAATGACATAGAAGAGACCAACCTATACACAATATGGGAAACCAGCAAGGTGGTAATGAGAGGGTTGTTTATCCAACAAAAAGCCTATAAAAATAAGCTAAATAAACAAAAAATGGAGAAAATAATAAACGCTATCAAAAAAAGAAGAAGAGTTAAAGAGAAACCAAAAAATAAGGAAGCAGGAAAAACCTGAAAATACTCCATCTACAAAGGGAGCACGCAGAACAAGAGGAAAGGGCCAAAGAACTAAAATACTTAAGACAATATCAGTTTAACAATGCAAACAAACCTGGGAGATGGATGGCACTCAAACTGCGGAAGAAGAGAGAATCCGCCTATATAACTAAACTACGGGAGGAAGGAAAGGTCTACACACAAGAACAAGAAATAAAACAACAATTCATGAAGTTTTATAGCTCTCTGTACAAGAATGACGAGATAGACAAGGAAAAGGTGACCAAATATCTGGGAGACCAGAACATCCCTAGAATATCAGAAAGGGAAAGAGAGGACTTAAACAAAGAATTCACGGCTAAAGAGCTGGAGAAAGCCATAAAAAACCTCAAAGTGAATAAGGCGCCAGGGCCGGATGGCTTCTCCGCCACATACTATAAAACCTACCAAAAGGAAAATTATGAATAGAATAAGGGAGACAGAAAAAATCCCACAATCCTGGAGTCAAGCCACAATTTCGATACTACATGAGGAGGGTACAGACCCAGAAAAGGTAAAAAAACTATAGGCCGATATCACTATTGAATATCGACTACAAGATCTACAGTCAGGTGGTGGCCGAAAGACTCAAAAATCTACTGAAAGGAAGGATCAAAGAAGACCAAGCGGGCTTTCTTCCGAATAGGCAACAAAAGGACAATGTTAGAATAATCATCGATTTAATCGAATACTATGAAGTCAATAATCAAAACAAAGTAATGTTCCTGGCCCTCGATGCCGAAAAGGCGTTTGATAGGGTAAACTGGGACTTTATCAAAAGCCTTTTGAAAGAAATGGACACCGGATATCACTTCCAGAAGATGATTAATGCAATCTATCAGAAGCAAAAAGCCAAAATTTGGATTAACAACCAGGAGTCGGATAAGATAGAGATAGCAAAAGGCACTAGGCAGGGCTGCCCCTGGTCACCCCTCATATTCATTCTAACTCTAGAGGTACTATTAAATAAAATAAGGGATGACAATAGCCTGAGAGGGACTAGAATCCAGGGGCAGGAAGTTAAACTCCGCGCCTTCGCGGATGACATTATATGTGTCATTGAAGACCCAGACGAGAAATTTGAATTATGGCTAAAAACAATCCAGGAGTATGGAGAGGTGGCAGGCTTCAAATTGAATATGGAGAAAACAAAAGCTCTCACAAAGAACATATCAAAGAAAGAACAGGAAAAGCTACAAGACAGGTGGAATATACAAATTGTAAATAAGTTGAAATACCTAGGTATAGTACTAACAACAAAAAATATTAACCTATTACAGAACAACTATATACAAAAATGGAAGGACTTAAAGAAGGAAATGGATAGCTGGAAGAATACAAATCTATCGCTGCTGGGAAGGATAGCCAGCGTCAAAATGAAAATCCTTCCGAAAATGCTGTTCCTCTTCCAAAACCTCCCCATTATAAGAGGACAGAAGTTATTAAAGGAGTGGAACAGGGACATTCTAAAATACATATGGCAGGGGGGAAAAGGCAGAATAAGTGCAAAGATTCTAACGGAAGATAAGAATAAGGGAGGGTTAGCGTCACCTGACCTAAGACTTTACGCAGAAGCTTGTACTTTAGCATGGATAAAGGAATGGGCAACATTAGAGAAGAAAAAGCTCCTGATACTGGAAGGTATGGAATTAAGGTCAGGCTGGCACAAGTACATCTGGTACGAAGGGGCAAAAAATGAGAAAAAGTTCGGAAACCACTTCGTAAGGTCAAGCCTTATACAAATTTGGAAAAAATACAAAACAAAATTTTACACCAAAACCCCACTATGGGTGTCACCTTTAGAAGCCGCACAGTTAAGAACGTTAGGATGGCAAGAATGGCCAAGATATAAAGAATTAACAAGGAAAGAGAACAGGGAGATGAAATTAAGGAGCCAGCAAGAAATATTCAGGATAGACAATAAAATATCATGGTTGCATTATAGACAACTAAAAGAACACTTTGCAAAATATGTAAAGCTAGGCTTTCAAGAATCAAGTAATTTTTGGGACATAATAATGAAATCTGAACAAAAAATAATAACAAAAATATACAAAAAGTTACTAGAATGGGACCAAGACAAAGAAGAGGAAAAAACTATATGAAAAGATGGAACGGAAATATAGGCAGGACAATAGACAGAGGTAGGTGGGATGAGATCTGGAAAAAAACCCTGAAGTATACGTACGCCATAGAGTTAAAAGAAAATTGGTATAAAACGGCCTATAGGTGGTATATAACCCCGAAAAAACTTGGTAGAAGTAATAAGAATATGAACACCAATTGCTTGAAATGCAGCAAAGTAGAAGGGTCATATTTCCACCTATGGTGGACCTGTGAAAAAGCTAAAACGTATTGGGAAAAAACTCAGGAAGTACTGCAAAAAATGTTAAAGATAAAAATACCTTTGCAACCAGAGACCTTCTTGTTAGGAATGAATGAAAACAAGATGGAAAATAACACAGATAAATTATTCTTTCTCCTGAGTACAGCGGCTAGAATATGCTACGCAAGACGTTGGAAGGAGCCGGATGCCCCTGACGAAGAGAAACTTCTATTGAAAATCCTGGATATAAGAAACATGGACAGACTTACCTTTCTGATGGCGAGGAACAAGGGAACCCCTATACGGGAAACAGACTGGACTATAGTTTTGGATTATAAAAAAGGACAAAAAACTAAATGTAGAAGAATCCTAAATGGATACCTCTCAATGGAATTAATAAAACAGAGAAGAATTGGAAGGCGAAAAGTAGAAGTGAAAGACCTAAGGAAAAGGAGGAACTTCACCAAAAAAGGACTTTGGAAGTCAATTTTATTCCATCTCTTTTAAATTTCTCACTATACTTCTCTCTAACCCCACCCCCTTTTTTTTCCTACCCACTCCCACACACCCACCCCCTCCCGCCTCCCCATACTCTATTCCACACACACTTCTTCCACGCTCCTCCCAACTTTGTTCACTGCTTTTATATATATATTTGAAAAATACATTCTTTAATAAAGTTTTTTTTTTTAAAAAAAAAGAAAAGTGAAAAGGCAAGCCTCACTCAGCAAGCAAGACAATCTTGTGGATGAAAACTACAACAGCTCTCAAAAGATGGACTGTGCTTCTCTTGCAACTGTGAAAACGAACCCTGGTTAGGTCCATTCTCAGTAAGCTCGGGGAGATGGGGTGGGGTATAAATAAAGCTTGTTGCTGCTGTTGTCGTTGTCTTAGTGAATCCCAAGAGTACTCTTGACCAAGAGGCATAAAAAAACCCACAAATATATAACAAAAATAATACATGAGGGAAATTTATACTCAGAAGAGAAAATAACAGATGTATTTGGGAAATTTTACCAAGAACTATACAAAAAGGATAAAATATCTAAAGATCCAATAATGGAATATATTGATAAACTAAATTTAACTAAAATTGCAGACAATCAGAGAGAACTTCTAAATGAACCAATTCCTACAGCCGAAATAGACAAAGCAATTAACAAATTAAAAAACAACAAAGCACCAGGCCCGGATGGATTTACCGCCATCTATTACAAAACCCTCTAAAACTAATTAACTCCCCTATTAAAAGACATTGTCAATGGAATAAGAGAAACAAAAGAGATTCCCAAATCATGGGGGAAAGCTAACATAACCTTAATACACAAGGAAAATACTGAAGTCACAAATATTAAGAATTACAGACCCATTTCATTGTTAAACACTGACTATAAAATCTTCACGACAATAATTGCTGAAAGGCTAAAGACTTTCCTGAAGGACTGGATCTCTCCAGAACAGGCAGGCGTTTTACCAAACACAAGGATCATAATTGATATACTTGAATATTATGAAAAACATAACGACAAAAAATTAGCCCTTCTTTTTATCGATAAGGAAAAGGCCTTCGATAAAATTAATTGGGATTACATAAAATTATTAATTAGCGAATTGGACATGGGGCACTACTTTCAAAACACAATTGAAGCATTATATACTAATCAAGAAGCCACATTTATAATAAATGGTCAGGGGAAAAAACAAAAGCATACAAATCAATTGAGGGGTGCGCCAAGGCTGCCCCCTATCCCTATTACTCTTCGTTTTAGTTATGGAGACCCTAGTCAAAGATATCAATACAGATAAAGAACTGAAAGGGACACAAAGTCACACAGAACTACAAGTTAAGGGTATATGCCGATGACGTTGTTTGTATCATAGAAAATCCATTAACTACCATCAATAAATAGATTAAAGAATACATACAACACAAGGGAATAAAATTCATGATAGACTTGAAAGATGTGTAATGAAGGACGTAAACAATTTAAGTGTATAGATATTTTTGAACATATGAAATGTAACAATGTAAAATAAGGCCTTGGTAGGAGTATGGGAAGTCTTTTTATTGTATCCTCCCCTTCTCCCCTCCCCACCCCCGCCCTATTCCGACCCCATCCCCCCAGCTTTCTCCCCTACTACCTACCATCACAATCACAATTAAAAAATATAAATGGGAAAAAATCCCACAAATGTGAAGGGTGAAAATGGGAATAGGCTTTCGCGGGACTGGAGGATACGGCTGTTAAAGGCACATGGTGGAAGACATAGAGAAGCAGGGCGCACACTCTCACCTTGTGCAAGGACGTCCTTTCCACCAGCTGAAAGGGAGAGGGGTCTATCCGGCAGCTGTCGAAGCACACCTCTTTCTCCAGCTCCTCCTGCTCCCAAGCTTCTATCTGGCACAAGAAGGAGAGGAATCACACAAACACAATCTGCGTACCCACCTATCCTACGGCATTGGTGCTACGGCATCTATTATACCCTGTTTTCTCTTCAGATCATATACATCTTTTGCATCTATTTTTGGATTAAGCTCGCCATGCGCAGGTTCCCACCACCCCACGAAGGACTATTCGAATGGTCTGGCAGCATCACTATTCCACCGATTCTTCTTTGATACCCCTTCTGCTCAGAACCCTTTAGGAAAACGATGGGATACTTTGAAATGACAGTATCATGATTTATTTTGCCACAGAAGACAGGCCCGGATTAACCCCTTTTGGCGCCCTAGGCCACACTTTGGAATTACGCCCCCAAACCAACCTCTACCGCACCCCCCCTGCCTCCTCCTCTTCGTGCTGCATGCGCCCTCCTTCCTTGAGTCAAGGTGGAGGGAATCCCCGCCCCCGGGGCCAATGCCAATGCCGGCACCAGGGGCGGGGCTTTCCTTCCTCCTCCTCTTCGCGGCGTGCCCTCCTTTCTTGAGTCAAGGGCGCGAGGAGGAGGAGGAAGGAAGGGAAGCCCCACCCCCGGTGCCAGCATCGGCCCTGGGGCCGAGGCTTCCCTCCGCCTCCTACTCTTTGCAGCTCCGCGCATCCTCCTTCCTTGACAAGGGGGCGGGGGCGATGGCGAGGGGGGCACCATTCCCTCCTCCCCCACCCCCTCGCAGCGCTCTCCCCTGCCCTCCCCCGAAAGAGAGAGAGAGAGTTGCGTTGCGGTTTTGTTTCAACATTTTTTTCGGTCCGTGTGAATTGCGCCCCCCTTGGCTTGCGCCCCTAGGCCATGGCCTAGAGTGGCCTTATGGTTAATCCGGGCCTGACAGGAGAGCTAGGACTAGCGAAATACTTCCAACAATCATGCAATAGGTTTCCCAAATGTTCCCATGGCTAGAACAGGATTTCAAAATATCCCTGTATGCGCAATCAACTGGGGATAATAATGTCGCCTCATCCCTTGCAATGACTTCCAAGCTTACCTCCTCCGGCTTCATTGGGTCTTCAAATTCTGGCAATTCCTGAGGTGAGAAGAAAGTTAGTCCCAAGATCAGAAGAAATAGATCAAGAATTTAATCTTTACAAAGTTATCAAGAAACAAGATATCTTGTTGCTTCCCTCATAAGCTTTCCTTGCATCCACTTTTTGGGTGCACTGTAAGACCTTGGTAATGGGCAGAAAATATTGAATGAAGCGCACAGTAACAATTTTTGTGAAGCTTACATTCTTTGCATTTTACTAGCAGGCCCAGATTAACAAATTTTTGCACCCTAGGCCACAGTTTGGAATTATGCCCCCTACTACCGGCACTGAAAGTTGTTGTTTGGGATCCGAGATGGGAGGATGGGGCCCAAGCCGCGCCTGCCTTTCCTTCCTTCCTTCCTCGCCCAGGGGCTTGGGGGCCGTGGCGGGGTGGTCATCTGCTGGGGCTGATTAGGATCCCTGTGCCCCAGGGAGGGAGAGTAGTAGGGAGAGGCCTGGGGGGGCTTCCTTCCTTCGGGGGGGGGGGCTCCCTGGAGATAGAGACACCCACCTGTCTCCGTCTCCTTCAGGGCCGCTGCTTCTCCTCCTCCATTGCAATCCATGGCTCAGGGAGAACCCCCCCCCCCCTCTGTGGACTTCTGCCTCCAAGCAGGCCCTCACCTTCTTATTGGCTGAGTCCATGGAGCCACGCTTGCCCGGGAGGGAGGGAGCCTCCCCGATTGGCTGGCTGCCTCTCTTCAGCTTTGATTGATGGGTGTCACAAGGCGGGAGGCGGGGCCAGGAGGCGAGTTCAGAGGACTCACTCCTGGCCCCCCCCCACTCCATGCCTCCCAGGGAGGGAGGGAGGGAAGAAAGGAGTGACGTCACCCTGGGAGGCGACGGAGCAAACAAGGAAGGCGGGCCTGGTGGAGGAGGAGGGAAGGAGTGATGTCACCCTGGGAGGCCCCGCCCCTGGCTGAGTAGCGGGAGGAAGGAGGGAGGAAGGGAGGGAAGCCGCTACTGCTGCTGCTGCTGCTCCTCGCCCTGTGTGTCCTGCCTTGAGACCAGGCTCGGCCCTCCCTCCCTCCGGGGCCTTTGTGCTTCAACTCCCACTATTCCCAAAGGCTGGCCACGAAGGGTTTTTAAAATAAAAAAACCATATTTTTTTGGTCCGTGAATTGCGCCCCTCTCGGCTTGCGGCCCTAAGCCATGGCCTAGGTTGGTGTGAGGACTCACCCATGTTATGCTAGGCCCAGACCAGCATAGCAGTTTGGCATCCATGGTAAAACAGGATAGCCAGGAAAGGGGGAGTGGCTTGGATCCTTCTCAGGGAGTGAGAGAGAGAGAGAGAGAGAGCTGCCTGGGAGTGGCTCAGAGCAAAGGGGAGGAGCCGAGCTACTTGAGAGGGGAAAAGTGCAGCTTATTCAGCAGTCGGTTGTCAGAGCTGTGAGAGAAAGCAGTCTCTTGACAGAGCTGAGTGTGAGCAGTCAGAGAAGACAGTTGTCTTGTAAACTGACAGGAAAAGTTCTGTGTGGAGCTGACAGACAGTCAGTCACAGGCTTTTGGGAATCTCTAGGACTTAGAGATTAGCTCATATCTCAGGAGAAGCCAGCTATAGGAAAACTCTAGGAAAGAGTTAGTAGCTAGGGTGCTTCTGGACGACTGAATGTTAGCTCAGAGAACTAACTAGGTTAGTTAGTGGAAGACTACTCACGTCTAGTTTTAATATTAGAGTGAGGGAGTTTAGAGAGACAAGTTTCGAACTGTCTAGTTTAGTAACTAAGTCAAGAACAATCTTCAGTAGCCAACACGCTCTCGTACCATTCTGTATAACCATTATGCATTTGGGCTTATAAGATCTGCCTGTTAAGTTAATAAAAGTTCTATTTGTTAACTTTACAAGAAAGCTTTCAGTGTGCCTCATTACCTCAGTGTGTGCCAGTTCCAGCCTTCCCACATTCCCAGTCAAAGGGGAAAGATTTTACCTCAGCAAGCCTCTTAGTTTACCTTCAGTTTAGGAGCCTAGCTTAATTATTATTTTAAAGGAAATCCTAAAAACAATTTTTAGGTTGGTGGTAGCGTTCGAAGAGGTTAAAGCCTCCAAGTTTTATAGCCCAAGTCGTCACAGTTGGCCTTATGGGTAATCCGGGCCTGTTTACTAGAAGAAAAGAGGCTTGGGAATGGATTGCTATATCTGGTAAAGAGAAAGAAAGAAAGAAAGAAAACAAAATAAGGTTTCCACTGATTGGATCTGGACTGAGATAGTTTGCGTAGCCACTTATTTCCAGAAACAACAAATGTCAACAGACAACATGGCCCCATCTACACTGACAATATAATGTGGCTTCATGGTGATTTGAAACTGTGGTGACCACGCAACACATGCCACCAGCGAACACTGCAGCGTGCATTGCATCACATTTTAAAGTTGTAGGAAAGTCTGGGGAAAAAATACACGAAATGCACTGCAGCAGATCTAAGTATACCTCACATCCAGGACAAAATTGGCTTTGCAAAATACGGAGCACATTATAGGCATCTGTTCCTAATGAGGCACAGTAGGGCAGCAGGGCACTCATTGACCCCCGAGAGGGATAATTGATTACCTCCATTCATAAGTGTCACTTTCCCTTTTTTGGTTAATCTCACATGTCTTCAATGTGCTGATGCATATCTCTGCAGGAAATGGGGGGCAGACCTGAACAGTGGTTTGAGGCCAGGGTCTGTGTTCAATGTAATCACTGTCCTGGCTGCAATTCAGTTCCAGGCATGGTCATGTAATCACCTGGACAGTGAAACCAATTTATCCTTTTAAAAAAGTCTAAGTCAGGCCTGGGCAAACTTCGGCCCTCCAGGTGTTTTGGACTCCAACTCCCACTGTTAGGAATTGTGGGAGTTGGAGTCCAAAACACCTGGAGGGCCGAAGTTTGCCCAGGCCTGGTCTAAGTTGTGTAATAGTGTCAGTGTAGATGAGCTTCAGGAGCACAATTTCAGCAGCTACCAAATTACTGACATTTCAGATTTGTCCTCAAACACTTCTGAGCTACACTATTTGTCACACCAAGGACTTCGATATTCGGTCTTCCTTCTGTTTTCAGCTCAACAGATGCTGCTTTCCTAGGGAAGCATAAAGACCAATTCTGTCTTTGCAAAAGTAGCCAGGTATGCCCTGCTGCTTCACCTGCTCAGCCGTCCTCTCTGGAGAAGGAGGAGAGTGGTAAAAGCACATGAGTTGCTGCATCAGTCGCCTCAAGCGCCAGAACCTCTGCCCTGCGGGACAGGAAGGACAAGAAAGGTGATTACATGCAGGGGTGTAAAGCAGCAAAGTTTCCCACTTTTCTCCCCATTATGGTGTGAGAAGTAATGTGGTGTAGTGGTTTGTTATTGGACTATGACTGTGACCATTCAGAAGCAGCCCTGCAGCGCCTCACATCCTGCTTTGCAACAGCTGCAGAGCTGTTTGGGCTGGAAGTCAGCCTGAAGGAAACGGAAGTCCTCTACCAGCCCGCACCACAGGAAGAACACCACCAACCCAACATCAGCATAGGCAAATCTGTGCTTAAGTCCATTCAGCAGTTCACCTCCCTGGGAAGCATCATCTCTTCAGGCGCCAAGATTGATAAAGAGATAGATCACAGATTAGCAAAGGCATGGAGTGTATTCGGAAGGCTTCACAAAAGAGTCTGGAGCAACAAGCACCTGAGGCAAAGCACCAAAATCAGTGTGTACAGTTCCTGGCTGGATAAATCTTGCTGGGAAGGTTACGTGGCCCTCTGTTGAGGATAGTTAATCACTCCCTTGAGCAAGGGGTGTTTCCAGAGGGATTGAAAGAGGCGATGGTGAGGCCGCTACTGAAGAAACCGGAATTAGATCGTACGGTTACCTCCAGTTACCGCCCAGTGTCAAACTTGCCGTTCCTGGGCAAGGTAATTGAGAGGGCAGTTGCAGGCCAACTGCAGCAGTTCCTAAATGACACAGCAGGATTAGATCCCTACCAGTCCACTTTCTGTATTGGGCATGGGACGGAGACTGTGCTGGTTGCCATCACAGACCAGCTCCGTTGCCAATTGGACCAAGGGGGATCAGCGCTGCTCGTGTTATTGGACCTCACGGCAGCTTTTGATACGGTAGACCACACATTGTTAACCCACCGCCAAGCTATCACGGGGGTGAGGGGGACCGCCCTTAAATGGGTGTCCTCTTTTCTCCTTGACCAGGAACAGCGGGTGGAGAGGGGAGGTATGGTTTCCGGGAGGCTCCCCTTAAGTTGTGGGGTGCCTCAGGGAGCCATTCTCTCCCCTTTATTTTTAACATCTACATGCGACCCCTTGCCAAGTTGGTGCGGAGTTTTGGTCTGGAGTGTCATCAGTACACTGATGACACCCAGCTGGTGCTTAGGATGGACGGCTGGGCGTACTCTGTACCCGATTGTTTCCAACAATGCCTTGAAGCCGTGACTGGCTGGCTACGAGCCAGTCGGCTGAGAGTGAACCCATCAAAGACAGAGATTCTTTGGCTGGGTCGTCCGGGCTTCCTGAGGGGATGTGAGCTCCAACTACCTACTCTGGACAGCGAGGCATTACGCCCGTCGTCTTTAGTAAAGAGTCTGGGAGTCCAGTTGGACCCACTGCTGACGATGGAGGCCCAGGTCTCCACCGTCAGCAGGTCTGCCTTCTACCATTTGTGGCAGGCTAGGCGGTTGGCTCCCTATCTCTCCGGAAATGACCTAGCCACGGTAATCCAGGCGATGGTCATCTCAAGGTTAGACTACTGTAATGCCCTTTACATTGGTCTTCCTTTGGTGGTCATCCAGAAGCGCAAACTGGTGCAAAATGCTGCAGCGAGGCTCCTGGCTGGAGTGCCGGCCAAGGCCCATATTACTCCAACACTGCAACGCCTGCACTGGTTGCCAATTGAGCACCGGATCATCTTCAAAGTGTTGGTTCTGACCTTCAAGGCCTTGCATGGTCTGGGGCCGGTGTACCTGAGGGACCATCTACTCCCATATGTTCCCCAGAGATCTCTTCGATCCGAAGACCTCATTCTCTTGCAGATTCCCTCTCTGCGAACGATCCACCTGTCGACAACCAGGCAGAGAGCTTTCTCTGTGGCAGCGCCATGTCTGTGGAATAATCTACCACCGGAGGAGCGAGCAATTAGCGAGCTGCCTGCTTTCCGGAAAGCTTGCAAGACAGTATTGTTCCAGCAGGCGTTTAATCCTTAGCCTCTTGGTTATAGCAGAATATTGTTTAAATTGTTTCATATTTTACTGTTTTTATGCCTTCTTGTTAGTAGTTCTATATGTTGTAAACCGTTCTGAGCCAACCTGGAAAGGACAGTATACAAATTGAAATAAGTAATAAATAAATAAATAAATAAATAAACCATTCCCTCTTGTCAAAGTCCATCTTTGGGATGGCCAGCCATCCCCATCCTTTCCCCATCAAGGTCCATCTTTCCCCCACTTTCTCCTGTTTGAAGTCAGGTAACACTTCTGAGCTACATTTCCATGTGTTGTAGAAACAGAGTCTGACAGAGTCCCACCGAAAGTGCCCTTATGTCATGTGATGGCCTCTGTGGGTTCCCATTGGGTCTCCATTTCCAAAGCACACGGAAACAAAGCCCAGAATACATGGGATGAGGTCCATTAGCAGGTTCTTGGACAAAAATTCAATATATACTTGAATGCATACATTAGTACAGGGCTGTCCAACAGGCGCCCCGCGGGCCGCATATGGCCCGCCAGCCCCTTGAATTTGGCCCCCTACCCTCCTGCAATAAAAAATATTTTTAAAATCCCCAAAAAAATTTTAATTTTAAAAAAAAATTCCAAAGCTCTGCCCTCCCCCCTACAAAAAGGGTGGCAGAACCGGAAAATCACCGCTTCTGCCACCCTGATGCTGTGGGAGGGGCCAAGGGGAGCCCCCCTTAGCTCCGCCCTCCCTCCTACAACATCAGCCAGGGCGGCACAACCAGGAGAAATTGCCGCTTCTGCCGCCCTGGCTGACGCTGTGGGAGGTCAGCCAGGGGCCAACCGGGAGGCCCTCCTGGCTAGCTTCAAAGGGAGCCCTCCTTAGCTTCACCCTCCTACAATGTCAGCCAGGGCAGCACAACGTGGGAGAAATTGGCGCTTCTGCCACCCTGGCTGACGCTGTCAGCCAGGGCGGAGGGAGGGGCCAAAGGGAGCCCTCCTTAGCTTCACCCTCCCTCCTACAGCGTCAGCCAGGGTGGCAGAACCAGGAGAAATGCCGCCCTGGCTCCCCCGCGATTGGCCCCCCCCACGCCATCAGCCCCACCCCGATCGGCCCTGCCCCTATGAGCGGCCACGCCCCCCGCTGCGGCCCGCCCCGCCACCTGATCAGTCACCGGAATTCCATCCCTTGGGCCGGTAGAAGTTGGACAGCCCTGCATTAGTATATATGGTACATTTCAAAGTCCAATCAGAACACTTACAGCTTGACTTTGCACAATGTAGTCAAGGCCGACACCCAGGCTAAAAAACCTTTCTGGCCCGATTCAATTGCTTATTTGTTAAAATAATATAAAATACTCAATGTTTTGCAGAACAGGACACAAAACGACACTGAAACTGGAAATGTGCAGAAGCAGAAAAACGACAATGCCTTCTGAACATGGAACCAAGCTTCCTCAAGGACGCGGTGTTCTAGTGTGCCTCGTGAGTGCCTTTTCCCATCTTCTCAGAGGCTGTGCTGCTATTTGGTCCTTTCTCTCTTTAATAGATTTTCTGTAATAAGGAAAAAAGCAGCAGGAAAATATGGGGAATAATAGCTTGTGACATAATCCCTCACGCCCATAAAGCTGTGTGAGGAGGATGTGGCCATTGCACACTAAAAGCCTCATCTAAAAGCTCTTGCTCTTACTCAACCTCAGGGCTAAGTAAATATGTAAGGAGGAGAAGGTACTAATCCAGTTCTGCCCAGTCTGGAGTGCCTCCACCAATAGAGAAAGCCTTCCTCTTTCGTCCCACACCACCTCACACCAGCGGATTGGACATTTACATTGAATGTCTGAATTGGGATAGAAAACTGGCTCAATCACAATAAAGCTGCAGCACTATGAACTTGTAAGGTCAAGGTTTCCCCTGACATTAAAGGCTGGAGAGATAGCACAGCGGTAACAACAGCTGTGCTTGCAATCAGAAGGTTGCATGTTCGATTCCCGGGCTGGTCTGGACACCCAGCTGTGAGCCCTGTCCACTGTTCACCCGACAGTTCGAAAACAGCCCAGCTGTGAATAGATAAAACTGGGAACCGCCAAGCGGGGAAGGATTTTTACAAGAAAGGACTTTACAATGCCTGAATAAAAGGAAAGATCGGCTGTCGGAAGGTGGAATGCGGAAACAGAGGCTGTCCGTCATGAGGATGAAGCAACAGCACACCCTGGTGACGTAATGACATAATGGAGCAACCGCACCCTGTGACGCAGCCAGAAGAAGAAAAAATCCTTCTAAATTGTACTTGTTGTATTGTAATTGTATGTCAACCGGCAGGGATTGTCTGCCATATGTGTAATGTAATCCGCTCTGAGTCCCCTTCGGGGTGAGAAGAGCGGAATATAAATAAAGTGTATTATTATTATTGTTGTTGTATTTATGTACTCGTACTCGGCAGTAAATATGCACTGAAATTTGCACTGTTTTGTTCCAACTAAACATGCACTGATAAAATTGACAATCTGAGGTTCATGAATTTATCTAAAACAGCATGCGCCACTATGACCCGTGGAGTGAACCTCCCAAGTCTGCTGTGCCATGTTTAGATAGGTCTGGTACAACATGGCCATGGTTTTCTGGAAAGCTTGAGCTCCGAGTGATATTTTATAGAGTGGCCCTCAACAGGGATTTGTAACAAATTCCATATATTTGTCATGTTTGCCACAATCACACCTTCTTTCCTTCCTCCCTTCACTTCCTCCCTTCTGTCCTTCCCTTCCTTCCTTCCCTCCCTTCCTTCCTTCCTTCCTTCCTTCCTTCCTTCCTTCCTTCCTTCCTCCCTTCCATCCCTCCTTCCTTCCTCCCTTCCTTCCCTCCTTTCTCTCCTTCCTTCCTTCCTTCCTTCCTTCCTTCCTTCCTTCCTTCCTTCATTTATTTATTCAATCTTATATTCCGCTCCTCCCTGCAGGCTCGGGGCGGATCACAACAACAGTAAAAACGTGCTGCATGTAACAAAGCCGAGCAGCCATACAATAAAAACAATAAAGACATAAAGACATAAAACAGTATACAGAGGTAAAAATCCAGAGGAGTTACAAATTCCTTAGGACTCAGGTCCAGGACACGCCAGAGCAGACCAGTCTAACTAAAGGCCAGTCTGAAGAGGGCAGTCTTGCAAGCCCTTCGAAAAGGGGAAATCTCTGGGATTGCTCGGGTGCTGTCTGGAAGGGAGTTCCACAGCACCGGGGCCGCCACAGAGAAGGCTCTCTGCCTGGTTGTGGACAGATGGCAAGAGCGGATTGATGGAACGAGTAGCAGATTCTGTTCTTCTGAACGTAGTGATCTCGGGGGAACATACGGGGTAAGGCGGTCCCTCAGGTACATAGGCCCTAGACTGTACCTTAAGGCCTTAAAGGTTAACACCAACACCTTGAGGACAATTCGGTACTCAATAGGAAGCCAGTGCAGTTGCCAGAGGATGGGAGTGATGTGCTCCCTCACTGGTGCTCCCACCAGCAAGCGAGCAGTGGCATTCTGCACCAGCTTCAGTTTCCGAATTGTCGACAAGGGAAGGCCAACGTAGAGGACGTTACAGTAGTCAAGTCTCGAGATGACCGTCGCTTGGATCACCGCGGCCAGATCGACCCCGGACAGGTAGGGTGCCAGTTGCCTAGCCTGTTGTAGATGGTAGAACGACGTTTTGCTGACCATGGAGACCTGGGTCTCCATGGACAGCAAAGGGTCCAACTGGACACCCAAGCTCTTAACAAGGGATGATGGGCTAAGTTGCTTGCCATCCAGGGTAGGCAACCGGCACTCATCCAGCCCAGGGCGACCGGGCCACAAGATCTCCGTCTTCGACGGGTTCACCTTCAGCCAGCTGGCACGCAGCCAACCAGTCACAGCTTCGAGGCATAGATGGAAACAATCCTTCCTTTCCTTCCTTCCTTCCTTCCTTCCTTCCTTCCTTCCTTCCTTCCTTCCCTTCCTTCCTTCCTTCCTTCCTTCCTTCCTTCCTTCCCTTCCCTTCCCTTCCTTCCTTCCTTCCCTTCCCTTCCTTCCTTCCTTCCTTCCTTCCCTCCTTCATCTCTTTCTGTGTCTGTCTGTACACTGAAAGTATCACCGGTGGGCATCTGAAAATGTAATTTTGGAAGCGGTCCACGGGTGCAAGGGGGCCTGTCATCACCTCTGCAACCTTTTCATTGTGACAGCAATAGGCAATATAATCCTGTTCAGGCCTTGGATTTCTCACCCGGGGGACACTCGCTACTCACTCCAGCCCCTGAATGAAAGGTTCAATGTTAAATTGACACAAAGCGGGACTTTTAAAATATGGAAGAGCTTTATATGGAGCCTTGGCAGGCGGTAAAAACGAGAGAGGGTCAACCTTGCTTAGAAGCTCCAGCTTCTCATTTAGGAACCTGAATTATAATCAACTATAAGCCTACAGAAATGTGCTGGTAATATTTAACCGTAGCAAAAATGAAGCCTGCAAGTATGCAGAGATACCGCTTCTTTTAACATTGCTCTACATCTTAACCCCCCCACCCCACCCCCACCCCTGTGAGGTGGCAAGAAGAGTATTCCTCTCCAAGTGAGCACAAGTGTGCCCCCGTTCCCCACCAAACCAATCCCATTGTGCCATGAAACAAAGCCAAACACAGTACTTGGAGCCGGCCGAGGTTGCGGGGCCTCTGGCAATGGTTTATGAGGAGTTACTGGGCCATTGGGTCCTTCTGGGTAACTGGAGATGGAAGGAGGTTGGAGCGGAAGCTACAAAAAAAGAAGAAGAAGAAGAAAACAAGGATCTGTCATTTACAAAAGAGAAAAAATACCCTTAATAGGCTTTTTTTCCCCATGTCAGGAGAAACTTGAAAAACTGCAAGTCACTTCTGGTGTGAGAGAATTGACCGTCTGCAAGGACGTTGCCCAGGGAGCACCTCTTTTAAACTGATGCTCAATAAATACCCTTAGCATTCATCTGCTGATTTACCAAAAATACTTCCTCGAATCCCCTAGCAAAACAGGCCCCATTAAAACTGCATGATATCCTACTACAGTTTAAATAAGAAAGCCTTTTTTGCCTATAAGGTGGGATCTGAAACAACAATATCAGGGCCAACCTGCATCTCATTAACTACTAGCTTGGGGACCCAGTGGTGCCCAGGTTATTTCAGAAAGGCATTGTGTGCCAAGGTTGGTCCTTATCAGTTATGTATGTGGCTCGCAGTGGTCTCAGGAAGTGAGTGAAGGTACTTCAAGTCCCATCATCCATGGTCCACCCTCCTCCAAACTGCAGTAGAACAAAGAGTGGGTCATGGGGGCTCTGTGTGCCAAGTATGGTCTTTATCGGTCTTTGTTGCGGGCCGCAGCGGTCTTGGGGAATGAGTAGAGGTACTTGTAGTCCCATCATCCATGGTCTGCCCTCCTCTAAACTGCAGTAGGATGGAGAGTGGGTCATGGGGGCACTGAGTGCCAAGTGTAGTCTTTATTGGTCATTGCATGAGGGTGGCAGTGGTTTCAGTAAGTGAGTGAAGGTACTGTAAATCCCAATCATCCATGGACCATCCCCCTTAGAACTGCATCAGGATGTAGAGTGGGTCATGAGTACTCTGTGTGCAAAGTTTGGGCCTGGTCTGTGATTTGTAGGGGCTGCAATGTTCTGTGGGAAGTGAACCCGGTGAAGGTACTGCAAATCCCATCATTCATGGCCCATCCTGCCCTAAACCGCACCAGGTTGTAAAGTGAGCCATTGGGCCTCTGTGTGCCAAGTGTGGTCCTGATCCGTCATTGCTGTGGGCCACAGTGCTCTAAGGAAGTGAGTTAAACTACTGCACGTGCCATCATCCATGGTCCATCCTCCCTCAAACTGCACCAGGAAGTAGAGTGGGTCTTGTGGGTTCTGTGCTCTACATCTTGCACAAGTTTGGTCTTGTTCTGTCATTGTCGGGGGGGGGGCCGCAAAGTGTTTTGGCCTTAAACTCCCACCAAGCCTGACTGCCTCAGGCCTTTTCCCTACCCACCTCTGCTACTTTATAGAGTGTCGGAATGTTGGTGGTGCTGGCCAATCAGAGGCGTTATGCAAATAATCCCACAGTGGCAACCAATGGGAACGCTGCCACATACCCGCCCTCCACATACAAACATTCTCTTTTATTATATTTATAGACACGTTACAGCTGCCCCTCCCTCCTTTGTCCTTGCTTCTACCACTATTCCCTCAACCTCTCCAACTGATTGTTTTGCTTTGATACCTCAGTCTTTTCCTCGTCATCCTCGTCCTCATCCACAAAAGCAAACGATTCGTGCTTCCACCTTTGCCCACCGTATGGCAACTCGGTCAGCTTTTGCTGCATCTCCCGGGCCAGATGCAAACGCCGTTCGGCGCTGAGATGCCGAAGCACCAGGGCCTGGAGTTCTGGCCGCTCCACCGAGCCCAGGAGGATCATGGACTCTGCAAGAAGGCAAGAGGCGAGAAAGGGTCAGGCTGGTTGGACTTCGCTACGGCAGATCTTTTCTCTGAAGAGCCAACAAATGGTCAAGGATGTACTCATGATCTCCCGCGCTTCTTCTGAGGAGGAGCTCAAAGTGACACATGGCTTCTCCTCCCACTTTGATGCTCACAACAACCCTGTGATATCTACCAGGCTAAGGCAGGGGTGGGCAAACTGCGGCCCGGGTGCCGGATGCGGCCCTTTGGTCGATTCTATCCGGCCCTCCTAATGACCCCTGGCTTGCCTCCCCTCCCTGGCCTCTGCATAAAACTCTCCAGAGAAGGGGACTACAAGGAAGCATTGTTTTATTTTAGTGGTTTTTATTATTATTGTATAATAATTTTATAATAATAATAAAATAATATAATAAATAATATAATATAATGTTATATTATATATTATAATTTCAATATATTATAATGTCTATATATATACACTATAATATAATAATTATGATATTAATACTAATAATATATGAATATTTCTTGATATATTAATATGTTAATATTAATGATGTGTAATATATAGTAAATATAGTAAGTGAATAAATAAATTATGTAGATTAGCATGTAGTTCCGCCTTTAGGTGCGGCCCTCCATAATATTTTTTGGTTCTCGTGTGGCCCCTTGGAAAAAATAATTGCCCACCCCTGGGCTAAGGTATGCTCATTAAGCTGAGTTCTTCCTTTTCCCTATAGCACCCTGCCCTACCTAACAGGCACAGAACCACAAGCCTGGAATCAATCAGTGGTCTTAGATTTACACCTTAGAGTAGGGGTGTCAAACTCATTCTCATCAAGGGCTACAACAGCCTTATGGTTGCCTTCACGGGGCCACTGAATCCATGGATACAGGAGGCCAACTATACATAGTGATCAGTGCACTTTAGTTTTACCCAATTTGGGACCCCAGGTGCTATTGGATGACAATTCCCATCACTTTTGATAATCCACCATGCAGATTGGGGGTGATGGGAATGGCAACCCAACAGCGATTCCCCAGATTGCACAGAATATATCTTTTTTTTTTTTGTTTCATGTTCAAGAAAATGAAATGAAAGATGAAAGGTATCTGTTGTTGGTCCATGCCAGCCAACTTCCAGTTCGGAATACAGGTTCCATTAAGTACTTGATCTTCTAGACTTCCTATTCGTTATCATAAGATGTACCCACTCCCTTTAGCCCAAATGGCATTTTCACTTAGCTTGCTTAGTCTTCTTGCGTTTCTTCTTCTTTTGATCTGTCATTTTACAGTCCTTAATGTAAGCCCCTATTTGGCTCCAGTCCGTTCTCTGCTTTAAGCTTTGGTTCGTTACTAGATTCTTCAAGGTGTCCAGGTCCATAAGGTCTCTCACTTTCAGTAACCAGTCCAAAACCGATGGCACGTCTCTAGTCTTCCATTTTCTAGCAACTTCAATTCTAGCAGCCGACGAAATAATAAAAAATAACTTGTCCTCAATATATTCTATTTCGAAGTCCAAGATGTTTAAGAGATAGTACTCTGGCTTCAACTTGAATTTAATTTTTAACATTTTTTGTACATGTACATGTATTTCCCTCCAAAATTTTTTGATTTTCTTACATCTCCACCAACAGTGGAGGAAGGTTCCCTTACCTTCCCCACATTTCCAACAGCGGTCATTGAGATCTTTATAGAAACATGCCAGTTTCGCAGGCGTGAGGTACCAATGATAGAACATCTTGTACCAACTTTCGGCTATATTAGTAAACCCTGAATATCTGAGTTTTTTCCTCCAAAGGAATGCACAGAATATATCTTGAAGTGGGGAAATATCCCCTGATCAGAAGTTCTTAGACACAACTTCTCCCTCAAATAGTTTTCCACTGGGTTTCTCATTAACCAATAATAATAATAATAATAATAATGTGTGATTTATGTGAACTTGGCTCAGACTTTTAGGTGCGCATAGTGATGATGATGATGATGATGATAACAATGTGTAATTTATGTGAACTTGGCTCAGACTTTTAAGTGGACATAGTGATAATAATAATGATAATAATGATGATAATAATAATAGTTATTGTTATTGTCATTATAAATTCCCTGGTGAGATATAAAGGTTGAAGCAGGTACCCACCAGCATGAAAACTAACATTTTGAACATGCATATCTTTTACTCTCAAATTTGTAGTTCTCCTCCTCTTCTCAAGGTAGATTTTCGCCCTTCTTAAATGGAAATTACGCAGGGATTCTCACCCAGGTCCATCGCGGCATAATTATGCCTAATAATTTTGCAGTGTAACCATTGCCGCTTTCAATAACTGTAATGCTCACCAAAGTCAATAACTTCTAGTGGTGTTTTTTCTTATTTATTTATTTATTTATTGTTTCGATTTGTATACCGTCCTTCCAAATTGGCTCAGGACGCTTTACAGTATATCAACCAATAGCAATTAAAACAATAAAACCATAGAATATCAACATTAGACAATTAAAACAGATTAACAATATTTGCTCCAACCAAGGAGTGGTTAAAGGTTAAACGCCTGACGGAAAAGGACTGTTCTGCAGGCTTTCTGAAAGGCTGGCAACTCGGTGGTTGCTCGGACTTCAGATAGCAGGAAATTCCAAAGGCTCGGTGCAACCACAGAGAAGGCTCTTTGCCTTGTTGATGACAAATGGATGTTTCGTAGGGGTGGAATCTGTAGGAGGTTGTGATCCTCTGATCAAAGAGAACTCTGGGGAACACATGGGAGTAGACGGTCCGTCAAGTACCCTGGCCCCAGACCTTGCAAGGCCTTAAAGGTCAATACCAACACTTTGAAGATGCTCAATTGGTAACCAGTGCAGTCACTTCAAGGCAGGCCCGGATTACCCATAAGGCCACCCTAGGCCATGGCCTAGGGCGGCACCTTTGAGGGGACAGCAGGTCCAGACCCCCCAAAAAAGGTTTTTAATTTTTTTTTAAATTCCCAAAAAATTCAAAAAAATTCCAAAAAAAAGGGCACATGCGCGTGGCGGCGTAAGCACCATCCACGGCCACCCCCCTTAGCTCTGCTCCCCTTGGCTCTGCCCCAGCCCTCGGCTCCGCCCCACCCCCAGCTCCGCCCCCACCTCCTCGCACGCCCAGTCTGTTTCCCTGCCTCCCTTGTCCTGCTCGCGCGCCTCAGTCTCTCTGTGTGTTTGTGTTTCCCTGCCTCTCTCTCTCGCACGCGCTCCTACCTCCCTCCCTCGGCTTGTGCCCCCCCAGCTTGTGTTTCCCTGCTTCTCGGGCAGGGGCGGAGCCGGGGCGGGGGCACACTCAGAGCCTTTGGCCCAGGGCACCAAAAGGGCCTGATCCGGGCCTGCTTCAAGGTTGGAGTGATATGAGCCCTGGCCAGTACTCCAGCCAAGAGTCTCGCTGCTGCGTTCTGCACCAGCTTAAGCCTCCGGATGACCAACAAAGGAAGACCAATGTAAAGGGTGTTACAGTAGTCTAGCCTCGAGAAGACCGTTGCCTGGATTACCGTTCGGTGAGATAGGGGGCCAGCCGCCTAGCCTGCCGTAGGTGAAAAAAGGCAGATCTACTGACAGCGGAGACCTGAGCCTCCATTGTCAGTAGCAGGTCCAATTGGACCCCCAGGCTCTTTACTAGGGACGTCGGGCGTAATGCCTCACCGTCCAGCATAGGTAGCTGACACCCACCCGAGCAACCCAGCCAAAGGATCTCCGTCTTCCATGGATTCACTCTTAACCAACTGGCTCGTAGCCAACCAGTCACAGCTTCAAGGCATAGTTGGAAACAATTGGGTACAGATTATGCTCGCAATGAAGACAATATATATATATATATATTGCCAGGTTTTCAGTGCATTGAATTTAATGCTATCTTTTGTTTGTTCCTTTGGTCTCATTTTTCTTCCTTGTATTTTGTGTTATTGTGATAAGTCACGTTGAGGGCACTTATGGAGGAAGGAAGAGCTCAAAGGCAGTATGTAAATGTTTCCATAAACTAACACACACACATATACACACATATATAGTCTTGGTTCTGAACTTCAAGTCACAATTCAGAGCCTGACGCAACATTTCCAGCCCCACTAGTCCCCCCCCCCCAAAATAAAGCCTTTCTCCCAAGCCTCTGCTCATTTTCTTTGAAAACCCAAGGAGGTTTCCACACAAAACAGCAGCAGCTGCCGGGCCCACTCAGGATCCGGCTGCCTCTCGCCTCCTACGAGCACCTTCCTTGCACAAAGCCTCCGTCTGGAGTGCCAAGCGGGTGACGTCACCCGTCCCTGCTGCCCAGGCCTTCTGCTGCACCGAACTCTTCCTGCAGCCATATTCTCCCAGCACTTTCTTCAGCCCCCGTGTTACTCTTAGTCACAGAATGAGAAGAGACATCAGAATGCCAAGGATATTTGTGCTGCGTGTGGTTGATTAACAGTGTCATGCAAAGTGCAAGGACCTCAGGCAGGCATCCTTTCAGATCCCGTTTTGGTAAACCTGAACACAGCCTTACTGGCAATGGCACTGAAATCCGTCCTATGACAAGGCCAGGGATTCCGAATGGAAAAGCCGTTATTTTAAAAGGTGTTTCTCCAGAAGCCGAAGAGCCCACAAGGTAGACTCGTTGAGACTGATGTAAGGGCTGCAGAATTTCTTCAGGCATGTTCAAGGCAGGATTGACAGATTCAATGGAACCAATCGGTAGTTATTGCAAAGGATGAACCACACAAATCATTGCAAGATGCCAACAAAAACTGTCTGGTGCAGAATGACTGGTGCACTATGCTGCTAGTTAAATGCAATGTTGTGATATTGGAGGAGGGAGCGAAAGAAGACGAATGGCGGTGTAGGCAAAGCAAACGGAGGGTAACAATCTGCAAAGTTGTATGGCATGCAAAGTTGGGTTAATGTCCCAAACAACCTCCTCAAATGAGGTGCTTTTCAGCGACATTTGCTGCTTAACCTTCCCTTTAGTGACACAGCCCGACAGCTTTCATCCCATGGCATAGAACAGTGCTGTCCAACTTCTAACTGGCCAAGGGCCGGATACCAGGTCACTGATGACTTGGGGGGCCGCTCGGCCCCGCCCCTGGCCACGCCCCCGGCCACAGCCCCGCCCCGCCCGGCTGGGAAGCATTGGGAGAGGGAGGAGCCACGGGCACCCCCTCCCTTCCAAGGCATCAGGGCCGCAGATGAAGCTGGCGGTTTCGCCGGCTTCAGCTTCAGCTGCTGCTGGGGACCCCCTTTGGCATCGCGGCAGTCGCGAGCCGGGGAGCTTCAGAGCTGCTGCAATGCCTTGCAAGGGAGGAGCGGGGGACCCCCCTCACTTCCAAGGCATCGCGGCAGCCGCGGAAGCCGGCGCTGGCTTCAGCCGCTGCTGCAATGCCTTGCAAGGGAGGGAGGCGCCGCCGGGGAACCCCCCTCCCTTGCAAGGCATCGGCGCCAGCGAGAGAGGGAAGAGGTGGGTGGTGCGGGGAGGCGGAGCGACCTCTCTTCCTCCTCCTTGTACCACCCCTTGTCCCTCTCACCGGCGCCGATGCAATCCGTTTGCATCGGCGGCGCGGAGAGAGGGATGGAGGTGGTGCAGGGAGGAGGAGCTGGCTCACTTCTTCCTCCCTGCCCCGCCCCCCTCCCCTCGGCCACCATTTTTTTTTAAAAAAATTAGAATTTTAAAAAATATTTAAAAAGGCGGCCAGGGGCATAGCGGGGGCCGTGTCCAACAGGCTGGGGGGGGCGTGTACGGCCCCCGGGCTGCCAGTTGGACAGCCCTGGCATAGAACCATGGTGAGACAGGTCCCCCCCTCCCCCTGCTGGGCACCACTGGGTTTGCCATGTTACACTGCAATTCCAGCCACAAGTCTGATGAGGTCCCACATGACACAGAACATAGCTTTCTTCTCCCGAGCTCACCTGGGGAGTCCACCAGTGGAAAGGTCTTGACTGTTGTGTTTTCAAGTATATCCTTCAGGTCCTGGTATTTGCAGTTAGAGGAGATGAACTTGACATCGCACACCATAATATCCTCAACGTAAATATTGTATTTGCTTAAATGGCAAAAAAAAAATAAAAGTAAGTAAAAGCTTTTATTATTTTTTCATTCATTGCAGTCCATATTCACAATAGAAAACAAATTAATTCTGAGGTGGACAACAGTAAAATCTGTAACCGCAGCCATTCTATATGAGCCCAAGTAACTACCAGTGTTAAATAAGGCTGCTTGAGGAATACTGGCATCACTGTCCCTAGAGCAGGCCTGGCAAACTTTGGCCCTGCAGGTGTTTTGCACTCCAACTCCCACAATTCCTAACAGCCTACCGGCTGTTAGGAATTGTGGGAGTTGGAGTCCAAAACACCTGCAGGGCCAAAGTTTGCCCAGGCCTGCCCTAGAGGCTCCCTGTCTGACACCCCTCCAATAGCGGCACTGGAGAAAGTCCCCACCCCATGACCGAAAAACCCAGAGTGAATGATGTGCCAGGAGGCAGTCTCACCTGGGAACAGGTTGGGATCAGGGCAGCCATGGAAGTAGAGGGGCCAAAGCTCAGGCGTGAAATGCTGCCTAGGAATCACTCCTCTTAAGAAGCAAGCTTGAGGTTCTGAACGCATTGACATTTTCAGCCACTCTTCCATTTCAATTTCTCACATTCCTTCAGCTTTCTGGTTCATGGGATTGGTACCAACAGCTCTGCTGTGCCACAAACCTCTGGGGAGGTCCTGATGTTGTTGTCTCTCGGGGCTCCACATTTTAGCATAGTCTTACAATATCCCTTAGTAAGTTGAAGGGCAAGACCCAAAGGACTTTGCATCGTCAGCTCTTGTTGCAACTCACAGCCTAGGTTAGCCTCTAGGTCCCTAGACCTGCCACTATCAGGTATGTCTAACGATCTAATTAGGAATTAAAGGTTGTTCTTGTTTCTGGCAGTGAAAATAATGCTTTGGTTATTCTACAACAGTGCTGTCCAACTTCTGGCAGGTCCAGGGCCGGATAAGAGGTCACTGATGACCTGCGGGGGGCCGGCCCGCCCCCCAGGCCCCCAGCCCAGGCCGCCCCTCCTAAAGCCGCCGAAAAAGGAAGAGTAGGCGGCGCCAAGAGCAGCGCATCACAGGCCTGGCGTGACGCGCTGCTCTTGGCACCGCCTACTCCTCCTTTTCGGCGCCCCCTCCCTTCCTAGGCCGGGGAGCCGCTGAAAAAGGGCAGAAGGCGGCGCCAACGGCAGCGCGTCACAGGCCTGGCGTGACGCGCTGCTCCTGGCACCGCCTACTCCTCCTTTTGGCGCCCCCTCCCTTCCTAGGCCGGGAGCCGCGAAAGGAGGAGTAGGCGGTGCCAAGAGCAGCGCGTCACACCAGGCCTGTGACGCTGCTCTTGGCGCCGCCTGCCCCGGCGGCTCCCGCCCTAGGTAGGAGGGGGGCGAAAGGAGGAGCTAGCTCTCTTCCTCCTCCCTGCCCGCCTCCCCTCCCCCGGCCGCCATTTTTTAAAAAAATTAAAAATGGCGGCTGAGGGCATAGGTGGGGCTGTGTCCAACAGGCTACGGGGCCGGATCCGGCCCCGGGGCCGCCAGTTGGACAGCCCTGTTCTACAACAGTGTTTCCCAACCAGTGTGATTTCTCACAAGAACAGCCAAAGCCGGAAGCTCCATGTCGGTGAATTGGGCAGAGAGCAAACCTGGGAGCATTGGGAGGCTGAAGCATTCACAGGCTTCCAAGAAACAAATTGAGCCTCTCCGCTTGGAAACGTTTTTGGTTTTTTTTTTACTATTTCACTGGATTTTTTTAGAGTCCCCCAAAGGAACTGTTTATAACAGCTTCATGACATCCATAGTTAACTGGAAGCAAGTTTCACTCAGGGTGAAATTTCACAAGGGTCTGGAGAACAAGCCCTATGAGGAGCGGCTTGAAGAGCTGGGCATGTTTAGCCTGAAGAAAAGAAGGCTGAGAGAAGACATGATAGCCATGTAGAAGTATGTGAGAGGAAGTCATATATATGTTGTGTTCATCGAAATAGGCCCAGGTTTCACACTGAGTGTATAAATACATTTAAAAATGTATTAACTATATGTATTTCTGTGTTAGAGTGACATTTTGTGTCATTTTGGTTGGTGGTGTGCCCCAGGATTTGGGAAATGTAAAAAACGTGCCGCGGCTCAATAAAGGTTGAAAAACACTGTTCTACAGGGACCTTTGGTATCCACTGGTGCTTGGTTCCAAGATCCCCATAAATACCCAAATCTGCGGATGTTCAAGTAAATTTTTTTCCCTTACACAAAAAGGCAAACTCAAGGTTTGCTTTTTGGATTTTTTTTTATTTTGGGAGCAGCAATGGTTGAATCTGTAGCTGGATCTGCACTGTCATATTATTTATTTATTTATTTATTTGCCATGCTTCTATACCGCCTCTCTCTCTCAGCCGGAAGGCGACTCGAGGCGGTGGACAAGCGGCAACAAGTGCCCACATACAATACATCACAAGATAAAAACAGTCATATAAAAACATATAAAATTAACAGTTAAAAACTATAATGTAGTTTGAATCTGCATTATATGGTCAGTGTAGACCCGTATAATACAGTTTAACTGCATTGAAATGCATTATATATATATAGACCAGGGCTGTCCAACTGGCGGCCCTGGGGCCGTACACGGCCCCCCAGCCTGTTGGCTCCGGCCCCAGCTATGCCCCCGGCCACCATTTTTATTTTTATTTTTTTAAAAAAATTAAATGGCGGCCGGGGGGGGGGGAGGGGAGGCGGGGCAGGGAGGAGGAAGTGAGCCAGCTCCTCCTCCCTGCACCGCCCCCTCTTTCCCTCTCTCGCTGGCGCCGATGCAAACTGGTTTGCATCGGCGCCGCGAGAGAGAGGACAAGGGCGGTGCAGGGAGGAGGAAGAGAGCTAGCTCCTCCTCCCTGCACCGCCCTCTTCTTCCCCTCTCTCTGGGGCCGATGCCTTGGAAGGGAGGGGGTCCCGCGGCGCCTCCCTCCCTTCCAAGGCATCACAACAGCGGCGAAAACTCCCCGCCAGCCTGGATGGCTGGCGGGGGAAGCAGAGCGGCTCGCTTCCCCCGCAAGCTTTCAGGTTTGGGAAGGGTTTTCACCCGGCACTCGAGACGCGAGTGCCGGGCTTTAAAACCCTTCCCCAAACCTGGAAGGCTGGTGGGGAAAGCGAGTGGCGCTTCTCGCTCCCCCACCAGCCATCCATGCTTGCGGGGTTTTCGCCCAGCTCCTGTGTCCCTCTGCTCAGAGAGACACAGGAGCCGGGCAAAACCCTCCCGAAGCCTGGAAGGCGGCGGCGCTTCTCGCTTCCCCACCAGCCAGGCTTGCGGGAGGGTTTCCCTGGGTGACGTTAGGCTGGGTGACGTCAGGCGTCACCCAGCCTAACGTCACCCAGGGAAACCCTCCTGAAAATGGGCGGGCCGCGCAGGAGGCCGGCCACGCCCCAGGGAGTGGCCACGCCCCCAGGAGTGGCCACGCCCCCCAGGTAATCAGTGACACTTCTTCCGGCCCTTGGGCCGGAAGAAGTTGGACAGCACTGATATAGACCATATAATACAAATCCAAACTACATTATATGTCAATGTAGATCCCGCCACAATTTCATTTCCCTTGCACCCCCCGCCCCTTCTTTGACAAGCCTCGTACCTGATTTGATTCCAGCCCAGGTCTGGCAGGTAGGGCAACTTCTTCACTTGGATGATGCTGTCATAGAGACTTGGCTGCAAACTCTGGGCCACCATGTTGGCGAGGATGACGGCCACCATCATGGGCAGGATGTGGGAGATCTGGCCTGTCAGCTCAAAGCAAATCACGGCCGTGGACACTGTGTGGCTCACCGCTCCCGTCAGAGCGGCCGCTCCTTTCCCAATTGCCGGACACAAGAGAAGAAGGGAGAAGTTAGCCTTGTGTTCACCCCTCCAAATTGGTATTTTAAGGAAAAGGAAAAAAGGAGGGGGCAATGGGCTTACCTATCACGGCGTAACCTCCAGGCAAGATTTTGTAAATAATGCCATCAAAGAGAATCCCATCAGGAAAAAGCCAGGCCATAATTTCGCCCACCAGGCGTCCGAATGCAGCCCCTAAAAGCCATGGTGGGAGCACTCGTTTAATGCCCGCCAGCACAATGAGATTCTCCTCTGCAAAGCTGGTCTCTATCATATGTGTTGTTTGTTTATTTATTTATTTATTTATTTATTGACTTTCTTCCACAGCTGATGATCGCTCACGGCACACTAGTGTGCCCCGGCACACTGGTTGGGAAACATTGCCCTGGGCAACGTCATTGCAGACAGCCAATTCTCTCACAACAGAGGCGACTTGCAGTTTCTCAAATCACTCCTGACACGCATACAAAATCATACATCTAAATTAGTATTTTGTAATCCATAAAAGCTCGTGCTAGAATAAAGTTGCTATTCTGAGAAATGCCAGGAGACTTTTTGCATAGGTTAACAAGGGTTGGGTTTTGGGCAGAAGAGTCGCAGCCCTTGTCCCTTCCCCAAAGCACATGTAAACACTGGCGTGCCTCTCTGTCACCTTCCCTCTGTTGCCACCCCAGCCTCTTGAAATCCTTTTCTAAGAAGCCCCAAGAAAGAAATGAAACTCACCCAAAACAAAGACTGGCATGAAGCCTCCACAGGGTATCGGCATGGTGGTAGAGACGACAGACATCCAGAACTAGGACAGAGATAGGGAAAGGCAGCGGTGGTTACTCACTGGCAATGACTTATTATCCCAATGTGTTGTTGAACTGAGAGGAACCGGGCAGACAGGTGTTAGAGCAGGTGCTTGTCTTTCACTTTGGCAAGAAAGTGCTAGTAATATAAAGTTCCAAATTTCACACAGAAGCTGTTTGGGTTTTCTTGAGCCAGTGGTTTTTCTTGAGCCAGTGCCCCTCCTGGCTTGTTAGATCGTGCCTGGAGGGGTTACGTGGGCCTCTGTTGAACATCGTAAACAGCTCCCTTGAGCAAGGAGTCTTTCCAGAGTGCTTAAAAGAGGCGGTGGTAGCTCCATTACTGAAGAAACCGTCACTAGACCGGCGGTTCCTCCAACTACCGACCAGTGTCGAACCTTTCGTACCTGGGGAAGGTAGTTGAGAGGGCAGTAACGGAGCAGTTGCAGTCCTTCTAGATGATGCAACATGGCTAGACCCCTTCCAGTCCGGCTTCCGTTCGGGGCACGGGACGGAGACGGTTCTGGTCTCCATCACAGACCAACTCCGCTGCCAGCTCGACCAAGGCGGGTCTGCGCTGCTCGTGTTATTGGACCTCACGGCAGCGTTTGACACGGTCGACCACAATCTATTGATCCACCAATCTATTGATCCACCAGCGGTCTCAGCGTGTGAGGAGGGGCGAGGTGGTCTCCGAGGGCTCCACACTACTTTGTGGGGTCCCCCAGGGGGCCATTCTCTCCCTCTGTTATTTAACATCTACATGCAGCCGCTTGCACAGCTGGTGCGGAGTTATGGGCTGGAGTGTCACCAGTACGCTGACGACACCCAGCTCATTCTGAGGATGGAGGGCAGGCCAGGTTCTGTCCCCGATAATTTCCAACACTGCCTCGGCCGTTACTGGATGGCTGCGAGCCAGTAGGTTGAGGGTGAATCCGCGAAGACGGAGATCTTGTGGCTGGGTCGCCCGGGTGATGTTAATGTCCAGCTTCCGAGCCTGACGGAGCGGTGTTATGCCCATCGCCTTCCGTAAAGAGCCTGGGGTCCATTTGACTCCCAGCTGACCATGGAGGCCCAGGTCTCTGCGGTCAGCAAGATCGCTTTTTCATCTGCGACAGGCAAGGAGGCTGGCCCCTATCTCTCCCGGAACGATCTGGCCACGGTGATCCAAGCCACAGTCATCTCAAGGCTGGATTACTGCAACGCGCTCACGTTGGCCTTCCTCTGTCGGTGACCCGGAAGCTCAGGCTAGTGCAGAACACTGCCGCCCGGCTCCTGTCTGGCACGCCAGCTGGCGCCACATAACACCTGTTTTGCAGGATCTGCACTGGCTGCCAATTGAGCACCGGATCACCTTCAAAGTGTTGGTCCTCACCTTTAAGGCCTTACACGGCCTGGGGCCAGCGTATTTGAGGGACCGTTTTAACTGTGTTATTAATTACTATACTGCTGTTGTTTTTAATTGTTTTTAACTGCTTATTGCCTGTATTTTACTGTGCCCTTCGGCTCCTGTAAGCCGCCGCGAGCCTCAGGGAGTCGGCGGCATAGAAGCCCGAATAATAAATAAATAAATAAATAAATAAAGTTTTTTTTCCTTTTTCACATGGCTATTAACTTGTAGGGCAGTTATGAAAACACAAAGCAGCAGTTCCATCTACGACTGAACAATCCTTTCTGGAGGGTCGTACCCAGAAGGTGTTACTGGGTGACCCCTGTTCGGCTCCGCAACCGTTGTCCTGTGGAGTCCCTCAGGGTTCAGTACTGTCCCTGATGTTATTTAACATCTACATGAAACCGCTGGGAGAGATCATTCGGAGTTTCGGAGTAAGGTGTTATCTGTACGCAGATGACGTCCAGATCGGTCACTCCTTTCCACCTGTCACCAAGGAGGCTGTCCAGACATTGAACCGGTGCTTGGCCGCTGTGTCGGACTGGATGAGGGCTAGCAAACTGAAACTTAATCCAGACAAGACAGAGGTCCTCCTGGTCAGTCGAAAGGTCGAACAGGGCATAGGGTTACAGCCTGTGTTGGAAAGGGTCGCACTCCCCCTGAAGACGCAGGTTCGCAGCTTGGGAGTGATCCTGGACTCATCGCTGAGCCTGGAACCCCAGCTTTTGCACAGCTAAGACTCGTGTGCCAGCTGTGCCCGTTCCTTGGGAAGTCTGATCTGGCTACGGTCGTCCACGCTCTGGTCACATCCCGAATAGATTACTGCAACGCACTCTACGTGGGGCTGCCTTTGAAGATAGTTCGGAAATTACAGCTAGTCCAACGGGCGGCAGCCAGACTACTAACGGGAGCTACACACAGGGAGCATACCACCCCCCTGTTGTGTCAGCTCCACTGGCTGCCTGTCCACTTCCGAGCTCAAGTGCTGGTTCTGACCTTTAAAGCTCTATACGGTTCTGGCCCAGCTTACTTGTCCGAACGCATCTGCCGCTACGGCCCACCTTGTAATTAAAGATCATCTGGGGAGGCCCTGCTCTCGCTCCCGCCAACTTCTTAAATGTGGTTGGTGGGGACGAGAGAGAGGGCCTTCTCGGTGGTGGCTCCCCGTCTGTGGAACGCGCTCCCAAGCGACATACGATCAACCCCATCCCTCCTGGCATTTAGGAAAAAAGTGAAATCGTGGCTCTGGGACCAGGCTTTTGCACATTAGCACAATGCAGCACTTTGGATTGTAATTGGTAAGTTGATGGTTATGGCTCAATGCTTATGTGGTGGGCGGAACTCTGTTTTTAGCTTAATTGTATGTGTGTTATATATTAATGTTAATTGAATTTTAATTCTGAATGTCTATGGTTTTATATTGTATTTATATTGTGTATCGGCATCGAATTGTTGCCTTTTGTTAGGCCGCTCTGAGTCCCCCCTCGGGGTTGAGAAGAGCGGGGTAGAAATGGGGTAAATAAATAAGTAAATACATAACAAAGTCTATCTTGCAGAATGGAACTGGCTGACATTCTTTGTGGGTGCCTCTTTCGTTTCTTAAAACAGAAGCAAAGTGGCAATTGTATTTGTGAATCCTGCCACAATGGAAGTGTAGGGGAGAGTCCACTGAACAAGCGAGTACCTGCCGCATACCAGTTCTGCCACCTGTTGAGGAGTTACGGAGGTGGAGGCATTACTTTTCATTCAACCCTCGTATCTCAACCTTTACCACTGCTATTCAAATATACAATTTTTAAATACTGTTTTTTTCCCTTCTCAAAATCCACACTGCGTCTCAACTCTTCTTTTAGAAATTGGTTTTAATGCCTAAACGTATGTTTTACTTACCTTTTACTCTTTGATCTTGCTGACAGAAATTAGGATCGATAGAGATAGATAGGAAATGTCCTAATGGAGATGATTCATACAAACTCATGGCCTTAATCTTATTTCAATTTTGATTATAGGAGACATACGGAATCCATTGCTCTTCAACAACTGATTACTGTAATTGGGACTAACCGACAGGATGCAAGCCCATGTCTATTCCAGAATAAGTGGTTTATACGGAAGTAAGCGCACTACCCCTGAATGCTCTCATTATTGCTGCAAATCCTATGGAGAGCCAAGAATTTGAGGTCTACATTTTTTTACCATCCAATTAAGCTACTTCAGTTAGATTGAACAAAAATAAAAGCCATGCCTGGCTATAATAATAATAATAATAATAATAATAATAATAATAATAATGTTTATATGTACCCCGCCACCATCTCCCCAATGGGGACTCGGGCCGGCTTACATGAGGCCAAGCCCAACAATGCAATACAATAAATGAAATCAAAACATAAACAACAACAGAATCAATTACATAAAACATAGACCAGATGTGGGCAATCTACGGCCTACGGGCCGGATGCGGGCCGGCAGCCAATTCTGTCTGGCCTGGGGAGAAGGGCGTCGGGGGCGGGGCCAAGATGAAGGGGTGCCGCTGCTGCCATCTCATCGCAGGCTCTGTGGGGCCTGTGTCGGCAGACAGGTCGGAGGAGCGGCAGCTTTGGAGTGCCTGCCATCCCTGGAGGCGATCCGGGCCTGCAGCGGGAGGAGTCGGCGACCTACGGCGGCTGATCGCCCTGGCGACCCGGAAGACTTAATCATCTTCCAGGTCGCTAGGGCGATCAGCCGCCTCAGAGCGCCGACTGCTCCCCCTGCAGGCCCGGATCACCTCCAGGGATGGCAGGCACTCCATAGCAGGGCAATCAGCTGGGGAAGGGCTGGGGGTGAGAGTGGGCGGAGGCCTGCAGCCTCCAATGGCCTGCTGCTCTGCTCTGCTCTGCTGCGGCAGTGGCTGGGTCCGCTTTGCCATCTTCTGGGCTGGGGCCATTGGGCCATTCCATCTTGGTTCGCACCTTGTCTTTTAGTGGTTTTTATTATTATTTTATAATAGTTTTATAATAATAATATAATAAATAATATAATATAATATGTTATATTATAATTTCTATCTATCTATCTATCTATCTATATATATAATCATTCATGTGGTGGTTCCTGTCTTATAGACAAAGAAACCACACAAGGCAGACACACAAAACAGCCCACATACCCATAAAACCCTACAAGGTATGGATACCACAAAAACCCCCAAAAAAGAACCAACGGCCACAAATCCAAAAAAACATTATGGACTACAACTCCCATGACACCACCACCACCCCAGCAGTTTAGAGTGTCGGAATGTTGGTGGTGCTGGCCACTCAGAGCCGTTATGCAAAACAGACAGGTAATAAAAGGCAATCCAAAAGGTAGAAGCTGGTGAAGGGACTCGCAAAAGGAAGGGGGGAAAGGTAGGGAGGGAATGGAGGGAGGGAGACAAGGGGAGCATGAACTGAAACAGAAAAGGGAGGGATGGCAGGAAGGAGGGAAAGGAAAGAAGGAAGGGAAGGAGAAGAGGCAGGAGGGCAGAGAGAAGAGAAAAGCTGAGGGATGAGGGGGAGAGGGAAGAAAGGAAGTATAAAAGGCACGAAGGGTTGTTACTGTTGGTCTTCGCCACAGGCACACACATATGTACATATAGACATACACATATGCACACATACATACATGCACTGAAATATACACATGCACACATACATACACACATCTTTACTTACACACATCTACACGTATACACGCATATACATATACAAAACACACATATACATAAGTCCATACATATACACGCATATACATATACACATATACATAAGTACACACACATATGTACACATAGACACAAATCCATATATATACGTACACACACACAAAACACACATATATATAGACTGGGACACAGGAAAGAGAAAAAGCCACAGCAACACGTGGCCAGGTACAGCTAGTATATTATAATGTATGTATGTATATATGTATGTGTGTGTGTGTGTGTGTATATATATATATATATATATAATGACATTAATACTAATAATATATGAATTACATAATATTACAATAAAATCATTCATAACACAAAACAGTGAGCGGGCCACAATTGCCCCTGGAAGTGATACTTCGGTGTTTTTCCGTGAACATAAGTCGAGTGTACATGTCTTTGCTCTGCCAAAGGGAAATGGCTACCATGGTGGGAAAGGGTGTTCGGTCCAGTAGGCTCCCTACCTTCATGAGGAAAAAGAGGAGGATGATGACAAACACACTGACTTTGGGATGGATCCACACAGCAGATTTCCCCAGGATGGCAGGGTCCTCGATGTGCTTCACCCAAGTGTAGTTATCAAAGAGGCTGCTGATGGCTTCTCTGGGCATCAACTGCAAAGAGAGAATGCAACGAGAGGGGAGTCGCTTGCCACCAAGAAAAAAACAATATGTTTAGGGGGAAAATATAAGAGCCAAAAGCCACCGAAATTCAGCAAGAGCTAAATTGTTTACTTGTGTAAATTGTGGAAAGCTCGGCCCAATTCTATCATTGGTGGGGTTCAGAATGCTCTTTGATTGTAGGTGAACTATAAATCCCGGTAACTACAACTCCCAAATGCCGAAGTCTATTTCCCCAAAACTCCATTTGTGTTCATATTTGGGCATATGGAGTATTCAGGCCAAGTTTGGTCTAGATTCTTCATTGTTTCAGTCCACAGTGCTCTCTGGATGTAGGTGAACTACAACGCCCAAACTCAAGGTCAATGCCCACCAAACCCTTCTAGTGTTTTGACTCGGTCAGGGGAGTCCTGTGTGCCAAGTTTGGTTCAATTCCATCATTTGGTGGAGTTCAGAATGCTCTTTGATTGTAGGTTAACTATAAATTCCAGAAACTAGAACTCCCAAATGACAAAATCATTTTAGTGGTGGTCACTCCTTGGGTTAGTTAGGGCATGGGGTGAAAGTGTTGTCAGTGCTAAGTATGTATGACAAGATGAGTTTGAAATGCATCTGTAACTGTGTGCTTTTTCTGACTGTGCCAAATGCTTTGCCATGCTGTGTGAAATATAGTTAGTTGATTACAGGGTTAAATTGGAGAATGAAGTCTCTGTGTTGATGACGTGTTTAAGTTCCCGGATTTCCGACCTTCTGGAATGTCAGGGGTGGAGTTGAACTGCTGATTAGAATGCTCTCCCTGTCGCCATGATGAATGAGCTGTTAGCCATGTGCTGGAAAGCTCAGGCAGCATGTTTTTGCCTTCTTAACCAATAAAAGGAGTATTTATAGTTCCAACCTGGCTCTGCACAATGATTTACAAGTGTTGTGTTGTGGCGTTAAGTGCAGACCATTGGGACTAGACATTCTCAAAGGCTTGTCGAAACATCCAAGTCTTCAATTCCTTCAGAAGGTCGATAGTGTGAGGGCCTGCCTAATCTCCCTAGGGAGGGTGTTCCAAAGCCAAGGGGCCATCACCGAGAAGGCTTTCTCCCTCATCTCCAACAACCACGCTTATGACAGTGGCGGGACCGTGAGGAGGTTCTCCCAACAGATCTAAAAGCTTGTACAGGAACATAGGGGGGTGCAGTCATGAAGATAGGTAGAGAATGAGCTGTTTAGGGATTTATAGGTGATGACCTGCACTTTGAATTGGGACCAGAAACTTATTGGCAACCAGTGGAGCCGTTTGACTGGAGTGTCGTCATTCAAACCTCCCGCCTCCCCATAAAACGGACTATCCTTCTCTGTCTAGTGCCCCCTTTTGCCCTTTTTGTTTAAAAGAAAACACTTCAATTGTGTGTGTGTGTGTGTTTTACAATATCCTGGAAGCTGAAGTGACATGTTAGAAATAATATATGCGTACACAAAACAAAACAAAAGAAGCGTTCTCACCTCTCCAGCCATGAACTGTCCAAATCCTGGGGGGAATGTCAGGGATGCGATCACAAAGGTCACGACCCCTGGATACACGAGGCGACTAAAACAGAAAAAGGACGTGGAATTAGCTGGACTATCATGCAAATGGACAGCGGGCCCTGTAAGGGAAATGTGATGATATAGTATTAAACAGGAGAACAAGGTAGAGTCTGAAAGGACCTTTCTCAAGAAAGAGGGGCATCGGCACGCAGGGAGAGGTCCGTTCTCACGTGGCCGAGCCTGTGCCCTGTGGAAATCTACAGTAAGCTACTCAAGTGATCCAAATGTTATATTTCGAGTGTGTCGGACGATGGAGTCCTTTGAGGCATCGGTGCTTGCCTTCAATGTCCATCAACAATTAGTTTATACAATTAGTAGAAATAAGAAAATGGCCATGAACTGTTCTATGATTGTGGGCCCAAAAATTAAATAGCACGGTAAACATCAGAACAAAGAAATCTTGATGTGCAAACCATTTCCATCCCTGCCATGTCTATGTGATATAATCAGGCCCGGATCAGCTGATTGTGCCGCCCGAGGCCAGACTTTGGAAGCGCTGCCCCAGCCCCGGGGGCGGGGCCGCTTGCGGGGGGCGGGGCCCTCCTTCCTCCTTACTTGACGAGAGCGAGAAGAGCCGAGGAAGAGGAGCAGCAGCGGTGGCCGGAGCCCTGCGCGAGCTTTGTCCTCCTCCGCCGCCTCCTCCTCCGCCGCCGCTTCTTCTGCTGCCCGCTCCTGCCTTCAAGGCTACCGAGCGCGCCGCTCCTGCCGCCCAGGGGAGCAGCCAGTCTGCAGGCCAGAGAGGAGGAGCAGCGAGGCTTCTCCCCGCGCCTTCCTCCGTGGCGTGGCTTCGCCGCTCCTCCTCTCTGGCGTGGTGAAGCGACGACAAGGAGGAGGGGGCGGGGAGAAGTCTCGACCCCACCCTCCTCTCTGGCGTGGTGAAGGCTTCACCACGCCAGAGAGGAGGAGCGGCGAGCATTCTCCCCGCCCCCTCCTCCCTGGCGTGGCTTGGCTTCACCACACCAGGGAGGAGGGGTGGCGAGGCGGGAAGCGGGAAGCCGCGTCTAGGGCCTATGGCGCTCCACGGGCAGGCACAGGAGCGCCAGGACATCAAATTTTTTTTAAAAAAAACCATTTTTTTATTTTGGGGGTCCGGATCCGCTGCCCCCCCTCCAAGGCCGCCGCCCGAGGCCATGGCCTCGGGTGGCCTTATGGGTAATCCGGGCCTGGATATAATGGCCTAATCCTATGTGGCTTTACTTTAGTAACACAAAATATTAATTATAACAGTAGCATCAGGAGACTCAGGAAGTGAGAGGGGAAGAAATGGAAAGGCACAAACTACAACTTTTCCCATCATCACTGGGTAGCAATTTCCCCCAAGTTCCCCTTCTCTCTCGATGGCACAGTTCCTATTTGAAGCTAAGGCGCTGCTAAATGTGCCCCTTTGTGCCAGAGTTTCTGGCTAATTTCCAAGTGGAAAGGGCCTGGGTGGACCAAAAAGCCCCTAAGGAGGCGTCCCTCACCCAGCGATTTCCCCTCAGAGCCTAGTCAAGAACTCCTGGACCAAGGTGCCGCTCGGAAAATTTAAAAATAATTTTAGGAAAGGATCTCAAGCGGGAGGTCCCTTCGTGGTCGCCAGATGGAGCCGAGCGCCAACAGCATAAACTCCTCTCTTTGAAGAATCTCTTGTTTAATCCAGGCCAAAGAAGAAAACAGAGGCTAAGCCCACAGAACCATGGGACCATGGAACAGCCCAAGCCCAAAGGAGCATGGAAGCTCCAACATTGTTTATTTCCTCCGAACCAAAGGGGATTTCAACTGGCTATCTGCCTCAATTTTATTTGGAAACTAATTAGGTTCTCATAAGACCTGCCCTCAAATGGCTGACCTCCTTCCTCCACCATCGGTCTCAGCGAGTGAGGAGGGGAGAAGTGGTCTCCGAGGGCTCCCCATTAGCTTGCGGAGTCCCTCAGGGGGCCATCCTCTCCCCTCTGTTATTTAACATCTACATGCAGCCGCTTGCACAGCTGGTGCGGAGTTTTGGGTTTGAGTGCCACCAGTACGCTGACGACACTCAGCTCATTCTGAAGATGGAGGGCAGGCCTGGTTCCGTTCCCGGTAATTTCCAACATTGCCTTGAGGCCATTACTGGATGGCTGCGAGCCAGTAGGTTGAGGGTGAATCCAGCGAAGACGGAGATCTTGTGGCTGGGTCGCCCAGGTGATGGGGAGGTCCAGCTTCCGACCCTGGACGGTGTGGCGTTATGCCCGTCACCTTCTGTAAAGAGCCTGGGAGTTCACTTGGACTCCCAACTGACCATGGAGACCCAAATCTCCATGGTCAGTAAAACGGCTTTTTTCCATCTAAGACAGGCAAGGCGGCTGGCCCCCTATCTCTCCCGGAACGACCTGGCCACGGTGATCCAAGCCACGGTCATCTCGAGACTGGACTACTGTAACTCCCTCTACGTTGGCCTTCCTCTGTCGGCGACCCGGAAGCTCAAGCTGGTGCAGAACACTGTCGCCCGGCTCCTGTCTGGCACTCCAGCAGGTTGTCACATTACATCGATTTTGCAGGATCTGCACTGTCTCCCGATTGAGCACCGGATCACCTTCAAAGTGCTGGTACTTACCTTTAAGGCCTTACACGGCTTGGGGCCAATGTACCTGAGGGACCGTCTTACCCCATATTGCCCTATGAGATCACTGCGGTCAGAAAATTCCAACTTGCTGACAATCCCCTCTGCTAAGACATCCAGGCTGACGGCTACCCGCAGGAGAGCGTTCTTGGTAATTGCCTCAACGTTGTGGAACGCTCTCCCGGCCGAGACATGGGCCCTCCAAGACCTCCTGTCATTCAGGCGAGCATGTAAGACATTTCTTTTTCTGCAAGCCTTCGGCTCATAAGATGCGCAGCGGGTCAGCCCGCCTATTGATCTTGATCTTTGTATATGTTGTATTATGCAATATTTTCATTTCATTTCATTTCATTTATTGGGATTTCTGCACCGCCGACTCCCGAGGGCTCGCGGCGGCTCACAAGAGCCAATGGCACAGCGCCAGAGGGTTAAAAACATGAGGACATAAAACACAATTAAAACAATGCAATACAACTAAAAACAATAGAGCAGCAGTGAATACAGACAGCCCAGTGGGTGGACACAACAAGCCTACTCACCGAAGGCCTGCCCAAACAAGTAGGTTTTGCAGGCCTTTCTGAAAGGGAGTAGGTCCCTCAGGGCTCTGGCTTCGGCCGGGAGGGCGTTCCATAGCGTGGGAGCTATCACAGAGAACGCCCTCCGGTGGGTCGATGTTAAATGAGCCAACTTAACAGATGGAATCACCAGGAGGTTGGCCTCCTCGGACCGTAGTGATCTCGATGGGCAATATGGAGTGAGACGGTCCCTCAGGTACGCTGGCCCCAAGCCGTGAATGGCCTTAAAGGTAAGAACCAGCACTTTGAAGGCGACCCGGTGCTCAATAGGCAGCCAGTGCAGATCCTGCAAAATTGGTGTTATGCGGCAACCTGCTGGAGCCCCAGACAGGAGCCGAGCGGCAGTGTTCTGCACCAGCTTGAGCCTCCGGATCGACGACATAGGCAGGCCAACGTAGAGCGCGTTACAGTAATCTAGCCTCGAGATGACCGTGGCTTGGATCACCGTGGCTAGGTCGCTCCGGGAGAGGTAGGGAGCCAGCCTCCTAGCCTGGCGGAGGTGGAAGAAGGCAGGCTTGCTAGCCATGGAGACCTGGGCCTCCATGGACAGCTGGGAGTCCAGATGGACACCCAGGCTCTTCACTGACGGCGCTGGTTGCAGTGCCGCACCGTCCAGGGTCGGACGCCGGACATCCAGCGCGCCCGGGCGGCCCAGCCACAAGATCTCCGTCTTCGCCGGATTCACCCTCAACCTACTGGCTCGCAGCCATCCAGTAACGGCTTCGAGGCAATGGTGGAAATTATCGGGGACGGACTCGCCTGCCCTCCATCCTCAGAATGAGCTGGGTGTCATCAGTGTACTGGTGACAGACCAGCCCATAACTCCGCACCAGCTGTGCAAGCGGCTGCATGTAGATGTTAAATAACAGAGGGGAGAGAATGGCCCCTGAGGGACTGCACATACTAATGGGGGAGCCCTCGAGACCACCCCGCCCCTCCTCACACGCTGAGACCGCTGGCGGAGGAAGGAGGTCAGCCATTTAAGGACAGTCCCCTCACTCCAGCCATGGCCAGGCGGTGGATCAAGAGATTGTGGTCGATCGTGTCAAACGCTGCCGTGAGGTCCAATAACACGAGCAGCGCAGACCCGCCTTGGTCGAGCTGGCAGCGGAGTTGATCTGTGATGGAGACCAGGACCGTCTCCGTCCCATGCCCCGAACGGAAGCCGGACTGGAAGGGGTCTAACCATGTTGTATCATCTAAGAAGGATTGCAGCTGCTCCATTACTGCCCTCTCAACCACCTTGCCCAGGTACGACAGGTTCGACACTGGGCGGTAGTTGGAGGGAACCGCAGGGTCCAATGATGGTTTCTTCAGTAATGGAGCTACCACCGCCTCTTTTAAGCACTCTGAAAGACTCCTTGCTCAAGGGAGCTGTTAATGATATTCAACAGAGGCTCACGTAACCCCTCCAGGCAAGATCTAACAAGCCAGGAGGGGCACGGGTCGAGGGAGCAGGTGGTAGGACGAGCTGCAGTCACTAACTTATCAACAGCATCTGCGTCCAGTGGCCGAAACTGGTCGAGGGTCTGCCCGGCGGAGGGCCACGGAGTCTCTAGCTCTCTCACTGTATCAACTGTGGCCGGAAGGTCCCGGCGGAGACTCAGTATCTTGTCTGTAAAAAAAGCTCTGAAAAGCACCGGCAGTAAGGGCCTGATCGCTATTTTTTGGGATGGTAGGGACCGTCGTCAAAGATCGAATTACCTTAAACAGTTGAGCCGGGCGTGAGCTTGCAGACGCTATCAAGGCAGAGAAGTATTCATTTTTGGCTACCTTGACCGCATGCTCATAAGCCTCTTTAATTAGCTTATAAGCTGATAGTGAGGCTCCGTCACGGAGTTTCCGCCACTCACGCTCTAGCCGTCTCCTTTCCCGCTTCATGATCCTAAGGTCCCCTGTATACCAGGGGGACCGATGATTGCGGGGTCGGAGAGGGCGCCTGGGGGCAATCTCGTCGAGAGCTCCGCACATCATGTTGGGTTTTTAATTCATGTTTTTTTAGATGTTTTAGTATGTTTTAGAGTGTATAATGTGCTTGTATTCAACTTGTTGTGAGCCGCCCGGAGCCACCCGGGAGTGGCGGCCTAGAAGTCTGGCTAATAAATAAATAAATAAGTTCTTATCCATCAAGGATACTTTGCGTGCCCAATTTTTCCAATTAATCCAATCTGTATCGGAAAGAAGCACTTCATCAGAAGCACTTCCCTCTTAAAATGTGAAGTAATTAACAGATCTTTTGCAGAAGTTGTAATTTTTCACACATAGTCTCGCTAGCCTTTATACAGAAAAAACGTCTATTGGTATAATGGAAATGCTTGCAAGCTTGAAGTCAAAACCAGACTAACTCTGAAAAAAACCCCCACACCATACTCACTATTTGGTGAGGAACTGACTCAGAGCGGTGTGCCGACGGACACACAAAACCACCTGACGATGGAAATAAACAAAAAATGCTCCCAGGAATCCAGAACAGATCCTGCGGTAGAAGAAATGGAAAAATAAAAATTAGCCCCTTGGGTTAGATGAAGGGCCTGTGTGTACTTCATCATCCTGTTTCCCGCAGTACCCTATGACCCTTTCAAGGCACCCTAAGTAGGGCTGGACAGAAATACTCCATTGTACATAATGCATATTTTTCTATTTATTTATTTGGGGTTTTTTCCATACATTTGTACCCCATCCTTCTCACACACACCCGGGGGTGGGGTGGGGGGCTCACAACAAGCACTTACTCATTCAAGCACAACCATAAAACACATTTAAAACAGTTCATTAACATATATTACATTAAGAAACATTTGATTGAAATCATGCCAGTTTAAAATCAGTGTCTGGGACAGTCCATTGTCATACATATCACATCGAATCTTATTCCCGATTGCTGCTGCTAGTGTTCAAATGGTTCCATAAACAGTTTTCTAGTTTCTTTCTGAAGGACAGGAGGAGGGGGGGCAGTTTGATGTCACTGGGAAGAGAGTATCACAGGTGAAAGGCCACCACTGAGAAGGCCCTGTCTCCCGTTCCCACCAACTGCATTTGCGATGGTGGTGGGATCGAGAGTAGGGCCTCTCCAACCAATCTTATGCTTTGTGATGGTTTGTAATGGGAGATACATTCAGACAGGTAATCTGGGCCAGAACTGTACAGGGCTTTAAAGGTTAAGACTAGCAATTTGAGTTCTATACATCTATCTATCTATCTATCTATGTATATTTTTAAAAGTCAGTGTTTGCGGGCGGTGGGTGGTGCGGTGGGAGGAATATGTGCCAGCATTTTGATTGGCTGCCACTGTGGGGTTATTTGCATAAAGGGCTCTGATTGGCCCGCCTCAAAACTCCAACATTTTACAGCCCCAGACAGAGGGGATAGGTTGCGACTGAAATGGTATTTGCATAAAGGACTCCGATTGGCCAACCACATTCCAACATTCTAAAGTGACTCAGAGTTAAAATGAAAGGCCTCAGGCAGTCAGCCACTGTGGCCCACAGCAATGACGGATCAGGACCAAACTTGGCAAACAGGGGCCCAAAGGCCCACTTCACAACCTGGTGTGGTTTAGGGAAGGATGGGCCACGAATGATGGGATTCGCAGTACCTTCACATCATTCACTTCCCAAACAACACTGTAGCCCCTACAAATGGACGATGGGACTCGCAGTACCCTCACTAACTTCCAGAGACCACTGCAAGCCACATAACCAACTGATAAAAACCAACCTTGCCACACAATGCCTTTCTCAATTAACCAGGGCAGGGCCGGGTCCCCAAGCTAGTCCTCAATATAAAGGAGATACTTGGTCTAAATCTAAAGCCTATGGATCCCTAAACAACCTTCGATTTGCCAATCACATTCTCAAGGTTTCTGGGAGCACCATCTATCACTTTTAGGCAGCATAATTTCAAATACAAGCACCCCTTTTCAATGCCACATAATATCAACTCTATTATAACCGAGGTAGGCTAGACGTCTCTATCTGTTGAACCGAATTCAGCAAGCCCGTTAGGCTAAATTCCCAAGAAACCGCCTTCAAGATTAGAGTACAAAGCAACCATTGTATACACATTTTGAGCGATCTCTACACATTGTGCAATCACCCCCAATTAGGCGATCCCTGGGGGAAGTTCCATTGTGAAGACATTTGAGATGTAGCGGCTATGAAAAAATAGTAATACTTGGGTGAAATTTGGCATCCTTAGGCCATGCAGTACTATCTCTCCCTATAGTAATCTCCCTATGAACCATTATAACAACCAAGTCGCAAAGATCTACCCGGTGCACGTGCGCTCCTCCAATGCATGCGCGCTCCTGACGCCATCTTCTGCCCGCACGGGACTTCTTCCAACAATGAGGCTTTAGTGGGCGGGCCCTGGCTCTCATCTCTTGCCACGGTGTGGTGATGTGACCGCACTTTGGTTGCTCCTTGGGGGGGGTGGGGGGCGATAGCACGGCTGCGGGAGGGAGGGAGGGAATGTGTGTATGTGAGTGAGAGAGAGAAGGCCCCGTCGGAGGAGGATGGTCCCCGCAGTGGGGCTGCAGCTGACGAGCGCACCCTCGATGCCAGTGAGTGAAGCCTGGACGGGGCCCCGCCTCGCGCTCCGCGCTGTCTCTCTCTCGCCTCGGCCCTCAGCGGCACTGGGCCCCCATCCAGGCTTCACTCACCGGTGTTGAGGGTGCACTCGTCAGCTGCACCCCACCGCAGGGACCATCCTCCTCTGGCAAGGTCTTCTCTCTCACTCACACGCGCACACTCCCTCTCTCCCTCCCGCAGCCTCGCATCTTATCCCTGCGCGCGCCTTCGCCTTGCTCCCCCCCCGGAGCAACCAATGTGCGGTCACGTCACCACACCATGGCAAGATACAAGCACCAGGGCCCACCCACTAAAGCCTCATTGACGGAAAAAGCCCTGCGCAGGCGGAAGGTCGCAGCAGGAGCGCGCACGGGGTGCCCGTGTGGAGGGCAGGAGTGCCACATCCAGCTGGGATCGACTTCATATGGGCTTGGGATCGACTGGTCGATGGTGAGCTACCTCATGAGCACCCCTGCTCTAAAGTATTCTGCGGAGGCAGTAACTCTGTTTCATGGGAAGCAGCGTCCAGTGCGGTCCGCCTTGCATTATACCTCCATTGCCATTAGCGGCATCCCTGTGCGCTTACCCTATGACAGCAAACGCGGGCAGCTCCTGCAGGTCAAAGGGGAAATCCATGCGGAAGTTTGTTCTGAACAAAGCTGTGATGGTGACTGCGAAGGGAGAGAAGAGGAAGGAAGAATTACTCGGAGGAAGGAAATGCGCACGAGAGAACTGGAAATTAGGAGCCCAAAGGTGGTCGTTGGGGGGGGGGGGGCACATCAAAAGATGTGATCTTGATGCATAAGCAGAAAGCATGCATGGAAAGTATTATAGCTCTCCCTTGAGCTCTGCCTGCGCTCTGAGCAGCACACTTTCAAGAGCGAGTGACGTTAGTGCTCGTATATGTTTTTGGACAGGAGTGAAATCTATATAGCCTCAGGAGCACGGGAATACAAAAGGCCTCGCTGTAGCTGCCACCGGAAAGTAGGTCTGTTTCACATAAAGTCATAAAATGGGGGCAGCACAAGTAAGAGATGAAAGCAGAGGAAAGGCATTTGCAATACAAAAGAACAATCTCGTGAGCCAACCAAGTGAAGCAAGGACTGATTTTAAGCCCATCCGAGGGCTGGCACTTGCCTGCTGTGTAGGTAAGAGGCCTGGGCCATCCGGGATGGACTGAGATCTTGCCTTTCACTGCCCTACTCAAAGGAAGGGTGGTTCTTTTTTTGATAAGAGTTACGGTTCAGCGCTCACACTGATTAGTTGATAAATCAACCCATGTTTTTTGGTTTCATTGTTGACTAAATATTTAGACCTATGCTTGGCTATTCGGCCTGGGCAATCATGGTTCTATCTAAATGGTTCTAAAGTACTTACAAAACTCTAACAAAACTTTCAAAACTTCATTATTATTTCATTGTTGGCAATTTTTAAGACAGAACCAATTAGGAACTGCCATTTATAACAAAATTTTGGAAGTTTTGTTGGGGTTCTGAAATGTTCACCACCAGAACTTTAGCAACACTGTAGAAGCAAAGCACCAGCGCCACCTAGTGTTCACCGCCAGAACTTTAGTTTTGTAAGTACTTTAGAACCATTTAGAACAGGGGTGTGCAACCTACGGCTGGATCCGGCCCGGCAGCCGATTCTGTCCGGCCCGGGGAAAAGGGCGTCGGGGGCGGGGCCGAGAGGAAGGGGTGCCGCTGCCGCCATCCCATTGCGGGCTCTGTGGGGCCTGTGTCGGCAGACAGGCCGGAGGAGCAGTGGCTTTGGAGTGCCTGACATACCTGGATGATCTCTGGATGGAGTGTCTGACATCACCGGGTCGCGGGGGCTTATCACCCTGGCGACCCAGAAGACTTGATCGTCTTCCGGGTCACCAGGTCAAATAAGCCGCCTCAGATTGCCGACTGCTCCTCCTGCAGGCCCGGGGATGGCAGGCACTCCATAGCAGGGCGATCAGCTGGGGAACGGCTGGGGGCGGGAGCGGGCGGAGGCCTGCAGCCTCAGATCGCCTGCTGCTCTGCTCTCCTTTGCTGCGGCGGCGGCTGGGTCCGCTTTGCCATCCTCTGGGCTGGGTCCATTGGGCCATTCCATCTTGGTCTTCTTGAATTTAATGTTATTTTATTTTAGTGGTTTTTATTATTATTTTATAATAATTTTATAATAATAATATAATAAATAATATAATATAATGTTATATTATATTATAATTTCAATATATTATAACATCTATATATATATATATATATACTATAATATAATAATTATGATATCAATACTAATAATTTATGAATATTTCTTGATATTTATTTATTTATTTATTCAGTCTTATATTCCGCTCCTCCCTGCAGGCTCGGGGCGGATTACAAATACGATAAAACATGCTGCGCACAACAATTTGCAGCAAGCAATAAAAACATAAAAACACCGGACGATTACAAAATATATTAATATGTTTATATTAATGATGTGTAAATATAGTAAATAAAAAAATGTAGATTAGAATGTAGTTCCGCCTTTAGGTGTGGCCCTCCATAATATTTTTTGGCTCTCTTGTGGCCCCTTGGAAAAAATAATTGCCCACCTCTGTTCTAAATGGTTCTAAAGTACTTACAAAACTAAAGTTCTGGTGGTGAACACTAGGTGGCGCTGGTGCTTTGCTTCTACAGTGTTGCTAAAGTTCTGGTGGTGAACATTTCAGAACTCTAACAAAGCTTTCAAAACTTCATTATTATTTCATTATTGGCAATTTTAAGACAGGAACTGCCATTTATAATGAAGTTTTGAAAGTTTTGTTGGGGCTCTGAAATGTTCACCACCAGAACTTTAGCAACACTGCAGAAGCAAAGCACCAGCGCCACCTAGTGTTCACCACCAGAACTTTAGCAACACTGCAGAAGCAAAGCACCAGCGCCACCTAGTGTTCACCACCAGAACTTTAGTTTTGTAAGTACTTTAGAACCATTTAGAACCATGATTGCCCAGGCCTAGTAGGTAAATGAGCGACCAAGACAGTGCAGTTACAGGGCTGAAATGAATTCCCATGTCACCCCTTCAAGAAGTACCAACCCTGGAGGTTGGAGGTGAAGAAAGGATGGGACAGAAGCAGCAAGGGCTGAAAAATTGCTTGTCTTTACCTGCATCTTTATTCCAGACAGCAAAGACTCGGAAAACAAAGGCACTGAATGTAGCTGCAAAGAATCCACGCCAGTAGTTACGGACAGCGAAGTAGGTGGATGTGACTTCAATGCTGAAGAGAACACCTATGGGTAGAAGAGAGGCTCTCAACAATACATGACAGCGCACACATACGTGCCACATCCAACAAGTACCTTGCATTCCACCAGTGAGAGTTTACAAAGGGGATAGAGATGAAACAACACCTAGGGAGTGAGGGAAACACTCGGGTTGAATTCCCAATTTACTTTGAATACAGGTTTACCATATGTATCCTAATATAAGCTGAGGAACCTAATTTTACCACAAAAAAACCCTGGGAAATTGTATTAGCTCGAGTATAAGCCGGGGTGTGCAGCAATTAACAGTAATTATACAATAAAATAATAAATGTATTAATAATAGAGTAAAATAATCAATGTAATAATAATAAAAATAAAAAGTAAAATAATAAATGTAATAAAAATCATAGAGTAAAATCATGTAAATGTAATAATAATCATAAATAGAGTAAAATAATACATGTAATATAATAATAATAATAATAACAGTAAAATAATAAATAACTTTATTTATAAGCCGGAAGGGGGAGCACTTTTTCCGTCTAAAATGGGGCTGAAAAACTCAGCTTAGACTCAAGTATATAGGGTAATAAGATTTGAGGCCACGGTGGACATGCAAGCAAAATTAAACTCCGCACTTTAATTCAGTGCAATGGTTCCCAAACTTTCTGCTTTAAAGGAACCTTTTCTCTCTTTTCTCTATCACAAACAGCTCCAGATGAACCTCCGCATTTCCCTGTTATCTAGTACAAACTGGGAAGGATGCATTACAGAGTACATCTAACATGCTGCACACTGGAGGGGAAGACCTATGGAAGAAACAAGCTACTCTTCACGAATGTTCCTATTACGCCCCTACGGGGCTTATTTGGTACTGCATCATGAACTTGGTTAACCTTACTTGCATTCCTTTGTCCTCAACCATGTGAACTTGGTGGGAGGGACTGTGTCTTGGTGCCAAGGTGATGTCACCACCCTAACTCCTCCCCTTTCTGGGGTCATCTGAGGGGCAGGACTTCCTCTCTTTGGCCATTCCAAGAAAGAAGCCACATGGACGTGCATGGAAATCCATCCATGCTGAGACAAAGCACCTTTGTCCACCTACAAAGCCAGCCCTGCGCTCTCAACTAAGCTTGCAGTGCAAAGGAGGATCTGTCCTCAACGTAGACTGCAGATTTTGGGGGTTTTACAGGACTTTGTGGGCCTACAAAACCAGCGGGCAACAGTGTACAGCATCTCAGAAACTCAGAATTGGTGTTGCTTATCTGGTTTCTAAGATGACACATGCTACTGGAAGAGCATGAGGAGACATCACAGGAGTTTTCACAGTAGTTTCAGCACCGCTTAAAGTAGAGGATGTGCTCATCGCGAGTCATCCAACATCAAATGCATTATTTAGGAAACTGTGGGTGGCAATTGGCTAGACCAGTGTTTCCCGACCACTGTGACGCGGCACAGTCGTGTGCTGTGACAGACCTCCTTGCCATGAGAAATGCTCTCTGCCCCCCTTCCCCTCCTCCTGCTGCTTGGGGGAGGAAGAGGAAGGGCTGGGCGGCAGCGAAGAAAAAGAAGAAGGGGCCGGGGCGCTGCCTCCTTCGGCCGTTTTCCCAGCCAGCCTCCAATCCGCCATGACTCCCGCCATGACTTTCGCCCCTCGCTCATTAAAGCCGCGTGGAGGAGCCCCACCCACTGAAGCCCGCCCACCGCTCATGCTCCTCCTCCTCCTCTGCGCAGCTTCAGCGAGCGAGGGGCGGGAGTCATGGCGGAGAGCGGTGCCGAGGACGGGGGCCATGACTCCTGCCCCTCTCTCACACTGCCCCCTCAAGGCTGGAGAAGCCGTGGGAGAGCTGAAGCCGGGGGGAAGGGGCGGGGCATGGTGCGGCCTGACTCCATCCCCTCCCTCCAGCTTCAGCTCTCCCACAGCTTCTCCAGCCTTGAGGGGGCAGTGCCAAGCCAGCATTGTGCTGGCTCTGCCGCCGATGGCTTGGCACTGCCCCCTCAAGGCTGGAGAAGCTGTGGGAAAGCTGAAGCCGGGGGGGGGGGGGGCATGGGGCAGCCTGGCTCCGCCCCCTCCCCAGTCTTCAGCTCTCCCACAGCTTCTCCAGCCTTGAGGGGCAGTGCCAAGCCAGCATTGTGCTGGCTCTGCCGCGATGGCTTGGCACTGCCCCTCAAGGCTGGAGAAGCTGTGGAAAGCTGAAGCCGGGGGAAGGGGGGGCATGGTGCGGCCTGGCTCCATCCCCTCCCCCCAGCTTCAGCTCTCCCACAGCTTCTCCAGCCTTGAGGGGGCAGTGCCAAGCCTGCATTGTGCTGGCTCTGCCGCCGATGGCTTGGCACTGCCCCCTCAAGGCTGGAGAAGCTGTGGGAAAGCTGAAGCCGGGGGGAAGGGGCGGGGCATGGTGAGGCCTGGCTCCATCCCTTCCCCCCAGCTTCAGCTCTCCCACAGCATCTCCAGCCTTGAGGGGCAGTGCCAAGCCTGCATTGTGCTGGCTCTGCCGCCGATGGCTTGGCACTGCCCCCTCAAGGCTGGAGAAGCTGTGGGAAAGCTGAAGCCAGGAGAGGGGGCGGGGCAGGGCCTGGCTCCTCCCCCTCCCCTGGCTTCGGCATTCCCAGCAGCTGCTCCCAGCAGGCCACCATCCCTCAGCCGTTCTTTACTGTGTTAGAGTGTCATTTTGTGTCATTTTGGTTGGTGGTGTGCCCCCGGATTTTTTTAATGTTAAAAGTGTGCCGTGGTTCAAACAAGGTTGGGAAACACTAGGCTAGACAAAGAATTTGGGGAGAAGGAGACTAGAAGGATAGAGGCAGGGAGGGCAGGGACTCCAGGTGTCATGCTTCAGGTGAACAGTTGGACAATAGCCAGTAGGCACTTGCCTCCAAGCGGTGTTCCAAAGCAGCAGCCAACCCCCACGGCACATCCCACAGTCAGGACATCTGCGTAATAATATGGCTGCTACTGGTGGAAGAGATACGTATGAGAGAGAGGGGAGAAAGAGAGACAGACAGACACACCAAACGAGACACAGAAACAGAGAAGAAAAGGAAGAGTGAGTGACAGAATTGGAAGGTAACAACACAGGAGAGTTGATTCAGGTTATCTAAGTACACCAGTTATACCCACTGAACCATATTCTGTGTGCCAGGAGGAGTTTCTGTCTCATTGGTCTCTTGCGCATAAGCTTCACTACACTCACAGAAAATGATGTTAAGCAAAGCTGGCTTCGTCATGCAAGCAGTCGGGCCCGTGCCCGAGTCTTTAGAGATGCAGAATCCTTTCTCGATTCTAGGGCCTGGGTTTCCAAAAGTGAAGGGATATCCAATGTAAAGAGATATGCAGAGTCCATAGTCAGTGATTGTGAGGTTGAGTGTAGCTTTGGAAACAACTTCACATGTTATACTTTTCCAATTAGAAAATATAAGAAATTGCATCACTATTTTATATGGATTCTCAAGTGTGATATTGTGGTGCATATACAAAGGGCCTCATCACTTGGGGAGGGGAGAGCTGGGGAAAGTGGAGGGAACTGCTGTCAATGTTCTATCCAGGGCTGCCCAGGAAGTCGATCACGCTCGACCAGTCAATCCCGGGACCGAAGGAGGTCGATCCCAGCCAGATGGGGCGCTTCTCAGAGGGGGGCGGAGCCAGACCGTGCCAAGCCCCTCCCCCTCCCCAGCTTCGGCACTCCCAGCAGCTTCTCCAGCCTTGAGGATGGCAATGCCAAGCCAGCCTTGTGCTAGCTATGCCACCACTGGCTTGGTACTGCCATCCTCAAGCCTGGAGAAGCTGCTGGGAGCTCCAAAGCCAGAGGAGAGGGGGCGGGGCTTGGCGTGGCCTGGCTCCACCCCCCCTCTGGCTTCTGCTCTACCAGCAGCTTCTCCAGCATTGAGGATGGCAGTGCCAAGCCAGCTTTGTGCTAGATATGTCAACACTGGCTTGGCATTGCCACCCTCAAGCCTGGAGAAGCTGCTGGGAGCACCAAAGCCAGAGGGGAGGGGGCAGGGCTTGGCACAGCCCCCTCCCCTCTGGCTTCAATTCTACCTGCAGCTTATCCAGGCTTGAGGAGGGCAGGGCCAAGCTAGTGGTGGCATAGCTAGCACGAGGCTGGCTTGGCACTGCCACCCTCAAGCCTGAGAAGCTGCTGGGAGCACCAAAGTCAGAGGGAGGGGGCAGGGCTTGGCGCAGCCCCCTCCCCTCTGGCTTCAACTCTACCTGCAGCTTATCCAGGCTTGAGGGGGGCAGGGACAAGCTAGTGGTGGCATAGCTACGCTAGCACAAGGCTGGCTTGGCACTGCCATCCTCAAGCCTGGAGCAGCTGCTGGTAGAGCTGAAGCCAGAGGGGGCGGAGCCAGGCCATGCCAAGCCCCGCCCCCTCCCCTCCCCTCTCCAGCCTTGAGGAGGTAGGTAGATCTTTCTGACTTGGCTTTATTATAAGTAGCTCGCATGCTGAAAAAGTGTGGGCACCCCTGTTCTATGCCTTTCCATCTTCTGTGATGGTAACGGTCAACTGCCATCACACATTTGTCCACCTTTCCCTGTTTTCTCTTGTTGGGAGTCCACAAGCACCCAACTCCTGGAAACAGAGGGCATTTCCAGGCAGCACCAAAATCTGCACCAAGGCGGGTTTGTATAACCAGCTTCAGCGTGGGCTCCTGTCCTCACTCCCCAACCCAAACCCCAGGCTTTTGTGTGGGGTGGCAGCTACATGCCATCTCGAGATAAATCTGGATGGCATGAAGTTACCCCAAGCCTCACATTTAGCCCCTAAAATTTACTTACAAGGGCCCCGGCTGCCATAAAGGTGCATCCAGACAGGCCCAAAAAGTGGGATCAGTCTTGGTTTTTCCCAGAGGCCTCCAAATGATGCCTCCAGTAAAAACGAATTAATTCAGAACAAATCAAAGTTTCTTTAGGTTGATTTCACAGAGAAATGGAGAGAAGGCTATGGGCCCATCCAGACAGGCCCAAAAAGTGGGACCTGTCTAGGTTTTTACCAAAGGTGTCCAAACAATGCCCAGAAGGCCCCAGACAGGGGTGGTGGGAAAGGTTTACCTGTCCAAACAATGCCCAAAGCCCCTGGGGTGGCGGCCAATGACGGAACTGGCCTCGCCCCGCCCCCTGTCGTCAGCCGGCTGGCCCTCACTTCCGCCTGGGCAGCTCAGTTAGGGCTGCCCGGGACTTATTCTGCACCACGCATGGGCCAGTTTCGGTTTTTCCTCCCACACTCCCTACACCTTTCATCGCTTGTTAGTGTTTCATCTTGTTCATATACTCATTTTCATTGTTGCATTTGTTATGGTTATGCGTGATTGCGTTCTTTGTCACAACTCTGTGTTTGGCATGTGGCATGGCTCCTGGGTCAGGCTGGCTTATCGCCCCTTGGTTGTGAGGGGGATAACGGCCTGGCCCCCTGGGGTGCCGAGCTTCCGTGGATAGGCATTGGGCCGCTCGCACCCAGGCTTACTAGCGCCTTTGCACATCCGTGGGGCTGTACAACCCCTGATCCAGGACCCATGCGGGGCTGCCAATCCTTTGTTCCTGTCTTCAATAAGTGAGTTGTGGCCATTTTCATCTAACCACTTGTGATTGTACTTTGTTCACTGTGCGAGGTGTATCGCCCTTGCACACGCAACACCAAAGAAGACCTCTTTCTCGTTGTCATGCTAGTATCGATCTACAATCAGGGAATGGGAGGGGGACAATACTGACCCAGAAATATTTCCTTCTTATAACTGGGGAAAATGTTCTCTCATCCAAACCCATTTGCACTCTGAAATGATGCCACACACCCAATGATAATCCTCAGGACTGCACCATGTGCTATTTTAGAATGTGGCTTTTATCAATTCTCAAACAAGTTGTTATGTATAGTATGGATCTATACATTTTTGTCTTTAAGAATCTTATATGACAAGAAATGATAAAGACGTGGAGAGGGTCTAAAGCACCTGAAACCATGAAACATCATGTGGAATGAAAGCCACCATCACCTAACACAGTGTTTCCCAACCGCTGTTCCGCGGCACACTACTGTTCTGTGACAGATCATCTGGTGTGCCGCGAAAAACGTCTCCCCCCCTTTCTCCCCCTCCTGCCGAATTCCTGCTCCTTGGGGGAGGAGGAAGGGCCGGGCAGCGGCGAAGAAAAAGAAGAAGGGGCCGGGGCGCCGCCTCCTTCGGCCTTTTCCCCAGCCAGCCTCCAATTGAGGGAGGTAGGAGGGAAGGGTGATGTCACTCGGGCCCCGCCCCCTTCCCAGCAGCAGAAGCTTGCTTGTGCCTGATTGAGTCATGGCGGGAGTCATAGCGGAGAGCGACCCTCGTCCCCGCTACCGCTCTCCACCATGACTCCGGCCCGTCGCTCACTGAAGCCGCGCACAGGAGGAGGAGCATGAGCAGTGGATGGGCTTCAGTGGGCGGGGCTGAATCCCGTCCACCGTTCATGCTCCTCCTCCTCCGCGCGGCTTCAGCGAGCAAGGGGCCGGAGTCATGGTGGAGAGCGGCGCCGGGGACGGGGAATTGCCGCCTTCTCTCTCTCCCCCGCTGCCCCTTTCGCCCGTGAGCTGCTATCCGTGGCAATGGGAGTGGCTGAGGCTGGGGCGGGAGCCTGAGCTGGAGCCTGGGCCCGTGGCCTGCTCTACTGCCTGAGGGGCCCGCTTGGCAAGTTTGGTCCAGATCCATCATTGTTTGAGTCCACAGTGCTCTCTGGATGTAGGTGAACTACAACTCCAAAACTCAAGGTCAATTAACTATATGTATGACTGTGTTAGAGTGTCATTTTGTGTCATTTTGGTTGGTGGTGTGCCCCCGGGTTTTTTTAATGTTAAAAATGTACCGCAGCTCAAAAAAGGTTGGATAACCCTGACCTAACATATTGGGCCAGTGGAGATGAGCGGGAGGCCACTCACTTCCTGCCTGCCCACTAAATTAAATCTTCTTGCATCACAGCGTCTTCCCATTTCCTCCAGGACGTCCTTTAGCACTCTTCCTTTCCCTGTCAGGTTTTGTGAAAACACGCCGCAAGGCCATAAATGATGCCAGTGGCACAGAAATGTGGCTTCCCTGGCAGAGTCCTTCTTCGCCTGGAGCGTAAACGCTGTACGTATGAACACAAGAAAGCACTTGCCTCCAAGGGGAGCCCCGAAGCAACATCCAACTCCAACTGCGCAAGCTGCCACCAGGAGGTCCAGCTGCCTGTGTATGTTCTGGAACAGAAAGCCCAGCCGCATGCCAGGGTTAGAGGCAGCACAGCCACAAGGTTAGTCTCTTCCTCTAAAGCAAAGCCAAAGCCAACTGCAAGACCGGCCTCCTCTCATCGCTACCGTGCCCCAGCCTTTGGGGCAATGGATGGATCGGGTGTGAAGCACCTACCATAACTCAGCTCCTTTAGACCTTCATTATAGTCTGGCATTTGCTTTACTTATTCATTTCTTGTTTAGATTTCTGATATAATGTATAAAACACTTTCTTCTGGCTTTTGTTACCAGGCACTGGAATGGTATTGCGCTGCCAGCCACAAAGCCAGCCAAGGCGAGAGAGCGCTCCTCTCGAGAGTTTCACAGCCAGTGTTAGAAGCCATTTGAGTCTAATGTCACAGCCGCCTTCAAGTTATAGCATGTCGGTTTCTATCTTTACTTTTAAAGTCACTCAGCTACCCATATACTTCTTGAGGCTTGTTACCCATAGAGTTGCTCTGGCAAAACCAATCACAGTTATTTACTGTTGCTCAATATTTATATAAACAGGCCCGGATTAACCCCTTTTGGCGCCCTAGGCGACACTTTGGAATTACGCCCCCAAACCAATCTCTTCCTCCAAAGCAAAGCCAAAGCCAACTGCAAGACCGGCCTCCTCTCATCGCTACCGTGCCCCAGCCTCCTCCTCGCGGTGCTGCGTGCCCTCCTTCCTTGAGTCAAGGAAGCCTCCTCGTTACCTTGGCCTTCCTGCTCTGCTGCCTGGTGGGTAAGGAGGGGCCCCGGCCCTTTCCCGGGGGGGAGGGGGAGGGGGGCGTGCGGTAGAGGTTGGCTTAAAGGGGGTGTAATTTCAAAGTGTGGCCTAGGGTGCAAAAAGGTGTTAATCCGAACCTGTATGGCAGTGCAGACTCATATAATCCAGCTCAATGCAGTTCAGTCTGCATTCTCTGAGTCTACACGGACCATTGTCTTCCAGTTCAAACTGTAGTCTGTGGCAGTGTAGATGGAACCTGTGTTTCAATGTAATTCTGGAAAACTGACATTCTAAAACCTTGACAGGTTTGGAAATTTGAGCAACAAGGTTACTGTAAGGCAAAAGCAGCCGAGGGAGAAGGTGGGGGAGCTTGGTCACAGGTAGCTGCCATGAGCCATAATTTTGGCTGAGTCTACATGGTCACGACAACACAGGTTCCCTCTGAGTAGACTCCTGATTGTCTTCACAATGTTCTGCCACATCCATTGAGTATTGCAGGCAGGGCCGTAGCCAGGATTTTGATTCGGGGCTGAGTTTGGTTCGGGGGGCTGAGACTGGGTGGAAGAGGGTCTACCCCAGCAAACATTTTGTATTGTTACTCCAATAACCCCATGAATGTGGGATATAATGAGCATGGTGATCAGATCATGATATGAATAAACATAACAGTTTAAATAATGTACCAGTAAGGCCTTTTCGCGGACCACCCTGAGAATTTGGGGGGCTGAAGCCCCCTTAGCCCCCCCCCCTGGCTACATGCCTGATTGCAGGTTATATCAGGTCAAAATGGCTTTGTTCTGCTTCAAAAAATAGTCAGGCCCTATAATAACTGACATATAAAATCCAAATTCTCTACTTTGAACTGGATTATATTAGTCTGTACTGTTATATATTATAAATGTCGTAAATAAACAAACAAACAAACAAATAAATAAATAAACTACAGTTCACAGCAGATAATCTGGATTTTATATGGCAGTGTAGATGAAGTCTCAGGGGGTGATCCAGAGTTTGCTGTGTGGACAGCTGGATCAGGTCTGATTTGGACAAGTCCACTGTTTACATGGGACACCACCGCCATCAACTTTTCCCTGAGCTCAACAGCACACGAAAAAGGGGGTGGATCATGCCGGTGTTGTTGTCATCTCCGCTTCCAGCACATGAACCGAGGTGGCCACACAACCAGGAAGAAGGCGGAGAGATCATTTCACCACTGACTGGCCACTTTCTCTCTTCCAATGTATTAATGTCTTCCGATTCTGGCCTCTTCCCCAATAGTCTACACCTGTGATGCTCCCTTCCGCTTTACCGTCCCTCTCACAAACCAGATGGAGCATGCAGAACACTTACCTCATACACACCACAAAAGATGGACATGAACTTGCTGAGAACAGCAGCACAGATGCTCGCAATGTGCACGAAGGGGCCCTGCAAAGAGGAAGAAGGGAGGGGAGAAGGAGGTGATGAGAAGACGCATTTACATCTCTTTCGTGTCCAAGCAGAAACAAATCAAGGCCTTAACCTTAACTGCTCCTCTGACCTGCTTCTCTCCCTTTCCAGCCTCATTGCCTTAAAAGGCCCTTCAGAATCGTTGCCTGCCTTTGGGAGATCCAGCTGTCATGAAAAATATCTCAAAATAGGGTCTGTAAAGATGCTAATTTTAAACCGTGGCAGGCCAGGCTATCCTTTATATCCCACTGCTGCCACCACTTTGTAAGGATCTGACTGCCTGTCAATTGTGTAAAGATCTGAATTCGAATTTGTATCTTAAGTGTGGAGAGAATGTGAGGATTCGAACTCAGGGTTGTGACAGGGCAGAATCTATTGCCAATGCTATCGCAGTATGTAAGGATTCTTCTAATTTTTACTTGCTGCCACCATTAATTTACTGTGTTTGGCTACCCACTAAGAAAGGGGTGTTTTCAAGGCTTGTGGGAGAAAGAATAACCAGAATAGATTTTTTTTTTATCAAAGAACTGTCATGTTTATTTAAACAGTGTTTCGAGCTTGGAGGTTTCAAGAGTTCAAGAGCTTGGGTGGTTACAATCTACTCAGAGGTACTTTCTTAAGGTTACAATATGCTAACTATGGAGATGCAGTCTAACACTAAGCTACTGCACTCCTAAAACTAATAACTCAGCAGTTTACACACACTCTGCTGGTCATTAACAGCCACTGCTTCCTTAGCCAGCTACACATCTACACTACTCCCTTTCCCAGAGTAGAGTCAGGCTTAGAATAAAACCAAAGTCTTTTAAACCACGCTGAAAGTTGGCTAAACAGACTTCCTCACTCTCTCACACACCCTTCAGCGTTTGCAGTTAGCCACCAACTGATTATATTTGAATCGGAGGATACTAAAGCTTCCTGCAAGCTCCGCCTCCAGTTTCCATGGTAACTGAGGTTCTTGGAAGCTCTGCCAGATAATATCACTATTAACTGTTGGTTCTGCTGGACCTCTCAGCGGCTTTTGATACCGTAGACCACGGTATCCTTCTGGGTCGCCTTGCAGATATGGGGCTTGGGGGTACTGCATTGCAGTGGCTCCAATCCTTTCTGGAAGGTCGCACCCAGAAGGTGTTATTGGGTGACACCTGTTCGGCTCCGCAACCTTTGTCCTGTGGAGTCCCTCAGGGTTCAGTTCTGTCCCCGATGTTATTTAACATCTACATGAAACCGCTGGGAGAGATCATTCGGAGTAAGGTGTTATCTGTACGCAGATGACGTCCAGATCTGTCACTCCTTCCCACCTGTCACCAAGGAGGCTGTCCAGACTTTGAACCAGTGCTTGGCTGCTGTGTTGGACTCGATGAGGGCTAGCAAATTGAAACTTAATCCAGACAAGACAGAGGTCCTCCTGGTCAGTCGAAAGGCCGAACAGGGTATAGGGTTACAGCCTGTGTTGGACGGGGTTACACTCCCCCTGAAGACGCAGGTTCGCAGCTTGGGAGTGATCCTGGATTCATCGCTGAGCCTGGAGCCCCAGGTCTCGGCGGTGGCCGGGGGAGCTTTTGCACAGTTAAGACTCGTGCGCCAGTTGCGCCCGTACCTTGGGAAGTCTGATCTGGCTACGGTCGTCCACGCTCTGGTCACATCCCGAATAGATTACTGCAATGCGCTCTACGTGGGGCTGCCTTTGAAGACAGTTCGGAAATTACAACTAGTCCAACGGGCGGCAGCCAGACTACTCACTGGAGCTACATACAGGGAGCATACCACCCCCTGTTGTGTCAGCTCCACTGGCTGCCGGTCCAATTCCGGGCTCAAGTCAAAGTGCTGGTGTTGACCTTTAAAGCTCTATACGGTTCTGGCCCAGCTTACTTGTCCGAACGCATCTGCCGCTACGTCCCACCTGGTACTTTAAGATCATCCGGGGAGGCCCTGCTCTCGCTCCCGCCGGCTTCCCAGGTGCGGCTGGTGGGGACGAGGGAGAGGGCCTTCTCGGTGGTGGCTCCCCGTCTGTGGAATGCGCTCCCTAGCGACATATGATCAATTCCATCCCTCCTGACATTCAGGAAAAAAGTGAAAGCCTGGATGTGGGACCAGGCGTTCGCATAGTAGCACAGGACAGCACTTTAGTAGTTTTAATGGAATGCTGGTGAATAGGGCTCAATGCTTTTATGGACGGAACACTGTTTTTAACATAGGTGAATGCATAGGATGTGTGAATATAATTGTATTTTAATGTATTTTAGTGTCAAATGCTGGAGGGTTTTATATTGTGTTTTATACTGCAATTGTGATGTAGGCATCAAATTGTGCCTTTTGGAAGCCGCTCTGAGTCCCCCCTCGGGGGGTTGAGAAGAGCGGGGTAAAATGCCATAAATAAATAAATAAATAACCCCTTAGGCCGGGTTAGCGAAGTTCCACCCTTACAATATACATACACATACATAAATATCAACCACTTTACAACCTGCAACAAATAAATATGACTTCACCACAGGGCCTCTTCCACACAGCTGAATAAAATCCCAGATTTTCTGCTTTGAACTGGGATATATGACAGTGTGGACTCTGATAACCCAGTTCAAAGCAGACATTGTGGGATTTTCTGCCTTGATATTCTGGGTTATATGGCTGTATGGAAGGGCTTATGTGTAAATTATATTGATTGTATTGTTTTATTATTTTCTGTGGTGTTGTTTTATTATGAGCCATTGGGCTTGGCCTCATGTAAGCTGCCCCAAGTCCCCTTGGGGAGATGGCGGCAGGGAATAAATAAATAAATAAATAATAATGTGGCGCAGCTGGCTAAGTGTCAGCTGCATAAGATCTCTCAGTAGGTCATGAGTTCGAGGCCTGCCCGGGTCGAGGTGGGTGCTCGACCTTTAAGTGTAGCCTGCTGTCGACCTTTAAAGCCCGAAAGACAGTTGCATCTGTCAAGTAGGAGATAAAGGCACCACATTAAGTGGGGAGGCAAATTTTGATTGAATTATGAGGCCATAAAAGAACTCCAGGAATGCTGAGGAATTCGGAAGGAACAACGTGGGACGCTGGGAACGCTGAGAGGTGAGGAGTGCATCAGCTCCCCCTGGTGGCCAGAGTTTGCCTTTGTTCGTCTATATGTGCATTTGTGGAAACGGCAGGGATTGTCTGCTAAGTCTGTGTACCTGTAATCCGCTCTGAGTCCCCTTCGGGGTGAGAAGAGCAGAACATAAATAAAGTAAATAAATAAATAAATATTATTATTATTATTATTATTAGGAGATAGGGGTGACCATTGGGGTTAAAATTAAGGGCCCTTCCACACAGCCCTGTATCCCAGAATATCAAAACAGAAAATCCCACAATATCTGCTTTGAACTGGGTTATCTGAGTCCACTCTGCCATATATTCCAGTGCAAAGCAGAAAATCTGGAATTTTATTCAGCTGTGTGGAAGGGGCCTAAGTCATCCAAGGGCCCTTCCACACAACCCTAGATCCCAGAATATTAAGGCAGAAAATCCCACATTATCTGAGTGTGGACTCAGGTAATGACTCAGTTCAAAGCGGATATTGTGGGATTTTCTGCCTTGATAGCCTGGGATATAGGGCTGTGTGGAAGGGCCCAAATACAGAAAGAAGGATTAGACTCCCAATTCCGGTGCATCACAACCTGACCTGCGACTTACTCATTTTCCATCCTATATGTATGCCTCTGGTGCTCCTGATCATGGGCCCCTTTGATGCTTACTGTCTGTTTTCTCAAGGTTTCTCCTTCTGGCTTTGCCTTCTTTCCCATGAATCCTCCTTCCAGTCCTGTCTTCGTTGGCCTCCCTGTTTCCATTGCCTTGATCCCATACCTGCCCTTTCCGCAAGTCTTATCATGCATCCAGCTTCTTCCCATCTCTCTGCTCTTTTGCCCACCCCTCTGCAAAATCAGAGGGAGAAGCAAACGCTGTCACAATCTGCATCACCACCAACACATTCCTGGGATCTCTTTGCAGGTGGTTTATGTCATTAAGGGACTACACCTGGTTTGCTTGTTTTTAATCTGGTTTAAACAAATTATAGTGATAGCAGCAGGAGAAGCAATCCAGACATGCTTTAAACCAGGCATGGGCAAACTTTGACCCTCCAGGTGTTTTGCACAACTCCCACAATTGAAGGCGAGCCCCAGAAAGAGCCCATCTGCATCCTAATTGGTTTGACCTGCAGCAGGGAGTTCCAACGTTCCTGCACATGTGGTCTGGCATCTCTAGCACCAAAGGCTGGGATTTGGCATCAAATGACCTCCAGCCATTTCTACCTCTCTGTTTTCTGGCCTCACTTGACCTGAAGCCATGAACTCTTTGTGCACGGAGTTGCATGCGAACAGGCCAACAGGGGCAAGCCCTGAGCGATTTGGAAAACATAGTTTTCCAAGGATTTTCATGTATTTGGACTCTCCTCAGGCTATTAGCGAAAGGGACTTTTTCTCTTATAGTTTTCCCAAGAACACAGATGGACTTTCCCCCAAGCATATGGATTTGATGCTTTTCAAGATCATATGGACTTTCTTTCTACTCCTTGCATATGAAATAATTATGAGATATTGGTGATGGAATTTCCCCTTATGAAACCCTCCCATGTAATTTTCCTGCGTTTTCTCCCATCCTCGTGTGTAAAAAATGTGAAGAAAGGCGACGTGACCCAGCTGTTTGTTTTTCAAGATCAGGGTGACCACATTCCTGGCTGCATCCTTTAATCCAATCATTGAAACAATTTGCATGACAGAGGACTTTTTCTGGTTTGGAGAGGTTTCCTTTCTTTCCCCTCTCCCCATTTTGAAAGACTCCTTTTGTTTCATAAGCCTCAAACCCTCAGAGATTAGCCTCGTTTTTGGCTTATAGAACCTAGGGCATAATTATATTTCATATTTCATAACCGGCTGTTCCTGCTGGCCTCGGAAACCAGCACATGGCTACAGTTATTTCATTTATTTACCATCCAAAAAACTGAAACTTCTCATGGATAGAATCTGCATATGGCCCTTTGTCAACAAAGGAAGGGTCGTTAAGGACAAATTCCTGTTTTTCATCAAGAAGAAAAGAATTCCTTTGGCTCGAAAGGTCAAAGACTCGGGTCTTCATTAACATATGGACATGATCTAATAAAAAAACTCCAGCTGCTCTTTGCTTTGAAAACATTCCTGCCCCTCGCTTCCCATTCGCCACGACAAAAGTGGTGCTGTTTCGCGATTGGTTCCTGCTGCAGCTGGCTTCCAAGGTTTCAACCAATCATCATGAAGCCTACGGCATGCAGGGGCGGGAAAGTTCTTCTGGACTCCTTTGATGAGATCATTTGGGAAAAGGGATTTTTAGATTGCTTTAAAAAATTCGCCAGAGGTTTTTGCTGAAATCCTCGCTTTAGGGGTACTTCTGGGCCTCTGCCCCCTATGGGCCAGGCTGTTCTAAATATTTCGGTAACACAATCACTAAAAGCCTACAGCCTGTAAGGAATTGTGGGAGGTGAAGTCTGAAACACCGGGAGGGCCGAAGTTTGCCCAGGACTGCTTTAAACAAAAGAACATTGTAATCGCTTTTCAGAGATGCATATGTTGGGCAGCTTGATTAATCAGAATTATAATAACAAATCAATAGTAAATGTATCTGTCCTTAGAGCTCTTTTCCCCACGCCTGTCAAATACATTTTTAGAATTAGATTAGCGCATGCCTGGGAGAGCCCTTCCTCCCTGGCTCCCGGGCTTGGAGGGGATTACTGTTGTTCCTCCATATTCATGAATTCTGCATCCTTTGATTTTGTCACCGAAGGCTCGAATCTTTAAAAAAAATCCCGAAAGCAAACCTAGATTTTTGCCGTTTTATATAAGGGGCACCATTTGACTATCCAATAATATAAAATGATACTTGAATATTGACCAATACTGGTATTCATTGATGTTCGGGAACCAAATCCCAGCAGTTACCAAGGCAGCATTGTGCTTTCATTGGGGGGGGGGGGATAATTTTTTTAAAGCCTTTTTCAATTACTAGAACCTCAGGTTTCCTCTTCGCTCCAACTGTTTGTTTTTTGTGTGTGTCTGGAGTAACTCGAGAAACTGCAAGTCGCTTCTGGTGTGAGAGAATTGGCCGTCTGTAAGGACGTTGCCCAGGGAACAGCCAGATGCTTTGGTGTTTTACCATCCTTGTGGGAGGTTTCTCTCATGTGCCCACATGGAGAGCTGGAGCTGACAAAGAGAGCTCATCTGTGCTCGTCCTGGATTTGAACCTTCGACCTGTCTGTCTTCAGTCCTGCAGACACAAGGGTTTAACCCATTGCACCAACTCTATAACTATGATCTTGCCAAGTTCTCCTGGACCCAGTGGCCCTGAAGGGCTTGGTCAGATCATATTCCAGAACCAGGACCAAACTAAGGAAACTTTCAATGGTAAACAAACATTTTTGCACCCCCATGACAACAATGCCTACCCTTCCTCCTCTCTGACCTCGTGTGGTAAGCCTCCTTGCGCTGCACCAAATGTGTATGCATGGAACCAGCTGGTTCACGCATGCACATTTAGTGCAGCACGAGCAGGCCGGAGACGCAACTCACCTTACACGAGGCTGAAGAGGAGGAGCGTTGGGCAGCCGGAGGCGCCTCCGGCTGCCTAACGCTCCTACTTTTTGCCTTCGTGTGGGGCGAGTTGTGGCTCCGGCCTGCTTGAGTTGGGTCACAAATGCCCATGCGCGGAACCTGACAGCCGGATGCACCCTTGAACATGTGGCACCTTACGCGGCCGCGTAGTTTGTATAACGTTAGATCCGCCCCTGTCCAGAACACAAGATAGGAATTCTTCCCGGTGTTCAACCCATTTTTGGAAAAGTGGGGTGGCCACGGGCTTGTGTTAAGGAATAATGCTGGTCCAGGTTACTCTTTTGGGAGAGCTTTAATCCAGCTATATTTTTTCATGGGGAGAAGGTTACGGTGGGACTTGGGGCACGGCAAAAACACCTGGGACCATGTGCAACCCTTAAGAGCTGCTTACAAATCCAGCCCTATTGCATGATAAATAATAGGCATGGTTTCGAACCCAAAAATGGCGATTCTAAAATCAAATGGGGGGGGGGGTTGATTAGTAAAAGAAAGACTTACAAAAATTTTTCCAAAAAGTTCTAAAATGTAACAATTACTAACGAAATTGTTAGTAGTTCGTATGCCAGCGCATGCGCATTCTAGATGAGTTTTGGCCTACAACTCCCAGAAATCCTAACAGCTGGTAAATTGGCTGGGATTTCTGGGAGTTGTAGGCCAAAACTTGAATAAATCACACTGAATTCTAGATGGGACTCTCCAAATAGGAAGGAGGGAGGGCAGAAGGGAGGGAGGGGGGTATTCTATTCTTGGAAGCAGCAAAAAAGGAGGAGGGCCCCCTCGCTCCTTGCTGCCTCTCTCACCCCGATCCTGAGGGAGCGAGGGCCCAAGTTTGCCCAGGCTGAGAGGAAAAGGAAGAGGCCTGAGGCTGTGAGGAATGGTGGGAGTTGAAGTCCAAAACACCTGGAGGGCTGAAGTTGGCCCCTCATGAAGCCTCTTCAAGGCTTTAGATCCTGGCAGGCAGGAGGGGCAGGGAGAGCCGTCCCTCCTCCTGCCCTGCCAGGATCTAAAAGCATCAAAAGAGTATTGGGGTGAGAAACCAACCTAATGTATAATAGAATGAATGCTACTGTAAGTGCCTAATATTATAAGTAATCCAACTGGTCAAATACCTACATTCCATGCACATGCAATAATACAGCAGTAATAACAATGGGTATAAGAAGAGGTAAAATTCAAAGTATTCTGACTGTGGTCCCTCCTCAAACTGCAAAAGGCTCTTCTCTCTGAGCCCGGGAAAAGGCAAAAGCCCGGGCACAGCGTTTGCTGCTTGGGACACACACATACATATTCTTTGGGGGAGTTGCTGCAGAATCCCGGGCTCATAGAGAAGATTCTGCAGCAACCCCCCAAGAATATGTATGTGTGTGCACCCAGGCAGCAAACGCTGTGCCCGGCTTTGCCTTTCCCGGCTCAGAGAGAAGAGCCTTTTGCAGTTTGAGGAGGGACCACAGTCAGAATACTTCGGTTTGAATTTTACTCTTCTTATTCCCATTGTTATTACTGCTGTATTATTGCATGCATGGAATGTATATATGACCAGTTGATTACTTATAATATTAGGCACTTACAGTAGCATTCATTCTGTGATACATTAGGTTGGTTTCTCACCCCAATACTCTTTGATGCTTTAGATCCTGGCAGGCAGGAGAGGCAGGGAAGCCTGGAAAAAATGTAAACAGAGAGGTTTACTCAGAAGTAAATCCACAAAGGAGGGCCCTTCATCCAAAGTGCCCTCCTTTGCAGATTTACTTCTGAGTAATCCTCTCTGTTTACATTTGTCCAGGCTTCCAGCCGAAAAGAAGGAGCGAGTTTAGGGCTTGCCTTGCCATAATACTTATTGGCAAGGGAGGCGGGAGGGTGGTGAGAGAGAGAAGGAGGGTGCCCCCCCCCCTTACGACCTAATAACGACACTTAAGAAAATCCTGGCCCCCGAAGTTCTATAAAGAAAGTCCACTTCCTGGTTGGCGTTCCAGGTGCGGAAATACTCGAAAGTAGCATTTCTTACGAATTTCTTACGAATCATTTCATTTTCATAACTTTTTTCTCATGCCTAATAAATAACTCTTCTCTGTTGCCCTGGCCCCAGCAATCGTGGGCTCTCCTCGTTCCTTACTCAGCCCCACGCAGCTCACCTCTTTCCCAACGGGTATCCCGCTTCCTAGGCCAGCGGTGAGGCTGACAACCTTGGCCAGAAACGCCTTGGGCGTGAGGTATTCCTTGAGGACCACTCCTCGCATGATGGTTTTCAGCTCAGGGATCCCAGAGCCTGAATAAAGCAGGAAAAAATCACAGCGAGAAAATGAGTCACGAAAGAGAAAAGGAAAACAAAACAATAACAAGGAACCTAGGAAAGCGACACATAGGACCCATATTAAACTCAGGCTAGTTGCAGTGATCGAGGGGTAGTAAGCATCCTAAAGACAAGGGGAAACTCAATTGTTCCTTAACTGTAACTACGGTATTCTCACCACAGACCCTCCCCATAGGCTCCCAATGCCACTTGACTGTGATTTTGTTATTTCAAAAATGGGACTGAGTTATTATTAGCACGTGACTGCGTAAACCTGGGTTGGGGGGGGGGGGGAAGAAGAATCCTCTACCGCAGTGTTTCCCAACCGGTGTGCCGCAGCACACAAGTGTTCCGTGAGCGATCATCAGGTGTGTCGTGGGAAATTGGAATCTCCAATACCAGGCCTGGGCATTTTGTGGCCCGCCGACCGATTCTGACCAGCCCGCGTAAGGGCCGCGGCAGGCAGGCAAGCAGAGTGGCCAACAGAGGGGAAGGGAGGGGGAGAAGAGGAGGAGGCCAGGAGCAAGCGCTGCCTTTGCTCTCCTCCTCCCTTCCCTTCCGCCTCGTGCACTCCCCCCTACCTCGCACTCCCCCCCTCTCTGTTGCTTGTGTGTGAGAGAGAGGGGGGAGGGCTGGAGATGGCCAGGGGGCCTTTGTTCCTGCTCAGGGACGTGTTGCTCGTGGGCCTGGCTTGGAGGCGCGTGTCCCTTTAAGAGTGCGGGGCCGGCCCTGGGCGCATGGGATAGGCTGCCTTTGGCAGGGATGGGCTGGGAGGAGGCCTCTGCATCTGAGAACTCTGGCTGGGAAGGAGAGGTGAGGAGGGGGGGGGCCGGGGAGGAGGAGGAAGCCCAAGCAGGAGCCTTCGTAACCCTTGCTCAGAGGAAAAAGTAAGGTTTGCACCTTTGGAAAGAAGAAGAGGGACTGGTGAACTACAACTCCCAAACTCAAGGTCAATGCCCACCAAACCCTTTCAGTACTTTCTGTTGGTCTCATGAGAGTTCAGTGTGCCAAGTTTGGTTCAATTCCATTGTTGCTGGAGTTCAGGATGCTCTTTGATTGTGTGTTAACTATAAATCCCAGAAACTGTAACTCCCAATTGTGAAGCTCTATTTTCCCCAAACTCCATCTGTGTTCACATTTGGGCATATTGAGTCATCATGCCAAGTTTGGTCCTGATCCAACATTGTTTGAGTCCACAGTGCTTTCTGGATATAGATGAACTACAACTCCAAAACTCAAGGTCAATTCCCACCAAACTCTCATAGTATTTTCTCTTGGTTATGGGAGTTCTGTGTGGGAAGTTTGATTCCATTCCATCATTGGTGGAGTTCAGAGTGCTCTTTGATTGCAGGTGAACTATTACTCCCAGCAGCCACAACTGACAAAATCAATTTTTGACTGATGGTCCCTCCTTGGGTTAGTACTAGTATGTTTTGTGGCCAAATTTGGCAGCAATTTTTCCAGTGGTTTTTGAGTTATGTTAATCCCACAAATGAACATTACATTTATATATATATACTAGCTTGGGGACACGGCGGTGCCCGGGTCATTTGAGAAGTGCAGCAGGATGTAGAGTGGGTCATGAGGGCTCTGTGTGCCAGATTTTGTGTTGATCGCCAAGTTTGGTCTTGATCCATCATTATTGGGAGTTGCAGTGGTATCATGAAATTACTGAAGGTAGTGGAAGTCCCATCATCTCTGGTCCACCCTCCCCCAAAGTGTAGTAGGATGTAGATTGGGTCATGGGGGCTCTGTGCGCTAAGTTTGGTCTGTATTGGTGAATGGATGAGGGTTGCATTGTTTTTAGGAAGTGAGTGAAGGTACTTCAAGTCCCATCATCCGTGGTCCGTCTCACACAAAACAGCACCAGGATGTAGAGTGGGTCATGAGGGCTCTGTGTGCCAGGTTTGGTGTTGATCAGTCATTGGATTAGGTTTGTAGCAGGCTTGGAAAGTGAGGGAAGGTACTGCAAGTCCCATCATCCATGTTCTGGCCCCCTCCGAAGTTCAGTAGGATGTAGAGTGGGTCACTGGGGCTCTGTGTGCCAAGTGTGGTCTTTCTCGGTGTTTGTTGGGGGTCGCAGTTGTCTGTAGGAACAGAAGGGTGTGAAAGTACTACAAATCCCATCATCCATTGTCAGTCCTCCCCCGAACCTCACCAGGACATGAAGGCAGTCATGGGGGTTATGTGTGCCAAGTTTGGTCTCGATCAGTGATTGGATGAGGGTTGCAGCGGACTTGGGAAGTGAGTAGAGGTACTTCAAGTCCCATCATCCATGGTCCACCCTCCTCCAAACTGCACCAGGACGTAGAGAGTGGGTCATGGGGGCTGTGTGTGCTAAGTGTGGTCTGTATTGGTCCTTTTTGGTGGCCTCAGTGGTCTGTGGGAACCAAAGTGTGTGAAAGTACTACAAATCCCATAATCCGTGGGTCATGTCCCCCGAACCACACCAGGACGTAAAGGGGGTTAGGGGGGTTATGTGTACCAAGTTTGGTGCAGGTCCATCACCCGTGCTGGTCGCTGTGGCCTGTGAAAGTGGCTGCCACATATCCGCCCTCCCGCCCTCCTACCCTTCCGCCCTCCCGCCCTTCTGCCCTCCGTACACATACATACATACAAACATTCCGCTTTATAAAGGTATACAGTATACAGATATATATATATATATATATATGAGGAGAGAGAGAGAGAGAGAGAGAGAGAGAGAGAGAGAGAGAGAGAGAGAGAGAGAGAGAGAGAGAGAGAGAGAGAGCACGAGAGCACAATAGCGTGTGTGTCTTTCTGCCATTCCTGCCAGGATATCTATGTTGAGTTCATCAAAACAGGCCCAGGATTCACACGGAGTGTCTAAATACATTAAAAAACATCTGAACTATATGTATGACTGTGTTAGAGTGTCATTTTGTGTCATTTTGGTTGGTGCTGTGCCCCAGGATTTGGTCAATGTAAAAAAATGTGCCGCGGCTCAAAAAAGGTTGAAAAACACTGTTCTACTGGATCGTTTGAGGTTAAGATAAGAGAGACCGGTCTAGCGCCCCATCCCTTGCTCTCTCACCCACAGCCTGCGGAGAAACCAGTTGGCAGAAGAGTGCGGCAAAGAGGATGAGGATGAGCGGGTAGGTGACCCAGGCCAGGAACTGCATCGGGATGCTTGGGTGAAGTTCTCGGTACATCCATTTGTAAGCTGTAGGGAGAAACAATGGCAAAGGTCAGCAGAGGTAGGACCTACAATCGTATCTTTAAATATATGTACCGTGTTTCCCCGAAAGTAAGACAGCGTCTTACTTTCTTTCCCTAAAAAGTCCCACTACGCCTTACTTTCGGGCACGGCTTACATTGGGCGGCTTACATTGGGCGACGGTAGCACTCGGTCCCACCTCCTCCCCCGCCTCCCTGCGGCCGCGTCTTCTCGGATCGGAAGAGAGGCGGATGAGGAGAGCCCTCTGCCGCCCCTCTTCCGTTCCCCGAAGAGGAGGCTGCAGGGAAACCGCGCGAGCGTTCTCCTTGCAGCCCCCTCTTCTCGGATCGGAAGAGAGGCGGATGAGGAGAGCCCTCTGCCGCCTCTCTTCCGTTCCCGAAGAGGAGGCCGCAGGGAGGGGGCGGAGGAGGAGGAGGAGGGGACCGAGTGACGCGGCGGCCGGGGGTACGGCTTACTTTCGGAGTACAGCTTATATTAGCCGACCCCTCTGACACCCCCGATACATCTTACAATCAGGGGTGTCTTACTATCGGGGAAACACGGTATCACTAAGTTTTTCCAATGCATCTTGTTCTAGGCTCTTGTTTTGGCTGCCTGGGGTCCTAATGCTATATCAGGAGAAAGGCAGTGCATTAAATAAATAAATAAATAAATAAATCCTATAGCGAGGGCCCCGTCGTGGCACAGCAGGTTAAACCGCTGAGCTGCTGAACTTGCTGACCAAAAAGTTGGTGGTTCGAATCCAGGGACTCGGGTTTAAGTTTCATTGGATCACATGTCCCATAATCCTACAGGTCCTCTAGGCTCCCACAGATGCCCTTCTCTGATTTTGGACAATAGAAGAGAGCTATAAGAGACTCCTGCTCTGGTGCGTGAGCCCACTCAGGGGCGGTCCGACGTATACGCGAAGTAAGCGGCCGCTTAGGGCGCCAACTTCTGGGAAGGGCGCCATCTTCTGGGAAGGGCGCCACCACGCTGGCCGCACTGCCATAGCAAACCTCCCTGCTGCTGCGTCGGCTTCAGCGCCTGGCCTGCAGGAGTTTTTGGGCATGCACGGAGATTTTCGCGCTTGCGCAGTGGCTCCGGAGCTGAAATTGGGCTCCGGAGCCACTGCACATGCCCAGAAGCTCCTGTAGGCGCTGAAGCCAAAACCTGTAAACACGTCACATCAGCACTGCGTCCATATTCGGCACGCAGGGGACGGAGGAAAAGGGAGAGCGGGGCGGAGACAAAGGGAGAGGGGGCGGAGACAAAGGGGGGCGCCAAAGTAATGTTCGCTTACCATATAAAATAACCTTAGACCGCCCCTGAGCCCACTTACCTTGCAAACTCTTGGCACTGGCATAGTCCACTCCCCAGCTGACCAGCGCCATCACAAGGCCCAGGAGAACCAAGAATATCCAGTCTTCCCCGAGCTTTTTGGTTAAATATTTCTGGACGCTTTTAGCGCAGGCTGTGGAGGAAAGACATCTTTGAGACCATTGCATGAGTTAAAAGAAACTTTTTTGGAAATGATCCCATCAAGATTTAGCATTTTTATCGTCTTTATGCACTCAAATATCTTTCTGCTAAATCGGAAATAGTTGGGTTCTAGACATGCTTTTCTTATGACAGAACATGCCTTTTCTTTCTTCTTCTCTTATCTCTCATCATTCCCCTAAGGCAGTGCTTCCCAACCAGTGTTCTGCGGCACACTAGTGTCCTGTGAGCAATCACCTGGTGTGCCGCGGAAAAACCTCTCCCCCCCCCCTTTTCTTCCCCCTCCTGCCTGCTGCTGCCACTTGGGGGAGGAGGAGGAAGGGCAGCGAAGAAAAAGAAGGGTCTGGGACACCGCCTCCTTTGGCCGTTTCCCCTCTGCGCGCCAGCCAGCCGGCCCATCCTGGCTGCCAAGGAGGGTCTGAGCACCTCGGGGAACCTCAGAAAAAAGGCTTCCTGCAGGGCCCAGGCCCTGCCTGGGAGCCGAGTTTGGCCGTCTCGCATCTTCCTCCAGGCTCGGCGGAGCAACAAACTGGGAGAAAGGCTCCCCAAGGTGCCAAGGCCTTCCCTGGGAGCCTTTCTCCCGGTTCGCGACTCTGCCGAGCCCGGCGGAAGATGCGTGCCGGCCAAACCCGGCTCCCAGGCAGGATCTGTTCCTTGCAGGGAGCCTTTCTCCCAGTTCACGGCTTTGCCAAGCCCGGCGGAGCCGCAAACCGGGAGAACGGCTCCTCGCAAGGAAGAGGCCCTCCCTGGGAGCCTTTCTCTTGGTTCGTGGCTCCGTCGGGCTTGGCTATATATATATATATATATATAGAGAGAGAGAGAGAGAGATATAGAGAGAGAGAGAGAGAGAGAGAGAGAGCAACAGTGCAGGCAGAAAAGCATGTTTGTGTAGAAGGGTGAACATTAGGAAGAACTTCCTGACTGTGAGAGCTGTTCAGCAGTGGAACTCTCTGCCTGCTGTCTGGCTGCTCTCCTTCCAGCTGGCTTCCCTGAGGACCGGGTACGTTTTCCCTGAGGACCAGGTGACTGTGATAAAAGCTAAACACAGAGAGAGGCTGACAGCTGTTGAGCAAGGCCTTCGTGTGTGTCTTTCTGCCATTCCTGCCAGGACTTCTATGTTGAGTTCATCGAAACAAGCCCAGGTTTCACGCTGAGTGTATAAATACATTTTAAAAACATATTAACTATATGTATGACTGTGTTAGAGTGTCATTTTGTGTCATTTTGGTTGGTGGTGTGCCCCAGGATTTTGGAAATGAAAAAAGGGTGCCACGGCTCAAAAAAGGTTGGGAAGCATTGCCCTAAGGAAATGAATGCGTGAGGAGGAATGACTGACCAAAACCATACAACATAATTACATGACGCAAATGCGGACATTCAAGTTCAATATATAATTAATATACACTCTGGACCATGCATCTGGAGACTAGGGTTAAAATCCCTGCTTGGCCAAGGGAGCCCACTAAGTGATCTGGGCACGGCACGTAGTCTCAAGGGAAGGCAAAGGCAAGCCTTCTGTGAGGAAATCTTGACAAGACAACCCTGTGAAATGACTTGAAGGCACACAAACTATGACTCCCGTACCTATGTGTTCAAACTTTGCATGGATCCATGAAACGACCAATAATAGTGAACCCTATTGAAACCAAGGGCTTCTAGCCCCAAAATAACGCGGAGTCATGCTGGGGGATCCAGAACTGCCTTATACAGAATTTCTTAGGAAGGAGCTGAGGGGGGCATTTGGAGATGTGAAGCAGTGAGAAGAGAAAAGGGTAAGTAAGCACTCCCACCTCTTAACTTAGGCCAAAGTTTTGTGTACTTGGGTTCGCTTGTTTCTCTGCAAAGATCCCTCAACAGGCAAACTGGTGGGAGAAAACCACTAAATAAGAAGTAAGACATATATACGCTGTCTTACTTTTAGCTATCTCATAGTAGGAGCCCCCAGTGGCACAATGGATTAAACCAGGGGTGGGCAATTATTTTTTTCCAAGGGGCCACACGAGGCAAGCTCCCCTGCCTGGCTTTGCTGTTGCCGGCACTGGGAGAGCCGGAGTGGGCGAGAGGGCAGGTGGGTGCATGGGCGAGAGGGCGAGTGGGCGTACGGGCGAGAGGGTGAGTGGGTGCGTGGGCGAGGGGAGCGGGCAAGAGGGTGAGGCGAGAGGGCGCGTGGTGTGTCCTGTGAGTGACGCGGGATGGCGAGCACTCCAAAGCTGCCGCCCCTCTGCCTGCCTGTCAACACAGGCCCCACAGAGCCCGCGATCGGATGGCGGCAGCGGCACCCCTTCCTCTTGGCCCCACCCCCGGCGCCCTTCTCCCAGGCCACACAGAACCAGCTGCCGGGCCAGATACGGCCCTCAGGCCGTAGGTTGACCACCCCTGGATTAAACCCTTGAGCTGGCAGGACTGAAGACCGACAGGTTGTAGGTTCGAATCCAGGGAGTGTGTGGATGAGCTCCCTCTGTCAGCTCCAGCTCCCCATACGGAGACATGAGAGAAGCCTTCCGCAAGGATGGTAAAACATCAAAACACCCAGGAATCCCCTGGGCAAGGTCCTTGCAGACGGCCAATTCTCTCACACCAGAAGCGACTTGCAGTTCCTCAGGTCGCTTCTAGCCACCATATACAATTAACTGTGCCCATCTTTGCACAACTTTTACTTGTATATCACCCCTAAGTTAAGAATCAGAAAAGCCTATGGGAACAGCAGGCTAACCTACCATGGCATTTGGAGTAGCGTTCTTCTTTGACTTCAGCCTGGCTGGCCCGCTTCAGGGGCCCTTGGCCATTGCGTTGGGGTGTCTTCTCACTCAGGAATTCAGTGGCTTCCTTTGGAGAAAAACTGGGGAGCTGCTCCGTGTACTGGCCATAGAGCTGGGAACACAGAAATATGCCAATAATAATAATAATGCTTCATTTATATCCTGCCCCTCTCCCCAGCAGGATTCGGGGCGGCTTACAACAAAGAAGATACAGTATAAATAATATTGAACACATAACTAGATCAAAACAGTTAGGTCAAAAGAAGTCAATGCATAATGAATCAAAAATGATACCAATGGTCTGGAGAGGAGTGGGTTGTGTTTACAGTCACTATAGATTCCTTTCTGAGAATGTTGCTCAGTCTATCCTATCATAGGATGTGTCCTTCAAGCCTGTGCAATGGACTTTTCTGGTGGAGCGCAGCGTGCACAGAACTGGCCTCACCCTTTAAACCGAAGGTTCGTCTGACGGGGCCTAGCAAGCTTGGACGGTGGCAGCGAGGTCTCAGGTTGTAGGTTTGGTTCGAGTTTCCTTCTCTGAGATGGTTGACCTTACAGGGTTAGACGAGCACCATCTGCCCAGGTTTGAAATCAGAGTTTTCCTTCTCCTGGGATGGTTGCCAAAAGGCTAGAGAGCCCATCCTGCCCTTTGACCCTCTTTGTCATACCCTTCGGTTGTGACCTGTGTGGCATGGGAGGCTCTACCGGTGGCTATTATGCCACCGCCAGCATAGCTCACAGCTTCATGAGGGTACGCCAGCCTCTCCCCCACTGCAAGGGGGCGCCAATGGAGAGGCCTGTCATAGGATAGGCTTGCTAAATAATCTAATGCATTGTCATTATAGTAGTATACCATAGTAGCTCACTATAGCTCACTCGTTTCACAGTCAGTCAGTCAGTCTGCTCAGAGAATGCTCCAGAGGGAGAAAAAAAGACAGACGTAATGCAATCAGTGTCAAAATCCAGATATCCTTAATTCAGATCTGTATTAATAACTAGCTGTCCCCTGCAACATGTTGCTGTGTATATGTGTGTTTTGTGTGTGTGTATGTATGTATGTGTATGTATGTGTGTTTATGTGTATATATGTGGTTTTCAAATACAAGATTTATTACGGTCAATGACCAGCATAAAAATGTACAAACATCAGCATGTGCAAACATTAGGGTACACATACATGTACAAACACATGTACACAAATGTACAAACGTCAGGGTACACACAGACAAAGTTTAAACCCAATATATGTGGTTTTGCGCATGTGTTGTAATATATTTTTTGGTTTTTTTGGCTTTTTAAGTCCCTTCTGCTGTGTTGTTCAGTGTTTTTATGAGTGATGGTCACTCGGTGGCCTGGTAGGTTTTTGTGTCCAAATTTGGTGTCAATTCGTCCAGTGGTTTTGGAGTTATGTTAATCCCACAAACGAACATTACATTTTTATTATTTATTTATTCGTATTTGTTTGCCGCCCTTCCCAATGGCTCGGGGCGGCTCACAACATGTTCGCAAAAACAGCCAAATACAGCGAAAATTAAAACCACAATTAAAACAAAAGATAAAAGGCGCACTAGGCCGCACATTAAAACACTGCGGCAACAAAAGAAAATACAAGATGTCAATACGCAACAGAAGACTGCATTTCATCCAACCCCGAAAGCCTGCTGAAACAACAGAGTCTTGCAGGTTTTCCTAAATGGGAGGATGTTCTGAATGGCACGAACGTCGGCAGGCAATGAGTTCCAAAGTGTTGGAGCCACGATCGAAAAAGCCCAGCGACGGGTTGCAGTCAGGCGAAATGTCTTTGGGCTAGGGACAACCAGGAGGTTATGCTCTTCAGAGCGCAGTGATTTGGTGGGATGATACGGGATGAGGCGGTCCCGCAGGTACACTGGCCCCAGACCATGTCAGGCCTTGAAAGTCAAGACTAACACTTTGAAGGTGATCCGGCATTCTATGGGTAGCCAGTGCAGTTCGCACAGAATTGGCGTGATGTGACAGCTTGCCGAGACCCACGTAAGGAGTCGGGCTGCAGCGTTCTGCACCAGCTTGAGTTTTTGGATCACCAACAAAGGAAGGCCAATGTACAGAGCGTTACAGTAGTCTAGCCTCGAGATGACGACTGTGGCCAGGTTGTGACGGGACAAGCAGGGGGCCAGCTTCCTCGCCTGGCGAAGGTGGGAAAACGCCACTCTGCTGATGGTGGAGACATGGGCCTCCATCGACAACAGAGGGTCCAGGGTTACCCCAAGGCTCTTAACGGATGACGATGGACGTAGTGTCATGCCATCCAGAGTCGGAAGCCGAACATCCCCACTGCCCGGGCAACCAAGCCACAGGATCTCCGTCTTAGCCAGATTCACCTTCAACCTACTGGCTCGCAGCCATCCAGTAACGGCCTCAAGGCAGCAATGGAAATTATCGGGTACGGAGTCGGGACGGTCATCCATCCTCAGGATATGCTGGGTGTCATCAGCGTACTGATGCTAAACACGTGTGCTGACTTAGTAAACAATATACACAAAAGGACATAGGCAATGTGCTATATAAAATATAATATATCAATCAAGGTGAGGGCTAAGAAGCCTACAGTAGATGTTACATACAGTAGATGTCACATATAGATGTTAAATAACAGAGGGGAGAGAATTGCCCCTTGAGGGACCTCGCAATGAAGCGGGGAACCCCTGGAGACAACCTCGCCCCTCCTCACTCGCTGTGACCGGTTCCGAAAGAAGGAGGTCACCCAATTAAGGGCAGTCCCCCTAACCCTGGCCCTGGCAAGGCGGTGGGTCAATGGATTGTAATCAACGGTATCAAACGCTGCTGTGAGGTCCAATAACACAAGCAGCGCCGATCCGCCTTGATCCAGCTGGCAACGTAGCTCATACGAGATGGAGACCAGAACCATCTCCGTCCCATGCCCAGAACAGAAGCCAGACTGGAAGGGGTCAAGCCAAGTTGCGTCATCTAGGAAGGACTGCAACTGCTCCATTGCTGCCCTCTCAATCACCTTGCCCAGAAACGACAAGTTCGAAACTGGGCGGTAATTGGAAGGGACCGTTGGATCTAACCCCGGCTTCTTCAGCAATGGAGAGACCACCGCCTCTTTCAAACCCTCTGGAAATACTCTTCGCATTTATATAGATATGCAGCTAGAATTCATGCATAGATCCTCGTCCTGTGTCAGAAATGGATGCACAGAAAACAGAAATCTTCTATTAGTGGGTGGTACACAAATATTTAAATAAGATTATCAAAATAAATCTGAGCCATAACAAGGCTGCATCTACACCTATTGAAATTATCCAGATGGCTGTAAACTAGAGCTTTCATGGATACATTATGATAGCACCTGGGAGCCCTTTGCAAGTCCAGGGTTGCAAAGTCCAGGCAGGAGGCTTGGCCAACAGCACTTTGAGACCATTGCCACTGTTTTGCCAGACAAAAGCAACTCCTTGGCAGAGCCTTGCGGGCGACATTGGGGTCACAACAGGGTGCACAGCCATGTAATCTCTAGAATCGACATCAACAGCAAGGAAAAGGGCCTGAGGCTGCTAGGAATGGTGGGAGTTGGAGTCCAAAACACCTGGAAGGTCCAAGTTTGCCCATGCCAGCTTTCAACAGAGACCTCTTCCTCCCCCTCCCCCTTCGCGCCTTTTCTTCCCCCTCCTGCCCAACACTTACTTTTTCTTCTCCACTCGGGCTCCCTTCTTCCCAGCCTTGCTCTGCTCGCTTTGCCTTGCTTTGCTCACGCTGCTGCTTCTGCTGCCATTTTGATCCGAGGGGGGCAGCGTGAGCGTGTTCAGGGGGGGAGGGGGGAGGGAGGGAGGGGTGACCCATGTGGGCGCTACTGCGCAGACTCGCCCCAGAGCAAAGCGAGGCAAAGAGCGAGGCTGGGAAGAAGGGAGCCCGAGTGGAGAAGAAAAAGTGTTCGGCAGGAGGGGGAAGAAAGGGCATTGGAGGTTCCCATTTCCCACGGCACACCTGATGATCGCTCACGGCACACTAGTGCGCCCCGGCACACTGGTTGGGAAACACTGCCGTAGACACACAACATATATAGACAGAGACACAGAGGCTATTTAACTAGGAGTACTTCCTTATTCTCTGCTGGAGAGTGTTTTATGGCATCGTAAATTAGTTAAATTACTCTCTCTGCATAAGCAGTACCTAAATTTTCTACTTGACAGATGTAACTGTCTTTCGGGCTGCAAAGGTCGACAGCAAGCTAGACAAATGGCCAGAAGCTCACTCCGACCCGGGCTGGTTTCAAACTCATGACCTCTCATTCAGTAGTGATTTTAATGCAGCTGACTCCCGACCAGCTGCACCACAACCTGGTCCTGCGGACTCCAAAAATTGTGAGGCCTTAGTTATAGGAGGATAGCAGGGCTTTTTCCTCAATGTAGTTCTGAAAAATGCGATGTCATTGAGGATGATATGTAAAGAAAAAGTGAAGATGGATTTGTTGGCAGGAGAAGAAATAGGTCAGCCGGAAGCATTGTTATTGCTCCAAAGAGTCAGTCTGAGATGTTGGGTTGGGTTTTTTTAACTCTAGTCTACAAAAAGAGTAATTTCCCCTGCATGCACACTGCCACCTCCGTTTTCCAGGCTCCAAGGATTTTCCTCCTCAGACCCCCCGGGCACGTTCCTGGTCTCCTGCCGTGTCATTTCTTCATGCTAGGAGGGCGCAAGGAGGAACATTATGGCGGCCAGGTAAGGTTTTAGGGGTAAATTTTGGGGGCTTCTGGGTGGCTGCATGCCACCCCAATTGTAATCAGGGTGGCATGCAACCACCTCCCCACACCCAGGAAAGCCCAGGTTCCTCGGGGGGGGGGGGGGAGTCTGTGCCAAAGAGGTTTTAAAAACCCACTTTGGCATGAATTTTGGGCCTGTGTGGAAGGGCCCTTTGTTATAGAACACATAGTATTATTATTTCTTATTTACATCATTTATAGCAGTGGTTTTCATCCAGTGTGCTGTGGAACACTAGTGTGCTGTGAGAGATCATCAGGTGTGCCGTGGGAAATTACAGTGAGAGAGAGAGAGAGAGAGAGCGCCCATCAGGAAACTTCAGGCAGCGGAAATGACGCTTTCCTGGCCAAAGCAGCAATGCCAGTGCGCTCTTCTGCCCTCCGCCCCTCTGGCAGCAAGGAGGACGTGAGGGAGGAGGAGTCCGCGAAAGCCTTGCCCCTGTCCGACCCCGCTCCCACAGGCTTGAGGCAAGGGAAGGGGAGCAACCCCTCATCTCCCGGCCTCTCCTGGCTGGGCTCCGGGTTCGCTGCAGAGCAGAGCAAAGGCCGGGATGCGCAACTCCACAGCCCAGCTTGGTTCCTTCCCGATTTGGCCCCAAGGCAACAGCAGGGAAGCCGAAGGGACGCGGAAGGGGGGGAGGCACTCCTGGGGGGGCTGAACCCCTTTGGGAAGGAGAGCGGGGGGTGGCAACGGCTGCGAGCCTCTGCCGCTGTTTGTTCCGAGGCTCGGAGCCACCCCGTGTGCTCAATTCCTATTCGTCCTGCTCAGCCGAGCCCTCGTGCGCTTCGGACACTTAGCGCAGCCCTCCCCCGCGGGATGGTGACGGGCCTCCTGCACATGGGCCTCTCGGGGGGGGGCAGGAGGGGGGTTTGGCGGAAGCAGTGGCGTCACGAGGAGGGAGGGTGACAGTAAAATTACAGTAGAGTGTCATTTTGTGTCATTTTGGTTGGCGGTGTGCCCCAGGATTTCGTAAATGTAAAAAGTGTGCCGCGGCTCAAAAAAGGTTGAGAATCACTGATCTATAACATGGAAAGTTAAACCCTCTGCTAGATTAATTGACTCAAGAGCCTCAAAAACAAACAAACAGAACCCAAGGGTTGGGTAATTACGAAGCATCCATCCATCCATCCCACTGAAGTTACTGATGGAGGCCTTGTTTAGCCTTTGAATGTGGCTATTTTGGGAGAGTCTATCACTACAATCAGCTTTGTAAAGGAAGATGTTGTCATGTGCTGGACTGCATTTCCATCAAAGTGGGGGGGGGGGGAGCAAATACAGGAATGACTTCTTTCCTTTGCTGCTGAACTCCTGCTTTGTTTCAATTAGAGTATCTGTCACTTGTAAAATAACAATATACTCTTAATCTGGCTACAGTTACATACACACACTTCAATATGAAACAATGATGCATCTCCACACGATTCCTGGACCAACTCAGGCCCTTTTGACACTGCCATATAAAATCCAGATTATCTGCTTTGAACTGGATTATATGGCAGTGTAGACTCATATAATCCAGTTCAAAGCAAATAATGTGGATTATCTGGTTTGATAACCAGGATTATATGACAGTGTAGAAAGGACCAGTGTGGTCAAGTCAGATACGGCGATGCTCTCTCGGAGCCCTTTCTCATAACTGAGTGAAACAAGGTTGTGTTCTTGCACCGACCCTATTCACAATCTTCTTCAGCATGATGCTCCAAAGGGCTATGGCAGACCTCGAAGAGGAAGACGGCATATATACACGCTATCGTACTGTTGGTAGCTTGTTCAACTTAAGCCGCCTGAGGGCTCGATCTAAGACTCTAAACTATCTAGTCTGTGAGCTGCTTTTTGCTGACGATGCTGCCCTTGTCGCCCATTCAGAAGCAGCCCTGCAGCGCCTCACGTCCTGCTTTGCAACAGCTGCAGAGCTGTTTGGGCTGGAAGTCAGCCTGAAGGAAACTAAAGTCCTCTACCTCCCCGCACCACAGGAAGAACACCATCATCCTCACGTTGGCATAGGCAAGTCTGTGCTTCCCTCCCTGGGAAGCATCACCTCTTCAGACGCCAAGATTCACAAAGAGATAGATCACAGATTATCAAAGGCATAGAGTGCATTTGGAAGGCTTCACAAAAGAGTCTGGAGCAACAAGAACCTGAGGCAAAGCACCAAAATCAGTGTGTACAGAGCTATCGTACTGTCTGTTTTCCTCTATAGGTCTGAAACATGGGTCACTTATTGCCAACAGCTACGACTCCTCGAATGCTTTCACCAGCACTGTCTTCGCACAATCCTAAATATACACTGGACCGACTATGTGACGAATGTTGCTGTCCTTGAGCAAGCAGGGGTCACCAGCGTTGAGGCCATGCTACTGAGAACACAGCTGCGCTGGGCAGGGCATGTCTCTAGGATGGAGCACCACCGCCTCCCAAAAATACTACTCTACGGTGAATTCGCCACGGGTCAGCGCAAGAGAGGCACCCCCAAAAAGAGATATAAGGACTCCCTGAAACAACATCTCAGGCTTGGCCAGATTGATCACCAACAATGGTCCACCCTGGCCTCACATCGGGAGGCGTGGAGACGCGCTATCCACGATGCTGCGGTCTCTTTAGAGAAGATACGCCGAATGGGTCTCGAAGAGAAACGACAACGCAGAAAGAACCGCAACTTGAAAACAACATCACCCAAGGAGACTTTCTGCTGTGCTTTCTGCAACCGAACTTGCCTATCTCAGATTGGCCTTTTTAGTCATCAATGCGCTTGTAAAAAGCGTGGGAGGAGTGCTTCCTAAGAATCTTCGTTAGCGAAGTAAATGCCGAGAGAGAGAGAGAGAGAGAGAGAGAGAGAGAGAGAGAGAGTAGTAGTACTTAAATCAGAGCAAAAGATCAACAGAGAAAGAAGGGCAGGTTGTTTCCCCTGTGACTGTGGCCCATTACATATTTCCTTGAAACACAGAGCATGGAGCCCCAGCCGGCCGGAACTGTATGAAAATTCCTGGACAATTCCCAATTTACTTTCAATGGCGAGGATTGGCTTGTCACCAGTTTTGGGTTACTTGATAGTTGAAGAAAATTTTAATATTGAATCACCCATCAACGTGATTACTGGGGATTCTGGGAGCTGTGATCCTTAAAAGCAATTTCTTGCTCCCTGTAAGGCAGGCCTGGGCAAACTTCGGCCCTCCAGGTGTTTTGGACTTCAACTCCCACAATTCCTAACAGCCTACCGGCTGTTAGGAATTGTGGGAGTTGAAGTCCAAAACACCTGGAGGGCTGAAGTTTGCCCAGGCCTTCTGTAACGCAAGGGATTTCTGTACATTCCCTCCCATAGAGAAAAAAGGAGCACACAGAGCATGACTTGGGGTTGGCAAATGGAAAGAGAGGAAAGGATCGAGCTGTCCCTCTCCTGTGCCTCCACCTGATGGGACGGCAATGCTTCTACGGCTGCTTCTCATTGTGTAAAAATACTGGGAGGTTGTACAGCTGCCTCAAGAGCCAACTAGGCTGGCCCTCGGCCGGAATCTTCTCTGAGTGACTTTGGGCCAGCCACGGCCGCCTTGCCAAATCTGCCTCAGGGCTGCTTTAAGGAGAGAGCACAATGTCTGCCATCTTGCGCTTTTCAGAAACAAGGCGGCCGATTTCAATTTGAGAACTGTACAATTTTAAAGCATTCCAGCAGACGATGGTGTAATTTGGCATTCCCTTACTATCTTTGTTCTGCCTCCACATATTTATTTGACCATTTTGAATAAGCTGGCACTCAAACTGGACACATTCAGTTCAGTCCACCTAGAATATCACAGTTAATTCCAAGTTTGGGGGACAAGGTACTCCCCAGATATTTGGTCCTATCCCCCAATAGTATGCATGGAAAAACACATCTTGATCACAAGGGTTCTAACTGTTGCAGTATAACTGTCCAGCAGACGCCAGCTCAGAGAGCCAAACCCAATTGAAGTGTAAATAGTTTGCTTTAATATGCACAGAGTCTCTGGAGATAAGTATTTGCAAAACAAAAGCACTTAATGGTCAGTGAAAACACCAACAAAAGGAAGCCTTACCCGGCATGAAGACAAACAGGGAGGAAAAGCCTGCATTCAAAATGCCAAAACTCTTGAGCAAAATCAAAGCAAAACAAACAGGGAAAGGCACGCTGAGGGCAGCAGAGAAGATGTTGTCGTCAGAATCAATCCAAGGCCATCAGCATTGAAGTCATGCAAGGGTTGTCCAAGAAGGTACCCAAAGGGGCGTAGGAGAGACGTAATCCAGGTGCCAGGCCAAGGTCAAGGAGAGGAGATAGACGTAGAAGCGAAGGCACACCCCGCAGTCCAACTGGGGAGCAATCCAGTGGAGTTCAAACCCCACCACAGGAAGCAGCAGAATCAGTCTGGAAACAAGGCTTCCAGATGCGAGATGACAGGATGCAAGAGTCCTAGGACCCAAAGGCAACTCCTTGCTAGCCACAGAGGTTAGGCCCAAAATGCCCACCTTTTAAGCTCACTACAAGTCAGATCCACTTGGTGAGGTCGACACCCTATCATCATCATCCTCAGGTGTTACTCTCCCAGCAGCTGCTGCCCTTTGACTGACCCTCCAAGATTTCCACCTGTGGTTAAGACTTAGAGCATCCCCCCATTGTCTGGGGACTCTGAGGGCCAATCCTGATCATCAGTGAATCCTACCCAGGTGTCTGAACTTGTCGGCCCTCTGAATTTTTCTTACTTGAGCCCATTCCATTTCAGTAGAAGTGTCCTCTGTACTCTGACTCCCATCATTCCCAGAGAACTCCTCAAATGTCTCAGAGTCTGTAGGTGCTGTGATTATTTGCTTGACTCTCTTGAGTTGCAAGTGATCCTCTTCACTTGACTCACTTGACTCACTTGACTCACGAGTAAGCCTCTTTCTGCAAACACCAGTACTTCTGTTACAAACAGCCCCACTCAGTTCCATACTCTCCCCAGATGCTGAGCCATCAGTCTTCTGAATCAGTACTATCAGTAGCAGCTGGAGGCTCAATCACAACAATTACACTGACAGATGAAGCTGATTCGATTTGATATCTCACTCTATTATATGTCAGAACATAGTTATTACATGACTGGCGAGAAGAAGGGGGCAGTCTTATTTATTAATTAACTATTATGGGGACCCGGCGGTGCCCGGGTCATTTGAGAAGTGCAGCAGGATGTAGAGTGGGTCATGGGGGCTCTGTGTGCCAAGTTTGGTCTTGATCCATCATTACTGGGAGTTGCAGTGGTATCATGAAATTACTGAAGGTAATGGAAGTCCCATCATCTCTGGTCCACCCTCCCCCAAAGTGTAGTAGGATGTAGATTGGGTCATGGGGGCTCTGTGTGCTAAGTTTGGTCTGTATTGGTGAATGGATGAGGGTTGCATTGTTTTTAGGAAGTGAGTGAAGGTACTTCAAGTCCCATCATTCGTGGTCCGTCTCACACAAAACTGCACCAGGATGTAGAGTGGGTCATGAGGGCTCTGTGTGCCAGGTTGGTATTGATCAGTCATTGGATTAGGTTTGTAGCAGGCTTGGGAAGTGAGGGAAGGTACTGCAAGTCCCATCATTCATGTTCCGCCCCCCTCCAAACTTCAGTAGGATGTAGAGTGGGTCACTGGGGCTCTGTGTGCCAAGTGTGGTCTTTATCAGTGTTTGTTGGGGGCCACAGTGGTCTGTGAGAACAGAGGGGTGTGAAAGTACTACAAATCCCATCATCCGTTGTCAGTCCTCCCCTAAACCTCACCAGGACGTGAAGGCAGTCATGGGGGTTATGTATGCCAAGTTTGGTCTCGATCAGTGATTGGATGAGGGTTGCAGCGGACTTGGGAAGTGAGTAGAGGTACTTCAAGTCCCATCATCCATGGCCCACCCTCCTCCGAACTGCACCAGGACGTAGAGTGGGTCATGGGGGCTGTGTGTGCTAAGTGTGGTCTGTATTGGTCGTTTTTGGTGGCCTCAATGGTCTGTGGGAACCAAAGTGTTTGAAAGTACTACAAATCCCATAATCTGTGGGTCATGTCCCCCGAACCGCACCAGGACATAAAGGGGGTTAGGGGGGTTATGTGTACCAAGTTTGGTGCAGGTCCATCACCCGCGCTGGTCGCTGTGGCCTGTGAAAGTGGCTGCCACATATCCGCCCTCCCGCCCTCCGCACACATACATACAAACATTCCGCTTTATAAAGGTATACAGATATACAGATACAGATTTACATCATTTATATTCTGCCCTTCTCACCCCGCAGAATATACAGGCAAACATTCAATGCCATTTGACATACAACATATATAGACAGACATAGCGGCAATTTAACATTCCGGCTACCAGGAGGAGCTGTCACATTCCTTCATTCTTTTTGTGTGTATTTCCTGGAGATTTTATGGCCTCGTAAATCAGTTAAATTTAGTCTCCCCACACAAGTGGTACCTAAATTTCCTACTTGACAGATACAACTGTATTTCGGGTTGCAAAGGTCGACAACGAGCTACACAATTGGTCAAGAGCTGGCCTTGAACTCATGACCTTCTGGTCAGTAGAGATCTTATGCAGCTGACTCCCAGCCAGTTGTGCCACATTACCTCCTTCTTGCTGGTAGCATGAACACCATATTCAGACACCAACAGAGGCACCCATAATGGCCAGGAGCTTGGACAGAGCTCTATAGCCAGCTCGGAGCAACAGTGCCAGAAACATCAACACGATCCATCCCTTTATCCTGAACTGTTCAGAGGAGGAAAAGTGGCAGTGTCCAATTGGGCAGTGGATCAGACCATGTCAGACCCAATCCCATTGTCCAGACTGCCCCGAAGCCCTAGAATACACCTGAGTTTCCAACAAAGTCCAGAGTACCCCCACCCAACTTTGACAAAAAAAAAAACCAGTGCAAAGAGTGTAATGAAACTACAAGTTGCCTCTGGTGTGAGAGAATTGGCCGTCTGCAAGGGTACACCTGGATGTTTTGATGTTTTATCCTCCTCGTAGGAGGCTTCTCTCATGTCCCCGCATGGGGAGCTGGAGCTGACAGAGGGAGCTCATCCACACTCTCCCTGGATTCGAACCTCCGACCTGTTGGTCTTCAGTCCTGCCGGCACAAGGGTTTAACCCACTGCGCCACCGGGGGCTCCACTGACAGGATGGCACAGCATTAAACCAGGACAGTTCAAGTGCTGTCCACCCGCATTCCTTTTGGGTGAATCCAGGCTGCCCTCTGGGTCCCTTGTCCTCCAATAACCCGGCAGCGCTGGCTTTCAGGGCCTTCTCCCACTCGCGCTTGGCCTGAGAGCTGGGAAATTCACACCTCGCAGGGCACAGCCCTCCTCTCCCCCCAACATACACACAGGCCCTCTCAGCCGGGGAGAGGCGATGCTTGGCTCAGCAGAACAAGACACTGCTGCGGCTGCTCCTGCTGCTGGGGTCACGCAGAGCATCGCCCGGGGGCTCAGTAAAACTCCCTGTGAAGAAAAGTGAGGACAACATGCCTTTTGAAGTGGCAAGGAGGAGGGCTCCTGGCCTGGCAAGGCATGGCCTAGTCCACCTTGGAGCCAAACGAGTTCAACATGGCTTTTCTGCTCAAACAATAATGATAATCACCTCCTAGGCTCTGATCACTGCAGACGGCCCAAGAAGCCAGCTTGCCCAATGGCAGCATTAGGCAAGGGGTTGCCCGCCTTAAGCCTTAGACCAGGGGTTGCCCGTCTTTGGTCCTCCTGGTCTTTTGGATTTCAGTTCCCAGAATTCAGTTCCCAAGCAGACGGGTGCTGCATTGTGCTAATGTGCAAAAGCTTGGTCCCACAGCCAAGATTCCACTTTTTTCCTGAATGCCAGGAGGGATGGGGTTGATCGTATGTCACTTGGAAGCACGTTCCACAGACGGGGGGCCACCACCGAGAAGGCCCTCTCTCTCGTCCCCACCAACCGCGTTTGAGAAGTTGGCGGGAGCGAGAGCAAGGCCTCCCCGGATGATCTTAAATTACGAGGTGGGACGTAGAGGCAGATGGGTTCAGACAAGTAAGCTAGGCCAGAACCGTATAGAGCTTTAAAGGTCAAAACCAGCACTTTGAATTGAGCTCAGAAGTGGACAGGCAGCCAGTGGAGCTGACACAACAGGGGGGTGGTATGCTCCCTGTATGTAGCTCCCGTTAGTAATCTGGCTGCTGCCCGTTGGACTAGTTTCAATTTCCGAACTGTCTTCAAAGGCAGCCCCACGTAGAGTGCGTTGCAGTAATCTATTCGGGATGTGACCAGAGCATGGACAACCGTAGCCAGATCAGACTTCCCAAGGTACGGGCGCAGCTGGCGCATGAGTCTTAACTGTGCAAAAGCCCCCCTGGCCACCGCCGAGACCTGGGGTTCCAGGCTCAGCGATGAGTCCAGGATCACTCCCAAGCTGCGAACCTGCGTCTTCAGGGGGAGTGCAACCCCATCCAACACAGGCTGTAACCCTATGCCCTGTTCGACCTTACGACTGACCAGGAGGACCTCTGTCTTGTCTGGATTTAGTTTCAATTTGCTAGCCCTCATCCAGTCCGACACAGCGGCCAAGCACCAGTTCAAAGTCTGGACAGCCTATAGAAAACTCACATCTCCCTGCTATCTTCTACTACAGTAAACAATTGCAGACCTTATCTCATTGGGAGGGGGGGGGTAGCATCATCTAAGCATGGTATTTAGTCCTGTAGCATTGCAAATCACTATCTTCCGTTATTCATAACTTATCGCATGCAATCTGAATTTGCTGGTTTACCGTGCATTTTCATCCTTATCCCACGAGTGAGTGGATCCCCTACCCTCTCCACCATTTTTTAAAAAGTGTCTAACTTTGACATTATGAAGGATTGCACTTTAATATTAAAGACAAGGAAAACTAGTGATCTCCTAGAGTAGCGCTATTTCTTACTTCTAATTTCTTTTTTAAATTACCTTGCAGGGATTGGGTGATTGCATTAGTACTGGGAACTCACTGCTGGAGTTCCCAGGAGATGACCCACAGGACGGCCCGTTTGCACTCGCCATTGATACGATTCAATGCGGGCCATTCTGACAGCTCTCATCCCACGTGTTCCTGAGCTCCTGAGACAATCTCAGACCATCTTCTCGCTCGTTTTTTTGGGACTGTTTCTGACATTTCCCTAACGACTGTTTCCTTGTTACAGATGCTGACAGTAAGTGCCCCCGTGACATGGGATGGGCTCCGTCACTTTTTATTTATTTATTTACTTATTTACTTTATTTATATTCTGCTCTTCTCACCCCGAAGGGGACTCCGAGCGGATTACAGTACACATACTTGCAGACAATCCCTGCAGTACAACATATATAGACATATTTAGACATATATAGACGAACATAGACGAACCAAGGCAAACTTCCGGCAAACTTCTGGCCACCAGGGGGAGCTGACGCACTCCTCATCTCTCAGCGTTTTCCAGCGTCCCTTGTTGTTCTTCCGCAATCCTCAGCGTTCCTGGAGTTCTTTAATGGCCTCATAAATCAGTCAAAATTTGCCTCCCCATTTAATGTGGTACCTTTATCTCCTACTTGACAATGCAACTGTCTTTCAGGCTGCAAAGGTCGACAGCAGGCTATACTTAAAGGTCGAGCACCCACCTCGACCTGGGCAGGCCTCTAACTCATGACCTACTGGTCAGAGAGATCTTATGCAGCTGACACTTAGCCAGCTGCGCCACTTCCCGGTTCAATGGGTTAGAATTGTTTTTAACGGGGCGGGGGCACATGAGGTAAATTCCTAAGTCTAGTTTATTCTACCAGAACTGTACCCACATATCTGGTATTTCCAAATTCTTAATCTATATATATATAATGAGAGCTGTCATGTTTAGTAGCGTATAGACAGCAAAACCGCTGAACCCACAAACACAAAACCAGGCCACATACACTCACAACCCAACGAGGTATGTTTACCACCCAGAAAAGTCACAAAAAAATTAAAAAAAACAGCATTCTAAAACGCCTAAAAACATGTGGAACTACACTTCCCAGCATCCCCCGCGCCAATGATGAACGCTGCGCGTGCGTGAAAATATTCCTCATGCGTCCAAGCACCGTCTCCTCCCCTCCGGCAAAGAGGAAACAAAAACATTTCACCTTCCTCCCCCAGAGCAAACAAAATACACAAATATTCAAACCCGCTTGGAGCCAGCCAGGTCTACGCGCGCCCCTCATGGCAAGGTGAGAGCACGAGAGCGGCTTCCGGGCCGCCAACTTCACAGCGGGACTACATGCCCCAGAAAGCCCCGCGCGGCCACTTATTTCCTGCTGGAAAAGCACAATCAAAGGACTCCTGACAGATGGCCATTCATCTTGGGTGTTGCAGTTCATTTGATTGTGCTTTTCTACTACGCCACAGCAATGCGTGGCCGGGTACAGCTAGTTTTCTTATAAAATCTTGAATTTGGGAACTTTATCTTCGTCCATCCTTCAGAAAATAAAGCCCGACTGCTCATTGGAGGGAAGGATATTAGAGGCAAAGATGAAGTATTTTGGCCACATCATGAGAAGACAGGAAAGCTTAGAGAAGACAATGATGCTGGGGGGAAAGGAAGGAAAAAGGAAGAGGGGCCAACCAAGGGCAAGGTGGATGGATGAATCCTTGAAGTGACTGGCTGGACCTTGAAGGAGCTGAGGGTGGCCACAGCTGACAAGGAGCTCTGGCGTGGGCTGGTCCATGAGGTCACAAAGAGTTGGAAGCATCTGAGCAAATAAACAACAACAACATCTTCAAGATATGAAGACATAATTGTAATCTAGTTCTGATTACACCGGGAATGTAATGCACCTGGCTGAGAGTCAGCTGCATAAGATCTCTACTGACCAGAAGGTCATGAGTTCAAGGCCTGCTCAGGTCAGGGTGAGTACTTAACCATTTGTGTAGCTCGTTGTCGACCATTGCAACCCGAAAGACAGTAGCACCTGTCAAGTAGGAAATGTAGGTACCATGTTGTGGGGAGGCTAATTTAACTAATTTACAAGGCTATAAATCTCCAGGAAGTGTGTAAAAGGAGTGAAGGAGTGTGACAGCTCCCCCTGGTGGCCAGAAGCCGAAATGTTAAATGTTAAATTGCCTCTGAGTGTCTTGTCTCACATGTTTGTATGTCAAGGGCATTGAATGTTTGCCTGTATATGTGCATTGTGATCCGGGCGGAATATAAATGATGTAAATAAATAAATAAATAAAAATAAACAATAGAAATGTTTTGAAGTCCTTGTGAGTACCACCTTCCTGTGTCTAATAGGATGACCTGCCAATCATGCTGGGGACAGTACACTTTCTAGAGCAGTGTTTCCCAACCAGTGTGCTGCAGCACACTAGTGTGCCGTGAGTGATCATCAGGTGTGCCGTGGGAAATGGGAACCTCCAATACCCTTTCTCCCCCCTCCTGCCGAACACTTTTTCTTCTCCACTCGGGCTCCCTTCTTCCCAGCCTCGCTCTGCTCGCTTTGCCTCGCTTTGCTCATGCTGCCGTGAGCATGTTCAGGAGGAGAGGGGGGAGGGAGGAAAACATGGGGCAAGTCTGCGCAGTAGCGCCCGCACAGGTCATGTCTTCCCCCCTCCCCCCTCCCCTCCTGAACACGCTCACGCTGCCCCCTCAGATCAAGCAGAGCGAGGCTGGGAAGAAGGGAGCCCGAGTGTAGAAGAAGAAGTAAGTGTTGGGCAGGAGTGGGAAGAAAGGGCAAGGGGAGGGAGGAAGAGGTCTCTGTCGAAAGCTGGCATGGGCAAACTTGGACCTTCCAGGTGTTTTGGACTCCAACTCCCACCATTCCTAGCAGCCTCAGGCCCTTTCCCTTTCCCCCTCAGCCACTTAAGCAGGAAAGGGCCTCAGGCTGTTAGGAATGGTGGGAGTTGGAGTCCAAAGCACCCAGAGGGCCGAAGTTTTCCCATGCCTGTTTGAGGGACCTTAAAGTGGTGAGCCTCCTTCCAACATTGTGATTCTGGATAGAAAACAAACAACAACATAACATTATTTGAGTCCACAGTTCTCTCTGGGTGTAGGTGAACTACAACTTCCAAACTCAAGGTCAATTCCCAAGCAATCCTTTCAGTACTTTCTGTTGGTAATGAGAGTTCAATATGCCAAGTTTGGTTCAATTCCATTGTTGCAAGAGTTCAGGATGCTCTTTGATTGTGTGTTAACTATAAATTGAGCAAGACCTTCGTGTGTGTCTTTCTGCCATTCCTGCCAGGATATCTATGTTGTGTTCATCGAAACAGGCCCAGGTTTCACACTGAGTGTATAAATACATATATAAACATATTAACTATATGTATTACTGTGTTAGAGTGTCATTTGGTGTCATTTTGGTTGGTGGTGTGCCCCAGGATTTTGTAAATGTAAAAAATGTGCCGCGGCTCAAAAAAAGGTTGGAAAACACTGTTCTAGAGATCCTGGTGCTTAGGAAAGTCTGATACTAACTAATAAAATAAGCATGCATGTACAGAAATGCAATGATTTTTATCATAATTATTTTTTCATACCATTTTCAATATATAATGGATATAAACGTCAAGAACAATGAATGTTCACAACATAGATTTTATGAGAGTAGACAATAATCTAATTAAACCAATACATTCATTCAAAAATAATGATGATAATAACTTAAACGTAGTCACACAGTATGAGGCGTATTATCCTCTCGGTTTCAAATATAGAATTATGTCCAAGATTTAAACAAAAGGAACAATCAAATAGTGGTATCAGTTACTATACGAGTCCATCAGAATGTATGGCTTGAAGTCCATCTATTTTGAATAGGGGTTAGAAGGTCCTTGAAACTTTAAAGCAACAAAACACAAGAGACTTTGAATTGAGAAGAGGCCGTTGTTCCCAGGATCTTCAAAACTGTTTCATCCGTTTGATGAACAGTCAGGCCCGGATTGCTCTTAAGGCCACCCTAGGCCATGGCCTAGGGGCGCAAGCCAAGGGGGGCGCAATTCACAGGGACCCCCAAAAAACCCCGCAACGCAACTCTCTCTCTCGGGGGAGGGGGAGGGGAGAGCGCTGCAAGGGGGCGGGGGAAGAGGGAATGGCGCCCCTCCTCGCCACCGCCCCCCGCCCCCTTGTCAAGGAAGGAGGGCGCGAGGCGTGCCACGAAGAGGAGGAGGCGGAGGGAAGCCCCGCCCCCGGGGCAAAGCCGGCACCAGGGGCAGGGCTTCCCGCCGCCTCCTCCTCCTCGCGCCCTCCTTCCTTGACTCAAGAAAGGAGGGCGTGCCGCGAAAAGGAGGAGGCAGGGGGAAGCCCGCCCCAGGGGCCAATGCTGGCACCGGGGGTGGGGCTTCCCTTCCTTCTTCCTCCTTGCGCGCGCCCTCCTTCCTTGACTCAGGGAAGGAGGGCCCGCGGCGCCGCGAGGAGGAGGGGGTGGGGGAGTGCGGTAGAGGTTGGTTTGGGGGCGTAATTCCAAAGTGTGGCCTAGGGCAGTATTTTCCAACCAGTGTGCCGTGGCACACTAGTGTGCCGTGAGAGATCATCAGGTGTGCTGTGGGAAATTAGATTCTAATCTATCTGATGTCATGTATAAAGTTTGCTACTCTGTCTCCGGAACCTCGGCACGCCCGTCCCTGTTTCCAGGAGGGTCGCGCAGTAGTGCGGACCTGTTTGGGCCCGTTCCCTTCCGTTCCGCTCCGATGGGGAGCAATTCCGATGCAGTCCAACCCAGCCCTGTTGGCGCTATGCGAGGTGTGAGCCAGAGAGCAGAGGAGCCCAAGTGCTGAAGGCAGGCAGGCAAGCAGCCGGAGGGGCAGGTAGGTAGGCAGGCAGGCAGGGAGTCAGCCAGCTAACGGGGGAAAGGAGGGAAGGGAACTCGTGGGAGAAATATGGGTCCCCCAAAGGCCATCCAGCCTGACCCCCTTCAGCCAAGCAGGAAGGCACCACCCAAGCCCTCCCGACAGATGGGCATGGAGACTCTGGCTATACATTAAGGCAGGCAGCCTCTTTATTAAGGGCTTGGAAGAAGTTTAGACTAGATATGGTCCAACTTGGGCCTTCCTCCAGGTGTTTTGGACTTCAACTAATATTGCGATATAATTGTTATAATACAATGTGGTGTGTAATTGTTGTACTGTGACAATGACATAGTATGTTGTATTTGATATTATAGTAATATACGTATATTGTGTATGCATATAATATTGATAGCGTTGTATTGTAATGCAATATTATAATAATCATATACTATAAAACTATATATTTTGTGTTCATCGAAACAGGCCCAGGTTTCACACTGAGTGTATAAATACATTAAAAACATATTAACTATATGCATGACTGTGTTAGAGTGTCATTTTGTGTCATTTTGGTTGGTGGTGTGCCCCAGGATTTGGTAAATGTAAAAAATGTGCCGCGGCTCAAAAAAGGTTGAAAAACACTGGCCTAGGGCGCAAGAAGGGGTTAATCCGGGCCTGTGAACAGTAAGAAAATAATTGCATCTTAGTAGATTCGTGCTTACTATATTAATTAGGACCGGACTTTGCTATATTGTCCCTTGGTGGTTAGGTTGCAAGCACAAGAGTTTGCCGGAGCATTGAAAGAGAGAAACTCCTTTCTTCCGTTCTACTGCCAGGGCCGGCCCCGCCCATTCCGCCGCCTAAGCGGTCGTGTAGGGCGACAAACTGGGAGGGGCGCCGCCGCGCCGGCCGTCTCACCCGCCCCCGCCGCTGCGCCCGCAGCCAGCCGCTGCTGCTGGCGTGGCGCGCGGCAGGGCAGGACGCCACCGCACATGCACGGCTGGGCGGGACGCCACCGCACATGCGCGAGGGCGTCCAGGAGCCGCCAGGGCTGGGGGCACCAAAATAAGGTTTGCCTACACCCCCGGGAGAGGTGAGGCCGCCCCTGTCTACTGCTCCCAGTTTGAGGAGCGAACTCGTAGTTAACTCGGATGAGGAATAGCTGGTGCCCGGAAGAATTTCCAAGGTCAATGAGGTGCAATAACTAGGGTTTGTTTGGGTCAGAATTGAGCTTGGCTTAAGCCAGGTTATGCTAATGAATACAAAGGTCATCTCAAGCTTGTCTTGGAAGCTTTCCTCACGGCCACTTTTTTTTTGTCCAATGATGTAATCATTGATTTTGTGTCAGAGCTAGGAATGGGTGACCTTCCCAAATGCACTAATTTCCTCATTAATTCATTTCTTCAAAAAAAACCTAATGTGGAAGGAAGTAAAACAAACATGTTTGTCCCTTCCTCGTCGTGCTGTAATTCCTGCCACCATCTGTGCTAGGAGAATATTCAGAGAATTATTAATCTTCTCCATTTGCCAACATTTAGTTTTTTGGACGCTTGAAGTATGTGCAGTTAGCACCCAATGCAAATCAGGGACATCATGTATCGTTTGTCTCCGTGGAAATGTCTTTGGGCAGAAGTTATCTGAAGACAAAGAAAAGCATCGCATATAAAAACAAAAGAGTTTGTCAAGGGCACACTTGACAGTCGTTCAAGTCATTCAGTTGCATGCTCTATTTATTAATTTATAAATATTGCCTATATATATATCTATTATATAAAGGGGTTCCCGTCATGGAACGACTATCCCAAACAGAGAAAACTTACAACTCAGAAACACAAAACTTGCCAACAGAAATAGGCCTCAAGCAAGGTACGTTTGTAGCAAAGAAACTCCCCCCCCCAAACCTAGAAGGCCCCCAAAACAATGAGTAAAAAACTACATTTCCCAGCATCCTCCGGGGCTGCCAATGACTCTCCCAGCCTCTACATTCTGAAAACATGATTGGCTGCCAATAAGGGCGGATTTGCATAACTCCTGTACTGGCCAGCCAACATGAACATTCCGACCCATAATAAACTGTCAGAGGAGGATAAGGCAAAGGGCTGAGGCACAAACACAAACACCCAATTCACTTCCCACAGAAAATCACAGACCACGCCCAAAATTGACAGTAAGGCTTCATTAACTTAATTTCCCTGACTAGGCCTCACTTAATGGAATGCTGTTTACACTCTGAATTCACAGTAAGACTTCATTAACTTGATTCTCCCGACTACGCCTCAGCTCATTGCACATTGTGTATGGCCTGAATTGACAGTAAGGCTTCATTAACTTGCTGTTCCTGACTAGGCCTCAGCTCATGGGACATTGTGTATGGCCTGAATTTACAGTAACCAACCTTGGCACACAGAGCCCCTATGACCCACGCTACATTCTACTACAGTTTGGAGGAGGGTGGACCATGGATTATGGGACTTGAAGTACCTCCATGGATAATGGGATTTGTACTACTTCACAACCCATCATTCCCCACAGACCACTGTGGGCCAGAACCAAGACCGATAAAGACCAAACTTGGCACACAATGCGCCCCATGACCCACACTCCATCCAACTGCAGTTCAGAGGAGGCCACACCATGGATAATGGGATTTCAAGTACCTCCACTCACTTCCAAAGTACCCCACCCACACACGCATCAACCTCTACATCAACACAGCAGACGGAAAGACAAAAAACATTGTATATCCACAAGCTCTGCAGAACGCCAGCAGCACCACACAACAACAACTCCACAGGACTCCAACATCCCACCCACCAAAACAACCCACAACAACACAGCCATGACCCAACAACACCATAACTAACAACAACTCCATCCCTTACATACTCAGACTTCCTCGCATCTCCTAAATAGGGCACAGCAACGCGTGCCGGGTACAGCTAGTGTGTGTATGTATGTATGTATGTATGTATGTGTGTGTGTGTGTGTATATATATATATATATATATATATATATATATATACTGTATGTATGTATGTATATAATAAAAGTCAGTGTTTGCAGAGGTGCGGAGGGTGGGAGGTGTGGAGGAATATGTGCCAGCTTTTCGATTGGCTGCCACTGTGGAATTATTTGCATAAAGGATTCTGATTGGCCAGCCTCAGAACTCCAACACTCTAAGGCACCAGATTATTTGCATAAAGGACTCTGATTGGCCAGCCTCGGAACTCCAACACTTTACAGCACCAGACAGAGGGAATGGGTTGCCACTGAGAGACAATTTACATAAAGGACTCTGATTGGCCAGCAAAACAGAATGTACCTGAATGCTTGAGTTAGCCAAATGACAGGGTTTTTCCCGTTGGAAATGAAATGTTCATTTTCTGGGGGGTGTGGAAGTGCCAAGGAATATGTGTCAGCGTTTCAATAGGTTGCCACTAAGGGAATATTTGCATAAAGGACTCTGATTGGCCAGCCTCAGAACTCCAACATTCTACGACCCCAGACAGAGGGGATTGGTTGCCACTGAAATGGTATTTGCATAAAGGACTCCGATTGGCCATCCACATTCCAACATTCTAAGGCAGGGGTGCTCATTATGGTGATCGGGAGCACCTAGGTGATCTTCGGCCCTCTTCCAGGTGATCTTTGGGCCTCACCAGCCAGATGGCGCACTCCTGCCATGCGCCCACGTGTGCTCCCGCCGCCGCCTTTGCGGGGCTTCTTTTGCCAAAATGAGGCTTTAGTGGAAGGCCCCTGGCGCTCGTCTTGCCAAGCACGGTGAGGAGCCAAGACCGCCCATTGGTTGCTGCTGGGAGGGGGGGGGGAGCAAGGCAAAGGCACGTGCATGGATAGGATGCGAGGCTGTGGGAGGGATGGAGGGAATGTGTGTGTGTGAGAGAGAGAGAGGGAGAGCCAAGGAGAGAAGAAAGAAACGGAGAACTTTTTCGGATCCTTTTGGGGCAGGCAGGCGGGCGCTAGAAGGAGAGAGGGAGAGAGAAAGAGGCGAAGGAGGCCGGGCAAAGTGGGGCAAAGCTAAGCAAGCACCGCCGCAAGCCCACGGGATTCCCATTCCAAGCGGAGACCTGGGCGAGCGAGCTGTGTGGGGCTGCTTTCTTTCCTTGGTTGGGGGCGGAGGAGAGGGGCCCTGGTGCTGGGGCTGAAAAGAGGAGGGGGCTGCGGGGATGGAGACTCCACTTGCTGCTGCTGCTTGTGCCCTCGCCGCCTTTCTCCGCCTCGCCTCCCTCGCCTCGAAGGAGAAAGGCGGAGAGGCCCAGAGAGAGAGGGGAGAGAGAGAGGCTCTTCAGAACCAGCTAGGAAGAGCCACCCCTCTCTCTCTCTCTCTCTCTCTCTTCCCCCCATGGGCATGGACTGCCACCAGTGGGAGGGGTCCTCTTTCCTGCCAGCCATCCACTTGGGCGTCCTTTCTGAGTGACACCCTCGAAAGGAAGGAACGAAGGGTGCCCCCCCTTCCCGGGTGCGCGCGGCGGCGAGTTCATGGGCAGGCAAGAAAGAAGCCCCGCGCGGACGGAAGGCTGCAGTAGGAGCGTGCGCGCACGCATGCGCGCACACACTCACATGCACAACAGGTGATCTTTTCACATGATGAAAAAGTGTGGGCACCCCTGTTCTAAGGTGATGCAGAGGGAAAAGGAAAGGCCTCAGGCAGCCAGACACTGCAACCCACAGCAATGACAGATCAGGACCAAACTTGCCACACAGGGGCCCAATGGCCCACTTCACAACGTAACCCTCACCCAATGACCAATACAGACCAAAATTAGCACACAGAGCCCCTTTGACCCACTCAACACCCTGGTGCTGTTTCAAGAAGGATGGACCACAGATGATGGGACTTGAAATACCTTCACTCACCTTCTGAGACTGCTGCAACCCTCATCCAGAGAATGATCAAGACCAAATGTGACACACACAGCCCCATGACCCACTCTACATCCTGGTGCTGTTTGGAGGGGTGGACCATGGCCAATGGGACTTGCAGTACCTTCACTAAGTTCCTGAGACCACTGCAAGACACATAAACATCTAATTGGAACCAACCTTGGCACACAATGCCTTCCTCAAATAACCCGGGCACCGCCGGGTCCCTAAGCTAGTGTGTGTGTGTGTGTATATATGTGTGTGTGTATGTGTATGTGTGTGTGTGTATGTATAAATAAGTGATGTTACCACATATATATGTGTGTGTGTGTGTGCGTGTGTGGTAACATCACTTATTTTGGGGATGTCCAACATCAGATTACAGAAATAATATTGTAAATCATATTTTATAACAGTTTATGATCTAAAGAGGTGAATTGTTATCTGCAAAACCTTTAATTGTCTAAACGAGTTATTCTCAAAGATGGGGCTGGATTCTCTCACCCCTTCTCCTTTCTGATTACATGCTGATCCAGACCAGCACGACTCTCTCTAGTCGCTTACAAGATAAAATACTAACTATAATCTACATAAATAAAAATGTAATGTTCGTTTTTGGGATTAACCTTACTCAAAAACCACTGGATGAATTGACACCAAATTTGGACACAATACACCTATCGGGCCAATGAGTGACCATCACTCATAAAAACATTGAAAAACACAGCAGAAGGGACTTTAAAAGCCAAAAAACCCCAAAAAATTACATTACAACGCAAAAGCACATATATACACAAATATATATACACACACATATACACACTCAAAATACATATACGCAGAGTGGACCACAGCAAAGCGTGGCAGGGGATGGCTAGTGTCCAATAAAGATAATCTCAAGGATAATCAAAAATAAAAGCCGTTCAGAAGAGAGTGATCTTCGGCTTTCTCTGAAAACTGACACGCTTTCCAAACCCAAACAAGAAACATCTCCTGTCGTCGGGGACTTTTGGAAACACTAAGAGGCAAATACTTGGAAGAATGCGACACAAAGAAGCAGAACTATCAAGAACCAGGCAACCCAATCCATTTCCAAGCTCTTCCTTTAACCACTTATTAGTTCATGGGCAAAAAATGATTAAGTTTATAAAGACTTAAAATAGTGTATAACTACTAAAATAATCAGGCCCGGATTAACACCTTTTTGCGCCCTAGGCCACACTTTGGAATTACGCCCCCTTTAAGCCAACCTCTGCCGCACACACCCCCCCCCCCAATCCTTTCATCCTCTCGTCCCCCTTAGGGCCCCGCATCCAGCTCTCCCGGTGTGGCCCCACTTGGTCCGCCACAGGAGTTTCCCTCTCGGCAGGCACTATGGATGCAGGCATGGGGGGGAGGAACCTTCTCCCCGATGCTGGGGCTTGAGGCACTTGGCTCCTACCCGGTATCGGGGATTGCGCATGCGCTGTAGTCAGCAGCTGTACTGATGCCGTGCTTCTCTCCGAAACCAAGGCTTGTCGCGTTGGGCTTCTCTCCTGTACTGGGGTTTGCGCATGTGCCGTAGCCGGCAGTTGCGCTTCTCTCTCCAGTAAGGAGGAGTCTCCTCCTTGTGTTGGAGGAGGAATACCAGCTTTCATGGTGTTAGGGCATGCGCAGACTGCGCAATTGAGTTTCCTGTACTTGCACTGAAGGAGCCAGCAAGTGGATGCTGTCGGCATCGAGGGAGTTAATTGTTCCTCCTGTCGACGTCGACGGCAGTGTCGAGAGCCCCTGCGCATACGCCGTTTGCACAGCAATAGCAGATGCAAGAACTGGTATTCAGGAAGGGGCAGAGGTGCCGCCGAAAAGGAGACCCTCCGGTATCCTTCCTTCCTCATCTCCATGCGCTTTGCGTTTTTATTTGTTTCAACATTATTTTTATTTATGTTTTTGGTCCGTGATCTGTGCCCCCCCCCCCCGGGCTTGCACCCCTAGGCCATGGCCTAGGCTGGCCTTATGGGTAATCCTGGCCTGAAAATAATGTATAAATATTTATATAAATAGAGCATCCCTACATCGCGGTTTTTCACTTATTGCGGGGGGTCCTGGAACGTAACCCCAGTCACAAGTGAGGGAACACTGCAATCATAGAAATGCAGACAGACACAAGCACCCCTAGTGCCCGCTACTGAGCAAGCTTACCAGTTCATTAGCCTGCCCTACTCTTGCTACTCGCCACCACGTTCCTCTCCTTCTGAGTGGCAATATATGGGAGCCTCAGGGTGAGATGCCTGACCATGGAGCATGCCAGGTAAAGGTTTGTGCTATTCTCTACTTCAGTGTTTCCCAACTGGTGGTGCCCCGGCACACTAGTGTGCCGTGAACGGTCATCAAGTGTGCCGTGGGAAATGGGAACCTCCAATCCCCTTCCTTCCCCCTCCTGCCGAACACTTTTCCTTCTCCACTCGGGCTCCCTTCTTCCCAGCCTCGCTCTGCTCGCTTTGCTCACGCTGCCGCTTCTGCCGCCATTTTGATCCGAGGGGGCAGTGTGAGCATGTTGGGGGGGGGAGGAAGACGTGGGGTGAGTCTGTGCCCAGAACGAGAGGCCAGTGGAGCCGCTTCTACAGTATCCCATGCCTAGCTGTAGACGTGCCCATCTAGCTATGCCTCCTCGAAAGTAACCCTCACTCAAGTCCTCCCAGGGAGTAGGCACGGGGTCAGAGTGGATTGGAGCATCCCTCATTCCCCTCCCCGGGGCGGGAGGGGAGGGGGGAGACTTCAAAAGGTCCTGGAGCGCGAGCCCATTGCCGGTGTGCGTGCACTTGCTTGTTCGAGGGCTGAGAAAGGGAGCTGCGAGCGGAGCCCGGCAGCACGGGAGGGGGACCCAGGCCTGCATGAGCAGTAGGGAAACGGAGCGCGCTAATTGGCCCGAGCGTCAGCCAGACGGATCACGAGCCCAGGGAAAGGGGAAAGGAGGAGGAGCCCAGTCGCAGCGGAGGCCTGACCTCACAATCCCCCCCCCTCCTCTGTGCTCCAGTCTGGGCCTGGTGCTGCTCGGGGCGCCTGGCGGTGGAGGTGGGTGGGTGGCCATGCGGCGGAGCGCCCCATCGCCCCTCCCAGCCGCGTGAAGGAGGAAGACGATGCGGGACCTGCCCGGCGCCTTGCTGCAAAAGGCTTGCCGCCTCCTGGTGCTCTTGCCTGCTCCACCTCCTGGCCGTGCTCTTCTACTGTGTTAGAGTGTCGTTTCGTGTCATTTTGGTTGGTGGTGTGCCCCAGGATTTTGTAAATGTAAAAAATGTGCCGCGGCTCAAAAAAGGTTGAAAAACACTGCTCTACTCAACGCTCTTTGAGGTCCGCCCTCTGAGCACTGCATGCTCTGCCCTTGAAAGGCCACCTGCTGGTCTTGCCAGGATGACAGTAGCTGCCAATGCTGCTACCATCATCTCACTTTCTTTTTGGTGTCAGGAGCTGCAAGTTGCAATATTTATTATTATTTTTTATTACTTCAAACTTGTATACCGCCACTCCCCGAAGGCTCGGAGCGGTTTACAGCAGTTCAAGTAACACAACAGCAATGACAAATGACACAACAACAATAGGGGAAAGTACCAAAGGGTGGGAGGGGGAAGGGAGGGGGTAGGGTAACAGGCCAAGCAGCAAAGTCTACTGGGGTCCCATCCCGCCATCAAACGAGGGCAGGCAAGGAGGACCCAGCAGAATCGCTGGCACTCGGGCGCAGGTGGGGAGCGGAGCCCGCAAGCTCCCGTAAGGGGGCCTGTGTCGGAAGCTCCGATCCGCCCGCACAGTGTCCTTTCTGTCCTTCGTGGTGGATAGATGTATCCCTCAGAGCTTCGACTGCCTGTAGGAGGAGCTCCAAAATGTCCTAGTTGGGAAGGGCCTCCGGGGTCTCACCACCTTCGGCGTAGGCCACCCTTTAACCAGCAAGTCCACGGAGGGCCAACAGGATGACAACAGGATGAGGTAAAAACAATAGACAATAGACAACAGGATGAGGTAAAAACACAGCTCACAAACAGGCAAACCTCACTGACATCTCAGTGAGAAGCAAAGAGAAAAGAAGCCAAAACAATAACTTCAACAGCCTCCAAGTCACAACAAAAGTGAGCAAATGATGAGCAATGTGATCTTTGAATGCTTAAGAAGCAGCATGTCTGAGAATGTGTTCGCATCTCCTCCTGGGCAAGGTTGAAGGAAGCCCAGAACTTCCTAAAAGACATCCATCTATTATATAAAGGAGGTCCCGTCGTCGAACGACTGACAGAGACAGAGAAACCTTCCAAGGCAGAGTCACCAAACTTGCTAACACAAATAGGCCTCAGGAAAGGAAGGTTTTTAGCAAAGAAACTTTCCCCCCCAAAACCTAGAAGGCCCCCAAAACGATACAAAAAACTACATTTCCCAGCATCCTCTGCGGCAGCCAGCGAAACCCATTGGCCAACATCAGTTACCCTAAACTGCCACGGCTAAGATCTAGGAGGGAGACAAATAGGGCACCAGGGACACAGGCACCACTGACAAACACATACCCCCAGAATAACACAAAAGTAATACCTACACACAACATAATACGCACATAACACAACCTTGCGTCTACTGCTCAACCCATTTGTATGCCATTCCTTCCTTCCACACAGGCATAAGCTGACCCAAAAGTCAAGCTATGCCTCCTCAAAAGAACAGCATCGGACGACACACTCGCAACACTACATACATCACACAAAAAAGGCAGAACAAATGCCAGAACAGAAAGACACTGCACTACACTAGCTTTTGCCATCACCATAAACAAGGCTCAAGGACAAACACTGCAAATCTGTGGCATAGACCTTGACACAGAATGCTTCTCCCACGGACAACTCTACGTAGCGTGCTCCAGAGTTGGGAAACCACAGAACCTCAACATCAACACAGCAGACGGAAAGACAAAAACATTGTATATCCCCAAGCTCTGCAGAACGCCAGCAACACCACACACCGACAACTCCACAGGACTTCAAAATCCCACCCACCAGAACAACCCACAACGACACAGCCATGACCCCACCAAGACCATAAGTAACATCAATTCCAACCCTTACATACTCAGACTTTCTCGCATCTCCTAAATAGGGCACAGCAACGCGTGCCGGGTACAGCTAGTACATACTAAAAATACACATTGGTGACTGAGAAATATTGTTCCCCATCATTTTTAAACATCTGGGTCTAATAGACTATGTGTTCAGGCTGTCTCCCAATGTTTTTCAAGGCCAATTGGACCTGACTCACTGAATCAAACATGTTTCCCCTTATTTCTCCAGGAGACTAGAGTATCAGCACTAGTGATACCAATTAGTACAGGGGTGGGCAAACTATGGCCCGTAGGCCGTATCTGGCCCAGCGGCCGGTTCTGTGTGGCCCCTCCCCCGCTCCCCCGCTCCCCTCACCCGCGTGCCCGCTCGCCCTCTCACCCGCTTCGGCTCTCCCAGTGCCAACAACAGCAAGGCCAGGCAGGGGAGCTTGTGAGCGGCAAGCGGGCAGCGAGCGAGCCTTCTCGCCAACTCCGGCTCTTCCAGCACCGGCGACAGCAAGGCCAGGCAGGGGAGGCAAGTTCCCCTGCCTGGCCTTGCTGTTGCTGGCGCTGGGAGAGCCGGAGTGGGTGAGCGGGTGAGAGGGCTTGCTCACCGCCTGCTCGCCCGCTCGGGCTCTCCCAGCGCATGCCCATCCATTGCTGGACTGTCAGGGAAGTGTCCTAGGCACTATACAAGCCCTGTGTGTTGAACTGGCTTGTCAGTTCTGGGAGAAATTAAATGACACACCAATCCCTCTGCTCTGTCCACTGCAATGCCACTTTTAGCCTTTTTGAATGCCTAGCGGAAAAATGGTGGTGGTAGCTACTAATTTAGATGGCGTGAGCACTTTTCCCTCTGCGGAGAGTGACTCTTGGATTATCCATGGGTCATATCAAAATGCATAATTTGTGCCCCTAGACCTGCCCTCGTTTTATACATGAGGTCAACGTGTACATCAATATATGTAGTAATTCTGTTAGATTGATTTTAGACTTCTCTTGTAGATCTATTTCTAGGCCAACTGCATTTAGGTTTGCTTGTCCTGTATCGATGTCTACACCCCACCCCAAATATACACTCGTGACTATTCCATTACAAAATGTTTAGTGTAACCTGATCTCATCTATGAGTTTTATGGAATTTGTAATTTCTTACATTTTAACATTGTTGTACCTTGTTGTTTTTTATTGAATGCTGTAATCCGCCCCGAGCCTGCAGGGAGGAGCGGAATATAAAACCGAACAAACAAATAAATAAATAAACTTATGCAAGAACCAGTCCCCTTGGTACACCAAAGAACTGCAATCGATGAAGCAGGAGGAGAGGAGGGCGTGTGCCGGGAGCATCATGACGAAGCTATGAGATCAACTTATAAGCTGTTTAAGGACGCTTATGAGTGTGCTATCAGGGATGTGAAAAAATTGTACTATGCGTCCCTGATAGAGTCTGCTAGCTCACGCCCAGCAAAATTGTTAAGGCATCATTCGGTCTTTGACGATGGTCCCTACTGTCCCAAATAGCAATGATTTGGCCCCTTCAGCTGAGGTTTTCCAGAGCTTCTTTGCAGACAAGATCTCACTGCGCCGCCACGACCTCCCTGTCATGGTTGATACAGTGAGTGAACTCAAAACTCTGTGGCCACTCAACGGAGTCTCCACCATGAGCAGAGTCTCCACCATGAGCAGAGCAGCGTTTTCCATCTGCACCAGGCAAGGCGGCTGGCGCCCTACCTTTCTGGTGGCAACCTGGCCATGGTAATCCAGGCCACGGTCATCTCGAGACTGGACTACTGTAATGCCCTTTACATTGGCCTTCCTTTGTCGATAATCCGGAAACTGAAGATGAGGCAAAACGCTGCAGCTCGACTGCTGGCTGGAGTGACAATATCATGCCACATCACACCAGTCCTACAGCGCTTGCACTGGCTCCCTATCGAGTACCGAACTGCCTTCAAAGTACTGGTGCTAACCTTTAAGGCCTTGCATGGCCTGGGGCCAGTGTACCTGAAGAACCGCCTTTCCCTGCACGTTCCCTAGAGACCACTGCGGTCCATGGATCAAAACCTACTAGAGATCTGCCGCTTGCCATCGACGTGGCAGCGTACTTTCTCTGTAGTAGCGCCTACCCGTTGAAACGCCCTCCCGACAGAGGCACGAGCAATAACTGATCAACAGGCCTTCCGGAGGGCCTGTAAGACCACCCTGTTCCGTCAGGCATTCAATCTCTAAGCTGTAACCCCTACCCTGGTCTTAATCTGTTATGTTATGTTATGTTTTGTTGTTCATTGCTGTGAACCACCCTGAGCCTTTCTGGGGAGGGTGGTATATAAGCCAAAATAATAAATAAAATAAATAAATAAAATACAACTTCTGGTCAGTGCTGAAAATTCAAACCAGCGGCCTCCCTTCAAGCCCCTCCCTCTAGAAACTATGAGCAAGTAGCCTTTGCGGTGTGTTGTTTTGCCATGAGGCGGGCGCCGTGCCAGGAAGGGCCTGGGATACGGCAGGAGATCCTGAAGAGCAGCTGGAGAGCCTGACCTGAGGAGAAAGATTACAAGAGCTAGCTAAACGATGACTAAGAAGCAACATGATAACAGCCCACAAATATCTTGAAGGGTGTAAACATCAAGGCAAGAGAAGCTGAAATGCTGAGTAAAATAAATGGCAACCATGATAAATATACACTTTCCCCCCATATAAAGAATTAGTCCTTCAGATTGCAAATTAACGAAGGTCTGGGAAAGCCCTGGGATCGGAATTAGCCCCAGTGTAGGCGTTGAAGTTTGCATTTCTGTGGATCGTAATGATCTTACCAAGTTTTCCGACGTCTATTTTTGTCTTGGGTGGCACACATAGCTGTCGTTGTGCAAAGTTCAAGCTCCTTACCATTATCCTCAGCTTCGGGGCATTGCTAGGTACGTAAAGGAACTGGCGCATGGGCCCATAAGATGTCCACTAGAGCAGTGTTTATCAACCTTTTTTGAGCCGCTGCACATTTTCTACATTTACCAAATCCTGGGGCACACCACCAACCAAAATGACACAAAATGACACTCTAACACAGTAATACATATAGTTAATATGTTTTTAAATGTATTTATACACTCAGTGTGAAACCTGGGCCTGTTTCGATGAACACAACATAGATATCCTGGCAGGAATGGCAGAAAGACACAAACTTCCCACACAGAACTCCCATAACCAAGAGAAAATGCTATAAGAGTTTGGTGGGCATTGACCTTGGGTTTTGGAGTTGTAGTTCACCTATATCCAGAGAGGACTGTGAACTGAAACAATGTTGGATCAGGACCAAACTTGGCATGAATACTCAATATGCCCAAATGCGAACACAGATGGAGTTTGGGGGAAATAGACCTTGACATTTGGGAGTTACAGTTTCTAGGATTTATAGTTAACACAATCAAAGAGCATCCTGAACTCTTGCAACAATGGAATTGGACCAAACTTGGCATATTGAACTCTCATTGCCAACAGAAAGTACTGAAAGGGTTTGCTTGGGAATTGACCTTGAGTTTGGAAGTTGTAGTTCACCTGCACCCAGAGAGCACTGTGGGCTCAAACAATGTTGTGTTATGTTATGTTGTTCTTTCTTATCTATCCAGAACCACAGTGTTGGAAGGAGGCTCACCACTTTAAGGTCCCTAAAACAGGCATGGGAAAACTCCGGCCCTCTGGGTGCTTTGGACTCCAACTCCCACCATTCCTCACAGCCTGAGGCCCTTTCCTGCTTAAGTGGCCGATGGGGGGAGAAAAGGGCCTGAGGCTGCTAGGGATGGTGGGAGTTGGAGTCCAAAACACCTGGAAGGTCCAGGTTTGCCCATGCCAGCTTTCGACAGAGACGAAAGGGGGAGGGAGGGAGGCGTGACCCATGCGGGCGCTACTGCGCAGACTCGCCCCAGAGCAAAGCGAGGCAAAGTGAGGCTGGGAAGAAGGGAGCCCGAGTGGAGAAGAAAAAGTGTTCAGCAGGAGGGGGAAGAAAGGGTATTGGAGGTCCCAATTTCCCACGGCACACCTGATGATCGCTCACGGCACACTAATGTGCCACGGCACACTGGTTGGGAAACACTGCACTAGAGCAATAAGGCATCCAAACAATTTCCCATGAGAATTAAAAGAAAGAAATGGAAATTCAGAGATAATTGATAGAATTTATTTAAATTTCACAGAAAGAATGACATTAATTCGCTTGTCTAATTACTTGATAGTATTCAATTAATTTATGTCACAGTACAGATCACCCCAAATCATCAGTTCCTCTTCCATCAACTTCCTTTCCTTCCTTTATTCAAATTGCTTTTCCATTAACTAAAATCATACTCAATCACACACTTTGGGGGACAGTGAGAGAAATTGAGGACTCCCCCAAATAATTTTTGAACATGTGAGTGTGAAAGGGGGGGGGGGGAATCTACTCTGGAAAGGGAATATTTATATATTTTTTTTCTTGCGTCCGTGCAATGTCATATATAGACAACGAAACTATGGCTCGCAGAACCACCAAACTCAACAACCGCATTAACCATAGGGCAAGGTACAGACAACACCAAAAAAAACCGGCCCTACGTACCTCGCAACACCCATAAAAACCAGCCCCCAAAAACTGACAACTGACAACCCACCCGGCCTCTCTGCTGCCAACACTCACCCTCGCCTCCTCCTCCTCCTCAGGAACAGCGGCGGGGGCGCAGGGGAGGGAGGGAGCGAAGGAAAGGCCTGGGCAGAGCTGCCCGCCTTCCTCCTCTCCGGGCGCCCCATCGCCGCCTCCCCGATCTCGGCGATGGGGCGCCCGGGAAGGGAGGGAGGAAGAGAGAGAGAGAGAGAGAGGAAGAGAGAGACAGAGTGAGTTAGAGAGAGAGAGAGAGAGAGACAGAGAGAGACAGAGTGAGAGAGATAAAGAGAGAGAAATAGAGCGAGAGAGAAAGAGAGAGAGAGAAATAGAGAGAGAGACAGAGAGAGTGAGAGAGATAGAAATAGAGAGACAGAGAGAAAGAGATACAGAGTGAGAGAGATAGGGGAATAGAGAGAGAGTGAGAGAGATAGAGAGGGAAATAGAGAGAGAGACAGAGAGAGACAGAGTGAGAGAGAGGTAAATAGAGATAGTGTGGGAGAGAAATAGAGAGTGAGAGAGAGAAATAGAGAGAGACACAGAGAAGTTAAAGCTAAAGTTTCAGACACACATGGATGCACACACATACACCAGGGAAAGACTTAGACATAAGCAATTTTTAGAAAGTAGGTAAGTAAACTTCTCCAGCCATCTAGATGCTAGCTGTTCAGCCCAGTGGTTACCAGACAAATCTGAATTTTTAAATGTTGATTTGAGCATGAAAATGCTTGAATTGTGTGCTTAGTATTCATTTTTCATGATACAATGTGTTAAATCTGAAATGTGACCATTTTTCATTTGTTTTATCTATAAATATAAAATGAGAGCTGTCGTGCTTAGGAGTTTATAGACAGCAGAACCACACAACGCAGACACACCAAACCAGGCCTCATACACACACAACCCAACAAGGTATGTTTAGCACCTGAAACACTCACAAAAAGCTCAACCAAAACACCTTAAAAAACCCCAAAGCCAGGTGTACTACAAGTCCTAAAACCCCCCACCACCACAACACCACGGCGCATGCGCGGACATACAGCCTACACTTCCTGGGCCCCTCCCCCCCCAACAAAGACCACAACAACAAAAACATTCCTACCGGCAGTTGGGCGGAACGGGGCACGCGCGTTGCACACTGAACTCCCCAACTGTGTGCGTGCGCCCCAGCCACTCCAGATCCGAATTGGAGATGGGCCTGAAGAGGGAGGCCTCTGGTGTAAGATGGCTGAAGACCTAAAAGGAGAAGGGAGGCGAAGCCGGGGGCCTCGGTTGGTGTCACGACCCGGGCTCCAGAGGCCTCTGCAACACCATCCGAGGCCTCAGCTTCACTCCTTTTAGGTCTTCAGCAGCCAGCGCCACCACCGGGGAATGGCTGGAGGTGGCGCTACCAGCTGAAGACCTAAAAGGAGCAAAGCCCAGGCCTCGGATGGTGTTGCGGAGGCCCCGGCTTCGCAGGAGACAGCGGGCCTCCCTCCTCCTTTTGGGTCTTCAGCAGCCAGCGCCACCGCCGGGGAATGGCTGGAGGTGGCGCTGCCAGCTGAAGACCTAAAAGGAGCAAAGCCCAGGCCTCGGATGGTGTTGCGGAGGCCCCGGCTTCGCAGGAGACAGCGGGCCTCCCTCCTCCTTTTAGGTCTTCAGCAGCCAGCGCCACCGCCGGGGAATGGCTGGTGGCGGCACTGCCTGCTGAAGACCTAAAGAGGTAAAGAAGGAAGGAAGGCAAACAGACAGGAAGGAAGGAGAAAAGAAAGGTAGGGGAAAGGGAAGGAATGAAAGAAGGCAGAGGGGGGAAGGTAAGAGAGAAGGAGGGAGGGAAAGAAGGAAGGAAGGAAGGAAGGAAGGAAGGAAGGAAGGAAGGAAGGAAGGAAGAGGTACCACAGGAAGGAAGAAGAGACTACACAGCAAAGACAAAGGAGATAAAAGGCTATAAAGGAGGGTGAAGCTGGTGAGGGGAGGAGAAAAATAAAGGAAATAAAGGGAGGAAGGGAACTGAGTGAAGGAAGGGAAAGAAATGGAAGGAGGAGTGATAGAGAAAAGGAAAGAAGAGTGGGAAAGGAGGGAAAGAAAAGACAAAAGGAAGGAGTAAAGAGAGAAGGAAAGAGCTGAAGGATGAGGGAGAGGGGGGGGAGAGCAATAATGAAAGGCAAGAAGGGATGTTGCTGTTGTTCTTTACCACAGCAACGCGTGGCCGGGTACAGCTAGTTTATTATATATTTATTTAAAACAAGACAAAAGAGTCAACAAAAAAGCATTGGCAGCCAGGTTACTAACTGGGGCTCCGTACACGGAGGGAACCACTCCCATGTTGTGGAAGCTCCACTGGCTGCCGGTCCACTTCTGAGCTAAATACAAAGCGCTGGCCATTACCTATAAAGCCCTAAAAGGTTTGGGTCCAAGGTATTTGTCTAAGTGCATCTCCCTGTGTAGATCACCTCGCACACTTCGGTCAGCAGAGGAGGCCCTGCTCTCGGTCCCACCTCCATCAGAAGCGCGGCTGGTGGGAATGAGAGGGGGGGGGCTTCTCCACGATCACTCCCAGCCTCTGAAACTCCCTTCCTGAAGGAATAAAAATGGCCCCCACCCTCCTCTTCTTTAAGAAACTTCTGAAAACACACCTATGTACCGTAGTGCAGTGTTTCCCAACCTTTTTTGAGCCGCGGCACATTTTTTACATTTACAAAATCCTGGGGCACACCACCAACCAAAATGACACAAAATGACACTCTAACACAGTCATACAGATAGTTAATATGTTTTAAAATGTATTTATACACTCAGGGTGAAACCTGGGCCTGTTTCGATGAACACAACATAGATGAACCAATATAGATAAGTAATTTGAGCATTGGAGTTATGGGTGCATCTACACCAGGCCTGGGCAAACTTGGGCCTCCAGGTGCTTTGGACATCAACTCCCACCACTACTAACAGCCTCAGGCCCCTTCCTTTTCCCCCTCAGCCGCTTAAGCGACTGAAGGGGGGGGGGGAAGGGCCTGAGGCTGTTAGGAGTGGTGGGAGTTGGAGTCCAAAACATTTTGAGGGCCCAATTTGGTCCAGACCTGGTCTATATTGATCCATGCACACACAGGAGACTTTTAAACCTCAATATAGTGGGGGAGGAGGCAGGCCACGGCGGTGGCGGCAGGGCCCTCGCAAGCCGGCTCGGGCAGCCGGTCCAGCTCCATGCTCTGCACTTTGCGCAGCTGCTTCCGCCACCAGTCTGAGGTGCCTCTTTGGTGGGGAACAAAGACCTCGCTGCTGCCGCCACCGCCGCTGCTCCTCAGAGCCGAAAGCTGGCAAGGAGCAGAGGCGGCAGCAAAAGTGGTGGAGAAGTCGTGCTGGCCCGGGGGCCGCGCGCCTCGGACTGGCGGCGGAAGCAGCTGCGCAAAGTGCAGAGCGTGGAGCTGGACGGGCTGCCCGAGCCGGCCTGTGACCCAGCAGAAGCAGGGAAGGAGGAGGAGAGGGGAGGGGGGCCGAGGGCCAAGCCAGGGGGCGGGGCCAGGGAAGAGAGGTTTTCCCGCGACACAACAGGTGATCGCTCACGGAACACTAGTGTGCCGCGCGGGACAGCGGTTGGGAAGCACTGCCTTAGTGTACAGAGAGAAGGAGGACGTTATGGCTGCTACGGTTTATCTTTGAATTACAAATAAATAATTAAGTATCAAAATGGTGCTTCGGCCAAGCATACCGTGTTTTTGTTGTACTGTGCGTACAAGCCTGTCAAACTAAGTAAATGGAGACTGACAGCTTGTCTATACTAATAAGAAAACCTGGACTTGTCTCAAATTCATCGATGGACATCTCCACAATGCACAGAGACTTGCGGCAAAGCACCCAATTTTACCAAAATACAATTCCCATGATTCAATAGCATTGCACCATGGCAGTGAACATTGCGTCATACTGCTTTCATCGTACGATGTGGCGCCAGCCATTCTCTAAGAACATAAGAACATGAGAAGAGCCATGCTGAATCGGACCTCAGCCCATCTAGTCCAGCATTCTGTGTCACACAGTGGCCCACCAGTTGTACACGGGGATCTCTAGCAGAACACTTCAAACCTGGCTCTGCAAAAGGCATGCTCAGGACTCTGGGAAGGAAGAGAAGATGGAAGGAAAGAACATAAGAACATAAGAACATAAGAAGAGCCATGCTGAATCGGGCCTCAGCCCATCTAGTCCAGCATTCTGTATCACACAGTGGCCCCCAGTTGTACACGGGGATCTCGAGCAGAAGGGAGGGCAAAACCCTGACCTGCTCCCGACCCCCACAACCAGTACCCAGGGAAATCCTGCCTACCTCAACCAACTCCGAGGTGGCACTTGAATGTCCTTTTCAGTAACTACCGATACACTTGGTATCCATGAATCTGTCTAATCCTGCCTTGAAGTTGTTCAGGCTGACAGCTGTCACAACCTCTTCTGGAAGTGAGTTCCATAACCCAATGACCCTCTGGGTGAAGAAATATTTCCCTTTATTAGTCCTAACTTTCCTACCTTGGAGCTTCAGGAGTGCCCCCTAGTCCTAGTGTTGGGTGACAGAGAAAATATTTTTTTCTCTATTCACCTTTTCTATCCCATGCATGATTTTATACACTTCGATCAAGTCACCTCTTAGACACCGTCTTTCAAGGCTGAAAAGACCAAGGCGTTGCAACCTGGTTTCATAAGGGAGCCGCTCCATCCCTTGGATCATTCTTGTTGCCCTTCTCTGTACCTTTTCCAGTTCCGTTATATCCTTCTTAAGGTGCGGAGACCAGAATTGTACACAGTACTCCAAATGTGGCCTTACCATCGATTTGTAGAGAGGTAATACAACATTTGCTGACCTATTTTCGATTCCCTTCCTGATCATGCCAAGCATAGAATTTGCTTTTTTCACTGCTGCTGCGCACTGGGTTGACATCTTCATTGAGCTGTCCACCAAGACCCCAAGATCCCTTTCCTGGTTTGTCTCGGAAAGCTTTGACCCCATCAATTGGTAGGTGTAGTTGGGGTTCTTTGCCCCGATGTGCATGACTTTACACTTGTTTAGGTTAAAATGCATTTGCCACTTTGTTGCCCATTCACTCAATTTCGAGAGATCTTTCTGGAGCTCTTTACAATCAGTTTCATTTTTAACTACCCTGAACAATTTAGTGTCGTCTGCAAACTTTGCTACCTCAGAATTCACTCCTACATCCAGGTCATTAATGAATAAATTAAAAAGTAACGGACCCAAAACTGAACCTTGGGGTACGCCACTTCCCACCTCTTTCCACCCAGAGAAATGTCCATTTATTACCACCCTTTGTTTCCTACAGTTTAGCCAGGTTCCCATCCAGGACAAGACCTGTCCCCTGATTCCATGGCGGAAGAGCTTATTTAGGAGCCTTTGGTGAGGGACTTTGTCAAAAGCCTTTTGAAAGTCAAGGTAAACAATATCAATTGGGTCCCCTTTATCTATGTGTTTATTTACACCCTCAAAGAATTCTAACAAGTTTGTAAGACATGATTTGCCTTTGCAGAAACCATGTTGATTTTCTTTCAGCAATGCCTGTTCTTCTATGTGCCTAGTAATTATTTCTTTAATAATGGTTTCCATCATTTTGCCTGGAACTGAGGTTACACTGACTGGTCTATAATTTCCTGGATCACCTCTCTGATCCTTTCTTGAAGATCGGTGTTACATTTGCCTCCCCTCCAGTCCTCGGGTACAGTGCCTGATCTTAGAGAAAGGTTATATATTTTAGCTAGAAGTTCAGCAATTTCACACTTGAGTTCCTTAAGAACTCTGGGGTGGATGCCGTCTGGACCTGGTGATTTGTTGACATTTAGTTTAGTAAGGCATATGAGAACATCCTCCTTGTTTATCTCTATCTGTTTTAATTCTTTTAATTCCCTCCCTGAAAAACTGACTCAGCTGAAGGCATATGTTGTCTGTCCTCCTGTGTGAAAACGGAGGCAAAGAAGTCATTTAGCCGCTCAGCGATCTCTTTGTCTTCGCTGATTTTCCCTTTCTGGCCATTGTCGTCGAGTGGCCCAACTGCTTTTCTAGTTGGGTTCCTGCTTCTGATGTACTTAAAGAAGTTTTTGTTGTTTTTTTAATATTCTTTGCTATGTGTGCCTCAAAATCTCTCTTGGCTTTCCTGACTGTTGCTTTGCATTTAGTTTGCCAGAGCTTGTGTTCCTTTCTGTTCTCCTCGGTAGGAAGAGCCTTCCATTCCTTAAATGAGTTTTTTTTTTTCCAATCACATCTTTTACTTCATTTGTAAGCCATACTGGTGTCCTTTTGGACTTTCCATGCCTCTTTCTTTTTATTGAATGCATTTTAGTTCGGCCTGTTTTAAGGTATTTTTAAACAGTTTCCAAGCATTTTGGGGGATTTGATTTTTTTACTGCTCCTTTTAGTTTGTTCTTTACAATTTTTCTCATTTTGGTGAAATTCCCTTTGTGAAAATTTAAGGTCTCTGTGTTAGTTTTTACTGACAGTTTGCTATCCAAACTTAAGTTGAAGGTTATTGTGTTGTGGTCACTGGTACCTATGGGCTCAGTTACAAGGACATCTTGAACGAGATCTTGTTCATTTGTTAGCACCAAGTCCAGGATCCCCTTTCCCCTGGTTGGTTCCGTGACCATCTGCTCAAGGGAATAATCAGCTAGCATGTCGAGGAACCTTGTCTCTCTTTCATGCGTAGAACAAGAATTTGGCCAATCTATTCGGGGATAGTTGAAGTCCCCCATTATGACTAATGTATTCCTTTTTGAGGCCTGTTTAACTTCATTTTCCAGATAGCAGTCTGCCTCTGGAGTTTGGTTGGGAGGGCGATAGCAGATCCCTAGTGCTAGATTAGTTTTTTGTCCTGGGATTTTTACCCACAATGTTTCTGTAGGTGAGTTTGAAATTTCTTGAAGTTCTAATTCATGAGATTCTAGCTCCTCATTTATGTACAGGGCCACACCGCCACCATTTTTCCCTCTCCTGTCTTTCCTGAACAGTTTATAACCTGGAATCTTTGTGTCCCATTTGTTTTCCTCCGTCCACCAGGTTTCTGTTATGCCAATAATATCAATATTTTTTTCCTTTGCCAAATATTCCAACTCCCCTATTTTTGTTCGAAGGCTTCTAGCGTTTGCGTACAGACATTTATATTTATTTCTCTGGTGCACTTTCAACTTTGGCTGTTTGTGAGAATTTGTAGAAGGCCTACCATGTCCTACCTCTCGACTACTACTATCTATCTTTTCTGTTGACTCAGCCATTTGTGTATGGATTTCGTCCTCCATACTTGGCATTTCACCCTCTCGAACCGGAAGCTGCCCAGCTCCTGTCGACTTTCCCCTAGGAATCAGTTTAAAAGCTGCTCTGAAATCTTTTTAATATTAGTCGCCAGCAGTCTGGTTCCATTTTCGCTCAAGTGTAACCCGTCCCTTTTGTACAGGTCTGGCTTTCCTGAAAATGTTCCCCAGTTCCTAACAAATCTAAAACCTTCCTCTCGACACCACTGCCTCATCCACGCATTGAAGCTCCTGAGCTCTGCCTGTCTGGCTGTCCCTGCTGCGTGGAACAGGTAGCATTTCCGAGAATGCTACCTTTGAGGTCCTGGACCTTAATCTTCTACCTAGCAACCTAAATTTGGCTTCCAGGACCATCCGCTTAGCCTTCCCAATGTCATTGGTACCAACGTGTACCACGACCACTGGCTCCACCCCAGCACTATCTACCAGCCTATCTAGATGCCTCGTAATGTCCGCGACCTTTGCACCCGGCAGGCAATTTACCATGCGGTCATCACGTCCATCACAAACCCAGCTTTCTATGTTCCGGACAATCGAATCACCTACTACAAGAAGCCCACCTCCTATCACCCGTCGAGAAGTATCTTCGGTGCACGAAGATATGGGCACAGCCTCTGAGGAAGGGGTCCCAACTGAGGGAGCCGGTCCCTCTTCCTCAGACTGATGTTCTCCCTGCCCAAGACCCCCATTTTCCAAGGCAGCTGGAAGGCTGCTCGTCATGGAGTGGGATGCTCCTGTTGCATCTCTGAGATCTTATCCTCCAGCCTCACTTCCTCTCTGTGCTTCTCCAGGTCTGCTACCTTGGCTTCAAGGGAAGAAACACGTTCCCTGAGAGCCAGGAGCTCACTGCAGCGAACGCACACCCAAGACTTCTGCCCAGCAGGCAGGTAGTCATACATGTGACACTCAATGCAAAACACTGGGAAACCCCTCCCACTGCTGGCTGGCTACCTCCATTTCTTATTAATGTTTTTTGTAGATTAACTGTTTTGTTGTGGTCTTAATTTACTTAATTTAATTTTTTACAAGTCTTTGTATATTTCTTCTCCGACTTGTTACAAGTTTATGCTCTATCGCGCGCCGATAGGCGCGCGGGCTGCTAACAAAGACCTAAAGCAATACTAGAATCTAAGCCACAAATTTACCCCAGGAACTTACCAGTGCTCCTTTCTTTCTCCTTTATTTATTTTCTGTTTTATTCCTTATTTGAAAGTAGTCTGCCTGATGTGCTTTTCACAAGGACAGTTAGCTGACTGATTTGAAAACAGAAACTAGGCTAACTCCTCCCACCTGGCAGGATGTGAGTCAGCTGGGAGCTGCTGTAGCAAGCCCCGCCCCTTCAAGGAATGTGCTTAAGGCAACTGGGAGAGAAAAAACAACTGCTTTTTGCAGCTGCTAACAAAGACCTAAAGCAATACTAGAATCTAAGCCACAAATTTACCCCAGGAACTTACCAGTGCTCCTTCCTTTCTCCTTTATTTATTTTCTGTTTTATTCCTTATTTGAAAGTAGTCTGCCTGATCTGCTTTTCACAAGGACAGTTAGCTGACTGTCCTTCCTGAAGAAGGAAGGAAAAGCGAAAGAAAGAAAGACAGAGTAGATAAAGGAGGGAGGGGGAGAGGAAGAAAGAACAGAAGAACGAACTATGGAAAAGGAAGAGAAGAAAAGCAGGAGAGAGACAAGGAGGGGAGAAGAAAGAAGGAAATGGGAAGGGAGGAAAGGAAAGGGTGGGGAAAAGAAAGGAAAGGGAGTGGGGGGAAAGTAAAATAAGGAAGGGAAAAGAAGAAAATAAAGAAGGGGAGAGAGAGGGAAGTGAAAAGAAAGGAAGGAGAAGGAAAGGAAGACTTGGGGGGAAAGAATAGAAGAGGAAGAAAGGAAGAGGGAGGGAGAATGGAGGAAAGAAGGAAGGAGAGAAGGAGAAGGAAATGGTGAAGGGGAAGGAAGGAAGGAAGGAAGGAAGGAAGGAAGGAAGGAAGGAAGGAAGGAAGGAAGGAAGGAAGGGGAGGGAAGAGGGAGAATGGAGGAAAAAAGGAAGGGGAGAGAGGGAGGGAAAATGAAGGAGAGAAGGAGAAGGAAAGGGTGAAGGGGGAGAAAGGAAGGAAGAGGGAGAGCCATATGGAATCATGCAAAGAGCCACTTCTGGGTCCCGAGCCATAGGTTCCCTTCCCCTGATCTAAGAGAAGATAACTCGAGCCAAACCTACGACCTGAGGACCTCGCTGCCCCCGCCCTAAGCTTGCTAGGCCCCAGGAGACGAACCTTTGGTTTAAAGGGTGAGGCCAGTTCTGTGCGCGTGGCGCTCCACCAGATAAATCCATTGCACAGGCTTGAAGGACACATCCAACCTCCGAATAATCAACGCGCATGGGTCCTTCCTGAACCTTCGTTTGCAAATGGGTGGCCTCCTTTCTCCAGGATCGGGGACAGCGTGTGGAGAGGGGAGAGGAGGTCTCCGGGAGGCTCCCATTAAGTTGTGGGGTCCCCCAGGGGGCTATCCTCTTGCCCTTATTATTTAACATCTACATGTGCCCCCTGGCCCAGCTGGCCCGCGACTTTGGTCTGGAGTGTTATCAGTACGCTGATGACACCCAGCTTCTGCTGAGAATGGACGGCAGGCCGGATACCGTACCTGATTGTTTCCATCTATGCCTGGAGGCCGTGACTGGATGGCTGCGTGCCAGCTGGCTGAAGGTGAACCCGTCGAAGACGGAGATCTTGTGGCCTGGTCGACCTGGGCTGGGTGAGTGCCGGTTGCCTACCCTGGATGGCGAGCTACTTAGCCCGTCACCCTTGGTTAAGAGCTTGGGTGTCAAATTGGACTCCTTGCTGACCATGGAGGCCCAGGTCTCCATGGTCAGCAAGACGTCATTTTTCCACCTACGATAGGCTAGGCGACTGGCCCCCTACCTGTCCGGGGATGACCTGGCCACGGTGATCCAAGCAACGGTCATCTCGAGGCTGGATTACTGTAACACCCTCTACGTTGGCCTTCCCTGTCGACAATCCGAAACTCAAGCTGGTGCAGAACGCCGCGGCTCGCTTGCTGGTGGGAGCACCAGTGAGGGAGCACATCACTCCCATCCTTCGGCAACTGCACTGGCTTCCCATCGAGTACCCGATTGCCTTCAAGGTGTTGGTTTTAGCCTTCAAGGCCTTGCACGGTCTAGGGCCTGTGTACCTGAGGGACCGCCTTACCCCGTATGTTCCCCCGAGATCACTGCGCACGGAAGAGCAACATTTACTGGGTGTACCATCGGCCCGCTCCTGCCATTTGTCCAGCACAAGACAGAGAGCTTTCTCTGCGGCGGCTCCAGTACTCTGGAATTCGCTCCCTGACCACGTCCGAGCGGTCTCTGAACTTCTCCCTTTTCGAAGGGAATGTAAGACGGCCCTCTTCAGGCTAGCGTTTGGGTAAATCCAAACTCAATTGGTTCGTCTCGTCTTAGTTAAGGAATCGTAGACCTGTACCATCATGGCTATGTATTGTGTTTTTACTGTTTTTACTGTATGTTTTATTGTACGCTTTTATTGTATGCTCATATTTGTGATCCGCCCCGAGCCTGCTGGGAGGAGCGGAATATAAAACCGAATAAGAAAGAAAGAAAGAAAGAAAGAAAGAAAGAAAGAAAGAAAGAAAGAAAAGCCAATAATTCCCATGGGAACAGAGGCAGATTTATGAAGTGTTTTGAGAAGTGGGTTAGGACTCTGGAGACCTGGGTTGAAATCCCTTCTCAGCTGTGGAAACCCACTGGGGGCCCTTCCACACAGCCATATAACCCAGAATATCAAGGCAGATGATCCACAATATCTGCTTTGAACTGGAGTATCTGAATCCACATTGCCACAGAACACAGTTCAATGTGGATTGTATCCAGCTGTGTGGAAGGGCCCTGGGTGACCGTGGGCAAGTCACATTCTCTCTGCCTTCGAGGAAGGCAAGGATTTACCTCCAAGAAAAACCCTGTCATAGGGTTTTCTTCATGTAACATGTATGTTGAAGTCAACTTGCAGGCACACAACAAAGGCAATAACAAGGACAGACCATGACCAGAACTCTTCTGTAGCATTCACATGTGTGCAAGGACTGTCTCGTTCTCTCAACAAAAACACATTAAAAGCCATCTGGAGTCATGTCTGCTGACCCATTATTTGAATCTGGGGAACCGAGTGAGCTCCCATGTGTCAGCTCCAGCTTCCCATGTAGGGACATGAGAGAAGCCTCCTACAGGAGGGTAAAAAATCCGGGCGTCCCCTGGGCAACGTCCTTGCAGGTGGCCAATTCTCTCATACTAGAAGCAACTTGCAGTTTTTCAAGTTGCTCCTGACACACACAAAAATCTATCCAAAATACACACCACGCAGATTTATAAAACAGCCTTTCACCTGTAACCATCCATTCCCCTAGAACAGTGTTTTTCAACCTTTTTTGAGCCGCGGCACATTTTTTACATTTCCAAAATCCTGGGGCACACCATCAACCAAAATGACACAAAATGACACTCTAACACAGTCATACATATAGTTAATATGTTTTTTAATGTACTTATACACTCAGTGTGAAACCTGGGCCTGTTTCGATGAACACAACATAGATATCCTGGCAGGAATGAGTTTGGAAGTTGTAGTTCACCTACACCCAGAGAGCACTGTGGACTCAAACAATGTTATGTTATGTTGTTGTTTGTTTTCTATCCAGAATCACAACGTTGGAAGGAGGCTCACCACTTTAAGGTCCCTAAAACAGGCATGGGAAAACTCTGGCCCTCTGGGTGCTTTGGACTCCAACTCCCACCATTCCTATCAGCCTGAGGCCCTTTCTTGCTTAAGTGGCTGAGGGCGGGAAAAGGAAAAGGGCCTGAGGCTGCTAGGAATGGTGGGAGTTGGAGTCCAAAACACCTGGAAGGTCCAAGTTTGCCCATGCCAGCTTTCGACAGAGACCTCTTCCTCCCCCTCCCCCTTCGCGCCCTTCCTTCCCCCTCCTGTTGAACACTTACTTTTTCTTCTCCACTACCGCTTCTGCCACCATTTTGATCCGAGGGGGCAGCGTGAGCGTGTTCAGGAGGGGAGGGGGGAGGGAGGAAGGAAGGCATGACCCGTGCGGGCGCTACTGCGCAGACTCACCCCAGAGCAAAGCAAGCAGAGCGCGGCTGGGAAGAAGGGAACCCAAGTGGAGAAGAAAAAGTGTTCGGCAGGAGGGGGAAGAAAGGGGATTGGAGGTTCCCATTTCCTACGGCACACCTGATGATCGCTCACGGCACTCTAGTGTCCCAGAAACTGTAACTCCCAAATGTCAAGGTCTTTTTTCCCCAAACTCCACATGTGTTCACATTTGGGCATATTGAGTATTCATGCCAAGTTTGGTCCTGATCCAACATTGTTTGAGTCCACAGTGCTCTCTGGATATAGGTGAACTACAACTCCAAAACCCAAGGTCAATGCCCACCAAAGTCTTATAGCATTTTCTCTTGGTTATGGGAGTTCTGTGTGGGAAGTTTGTGTCTTTCTGCCATTCCTGCCAGGATATCTATGTTGTGTTCATCGAAACAGGCCCAGGTTTCACACTGAGTGTACGAATACATTTAAAAACATATTAACTATATGTATGACTGTGTTAGAGTGTCATTTTGTGTCATTTTGGTTGGTGGTGTGCCCCAGGATTTGGTAAATGTAAAAAATGTGCCACGGCTCAAAAAAGGTTGGGAAACACTGCCCTAGAACACTATTTCTTAAACTGTGGGTCCTGGGCCCAAATGCAATCCCCTTTGGTCAATGTTGGGGTCATGAAAAGTTTGGCAACAGTAAAAGGTTTCTGAACACCATCCCTTTACACAAAACTGTAGCCCTCCAACCAGGCCCGGATCATGGTCTTTTGGCGCTCTAGGCCAAGGCTCTGCCCCGCCCTGGCTCCACCCGCCTCCCGCCGGCACGAGGAGGAGGAAGGAAAGGGCGGAGCCTCCCCATGGCTCCTCCCTTCCTCCTAAAGCCACCATGCCAGCCTCAGAAATGGCCGAAATCGCCCTTTTCAGGCCGGCATGACAGTTTTAGGAGGGAGGGAGCACCGTTGGGAGCCTCCCCGCGGCTCCTCCCTCCCTCCTAAAGCCACCATGCCGGCCTGAAAAGGGCGATTTTGGCCGCTTCTGAGGCTGGCATGATGGCTCCCAGCGGGATCGGCTCCAGGGGTGGGGCTTTCCTTCCTCCTCCTCGCACCAGCGAGGAGGCGGGGGCGGCGCCGGGGCAGGGCAGAGCCAGGGGCAGAGCGTTTTAGCCGAAGAGAGCAAAGGGGGGGCGGCCGGGCCGCCGTGGATGGCGCTTCAGCCGCCGTGCGCATGCGCACTTTAAAAAAGAATTTTTTTAAAAAAAAATAAAACTTGGGGGGGGGGGTCCGGATCTGCTGCCCCCTCCATGGCTGCCACCCTATGCCATGGCCTAGGGTGGCCTTATGGGTAATCCGGGCCTGCCCCCAACAGGTATTCCATCAACCGCTTTTCCCTTTTCACGTGGCCGGTGACCGTGTAGGGAGAAGCAGAGCCAAAGACTGAATTTCTGTTGGCTTTTGAAACCATCACATTAGCTATTTCGACTGCATTGCCGGTTAACACGGTCTACCAAAGTCTCAAGGGCTGAAACATTTGTGAAATGGCTTTATCAAAAGTACGATTTCTCATAAGGCGAACCGAAGCCTGGACTTGCCCTGTCGCCCATTTCTTCTCTATCACCTTCATGGCTTCGGTTTGGTTGCTGTGGGTGCCATTGTAGAAAAAACATTAAAATATTAATTCTCGTATATTTTATTTTCCCCACATCACATTTTTCACTTCTGGTTGACTATGGCCCCAGCTACACTGTCATATAATCCAGTTTCTGATCCAGATTATCTGCCTTGAATTGGATTATATGGCAGTGTGGACTCATATAGTCCAGTTCAAAGCCAATACTCCGGACTCAGAGACTGGATTGTATGGCAATGTAGATCCGGCCTACGTACCAATCACATATTTGTCTCCAAAATCTTACAACAGGGCTCAAAACACACCATGAGTGGAAAGCCTAGCATGCAACCTCCTTGCCCAACCCAGCTGCCCACCCTACCTGCATGTGGTTGAGGGCTTTCTCTTGGTAGTGCGTGTCGTCCCCAGTCCCCCCGGTCTCGTGGCCCACCTCGGATGGGATCCCATAAGTAGTGCAGTGTTCATAGTGGACATAGTCGTACTGGGGGGCACCACCCCACAAGGTTGTGTCCTTTGTGTTGTCATCCGTCTTGTGCTCTGAGTGATCCATAGCACGGCACTCAACTCTTGCGGAAGCGGGGCAAGGCTGCTCCAGGACACGTTCGGCACCCCTCTCGCGGATCAGCAGAAGGCATGGCCTCTCTGTCTCCCTCTCCTTCCTTATTCCTAATGGCTTTCTCACTTTCTTGTCTTCGTGCCCCCAAAGGCGTCTGGGGGAGCGATCGCAGGGCTTAACTATATTTATAGCAACCTTCTTCCGTCACATGACCCTCCCCAAGCCACATCTGATCTGAGCAAGAGGCATTAACGCAGCTAGGATTGAATATCAGGTGTGTGACAGGAGGAAACCCTGAAGGAGCGGGGGATGGGAGAAGACAACGAAGAGGAGAGATGGAAATACTCTGGCACTAGAGCCAGAAGAATGAGCCAGAGATGTATACTAGGGGTGGTTGATCCATTAAAAAAAATGATTCTAAACTCGTGTGTGTGTGGGGGGGGGGGGGGATTTCCCATGCTGGGTCGTTATAGAAATTATTCAGAAAAATTTTTATATGTATTTTTTAATTGAAATATAATTACTAACGAATTTTCGTTTATATTCGTTATACCAGCTGGGAGGCTAGAATGGAGGGCTTGCTCTCCTCTCTTCCCTCCCCCCCCCCCAGCTCAGAAGCATTGTGCATTATATTTAATGCGCAATGCCTCTCAGCTGGGGGGGGGGAGGGAGGGAAGAAGGGAGAGCAAGCCCTCCCCTCTTCCCTCCCTCCCTCCACAGCTCAGAAGCATCGTGGGTTAAATATAACCCGGGATGCCTCTGAGCTTGCGGGGGGAGGAACGGAGGAGTGGATGGTCCACACATCCTTCTCTGCTAAGAACTAAACCGCGCCAAGGCTTGACGCGGTTTAGTTCTTAGCAGGGAAGGAGGTGCGGAGGGCATCCCCTCACGTCCTCCTTCCCTGCTGAGAACTAATTCCAAGATTCGGAGGAATTTCCTCCTGTTCTCCAGGCTCTCCCTCCGCTAGTGAGGGGGAGCCTGGGGAAACGGAGGAAAGCTCAGCCGGGCTGCTTCCAAAGTGCCCGCCTCAGCTGGCGAGAGGAGAAAGGCGAGTGCTGCTGCCCTCCAGTCTCCTCTCACGAGTTGAGAACTGAGGAGGGGAAAAAACGACCTAATAACGCGACCTTTACAAAAAATGGCGATCCCGGGTTCGGTTTTGAAACTTCACTTCCGGGTTGGACGCCGAGGGTCGATATAACGTCAAAATAATTTCAAATACAAAATAGTAACGGGTTTCAAAGTATTTAAATTGGAGATATCCACCCCTAGTATACACTTCTCTGTTCCCATAAGTGGGTCTCCTCTTCTCATTTATATGTCAAGGGAACCATATGATAGTTTTGCGCAGCAGATTTATTTCATAATTCAGGTCATCACTTCTGCAGAGATTGACGGCCAAAGTCCAAAGAAAGGTGCCGTGTACCAAACAGGAAAGCTTGAGCACTGTCCAGAATTCTTGCCTCTGAATGTTTACACCTGCATTTCCCGCCCACTTCCAGATCTGAAACAGACCTTTTCTTCATTTTCAAAACCCTTCTTTCCCTTTATTTCTCTTCACTTATATCAGTGGTTCTCAACCTTCCTAATGCCGCGACCCCTTAATACAGTTCCTCATGTTGTTGTGACCCCCAACCATAACATTGTTGCTACTTCCATAACTGAAATTTTGCTACTGTTATGAATCGTCATGTAAATATCTGAATATTTTCATTCACTGGACTAAATTTGGCACAAATAATCCAATACGCCCAAATTTATTTATTTATTTATTTATTATTTCGACTTATATGCCCCCCTTCCCGAAAAGGCTCCGGGTGGTTCACAGCAATGAACAACAAAACACAACATACTTGAATACAGAATAAAAACAGATTAAGACCAGAGTAGAAAGTAGTTTGCTTCTATACTATATAACTCAGACCTGGGCAACCTACGGCCCGTGGGCCGGATGTGGCCCAGCAGCCAATTCTGTCTGGCCCGGGGAGAAGAGCGTCGGGGGCAGGGCCAAGAGGAAGGGTGCCACTGCCGCCATCCCATCATGGGCTGTGGGGCCTGCGTCGACAGACAGCCCACCGCTCCGGAGAACAATTGGAGGAGCAGCGGCTTTGGAGTGCCTGCCATCCCGGGAAGCGATCCGGGCCTGCAGCGGGAGCAGTCGGCGAGCTGCAGCGGGTGATCGCCCTGACGACCCAGAAGACTTGATCGTCTTCCGGTTCGCCAAGGCGATAACCCACCGGAGCTTACCAACTGCTCCCGCTGCAGGCCTGGATCGCCTCCTGGGATGGCAGGCACTCCAAAGCCGGGATGGCAGGCACTCCATGGCAGGGTGATCAGCTGGGGAACGGCTGGGGGCGAGGGCAGGCAGAGGCCTGCAGCCTCCGATCGCCTGCTGCTCTGCTCTGCTGTGGTGGCGGCTGGGTCCGCTTTGCCATCCTCTGGGCTGGGTCCATTGGGCCATTCCATTTTGGGATCCTTCCTCTCTTGAGGATGTCAGCCTCCAATTGGTTTGCACCTTGTCTTCTTGAATTGCATTTCATTTTATTTTAGTGGTTTTTATTATTATTTTATAATAATAATATAATAAATAATATAATATAATGTTATATTACCCCCCAAAACCTAAAAGGCCCCCAAAACAACGAGTAAAAATAAAACTACATTTCACAGTATCCTCTGGGGCAGCCAACGACTCACCCAGCCTCTACATTCTGAACAACATGATTGGCTGCCAATAAGGGCGGATTTGCATAACTGCTGTAACCATAGCAACGCTGGCAAGAGCCATCCAAGGCTAGGATAGAATGCTGAGAGATTTCAGTTGGTGTTTGAGGGTTAAACTGCCAAAAACCAAACTCTGAGGGAGCAATTCTCCAGCAAATTCCTACCCACACAACACAACACAACTTCCAATCACAACCCATCCCACCAACCTTACGGGACCCCGTACACACAACACCTACAAACACCACAAACTAAAACCATTCCTTCCTTCCACACAGACATAAACTGAAAAGAGACAAGCCATGCCTTATAAAAATAACAGCATTGGACGACACACTCACAACGCTACATACATCAAACAAAAAGGGCAGAACAAACGCCAGAACAGAAACACACTGCGCAGCAGAGACACAGACAACAGGTCACTGCACGACGCACAGCTGAGAACCAAATGCAAAGAACTGCACGACAAGAAGAAGCGCGCAGCCAGGAACAACAAAGACGCAGAAATGCAACACAACAGCAGCGCAAGGAGCGCAGAAACACGACGTTGCAACACAGAAAACAAACTTCAAAAACACCACAACCAATTCCACCGCCTAGCCTTCAGATACAACGCTGCAGAAGACTACAGCATGGCGCCAGAGGCCGACATTGGCACCCTAACGCACATCTGCACACACTGCAAAGCCCTGAAATACCCAGCAGAAACACCGGGAATCTGCTGCCTAGCCGGTAAAGTCTCTCTATCACTTGCCACTCCTCCACAACCACTACAGACTTTGCTGAGTGGAGACACTCCAGAATCAAAACACTTCCTCCGCTATATAAGACACTACAATTCATGCTTCCAGATGACATCACTTGGAGCACACTTAGAAAGTGCGCAATTCATGCCTACACGACCCCACCAAGACCGTAAGTCACATCATTTCCAACCCTTATATCTCGCATCTCCTAAATAGGGCACAGCAACGCGTGCCGGGTACAGCTAGTATACTATAATGTAATTATGATATTAATACGAAAAATATATGAATATTTCTTGATATATTAACATATTAATATTAATGATGTGTAATATATAGTAAATATAGTAAATAAATAAATAAATAATGTAGATTAGAATGTAGTTCAGCCTTTAGGTGTGGCCCTCCATCATATTCTTTGGCTCTCGTGTGGCCCCTTGGGAAAAAAATTGCCCACCCCTGATATAACTCCTCTTATGCTATATACGACGTCCATCTTTGATCAGCTTCACCAAAAGAGATGGGGGGTTCAGACCAGCCGCTTTCCACTTAGCCAGCCGTGAGGGATGAGGTTGCCATCCAGGAGTAACCTGGGTGAATTTCAGCATCCACAATCTGCCGTGAGCTGAGAGAGGATCCTGGGCCCCACCGGTGGGAATGCTTCTCTGCGATATACCATCTGCTGCATCATTCGCAGCAATAAAACTTAATTTAAAGCAGCAGTGAGTGTCATTTTTCAATAGCGAGTGAAATCTTGGCGAGGCCTGGGACTCCATCCAGTTGCATAAGAATACTGTGCCCAGTTCTAGGCACCAAAGTTCAAGAAGAGCATTGAAAACCTGGAATATGTCCAGAGGAGGAAGAGTAAGGTAATCAAAAGACGGGAGAGAATAAAGCCTCAGGAGTGACAGGTACACAACATTGGGAGAGGAATTAGCTCCATACTTACAAATGTTAATGAACACCAGAATCCTAACCAAAAAAAATACCAGAAATTACAAAATGTATTCAAGTATATTGACAGAAAGACTTAAGGAAATACTGCAAAGCTGGATTCATCAATAGCCAGCAGGATTTTTGCCAGGTAGACAATTAAAAGGCAATTTGAGAGCAGTCCTAAATCTAAATCATCTTCTTTGTAGATATTATGTATTGCTGTCGGCATCTAATTTGTGCCTTGTAAGCCGCCCTGAGCGCCCCCCCCCCCGGGGGGGGTGTTGAGAAGGGCGGTTTAGAAATACAGTAAATAAATCTCTATACAGGCATGTAGCCGGGGGCTAAGGGCTTCAGCCCCCCCGAAATTCTTAGGGTGGTCCGCGAAAAGGCCTCACTGGTACATTATTTAAACTGTTATGTTTATTCATATCATGATCTGATCACCATGCTCATTATATCCCACATTCATGGGGTTATTGGGATAACAATACAAAAGGTTTGCTAGGGTAGACCCTCTTCCACCCAGTCTCAGCCCCCCGAACCAAACTCAGCCCCCCAAATCAAAATCCTGGCTACGGCCCTGTCTCTATCTGTATACCTTTCTAAAACGGAATGTTTGTATGTGTGTGTGTATGTGTGTATGCGGAGGGCGGGAGGGCAGAAGGGCGGAAGCAGCCACTTTCACAGGCCAGGACGGATATGTGGCAGCCACTTTCACAGGCCAGGGCGGATATGTGGCAGCCACTTTCACAGGCCAGGGCGGATATGTGGCAGCCACTTTCACAGGCCAGGGCGGATATGTGGCAGCCACTTTCACAGGCCAGGGCGGATATGTGGCAGCCACTTTCACAGGCCAGGGCGGATATGTGGCAGCCACTTTCACAGGCCAGGGCGGATATGTGGCAGCCACTTTCACAGGCCAGGGCGGATATGTGGCAGCCACTTTCACAGGCCAGGGCGGATATGTGGCAGCCACTTTCACAGGCCAGGGAGGATATGTGGCAGCCACTTTCACAGGCCAGGGCGGATATGTGGCAGCCACTTTCACAGGCCAGGGCGGATATGTGGCAGCCACTTTCACAGGCCAGGGCGGATATGTGGCAGCCACTTTCACAGGCCAGGGCGGATATGTGGCAGCCACTTTCTCAGGCCAGGGCAGATATGTGGCAGCCACTTTCACAGGCCAGGGAGGATATGTGGCAGCCACTTTCACAGGCCAGGGCGGATATGTGGCAGCCACTTTCACAGGCCAGGGCGGATATGTGGCAGCCACTTTCACAGGCCAGGGCGGATATGTGGCAGCCACTTTCACAGGCCAGGGCGGATATGTGGCAGCCACTTTCACAGGCCAGGGCGGATATGTGGCAGCCACTTTCACAGGCCAGGGCGGATATGTGGCAGCCACTTTCACAGGCCAGGGCGGATATGTGGCAGCCACTTTCACAGGCCAGGGCGGATATGTGGCAGCCACTTTCACAGGCCAGGGCGGATATGTGGCAACCACTTTCACAGGCCAAAACGACCAGCGCGGGTGATGGACCTGCACCAAACTTGGTACACAGAGCCCCCCCTAACCCCCTTTACGTCCTGGCGTGGGTTGGGGGACATGTCCCACGGATTATGGGATTTGTAGTACTTTCCA